>OZ018318.1:227996731-228724231 GCA_963969495.1 Ceratothoa steindachneri
TTGAAAAGAGAAGCACGAGAATTCAGAATAAAGATAGAAATGGAAGATAAAGAAAGAAGACTAAAGATAAAGCTGGAAGATGAAGAAAGAAGAACTCGACGGGAAAACGAAATAGCGAAAGCAGAAAAAGAAGCCGAGGAAAGGAGAATGAAGAGGGAAAAAGAGTCTAAAGAGAGGAGAATAAAGATTAAAAAAGAACTAGATGAAAGTAGAATACAGAGGGAAAAAGAACTTGCTCAAGCTGAAAGAGAAGAGAGAGAAGTAAAGGAAATATTGCTCACACTCGAAAGAGCACCTATCGAGAATCTCATAGAGGCCGAGGAAGCTGTAGCCCGGCCTGGACCTAAGAAAGGACCATCGAGGGAAACCCAGCCAAATGGGGTAACGATGGAAGAAGTAGGAAGTAGGAATGAGGTACCAGCAGGAGTACCTAAGGAAGAACCTACGAGGAGAACCCAGCTAAATGGGGTTATCAGGGAAAATGTAGAAGGTAGGGCAGAGGTACGAGCAGGTGTACCTGAAGAACTACCCACTAAGAGAAGTGAGTCAAATGAGTTGACAAGGAAGGAGGAAAGAGGTGCTATTGCGATACACCCAAGTAAGACTAATCAAATGGTAGACACGGATGAGTATCCCCTACCCCTAGTAGTCTCCTCCCCGAACGGAACGTCCACGGAGTTACCGCTAAATCGCCAAGTCGTAGTGAGCGCCACGCCCATTAATGACCTCGCAGGGAAAGGTTTTCTCGATCCCCAAAGATCGAACCCAGACACGATCTTCCCGTGTACCTGGTTAAAGAAGAGCTATGGGACTCAGGTTCTCATCAATTATGCCCCGCTGCAACAGGCCGCTCTAGCCTTAATGTTCAATTTAAAGGTAGTCAAGTACCATAATATGGGTAAGTCGAGTAGGTTGAAATACCGCTACCATTTAGTAACATACTAGGGTGGACTCAATAACCCGAACGGCCGACTCAGGCGCGGTAAAGTATTGGTCTTAGAGCACCATTTTAGGATCAGCTACATCAAAGGAGCCGATAAAAGACAGCTGCTCTATAGGCGGAGCCGAAATACCATTTAGGGTTATTTCAGTACCTAATGAGCGTGAAACCATGCTTTCATTTGTTGTACGTGTTAATATTTATCGGTAGGATCTAAGTTCTCAAAAACTTAGAAATGTAAGGAAGTAGCTTGTTTTGTTGTTTTTTTTGTGGGTAATCGACGAATTAGGGTTTTTTGAATTTTATGTAAAATTGTAAATCGAGTATGTCTAGTTCGACACATTGCCTGTGTAAACGCGCACGAGGGCGTACATGTGTAAGGAAACTTAATGTATGAGAGGGCTCAAGAAATACAACTTCGCTAATCTCGACTAGGTTGAGTAAGTTGTTTTGAGTTCCCGGGAGCATCCCCCCTCCCCATTAAATTCTTCGATGGGAGGTGTTGTCGGGGAATGGTTACCTCCGCCCCCCCGTCCACTCTTTGTGCAGTCACAAGGCGGTTACCGCAAAGACATCCGTCGAAGGCATCGGCGGGTCAGTGCTTAACCGCAGTGTGGCACAACTCAGTGCCATGAAAGACCCTAAAGGTCAAAATGTAAGATCTCCCCCAGGAGAGTGAGATCCAGTTTCACGTCGAATAAGAAATTGGAGACGTGTTTCTCCCAATCTCGAAGGCTAACGAGGAGCCGATGTTTGACTTCGTATGAAAAACCGTTGGCCAAAAGAACTCTCCTGGGGCCGTCCTCAAGCCGCTCTTCCCCTTAAGACTCCCCCAGTGGTGTGACGAGGTATAAATGGGGAACTCTGAGGAAAATCGGGGTAGTATACGTCAGTCTCTAGGTGACGAAGTCTTTGAATCAAACCGAACTACTGATGCTAGAGAGGTAGTGTACTTGGCTCGCCAGACCAAGAAGTACCCTGCACGAGAGGCAAGGCTACCTACCTTAAAGGGGTAAGAAGAAGCTCATCTTTGAGCTAACTCCCTGGTTATCAAACCAAACGATAAGTTAACTTTGGTAAGTTCAACTTACTCTCGCCAGAAAGACTCCTCATATCCTGGTGCACCTTAAACACCAGGGGTATTCCTTGTCCTTGAGGAATTAAGAAAAGAAGAAGGTGGTAGTATACGTCAGTCTCTAGGTGACGAATTCTTCGGATCAAACAGAACTACCGAGACTAGAGAGGTAGTGTACTTGGCTCGCCAGACCAAGAAGTAACCTGCAAGAGAGGCAGGGCTACATACCCGAAGGGGCTAAGAAGTAGCTCATCCTCGAGCTAAGTCCCTGGTTATCCAACCAAACGATAAGTTAACTTTGGTAAGTTCAACTTACTCTTACCAGAGAGACTCCTCATATCCTGGTGCACCTTAAACACCAGGGGTATTCCTCGTCCTTGAAGAATTAAGAAAGAAGAAGGAAAAGGCTCCCCCTCAAGCCCTTTATTCGGTGGCCACTCTGAACTCCTAAGTTAACTTGGTGAGGAACCAAGTTCAACTTGTTCTCGTCAGAAAACTTCCCCTCCGTTATATTCGCCCTTGAGGAAGACGGGAATTAAGAAAAAGCTCATCCTAGAGCTAGTTCCGGGTTACCAAACCAAACGTTAAGTAATTTATTCTCTCCAGAGAAACCCCCCTCCGTTATCCTCGTTCTTGAAGAAGACCCTCCTCGAGTTCAATCCTCGTCCATAAGGAAATTAGTACCGAAGGAGAAAAGCTCCTCTTCGAGCTCGTTACTCGGTGATCACACCTCACTTCAAGTTAACTTGATTTAAGAACCAAGTTCGACTCACTCTCGCCAGAGAGACTACGCCTGCCTAGGTGTTGCATAAAGCACCGTATTGGTCCTCGTCCTTGAAGACTCCCCTCTCGGAAGAACGTGTGGACCCCCAGCTGCTACCCTCGCCAAAACGACCGTGGAATTTCGCCCCTCTACATCTGGACACACGGCACGCGTCGTGAATCCATAACATTTCTGAGGCCCTTTAAACTCAACATGAGTCCGTAAGCTTAATTCTTACATTATTTTTGTGTGTAGAGAAAATGTTAACCAATTTCTGTGGGTAAACTAATTTAATTAATTTTTGTTTAGGATAATATTCAGAGTATTGCTTTAGTTAATGTATAAATGTTATGTATTCATTTGATAAAGGTAAAATATAAGTATATTTTATGATTAATGTTCGTTTCTCTTTTATATATACTTACGTGCTTCGTAACGGCTCTGTTCGTTAAGATATTCTTATAATATCAATATATTAGGCACACTTAGCACTCTTAGAGATAGAACAAAAAGGGGGGAATTCTACGACAATTATATATTGGAATTCAGTAAAATGAACTTAACAATCAAGTTGTAAATATCACTATGGATCGGAAAGTCTAGTTTATATGAAAAGTAAAATTAACTCTACAAAATTATCTAGTTTAACAGAATTCCAGAATAGAAGAGTCTGGTTAAGAAAACTAATTATTAGGTAAACAATATACAAAGGAATTAATTACTGACACATTTTTTTATTCAACTTAAGTAAAATATCACACAAAGCAGGAAAGCTCCTCAGCATTTATTTATCACTTTCTGTGCATGAAAAGACCTGTGAATTGCTTGTGTAATTTCTGGCTTTGATTTTGATTTCATTGAAGAAAAGAAGTTTTCATCATCTGAGCTACTATTACCAGCATCAATCAACAACAGTGACACTAGATTTTTACTCCAGACAGAGATTGGTGTATTTCAAACCTGACATGATAGAAAATAAATTAAGAACGTAAACAACATTGTGAATAAAAATTTGTTTACTTACTGATAGGTTTTAATTAAGCAAGGATCGTTGCATTATGACAGAAACATGAAACAAACTCATTATTTGGAAAAATAATTCTGTGGTTGATTGCAAACTTATAACTTAAAATCTTAATTTAACCTAAAATGAAGTAGCCTATACGTTTTTCTTCCCAATATGTGGATACTTTTACATAGTTGAAAGCATAAATACTCACCTCAATGTTTTTCTTTAAATTTGAAGTTGAATTGATGTATGCGGTCACCTCGGAAATTTTCGGCAAACACAATAAACATTGCAGCTTTACGAAGTTTCGCACAGTGTTTTCGTGATTGAAAAATGATTCCAAGTATAGCAATGGGTAGGAATCGCCACTATTTTTATTTTCAATTATAGAAGTAGAACTCATAATGCTCCAGTAATGGCCCGGCAGCACAATAGGGCTCTAGGATAATGAGGAATAATTTATTATACTGACGACCTCTCTCAGGCGGGAAGCCGAAGAGACAAAAGAATTGTCTATCCGTTATGAAAGGATGCATGTGATTGGTCCAAACATGAACATGCACTTATGATTGGTTCAAACAAGAGTACACGCTTGTGATTGGTCATCGTCTGAGTTTTCCTTCTACGTCTTTGATTAGAAAGATTTTAGTGATAAGTATCGAGTACTTCTATGCTTTACAAATGTAATGAAGTAAAAGTAACATCAAAAATAAGCAAAGGAAAGTGAATGTCCTTAAATTAGCGAGCACCTTTTAGGAAATAAAAGTTTTACAAAGTTACTTGAGTACATTACTTAAGTAATTGTACTTCGTTATTTCACAACTCTGTTTTTCATATTCTTTTCCTGAAATTCAAAATGAGTCCTAAACATCCTTATTATAAAGAATTAACTATGAACTTTTGGAATTCCTTCATTATTAAATGCCTTTGTTTGATACTTACTCAGAATTCAATTTATTAGAAGCATTTCATGCATTTGAGCACTTTCATTTCTTCATTCTCTTTTTTTTGGCTGTTCTGTATCACTTTTTTCTGGTTCCCGAAAATGTGTCCTACTTTAGATTTAACATTTTATACAAAATAATCAGTGATATCATCCCCAGAGCCTGTGGCAGACGAGATCTCAATGAGAAAAATCTTTGAAAACAAGAATTGATGGGAATGTATCTTTACTTTACTAGTAGCCAAGATAACTACATTAGTGTATATCAAGAGTAGTTAAACGGTGCCGCACGAAGTTTTCATCTATTTGGAAGACATTTAGAGTACAAATTATCTAGTAAATTACCTATGTTTAATATTACGCAGGCTCTAATATAGATGTATTAATAATTTAATAGGAGTTTATTTATTTTAGAATACATTATCTGAAAATAGAGTCCTAAATTAAAAAGATAATTGGAAAAATTACCCTTGTTATTCATTTTATAACGCTTTTAATTCAAATTGTCGCAATTTTTCTCATGTTTTGCATTCAGCGTTTCAGTTCAAATAGAGAATTATTTGTCATACTCTCTTAAATTTAAGTTAATGTGAATAATTTTTATCATTTAGCTGCAAGTAAGCAAACCTCAAATTTTAATGCAGTCTCTATTGGGTTTGTTAATTAGGGGAGTAGTAAAAGGGACGATGAAAAATATGAACGAAGCTACCCTAATGTTAGTTGCAAACGACTTCTTGGGTCATAAATCACGCTTTCGAGCGGAAAAGTGACTACGCCATCCTGATTGTCAAAAAAGGCACTCAATAGACGCTTCTAAACCGCTTCCATTTATTTTTTGGCACGCTACAGGTTTTGTCCTTATGACCGCAATGAGTTTTTCTTTCTTTTACGGTACTCTTTCCAAAATAGCTATATCCTTTTGTAGAGAAGGAGACCAGAACAAAGCTTGCAATTCCATCTGAGGTAGCTCGACTGATTAGAATAATAGAAATACTATTCCTCTAATCTTTTACTTAAAATCGGCCTCAATACACCAAGTGTTTTACTTGCTTGTTTAAATAAACTATTTCTAAATTACTACACAGAGATCACGTTTTTTCCGTTACGTTTACTAATAGATGACCCTCTTAATTACAATTTACTTAAACATTCTATTTTGAGAGTTGATCTATATTACTTTGCATCTTTTATTATTAAAATTCACCAGCAATAAAGGAGAAGTTACAGAACTCGTTTCAATGTTGCTCTCTTTCATCTTAGTCTGTTTCGTGATCAGCGATGAAATATACTTTATCCTGGTCTTGTCAAATGGTCTTGGTAATATCTGATCTAAGATGATTAGGTAGATAACTAACAATAAAGGTACAAATCAAGATGACATGGTATACGACCGAGTACGTATGTACGTTTGCTCCGTACATGAGTAACTCCGTTCCACTTTTTTCTAAGAGTGCTTTAACTTATTTTAAATCTTTAACCAGAGAGGATTTATTTTACTATATATCTATTGCCATTTACAGCGTTCGTAGATCTAATTAAACAACTCGGACAAAAATATACTTTTAATTACAAAAAAATGAAATATTAAAACTTTAAATATCTAATGCTATAATAAGAGGATCTAATAAAAATTAATGCCCCCGATGAGTAATATGCGATGGTTGACGCAAAAATCACTTTCTGGTGGAATGGTAACTAACAACATGAATAAGTTTTGGATTCCTTTTACCTTTAACTAAGAGGGAGTTGGGAGTTGGGTGACCTTGAACGGGAACCTCCTCGATGAGATGATTAGAGGCGCGTTGGACTGGAGCTTCCCTCTTAGCCGTGAAGTTGGGTGCGAAAACAGTTGATTCTTCTCAATGGGTGAAAGAGACGCGTACTAAGTCTATTCTGGAATAACATATTAGGCTTGTCCTGGGGGGCGGGGGAGGCAGGCGGTGAGACTTCTTGACTTGAAGATGTAAGTGATGAGATCTTGGATAAACGGAAGTTATTCCGAACCCTGTTATTATTTCGGGCTTCTCAATGATAAGACTTGACCAAGAGGTAAATTTTTTCTCGAGAGAGACTTCACGTTGGTAGTCCTTAATGTTGAGAGGGATCTCTGTTATTATTTAGAAAACTGAGAAAGGGCGTTTTTCTGGACGAGAATGGTATGAGAATGGACCTCAATACCACGGGTCTACTCTTCTAAACGACCAAAGGAACGGCATCGGGAGGGAAATCTCGCTCGGCTCCACTGTCTTTCTGATTCCCTGTTTAACTCATGGACTCGACTTCTTCTCTCGATTGCTACGTCGATGATCCCCTGGGGGAGGGGAGGGGATACGAGGTCCCACGGTTAATTCTCTCTCCTAGAGCATAAATTTCTACGTTGTGACACTTCGACTCTTCCAGTTTACGTACGGAGAAAGTGAAAGTTTGTTTATTTGGCGAAAATAGACATAAACACTCGGAGGAGACAGTGAGCCTGTTCATAGATTTTTATTCTAAAGGCTCTCACACCCTCCTCTGTTTAAATTAAAGGACTTCCAACTCTGCTGACTGAAATGCTTGTTTGTGAACGACGCTCGAAAGGTCTTTGGGGCAGCGGAGAAAAGGAGAGGGGTGGGGGTAAAGTCTTGGCCCATGTGGAGCGTAACCGTTGACGCTGTATAAACAAACTAGCGTCTGTTTGTCCTCGTGATATTTATTTACCCACATTTATAATAACAGAATTAGTGAGAGCAGGTGACTTTATGTGGATCAGAGCTCCTTAAATATTAATTTTATTTGTATAATATTAAAATTCGTTATGTATTGATTCAAGAGATATAACTCTTTGGAGTTCCTTTACAGCTTTTAGAAATTTCGCTTTTATTGAATATCCACCAAGAAGGTTAAGATAATTATTATGGAAAATAATTATAGTTTTTCTTTAAATCGAGTTGCTGAGTGGCAGATAAAGCCTTTTTGCAGTCTCTGGAATAAATTTGTAACAAAACTAACATGGATGTAACGTCCCAAATTAAGTTCTGTGAAAACTTGGCTGATAAGAAAAGCTTATTAAAATTTATTCCTCTTTCCACATTTATTATAATAATTAAAACAACCCACGGAAACATTAGCACAAGAATCGTGTATCATAACTAATAAGTACTAAATAACAAGGTAGCAAATGACTAAACGATGGCCGATTTAGTCCATTTTCTGAACATTGCTTACGCCATAGAATTCAGTCTTTTTTAAATAATAAAACAAAGATAGTTAGGGAGATCAAATGTCGTATATAAGCTTACGGTATGGCCTGTATCTAATGTAATCCAAGGATGTATATTTCCTTTTCTTTTATTTTTAATCAAGAACTATTTAATCTGTCTTAATCGAAGTGGATCTTACTAAGAAAAACTGAGGGTCCTCAATTTACTTTCAGTGAAAGGTCGACTTCTGTGTGAACAACTTATTGAATTCTTCAAAATATCTCTCAACAATAGATAGATAACCGAAGACTCACTAAAAATGACGACATAACCGTTTAGCACGGACTACTTTTCTCTCTCATCCAAATTGTTTTGTTGTTATAAAACTTCACAATTTTCATCTAAACTGAGAATTGTGGATGTTTTTTGGAATTTTGATCCCCCAATGAGGAAATATAGGACGCCCATTTAAATGGGCTATTTGGACCAGTATCCCTTGGTGTGACTGTCAATTTTCATTATTGTACATTGATATGATAAATTTATTGATAAATCAGAATTAAATAAAAAAATATGTATTGAACCATGTCATTTAATAAATATTTGTTTTAAAGAGTAATTTTAACCAAAAAATGTATAGATAAGGAAATTATTACAAGAATCTGCCTCATAAATATAAAGTATAAGTCAATAATAAGATTCATAGCAGTTAGAAGAAAATTCCAGGAACCTTACTCCTATACATTTTGAAGCATAAATTCATGAAACTGCTAAATTATGACCCTACCTTCAAATGTAGGCAATAATAAGAGCTCTGACATAGGCTTTTACATCAGTTGACTGAAAAATACACATTCCTATTTCTTTGTGTGATACTAAACAAAGCACATTATGTGCAGTGCCACATCATATTTGTAGTACTTAAGCGTCACATTCTTCTTATACAGACACATCCGCGATGAGTATCTCCTATCACAACATAATGATTTGTTCTGTTGTAACATACATGCTCAGGTGAAGTTAGATGAAAAAGTCTACAAGGTTTTTCTGATGGTTTTATCAGAACGTTGACAATTTTCCTCAGAAACCCTCGATGTGTCACCTTGTGAATCTTTCTGTAGAAAATCTACCCATCTACAATAGAGCCATTCGGGAGAAAGCGGAAAAGAGGGAGGTACCACACTCGCTTCCTAAATGAAACTCTAACCTTTCACCTAAACTGATCAAACAAATCTACTCCTCCTATTTCTTTGTTGTTAGGGTTCACAATATTTAGCTGAGAGATTAGTACCAGCTCTTTCTTATTCTTTGAGCACCTTTTGCATTTATCCATTGAGAGAGATGCAATGTCACTTTTGTTTATTGCCAACCGAATATTGCTGTTTTGACTCCATGCACAAATAGCAATCTTTTTTTCCCCCTCAAACATCTCTGCCTTCCCTTTCTTTTATTCTTGATGCCTGACACTTGGGCATTCTTGACTCTATCTTAAAGAATTTCACCTCCAATACAAATATTAGCTTGCTGGAATGAACGGAGAAGAGGCAGTATTGTAAAAAAATTGTCAACATATCCACTGCTACCCTAAGGTACTGATCCTTTTGCCAAAGCATAGACAACAGATTCACCCAGAGACAATCTCTCTTTAAACCTAGTCTTTTCTTTGATACAAACGGAAATTTATTAACAGTCTTTCATGAGAAAATATACAAAATAACTTCGAGGCAAATAGCACGGGCTTCCCTCAAATAAATTGTTTGAATCCATGTCACCCACAATATGATTCCATGGCTTCATTAATATCCCATGTCATAGGCAGTGGTTGAGCGATATCCATGAATAGCTTGTTGAAATGTTGAAAAAGAGTGGGAATCTTAAAGATCTTATCTTTATTGATGTCATAGAATAGGCCAATGAGGGATATTGACCGATGGTCGCTCGAATGACCTTGAGCGTATACGAAGCCGACGATGGAGGTTACACGGTGAAGAGGGAGGGGATTGTAGAGAGAGTACTTGCACAGGTGAGTTGCGTGTTGCTGTTACTTCAAGGATTGTCCGAAGGAGTAATCTTTGCCTCGGAGAAAAGTTCAAATAATAGTCTCTCGTCAATGTCTATTACGGGATGTACATAGATCTTGCTTTCGGTGTGACATGAATCGAGATTGGGTGCGTTGCGTTCAAAGAGCGGGTATAACGGGTACAAGGTAGACTCATGCGAATTATTCGAGAATATCCGGAGCTTGAGGGGTTCAGCGAGAATTGTGCAGAGTCCAACGGGACGCGAATAACGGGGGTGGGGGAGCAGAGTATACTGTAGGGGTGGGCAGACTGCGGATACTACCTTCCAACTGTGGCGCCGGTGGATTTATAGTATGGTCGAATGGGGTTTTTCCCACTCCATCGTAAGGAGCGAGTTCCACGGTCCGACGCATCTGCAGGCAAGAGTAGTCTAGCTCCATTAGCACGATGGCGAGAAGGTTCCTAAGCTGGCGAGGCGAAACCTTGTCCGACTCCCAGTAGGACATTTTCAGACTATCAAGCTTGTCCCGGCTTTCTGCTATGGTAGACTTTCGGTCACCACGGCGTCTCATAATTTCGCACTTACATTAGCGCAGCCAAAAAGATCGCCCAGGTGTCTGTTGTCTCTCTTTCATTTGAAGGGCGCAGCAGCGCGTATGTTTTTCTTTCTCGCTCTGATATCTGACACTCCTCCATCTCCAGATGGAATCTCAGGAAAGAAGTGACATCGGAGAATGATTAATGGTATGGGAGGAATATAAATTAAAGTCGCATGGCATTAGGTGGACCAGATATTTTCTTGCTGGGTGATAACCGACTATTCCCGATATGGAAGCCGAGGTAATCGATAGTGCCAAAAGCGAATTAGCACACGCCGGGCCAATTGTCAAATTGTGTTCCCGGAGTCGATACAGAAGGGCTTGAAAGGTGGTCAAGTGTTGATCCCAATCTTGGGTGGTCACATAAACATTATCGAAATGGAAGATAACGTCGGGCAAGCCGTCTAAAATCCTCATCATAATCCGGTTATAATTACTGCAAGCCGTCACCAGACCAAAAAGGAGTCATCGGAACAGTATAAGGACCTTTTCAGTGGGGAAAGCAGTAAATTTCTTCACTTCTTCCATCAGGGTGATCTGATAATAGGCTGTAAAGGCTATCGCAGAATCCGGTTGACTCGGCCCCAATAAAATAAATACCTAAAATTTAAAGAGAAGCAGGGATCTAAAGGCCTACCAGAAATTCACTAGAATTAATTCAGGACGGTGCTAAATTATGAGGTATCCGCAAGTGGTTAAATAAATACATATACAAAAAATATTTACAGTATTATTTACAACGAAATTAAAATTAAATAAATTAACTGTTAATAAATTATACGGAGGTCATCAAACAATAAGGAAAGTCACAAATGCTTAACACTATCACACGACCACAAGTCGTTTTAACTAAAAAGGAGGCGAGGTGACTAGGGGAGAATTTTTACGTGCCCAGTGTGAACGGCTTTCCAAGGAGAACACTTGCAAACGTAACTGGAAGAGCACAATTCAATGCAGCGGACAGAGTGGCAGCGACAAAGCTGGCAGGAATCAATGGCAGAAAATCCTCGCTGCACGAAGGAATCCAGTACGGGTCTCCAAACATTAATAACGTCAAGGTAATTGACGGACAACGATTTAGCGGAGCAATCAGGCAAAAGGGCTCACGGCCCTATTTATATCCTTCAGTCCGAAGGGGGAAAAGGGAAGTGGGGCAGAAAGGGGAGGGGGAAATATGTCGCTTCCCCTATGCAAATTAGACTGGTAGGTTGCAGAAGCGTAGGCCAAAAATGCTAGCCTTGAAGCGAGTCTACCTTTGATAAACACCATAACGTATGATGAGAAAGAGAAAGCATGGGAATCCGAGGGCCTACCCTTTACATAGGCCTTGCATAAGTTCAATTTGGATATGAACTTGGCCTTCTCAAAAAGGTGGAGGTACTGATCTATGGTGTGGATCGGTTTGGAATCGAATACGGTAACCGAATTTAGCTTTCTAAAAATTGATGCACATTTGATAAGAACAATCGGATTTCTTTACCATGACAACCGGAGAACAATAGCTTGACTTCGAAGGTTCGATGATCTGCAACCTTAGAAGTTTATCCACTTCGTTATTGGATGCTTCCCGGAGGTGTATAGGCAGTGAATATGGTTTGGAACGGATGTGTTCCAGGGTGTTAGTTGGATATTGTGCTCAAAGTGGGTAGCAAAACCGGAGATCTCGGTGATGACGTTATCAAAACGAACCAGGAATGCTTGCAGTTGATCCTTTTGAAGAAATGATAGCTAGTCATATATCTTAATTTCCGCAGGTGGGGAATTATTAGAGGCGGGCGAGACATGCAACGGGTATTCCTTGTCTTGCTCCACGCAGGCGACTTGGATTACGCAAAAGGGGTCCAGGAAATAACCAGATTCCTTGGGGATTCTTGTTCGATTGCAACTATCTGGTTGATTCTCGTACGCCGGTTGTACCGCTCTAGCATAATATAATGGAAAAGTTTTCTTGCCAATGAGGTTCAATAAAGTAATCGACCAGGCCACGTTTCTCGAAAAGGGGTAGGGGCCCTTCCACTGGCTCAACAATTTGTTGTTATCCGTGGGTAGGAGAAGCAAAACTTCTGTGGGGTTAAATTTCCTTTCTTTGGAATTGCAATTGAAGTATGTCTTATACTGGTCAAAATTGATGTCGGCGTCCTGAGATGCAATTTCGGTGCACTTTTCCAGCCTCCTTCTTAAATCCACTAGATACCAGTAAGAAGTCTGCATATTTTTATCCAATTTATGATTGGAATAACGTTCCTTTAGGATACTCAGGGGGCCTCTGACGTTTCTGCCATATAAAAGTTCAAAAGCTGCGAATCCTAATGTATGATGGGGGATTTCACGGTATGCATAGAGGTCTACCGGAAGAAAGCAGTGCCATTCAGTGGGTTGAAATGCACATAACTTCCTGAGAATGGCCTTGAGGCTTTCATCTAGCCTGTCGCCCATTCTATTCCCACTCGGATTAAAATGAATAATAAATAGGGGCTTGATCATTAATAATTTACTATCCTAATCCATTAATTCGGAGATGAATTGACGACCACGATCCGAGAGGATTTATTTGGGCAGGAACACGCCAAAAATGATGAAAATAAGGGCTTCGGCTTAGGAGATGCTATCGATTTTCTTGAGGGTCACAGCTTCGGGGAATCAAGTGGCAAAGTCGACCAGCGTTAAAACGTAACTATGGCCTTCGCTCAACGGGAGGTGGAATGGTCTGATTAGGTTGATAGCTACTCCGGAGCGGTGTTCAGAAATTAGTGGTCCCTTCTACAACGGCGTAGTTTTGACTCTTCCTTTAATCGCCGTCTTTTGGCAGATGTCGCACGAATGACAATATCGCAGAATTTCATGGATCGCGCCAGGCCAATACAAATATTTGAAGATCCTTCTAGCGGTTTTGTGTGAATAAAATGACCAGCAAATAGGCTATCGTGAGCCATTTGCAGGATTCGAGGGACGTCGGAGCGGGGTACACAAAGTGTGCGGGACTGGGTGTCGTTTTCCTCGGTGCACATTTGATAGAGCAGGTAGTCCTTGATGAGGAAGGAAATCACATCATTCCTTCTCAAGGTTTCATATGTTTTATTATCTTTCTCTGATCTCTGGCAATTGAGTTGTACACAAAGTGCAGGCTTCACACGATCTCCTCAAATCAATTTACTGTCATTCCATACTAAGGTACAGCGATATTTCACGTCTACGCCTGCTTCGCTTAATTCAGTCGTTGGTTTGGAACTAGGTTATGCTAAGTACCTTGTGCAGTTATACTTCAGCAACACATTAATCTTTCCCAAATTTAAATTGATAATAACACTTTGTCTCTGTCTTGATCACCACAATCAATTCTTTGACCCCACAGTATTTGTATATGTCCACAAGTGTAAATCCTTCCTCTGCCCATTTTCTATAATAGATGGTTTATGTAATCTATGCAAGCTTAGGACATCACCTGGTTACACATCTGAAATTCACATTTCTCCCACTCATAAACAGGCTTTGAGCGTTTTTGCTTCTTTCTCCTCGATGCGCCAAGGTCTGTTACATGATGATTACACCCAAACTCTTAATGCTTTTTACAAAATTGATGCTCCCCATGGAGAAGATGGCTAAGTGCAAGTAAACAAACATGCTCTGTAAGCGCTTCAGTAATCATCCTTAAGAATAAAATTAATAAAAATTACAATGAAATATGGGATATTTTAAGAGCCACCGTAGCATCAGTGACTTCAGTTCCACGCATTGCCGTACATATGTCGATAACTTCACTTCGCTTTCCTTTCCCAATAAAAAAACCCTGTTTATTTATAACATCCAGCAATTGACTAATACTCCAGAAATTTAAAGACTAGAACTCCTTCCAATTGAAATAAACAGGTTATTTTTTAAAATTTATAAAACCAGTATACATATTTCCACTTTTATAACGTGGCTTCTTCCTTCGCTGCATCAACACTTTGTTTACACATTATTCCCAAGGTTTAAACCGACCTGGTTCTGCAACAATATGTAGTATGTTATGCATTTTAAAAGATTAACTAGATATTTTTTATACCAATGAGAACAATAAAGACCTTTCGATTTCCTTCCTAGATCTGTCATGAGAGCATTCTTTCACTTCCCAGTCAGCATTATACTCTTGCGACACCAGGTTAGGGAAGAATACCGGATGTCACTAAGCAGCTCATATCATATAATAAGAACCCAGCCACAAAAATAACAACCTGATGACTCATCCGTCTCAGAAAACGAAGAAAAATAAATTTTCAGAAAATAATACACTTAAGAGCATGTCGCTAATAATAACTTTTAGTTCTACATGAAGACCTTAAAGTTATTCTGAGAACGGACGATAGCTAGTAAGAAACTCCCACCTAGCGTGGAATATGGGTTTCGAAATTGAACCTAGTTAGAATAGACAAAGTGTAGAAAGGATTTACATTATGGATGCCGGAAGGTAAGGAAAGCATGGTTGGCAATCTCGAAACTATGTTAATCAAATTAAACTCAGATACGGCTAAGATTTCGGATGTAACGAAGAGTATACTTGCAGATATTAGTGCCATTGGATTTGAGAGATAGTTGACTATCAACAAGGAAGCCCAGGTAGTTATCGCCATCGGTGAAAAAATGCAAATATTTTTGAGCAAAAGACATCAGAAGAGGTTTGCATCTGTATGAGCTCGGTGTTATCATGATTGGGTTTCAGAAGCATGTCTTTGACACATTCTGTGATAATGTTCACGTGGCTAGTAATTTCTAATAGTCAAAGAAAAGAAAGCTGGAGAGAAAAATTGAAATGAATGACTGTCACCAGCATGTCAAAATCCAAATGGATGATGCAATAAATATAAAGGGAAAGAAGATTAATTCGAAAAAGAAATTAACCACAAACTAGGCCTTGCCTTACAACGAAGCGCACTTCTGCTGTCCGAAAGATAAGAGTTGGGGTGTGAAAAGAAAGTGTGTGTGGTGATAAGTAAGAGCCAAACCAGGCGAGAGTGATTTCAAAAACTACCAGGTTTTCATAAAGACGAAGAATAACACCGTTTTCGAAAGTATAAAAGGCAGCTAAAAGAAAAAATGCTACTAAATTTGAAGGCTGGAAGTGTCCTTTATGATACATAGATTTGATAACTACTGAAACTATTCAAAAGTCTTTCTTACTCCAGTATATATATATATATATATAAATAAATATATATATATATATATATATATATATATATATATATATATATATATATATATATATATATATATATGATAGTGAAACCACTGTATAAGAGCAAAAAGTTTAATTTACAAGATTAGTTTCAGCATGTAGTTTATCATACCGGTAGTCTTCAATCTTATAACGAGAATGCAATTGTTACAAAAGTCTATAAATACCGTACATATCAGAAAAACACAAAGAAATGCAAAACGACATAAAAGGCCATTACTCAGGGGGTGCGAGTCTAAGATCTTTGACTAAGCTGTTTACGATAAGGCTACGGGAATGAGGCTTCATTTCAAGTGACAATCCGACAAATCAAAATTGGAGAAATTCACAATTTCGTTGATAAATAATACAAATTGAAAGGGAGAATGCTAAATTTACCAATGAGAAGTAAAGTGGATTCATTTATTTCCTTTAATGTGGACTAAATTGCTCGATGTAATCTTCCTCGAATTGGTTTATTGAGCATTAATAACACAAAAAAATATTTACTCAGGAAGTTGATCGATACACTGTAGTTCTTTAACAACCTCTATTCAAATCAAAGGGTACATCACAATAGCATATAAAGACAGGCCTAAACAAGAAAGCGAAGGAGTTCTTTGAATGTGATTTGTCAATTTTTGCTCTTTTAATGCAATGCAATTCAACTGTTTGCCCAATTGTGCAAGAGTTAGGTTCTTTAAGATTGATCATGTATTCTTTCCAGAGAGAGTACTACCGTGAAAAAACAGATAGGATCTACGGCAACTAGGTTATTTTAAAACAAAACTAAACTTTATACAATAGAGCTAAAGATTAATATATGTGTTGCTGGAATCACGTTATGGAATCGCATCTGACTCAAAATCACCCCCTTAAAGACGGGCATTTTGAAATCTTATGGGGTTCTATAATTGGTTCACAGTAAAACGGTCCTCACAGTTCTTTACTGAGCGATGGCATTTTTAGAAATACATTAACCGTTACCTCCTTGATCCGGTAGCGACATGCCAGTAGCAAATTTATTTCGTCCAAGAATTAATCCCTTTCCCAAATCTTTATCCAATTTCAGCGCCTCTTTTGTTTGTTTGTGGTTGAACGTAAATTGTTCCTCAAAATCTCTTTGATGCTGATTAATCAATTTTTGCAGCGCTAATGTGTAAAACATAAAATTTGTTTTAAAGCTGAATGAATAAATTTAACAAGATCGTCATCAAAAATCTGCTTAAACCTGGTTGGTTGAATTTTATATAAATATGACTAGATGGAATGACTATTTATATAGCTGTCTTTTGTGGTTTAAGGAGAGTATTACATTAATTATTCAAGAAGCAAGAAGTGTTGCATATCTATCGGAGTCAAACCTTTTCCACCTCTTAGCCCTAGAATGTTTCTTTGTCCTCATTGTCTCCGAGAACTAATGGCAGAAGGTCGAACTGACACAAACTTGAAGCATTTTGCACAGATATCGGCTTGATCTGACTGTACATATCTAGATTATTTGATTTTGGCAAAGTAAAAGCAATAATAACAGATCCATAGTTACCTGACGAATCCGTCGACTAAATAGAGCTTCAGGCCAACACGCATAGAGTCAGAGAGCCTATTTTGGTGTAATGTGCCGAAAAAAGTTGGGTAGGTCTTAAGATCCTTCACTGCTTCCTCGAAATTCGCTTGACCATAAAAAATCTTGGTTAGGCAGCTTTCTTTGTTAGGGAAACAACCAAGTGTGCCAATAAATATCCGGAGACAACTGAGTTTGGCACTCTGTGTACGATTGACAATATTAACTAATGGGGTTCTCACAGAAACGGAAAACCATGATTGTCTATCAAGAAGAAAGGTCCCGGCCGTTGCATTAAAAAGCATGCCCTTCATACAAGTCTTCATCCAGTTGCCCGAAACGGCAGGAAGTTCTTTGTCTCAGTCTTGATGACATATTAGGACCTTTCATCCTAAAATTTCTGGCAAGGTTTTGAAAGTTGTTCTCTTTATAATTTTAAGTGAATAAAAATTATAATTTTAATAAGCATCAAGTTCATTATGGAGTTATTTATTTTGTTTTAATTATTTACAAATGTAATTATAAGTTGCCAGGTAATAAAAAAAAGGAATGTATTATATTAAGCTTTTAATGTAATACTTCATACATTTTATGCAACCTGATTTTAGTAATTAGCAAGGTAGCTTACCCTTTACTATTCCCTAAATAATATAACACCTTTTCAATATTTTTTTTGCAAGCAATTAACCACTTAGTTGGAAAATATTAACATTTGCCTCCTAATTTCAAAATATTAGTCAGAAAAAGAATGGGCATTACTTAGCTACGCTCAACACTCACACCTTGGTTAAAAAAAAAATTGGAGAGTCAATTGTCATGCCAATATTTATATTGGTTTTATTATCAGGTGTGGGCGTCATTCCATCACAAGCCAAAAATGCTGTTACCTACAAACCTGGATTTATTACGTGGTCTGCTTTCTTGTATTCAGTAAAATGCAGACCACAGATGGATTTTTCATTATATGAGCACCGTTGCTTCATAGAAATCTGTTGGGGCTGAATAGCCAGAGAAATATTAGAGAGAGCAAGAAATCGTACAGAAATGAATTATCGAGGTGAAATAGAACTCAGACAGAAAGGAGTTATTGAAGAGAGATAGAAATCAGAGATAAACAGCTATTAAGTAGAGAGGGCTAATGGTATGTTTTGTATTAAAATTTTAGCTGGACCGCATAATTTAGTCAAAGAAATAAGGTAACCATTGCAAGGAGACAAAGGCACGCAAAGCAATGCTACCACTCTTGCTTATGAGTAAGAATAAATTTCTTGTAGATGTTACTAAATAGTTTGATAACCTGAATAAATTATTTCCTCCTATTTGCCCATGCCATATAAGCGAAGTCTTCCTAAATTCAGACAGCGGAGAATAGTATGCATCTTTCAATATTGATGGGCCTTATATAGTAAACAATCCATCTTTTAGTTTAGGGTTTGTGAGTGTTGTTTAAGCCAATTTTTAATTATACTGTAGAGAGCATGTGATTGTCTACTCTAAAGACAGGGCGATAGTAGAAAAGAGCGGTAAATTTGAGTATCATTCACAAAACAGTGAAATGATAGAGAAAAAACTAAATTTTGCTCCAGTTGAAGACAATCAACTAAAATCTCAATAAACTGGTTCAAGGAACAAATTATGACCTGATTAATTAAATTAGTAACATAAATTTCGATTATAGACAAAAATAATTTTACTTATATGACTAAATAGGAAAAGGTTTTATTTAGAGGCGGAAAATCAGCTTAGGTTTATATTATTTACTTTGCTTTTGATGGTTGAATTTACTTCAAATAAGAAATCAACTTTAGAAAATGCAAAAAGGAGCCCTGCAAAGAAATAAAATTGTTAAAGAAAGACTACTCCATAAAATAACATAGAAAATATTTGTTTATTTAAAAGAGAATTTTAAGAGAAGTAAAAGAAAAATATAAACTAATTCCAACAATATTAAACGAAGGTTCAATTTAATACAATAAACTAGATTTTGTACCTAAATCAAATGACAGAAAATATATAAGTAATAATAATGACGATAACTTTCCTAAGAAAAAGAAAAAGAGATGAAGCACAAAAAAAAGAAGCTGAAGAACTGAAAGAATCAGGATAAAATGTAGAAGGGTAAGTCCAGAACTAAGACCAACAAAGATCCTAGCATCCAATCAAGCCATCACAATAAGAAGATTATTGAAAGCTACAATAAAGAAATCTTATACACTACCAGATTATCCATCTCACTAATTACATAGCCCATAAATGATGTAAACTACAATGTTAGTACGATTAGGATGATGCACACTTATCTATAAGTGAATGTATCAATTAACTCACGTGCTTTTTAGTATTTTTAGAACTAGGGAACAACCTTTTGTAGATTTGTACCTATAAAGCATACAAGGTGTATATTCAGCTCACTACAAGAAGAAGACCAAAGAAAAAGAAGAAGAACTACAGAACAAAGAACAACAGAGACTTTTGAAAGCACTCACAGACAGCCTGAGATATAAAATGTTGAATTCTACAACAAACAAACTATATCAGTAGCGTAATGATATTAAAAATATTGCTACATAATTACATTGCCCAAAACCTGATGATAACTCAATAAACAATAGTTTGATACGCACTTATATACATGTGTATATATTAAAGTTATTATTTTATTTTGATATTTCAAGAAAGACTATACACATTTATCTACACATATCTATGACTCATGCAGACTTCCATTTTCGCTCAAAACTAGCAATGAATTATAAAAAAAGAAGGATAAGAAATTTCTTTTCTTTCGCAGGACCACACTTGAAAGTTTTGAAACAATAAATAGTGAGAGGAAAGCCAGAAAAATAATATGAAAAACGAATTTGCACACATTATTTACAAAAGACAATCGCTGTCGTCATTTTAAATAATTATTCTTCTTCTCTGTTCGCTGACCTTTACAGATATTATACGATTATATCTCTGCTTTCTACTAGGAAATATTTACACTAAACAAATCTTGTTATGTCAGTTTTAAATTTGTTTACTGAAGTGTTTTCCCCTAATTGGAAGGTGGACTATTAGACGTTTATTGGTTTTTATAGCTAAAATATTTTGAGCTATGGCCGTGTTCAAGTGGCTGCTTACTAATTTGAATCCGCTGCGACGAGTGTTTATATTATCTTTCATTTTAAACAATAATTTAAAATTTATATTAATAAATCTTTTAAAATGTTTAATGCTTTCATCAGTTGTCCAGGAAATCGCCTGCATGCAAATGATAATAGGTTTAAGGAGCAAAGTATTTCTTTATACGTTTTTTTTCTAAGGCCAGGAATTAGATAACCCACATTGCACTCTTTCTAACAACGCTACGTCTATATTGAGGTAAGTGGACCAAAATTGCCCTATGTACTCGAAATGATTTTAGACGAGCGATTTATGCAGAAGGTAAAATTATATATCTCATCTTAAAAGTGAAGTTATGGGTAAAGTATCCCTTGATTTAGTTTGCTTTGTTACTAGCTTAGACGCTCTTCTTTGCCAATTTATTGTCCATAAAAATTAAACCTCTAGGTTTCTTTCTAGGTTAAAAGGTTATGGGATTAAGCCGTTAATTTTCTAAGTCGCTTTTAAATTTTAGACATCCTGTGTGCAAAACCGCGCATTAAGGTATGTTAAAGTTCACTTTCCTTTTACCATCTCGTTGCAATTTTGCAACATCGCACCTAAAAACGGCTCTATTTCATAGTAGTACAAACTCAGATCTAAAACGTTAGTGACTGAGGACAAATCAGAGCTTGCTCCGTTTATCACAACTCTGAACGATTTTAGAGCAAGTTCTTTAAAGACGTAAGAATTTATCCTCGTATTTTGTGCGCTTTAGTTTTTAGCAAAAGTCTCTTACGCGGGAGGTTATCAGACTTTTGGAAGTGTAGATAAATTATATCCACGGCTTTAATGTGATAGTAGATGCAAATAACTTCATGAAAAAATCATGATTTGCTATACACGAGCCTCCTCGCCAAAATCCTTGTTGTACCCTTAATTATGTTATTTGACTCGACAAAGTCTAAGATCCTATATACAGCCTTGGCCAAAAGTATTAGGCCACCCCATTTTTCTGGTTTATGTTATCTCAATGTTAATGAAACTCTTGAACATGGTGCTTTACGATATATTTCACAATATATATTAGTTTTAATATTTGTTTGACCCTCCTTTAGCTCAAATTACTGCTTTTATACGGTTAGGCATAGAATCAAGTAGTTTTTTTGCAGGTGCTAGGCGCAATCTTACTGCATTCTTTTCTAAGTTTTTGGTACAAATGGTCTTTATTTTTAATTGTTGTGTTCTTGGTAGCTGTACCAAGAGTTTACTATAGGTGTTCGATCGGATTTAGATTTGGGCTTTGAGGTGGTTAGTCCATAGGTACAATACCCTGTGTCTCAACCCATTGACAAGTATCTTTAGCTGCATGACATGGAGTGTTGTTCTGTTGAAACTTAACACTTTTTTTCAACACTTCCGGATGTAATTTACCAATGGATGGCTCTTAAACATCCGATGACATGGAAACATAGGTAGCTGAATTCGTACTTCCCTCACATAGACACATTTCTCCGAGTCCTGTAGCAGGCATGCAGGCTCACAACATGATAGAACCACACCCATGTTTTACGGTTGGTACTAGACATTCAGCCTAAATGCTTCCCCAACTCTGTGACGCACGAAAGTTGCACCAGATGTGCCAAAAGCCTGAATAAAAAACATGAACGAAAATATTATCCTTATGTTGGATATTTCTTATATATATTGGTAAAAAAACACAGGTATTTTGAGTTTATATTTTGATTGATTACTTGTACTATCTTACCTCATAATTACTTTCATCAGACCATATGACTTTCGAGCATTGTTTACTGGTCCAATTTGAGTGGTTTTTGGCCGCCTTAAGACGTTTATTCATATTCGCTTCAAAAGTACATGGCCTCTTCTTCGCTTTTAAGCCTTTTAGAGCGTACTCTACAAGCCTTCTTCTAACAGTTCTGGTTGATATTTGTGATGTACCTGCCCCGTTGAATTCTGCACAGAGCTCTGACAATGTTTTTCCCCTACTTTTGAGCGACTGACGGATGATATATCTGTCATTACGAGGCGTGTAACCTTTTTTTACATGTTCTTTACATTGTCTTCACATCTTTTGTCTCTCCGAAGCGCTTGAGAGTCGTTTTCACCGCACATCGAGAACATTTCAACTTTTGAGCTAATTGCCTTTGAGACATTCCATCTTTAGGATGAGCTACGATTTGACCTGGCTCAAACTCACTCAACTCCCTTGTTTTAGTTATTTTGCTGTTTATTAACTGTCTCTACAACGTATTTTAGCATAAAACACTGGAATAATCAAGGGAAAATAAGTTAATTGTGGACGTTGGTTTTACACAAAGTTGGTTACATACGTACAGTTCATTGTAAAAGCAGTAATTGAAGTTAAAGGAGGGTCAGCTAGATTTTAAATTAATGTATATTGTGTAATATACCATAAACCACCATGCACACGTGTTTCATTAACATTGAGATAGCAGAACCCAGAAACACTAGAGTGGCCTAATACTTTTGGCCAAGGCTGTATAATTAATTGTTCTAGGAGATTACTAATTATTTCCTTCAAACTAATTTGAAGCATCATTGTTATATTAAGCTATAGAGAGTAAGACTACCCCTTATTTAGTTACATGAAGTCAGTACTGAGTGATATTGATCGTATAATTTTCTTTATATATGTATAGATCTCATCATACTTTAGATGAATGGCATTCCCAATCTTTGCTATCTTATCGGAACCTCTTATTCTGCGAAACGGACTTGATAACATTTCTCCTGGGATCTTATAAAATTGAGCAATAGAATTTCAGTGCGTATGCTCAGATATAAATCTATTTGCTATACATACCTCCTTGCAGGAAATGGCAGTGCAGCTACACCTGATAGAGGTATACTCTAATTTATGCCTATATTTTACTCTCAGCTGACTTAGACGTGGAGATTTCCGCTATGTTACGGCACTGTTGGCTAGGCCTCTTCTCCTCGTCAGAGATTTAAACGGCTAGCACCCCTTAGTGGGGAATACACGATCATTCCCAGGGTCAGCTCTTTGCTGACCTGTTCGAAGAGCTTAAGAACCATTGCCCCAGAGCCGTTTTATTTTCCTGTCCCGATCTGTCTGTGTTATTCTGATGCACAGCCTAATTTAGGTAGGAAGGTGGTCAATAAATCTTCATGATATTAACCACTTTCCCATTCAAAAATTATTTTCTGGGCCATTGTTGCCTGACAAACTGCCCCTGTGGTACTTGGAATAAGCGCGGTGCTCCGCATTTCTGGAAATGACTGATTTCTCAAGTCCAATCGAGTTCCTTTGTGGCAACCTCATCATTGTGGGCCTAAGTAATATTCCTAGTACATTTGGTCATGGTTTTACGCGTTCCACTTCAGTAGTGCTTGGCCTAGTGTGCAACGACCCTCAGAGATATTCGCTTTAACTACACACGCTATAAGAGCCACCCAAACAATTTCAGCGTCGGTGAATTTCGTCGAGTAAGGGCTAGGTTCTCTTATATTTAGATGCAAGCATAAGTATCTTCACATAACGCGAAGACAGTCTTGCAAAGGTGTGAAAGAGAGTCTAAAGGATTCGGGGAAAATTATTGCAGGAAACCCTCCTGTTTTGCATTAGAACAGGACCGCAAATATGAATAAATTGCAAAGAAGGACTGATTTCTATCGTTAGGGATGTGATAGCGACTGACAAACGTTAGAAAACTAATAACGAAGAATATTTGGTTGGTCTATTACCAGGTATTGTTTGGTTGGTTATACGGCCAGTAATTTAATTTAAGTCATGTAATTATTTAAATTAGTGTTTATTATTTTGACCAACAACTACACCTATTTGTTTTTTTTAATATTGTTTATAATATGATACCTCATTTTATTCCTAAATATATTCGGTTTGCCTTTTTAATT
Source organism: Ceratothoa steindachneri (assembly GCA_963969495.1). Lineage (NCBI taxonomy): Eukaryota > Metazoa > Arthropoda > Malacostraca > Isopoda > Cymothoidae > Ceratothoa > Ceratothoa steindachneri. Next base: position 228,021,030 of record OZ018318.1, read on the forward strand.
TTTACTAAAATTTGGATACCTAAGTTAGTTAGTATCAAAAATTTACGGCTTACCTGTTTTATGAAAATTATACTAGATATTGATATTAATTTCATCTAATGTTATTTTTGTTTTACAAATGAGTCAATATTTACCTATTTTGTCGGTTTACATTTCCTTGCAAAGTTTCTTAATTTAAAACATTATTTAATGTATTTTAAACATTTCGTGTGAATATTTTTCCCTTAGCTTGTTAGTCTCATTTAAGGTCCGAAACTTTTGGCCAACAAAATGTTTAGGAACCATTTCCTCGGTCTTTATATTTCTGTAATATATTTGGTTACTCGCTGATCTTGAGGTATTAACATACTATTAATTTACAAAAATAAAAATTAATTAAAGGCAGTTAAAAAATATGACATTAATTGAGATAAAGGATAAATAAAGTAACCCAAATAAACGTAAAATGTAAGCCTGACACGCACTAAAAAAAATATATATAATAAGATTAAAAGAATTTTACACTAATTTTTAAGAGACTATATGTAGTCTGGATCAAATTTCATTTAGTAATAGCGATTAAAATAGGAAGAAAAAACTTCACTATGGAAGACTCTTAGCTTCAATGAGTGGGGTCCCACGCTAAAGTGAATGAGCTTAGGGAAGAAGTTAATTTGAACGGGTTTGATTGTTGGTGCGTTATAGAATTTTAAGTGGAATTGAAGTAGATTCGTGTTATGGGTGGGGCGCAAGAAGAGCAAGAACAAAGTGGATATTTTCATTCTTCTGGAGGAAAGAAGATGTAAAAGTAACCAAGAAAGATATGAAGAGTTGGATAGAGAAATAAAGATTAGATCAAGGATTAATGTTAAGAGATAAAACAACTTGCAAGCGTAAATCAGTGAGTAATGTGTGAAAAAGTGCAGGAGATGACATGGATAAAGAAACCAAAACGAGGATCAGCAATAATGGATAAATATGGAAATCAGATGATGGAATTGGACAAAATATTAGAAAATGTGAGAAGAACACACAAGAGAGCTATATTATGATGAAAAAGAAGCCATCCCTGAGGTACATCATGAAAAGGATTCAGAAGAACTAGCGATATAAAAGAGCGAGATAGTAACAACTATTTTCAAGATAAAAAGTAATCGAACTGTAGGTGAAGATGTAGTTGTAATAGAAATAAAGGAAGTCAAATGGATAGACATAAGGAAGGGGCTGAGGCAGGAGTGTGTATTTTCCCCAGACCTCTCCTCGTTATATGGAGAAAAATTCATCGGTAATCTAGAAGACGTGGAAGGACTGAATATTGGAGGACGAACTGTGAATAACATACGTTACGCAGACGATACAGTTCTTTTCGCAGACATAGAAGAGAAGTTGCAAATACAAGGAAGATAAACTAAGAGACGCTGGTGGAGAGAGGGGTTTGAGGCTAAATATTAGTAAAATGGGGATATTGCGTGTAACGAAACGAAGAAATAGGTTAAAAGTGAGAGTATATATTTGAGGGAGACGAATCAAACAAGTCATGGAATTTAATTACGTAGGAAGTACTTTGTCAGAGGAGGCAGAGTGTGAGAAAGAAATAAGAAATAATATTTGCAAAAAGTGCTTTATTGAAAATGAGAAACTTATTAACGAATCTGAGCTTGGGAATGACATTAAGAATTAGGTTGTTAAAGTGTTATGTTTGGTCACTTTTAGCATACAAATGTGAGTCATACACAATTAAGAATAACATGGAAAAGAAGTTAAAAACAACTCAAATTTGTTTTTTAGGAAAGATACAAAGTATCCCATAGACAGCAACAACAACAAATGACGAAGTATTAGGACGCTCACGACTGGAGAGGAGCTTAATGAGAAGTAACCGAAGAAGGCAGCTTCAGTTCTTGTCACATATCCTGAGAGAAGAATAATAGAAAGAGTTTGTCTGCTGAGAAGAATTGAAGGAAGAAGAGCCGGATGAAGACAAATAAAAAGGTTCATGTAGACCTTAATGGAAAACATGAAAAGAAAATGGACTGTGACAGATCTAATAAGTAGGGCAGAAGATGGAGAAGAATGGAGCTCCATGTTAGCTGGTGTCACATGCTAGACACTTTGGTAATGAAAGATCATTTTTGATGTGGCTTGATTCCAATATTCTGAGGGAAGTTTCATTTTTATTAAGTCGATTATTTTAAAATCGTCGAGAAATAACCGAAAGAGAATAAATGAATTCTCTTTTGTACTCAAGGTTCTTCCTCAGTGGTTATTAATACTATATAAGAGCAAAACCTCGCTCATAGATAAAAGATAGTGCTGCATATATATGTTTTGTAGAGCCACAACTGACATGTAAATAGGTAAACAACACAACTGCTCACCTCATGGGTAAATTTATCTTTGGGAGACAAAAAAAATTTTTTTATTCCTATATAATATGATCTGATAATTCGTGTGAAGATAGACAGATTTAAAAAAAAAATTAGTCTTCTTCTTTGGAATTGTGAAGTTATAGGGCCTATATCGGGGCTTAAAAAACATTTTGGATCTGTTGGGACGTTATTTAGGCGGGGCTATGGGGATAATGTTGGGAGCAGAAACTTGTAAATATCTTTTTCTATTATGGTAGGGACGAAGCTGTCATTAAAAAGTATTAATTTATGGAAGTAAAAAACTCTATACATATTTTCAAAATATGAAGAGAGGTGTTATCTTCTGTAAACTAGAATGGTAATAGCATTTATTTTGAATGAATCCCAAACTGGAGAAGAGATTCATCCCCAATTGGCTGAAGTTTTGTTTGTGATCATTCACGTAGAAATTACCTCCGATATTTTCTTAATATTCATGTCTAAAAATGAGACCGGTCAATTTGTTTTGAATTCCATAGTGAATTTATGTTTGAGTGGAGTTAAATAATATACTCTTCGAATATATATATGTCTATATATATATATATATATATATATATATATATATATATATATATATATATATATATATATATATAATCCAGGTAGTTTCCGCTGTGCAGCCTTAATTTAATTTTCAATAAGAAAAGAATGGCGAGGAGTAGACTTAAATCCAACATCAAACAAATCTTTATTATGATTGAGTAATGCGACGTTTCGACCTAACGGTCATCTTCTGGCTCTAGAAAACAGATTAAGATATACAATATACAAAATAGGTTTATGTGGTCCCTGCAAATTATAATTATAGGGGATTAAAATACAACGATTTAAGGAAAGAAGTAAAGTAAAATTGTACAGAGAAAAAAAAAACTAAAAAACTAGACAATAAAAGCTTAAAAACAACAACAAAAAAAATCAATATAAAACTAAACGGATCAAATGAGAAACATTACGATTGCCCTACTCAATCGTAATAAAGATTTGTTTGATGTTGGATTTAAGTCTACTCCTCGCCATTCTTTTCATATTGAAAATTCTCTCTCTCTCTCTCTCTCTCTCTCTCTCTCTATATATATATATATATATATATATATATATATATATATATATATATATATATATATATATATATCAGTAGCCTGCAGTCAATGGAAGCAAGTCAATAAAATAAATAGAAATTACACCCAAATAATTAATATGACAACAGAGTTAATTTTATTTTTATTCTCACCGTATGGCTTATAAAAGTATAGACTTGTATATGCCATACGGTACCGTTCACTTTCAATCGAGTTGGCGTTAGACCCAGATGAGCCCGACTGCAATTGATGAAAGGCATCATTTTCGTCGAGATTTCTACTCTTATTGTTTTTCTCTCAATTTCATTAATAGTTCTACTTTTTGTTTCTCTGAAAAAATAGTTTAAAAATGTTCGGCTTTTCTTAGAAATAATATACAGTCATTAGATATTTATGATTTTCATCTAGATATTTCAACGCCAAGTTAACATTTCAAAAGAAATAACCTATTTGTCTACAGAAAAGGAAGCATATTTAGCTTGGCAGTCATCTGCTTGCATCTGGCAACTCGGCATGGTTGCAAGATTCAAGCCAGAATCAATCACAGAATCTAGGAAAAAGCAATAAAAGTCTAAGACAAAATGGCGTAATATTATGCTCTGAAACTCAAACAATTTTTAGGTTATATTTAAATACTAATTCTCAGAATGAAAGCAGCTATATAGCCTGAACTCTGTATGGTTACGCTTTTTTTTCTTAATCATTTTGTTTATATTTCCCTGATTCTGGCATCCATACCGGGTTCACGCTTCGTATCTTTGAGGTTAGTTAGTAGCTGCGAGTAAGTACTTAGATAAGTGTAGCGTATTGTTTATCAATTTTTAAAGTGATAACCCCATTTTAAACAAAATAGATGCAAATAAAGTTGTGAAAAAATGTGATTGAAAAGTGATTAAAAAGAAAGTTCAGTGCGATGAGTTATAATGAAAGAGAAACAATTATTAAAACAAGTAGGCCAATGCCAACTCTAGATATCATCCAAAAAAGTGTTGCAGTCCCATACTTACAGAAGCTATTTTAACATTATAATAAAGTTTTTAAAAAGATACTTAAAAAATTAGCATTTAAATAACAATTTTATTGTTAATTTTAATGAACAACACGTTTACTTCAATTAACATATTTATTTTTGCAAAACTTGAATTACTTCCTCATGTTTAAAAGACACTCACGCTACTGATATATATATATATATATATATATATATATATATATATATATATATATATATATATATATTATATATATATATATATATATATATATATATATATATATATATATATATATATATATAAATATATATATATATATATATATATATATATATATATATATATATATATATATATATATATATATATATATGTATATATATATATATATATATATATATATATATATATATATATATATATATTCTTGAGTCTAATAACGGGTCACATATATATTAATAAAACCACTGTTTAGGAGCGTAGTATTTTATTCAAAAAGCCAGTTTCGGCATGGAGTTTATCATGCCATCTTCAGTCATAACTATTCTTAGTAGATTCCATCCCGAAAATGGTTTCGTGAATAATATACTAAACTTTTAAACACTGCTTTATTAATATATATATATATATATATATATATATATATATATATATATATATATATATATATATATGGTCGCGACCGTATTCTTTCACATTTTTCAACTGCTAATTCTACGCATATTCTGAAAAAATCATTGTCATATTTTCTTTTTAAAAACAGTAGCCATTATTTATATTTTTGGCAGAATATTTCAAATAAAATAGTTTGAATCCTTTAATTTGTGGAAGAGACATGGATTTTTCCTTGGAATCCGTGCAGGAAGGAAATAAAGGAGATTTCAGAGTTCCTCAACGTCAGCAGAAGATCGGTGAAACGGGTGAGAAAAGAGCTCGAAACAGTCAGGATTCAAGTAAATAGCGATTTTATAGACACAAATCCATGTTAGGCGATTTTAAAGCCATCCAACCGCCGCAACTTCTCATTGAAATCCAGATCATCACCAATGATCCCAGAAAACGATGCGTGTCATAACAAGGGAGACAGCTGCAGACGAAAAGCCCTTTAGGCTGGTTCAGCATAAAAAACGGAAGGTAAAATTTTATTCCAATGCATTCCTGGAAAAACAACTCAATCACACCTAAATTCTGATCAATAATTTGACACACTAGGTGTAGCCAGACATGAGATGGTTTTTCCTCCAAAGAGAAGAATTCATACCAAGACTAGAAGAAAGATAAACTTCCAGAAGTAGAGGTGACTTGCTGTCGCACACAAGGACGTACTCAGACTTATCCAAATAAAATTTCCAACGCCGTAATCGTTTTCGTTTGTCGCCATGAGTAAAGGATACGTCTTGCCACCCCACTTTTTCCCTAGGTCATCTGGCTAAACACTGACGGCTTAAACCGTCTTCTGAGCAAGGTATTGAAGTGCTATATCAATTTGCTATTTACCACACTAGTGGGAAGAACCAGGTCTTGTTGTTGGCCAATTTCTTCAATCATACATCACCTGTCGATGCCACCCAACTCGCCTCACGGCACGCCACAAGACTTGTTTACGTGGGTTGCTATGGAACGAGAGTCTAACAAATCCAGCTGCAAGACAAATGAACAGTTGAGGGCCAGGATTACTGGGAGCATTCGGGAGCCTAAAACGAGAGAGAGTGATGTCTTAAGGCAAAAAGCATTAACTGCAAAATTGTAAATTTTGGGAAAACGCAAAAAACGGATTTCGGCCTCAAATAAGGATCTGATAACATTAATCGTAATTTTTTTGGGGGGGGTAATTGTAAGCATTCATCTATATGAATCTTGCAATATAATTTGGTTTAATCAGTTACTAACTTCAATATATTGAAATTTGTCCAGTAAATTTTGACTTAATGCTTTTTACCTGAAAACAGTTATAATAATTGGGTCATCTTATAATAAAATGATTTTTGTGGAAAAATGGTATAGGTATACCTATATCTAAATAATTGATAGGTACCTATTATTTTATTAGAATCTATTGGTAACTACATATTTTATCATTTTTACTTTTACCAGAAAAGTTTGGAAAGGAAAATAAAAAAGATACATTGTAAAGCAATATTATTACAGCAAACAGAAAGAAAACATTGTAGACAACATAACTAGGTAGGTAATTGAAAATATTTTTTCCTTAGTTAATGCAGGAAACCTAAAAATAAAAAAAAACTTTAGTAAAACTTTACTTTTCCTACATACCTAAGAGCAGCAAACAAAAGACAACACGATAATGAAAAAGAAATATTTGCAAAAATAATGAAAATTATGGCAAATCTTATAACTGGATAATAGAGCAAAAATAGTTCAAAAGTATACCTAGGTATATGAATAGAGCTACCTACCTATACGTAAGAATATCAATTTAATTTTTTTTCCAACAAACAAAATCTTGCAATTATTGAAACCTCATTGCTGCATACGTAATGTCAGCAATCAAAAGAAAAAAAATTGGGGTTTATACGCTTCCAAGAAGATCTGGGCTGTTTTTGCTTTCTGGTAAATTGATCCAAATCTTTTTCCTGTTTTCAGGCATTAAACTTACAAGCTTGTCTAAAATATTTTCTTTCTTTTTTGAAGATAAGCCTCTTGGGCAATCTGACATTGGTTTTTCCAATAATTTTTTTGTGAAATTTAAACTAGCATGAACAAAGTCTGCAACTTTAAAGTCTCCCTTGTAGTTGGTTTTATATTTTAAGATACGGCTACCCTTTTCAAATTTTGCTTCTACAATCTCTGCTAACAATAGGAGGTTTGTTTCTTCTATCCCTTCACGAAGCCGAGTTTTTCTCTTGACCGAAATATCCGGAATATCGTTAAAACAGGCACTAAAACTAATATCTAATACTTTCAAATTCTTAACAGATGCATCAATAACTGATTTCAAATCTTGATAGTCATAGATATTATCCTTTTTCCTAATATTTTTTTCTATGTGACCGTGGATGCCATCGGCGGCCATGAAGGTGTGCCCAGGCACTAGATACTAAAAGGTGATGCTCTTGATTTGTTCACTGGTGTTAACAAGGATTATCATTGCGCTGTGAAGTGCCCAATTCTTATTTTGGGCGGCGCAATTGTCAGCCCAAAAAATAAAATTAGCAGCATCTCTTCCTGTTCTTATTAAGTCTAAATAAGCATTGGCCACATGTTCCTTGTTTCGGTCAGCAATTGATTCTGTCCAGAGGACTGCATGATTATTATAAGTTGATTTTTCTTTTTGGCCGATACATGCAAATGTCTCATTAAAAATTATCAGGCGTGGAGTAAATACACAAGTTTTTAAACCTTTCATAATAGGTAAAAGAAGTATCTTTTGCATATCAACAGCAAAAACTTGGGTTGTAGAATCCCATTTTTGAGAGCAATCGTAATCATATGCTCTTCGTGCATCTTTTGCAAGTTCATTATGCATAGTCCATTTTGCTTTCAGTGATTCATCTAATATACCTGAATAATTTTTAAAATATAAACAGGTGTCGCAAAGATCAGTAGAGTCACTTCCAAATCCAATATTTAGTTTGTTAAACACTCTTGTGTATGTAGCGTAGGAGCAAAAATTAGGGTTCTCTTTAATAAAGGTTTTATATAAATCCTTCACTGTTAATTTAGGGGAAAAATATCTTCTATTTGGAGCGTGCTTCCTCCTATAATGCGAAATTTGGGGATTCATCTTTTCTATGTGATCCATAATGATTTCTTCATTTTTCTTGTTGCTAGGTTCATGTTTTCCCCTCATATCGAAAAACTCAAAATCACTTAAAGAATTAGATCCACCTAAACTAGTAGAAGCTTTTTTAAACACATCCAAAATAATGCAATTACTTGAAAAGCCTATTGTGTGTAAAAACATTGTCTGACACACTTTGAATTCTGACCCTGACTCATTTAAGAAAGTGTATACGAAGGTGCATGACTTTGTAAAGCATGAGGAATTGGAGCGTCTGCGCTCAGTCATGGGGTTTTTCTTTATTTTTCCTAAAAGCCACAGCTTTTGAACAGATTTATCCATTTTCCAAAACTCACTATGTATGGTATTCCGCAATTCAGGAGAAGTGGATTTAGTACACTGTTGCTTACACGAATCTTTGCAGGGAGGAAGCAATGGATGTTTTTCTCTTTGAGCTTCTAATTGAGCTTTAGCTGTTCGTAATCTCTTTGATTTTTTTCTTTCATCAGCTGCTGCAGTTTCTTGACTATTGTGTTCAGGGGAAAGAAGTTGAATATTCTGAGAGGGTTCTTGAGGGCTTTGTTCCAGGAGAAGAAGTTGATTATTCTGAGAGGGTTCTTGATGATTTTGTTCAAGGGGAATTTGAATGTTCTGAGAAACTTCTTGATGTTCATTTTCATCTATACTCCTATTTGATTCAGCATCATCATCATTTGGAATTACTCCACTGTAAAGGATAAAAAAAATTTATTAGCTTATTAATTATATAGAAAACGATATAGAAAATTGAGTTATATATATTATATATGTATATACTATGATATAAGTCTGATCTTATCTGTGTGTGTGTGTGTGTCACACTCTGCAGAGCATAAATGGGGGCGTATTAGGGAAAAAAATATATATATCATCTTATGTAATTTGGGGCTGCGGGATGCTTGAAACTATTTCCAAGTCCGTATGACCAATGGTTAAAAAGTTATGACCTAAAAACTTGATCTATATATAACTTTCACATGCACAGAAAGACATCAAAAACTCTATTTCACATAAATTTAGTATATTAACCTCACTAATTTAAGAGAAATTGTACAGAGAATCATGTTGTGCTCAAACAAAGGAAATGATTTCTCGGAAAAGCACTGTCTTTTGTTAAACAGCTGTACAATTTTTATTTCTTTCATTCTTGAAAAATACAGGGTGGGCCAAAAAAAGGGGTAGTATTAAAAAATATACTTAAAATTTATTTTTATATTTTTAAAACTTAACCGTAGATAATGTTTAGTTTAAAAATAGGTATAGAAAAATAAAGTTTTAGTCAGTCTTTTAATAATGGCTCCTTTTTTTGGCCCACCCTGTATATTTAAAAACAAACAAAAAAGTTAGGTTGACATTCAACATTAAGATTAGCTATAGAATTTAAACATAATATCATCAGTTAAAAGAAGTTACTCACCTTTTCCTCAATTCCCTAAAAACGGCTTGTGCACTGGTAAACATTACGAAACAATTTATTCAGACCTTTCAATTAGAAGGACAGAAGTGAAATGAAATCCCTCTTTCAAATTATGATCGAGATATAGGTACCTGAAATTAATCATGTTTTGCTTTGTTCAAACAGATCAAAACCTACAGAAACATGACGGAATTGCAGCTCAGGCTGAGTTCTCAATGCGAATCATATTGTATAATCTACTTAATGCATTTTTTCTGCAACTTGCTATGGGAATTCACATTGACATTTGCAGGCAAAACGCATTATCTAGCTAAAGTTTTGTACTTAATGCTTTCTGCCTGAAAAATCCTTTTATTTTAGGTGGAGATAATGCTTTTTTAGCTCTCTTAAAATTTTAATTAATTAAATAGCATAAATGGCAACCTTCTAGTTAAATGCGTCTCGTCGAGACGAATCCAACGGTACCAAAATCTCAAAAATCGCATTTTTGCAGTTAATGCTTTTTGCCTTAAGACGGCAGCGGTGGCCTGTTCTAAGCTCAAACGGAGGGCTTCAACGAGGCAAAAGAGAGAGAGGTATCGAGTCATATCGACATTACATGTCATGAAGCCAACCTGACACAAATATGACGAATATATCTCAAAAAGTAAAACATTTATTTCCTCCTGCGACATTCATCATGTGGATGAATACCGTTACCATCATATATATATATATATATATATAAATATATATATATATATATATATATATATATATATATATATATATATATATATACATAAATATATATATATATATATATATATATATATATATATATATATATATATATATATATATATATATATATATATACATATATATTTGGTTGCATGTGCTCTGATAGGGGATGTTTCTTTACGATTAAGTGATTTTTTAGTAAAGGCGCTGATGCCCATGTGTGAGGAGAACCTTGATCTCAGGGAGCGAATCGTGCTGCGTATGTATCTTCCTTGGAGACACCGAGGACAAGTGAATTCGTAAAAGACACGACCGCGCATCCCATGAGGAGGTTTGTCCTTTTGACTGAACCAACTACTAATATTGAGTTTGTTAATAAATATTAATTTCAAATTTGAAGGGTAAAAATAGCGTTTAAATAATTTAGAATACTTTCTTCTGAATTCTCTATTAAGGAGGCCCATTTCGGGAAGATATAGCAAAAGCTATAGAAATCTGTAACTATAATATTGAACGTAGGATTTCTATATATGGATGTTGTTAAGCCTTGATTTGACTTTTTAATTAAAAGGTCTAAAAATGGGAGACAATTTTCTTTTTCAGTTTCGATAGTGTATTTAATGTTAGGATAAATGGAATTGAGATAATTACAAAACTGGTATGCCTGGTCCTGGCTATCAAATACTGCACAGCAGTCGTCTACAAATCTTCTGTAGAATAATGGCTTGAGTGACGAAGGGCAAGCTTGAAATAGAGTCTTCTCAAAATCTTTCATAAAGATATCTGCAGCAATGGGTGCAATGGGCGAACCCATTGCTACACCATCTATCTGTTGATAAATTTTCCCATCGAACGAAAATATACCCTCTTCGAACACCATTTGTAAAAATTGTTTGAATTTGTCTCTTGTAAAGTTGCGGAAAGTGTTGCAATTCTGAAATGCAGATTCTAAAATAATATCTATGGTTTGGTTAACCGGTATGTTTGCGAATAAAGAGGACACATCGTAGCTTACGAGAAATTTGGATGCTCTAAACTTTTGTCGAAGAATTTCTTGAGCAAAGGAATAACTATTTTTTATGGTATACTGGTTTGGGGCTAAGGGGGAAAATAGATTGACTAAGTATTTCGTGACTTTATATGTTGGAAGCGAATACGAGGCAAGTATAGGTCAAAGCGGAATTGCTGGTTTGTGCAGCTTTGGTAGTCCATAAAAAAGACCTAGGCCACAGCCACTAACAAACAAAGTTTCACAAGTGGAGTGATGATCTATGACTTTTGAGGTCTGGAGACTTGACAGGGATCTATTTACCCTATCTTTAAGTTGCATTGTTAAATTTTGGTAAGTACTTTGAATAAGAGTAAACTTGTCACGATCGTTTAGGAGGTTAAACATTTTGTTGACATAAACAGTTCGATACATAAGAACGACACCACTACCTTTCTCGTGTTTTGTGATAACGATTTCTTTGTTTTGGGATAGATTTTTTAATACGGCTGTAAATTATTGTAAATTATGTATTCCTTTATATCATAGAACCCGAAGATGAGCGGACAGCTCGAAACGTTGTTTATCCCTAATAAATGAAGATGAATTCCTGGTGAAATTAAAGATTCATCTGACTAGAAGCAACCCCATCGATTATAATATATATATATATATATATATATATATATATTAAGGAGTAATCCCAGAGCCACCCGAAACGGATGCTACATCCCTTAATTATCCCACACGTTTCGAAAACTACAACTTTTCATTTTCGGGCTAAAAATGAGATAAATTACTACATAAAACGAAAATAAGAACAATCAGTGATTACCCAAAAACATTAAATTGCTTTGAAAATGAATTATTATAGAAACAAATGAAATGTATAATACTGTAAAAACTATATACAGAATAAACAATGCTTTTGTTTTTAATTTAACAAAAGAGAATAGTTTTAAATTTGTTTAAAATACTGAAATTAATACATAAAAAGAAAATAGGAACAGGCAGTAAGTGCTATAAAAAGATATTAACTTGCTTCAAAAATGCCTAAAACCTAATTAAGATAAAAACTTTAGATAGAATAAACAACTGTTTTTTGAAATTGACAATAAAGATTCAATTAAAAATGTTAACAAAAATTGTTAGAGCAAAAAAGCTTTAACGGAATAAAAGTAATTATAGAATATTAAAAAACGGGTTGCTTTTCGTACTTACTGAAGAGGATCCATGTCTGATAATGAATGATAGCTTTAAAATAGAGGCTAATATTTATAGGTTTCAGGTTCGAAAAATTGGCGCTTGTGAGCGATTGAAAGAGAGTGATACAACAAAATAACCAACGGTAGTTAAAATTTAGGTAATCAATAACTTTACTGCTTTAAAATTTTCATTGAGAGAGGTTTGTAGTGTTTTATATATAATTTTTCCAGGATTCTTAGGCATTTAAGGTTGTTATTGGAGGCAGGTACTTTATAATTAGCCATAGAAATCTGGGACTTACAATTTATGACTTCTCCTTTATATTCATTATTCGTCCTGTGCGCCAACTAATTCACATTTCAGCAGATAACCTAGGTCTTAATGATATAACAGGGGTGCTAATGTAAGAGACACTAGTACAAAAGGAAGGGACATTTAAATAAATAACCAGTATCAATGTGGGACTCCGAAGAGATAGGATTTTTAGTGGTAAAGAATGTCCCAATTGATAATTTGTTTATAAAACTATTTGTGTGTTTATTGGGAAAAAAAGAAGAATATTCTTCAAAAACTAACGTTTAAAAAGACCATCTCTGAAATGACCAGATATAGAGGCAACTTAGGAAAATTTATGGAGTTGTGGAAAGTTGAGGAGGTGAATGAGCTTCTAAAGCAACTTTTGTAAAACTCTATAATACAGGTCCGAAGAAAATCCTTTTTTTCTAAAATATTTTTTGAGGAAATAAAATTCATCATGAATCAAATGGTAGGTGAAAGATAAAGAGAAACTTCTAGGTAGTAAGGTCCTGTGAAAGTATTTTTTTTCGTAAAGGGTGGTTTGAAATTTTCTCTGCTCAATGTCACGAATGACAAGAAGATCAAGTATGGGCCCTCTTATCATTAGCCTGCACTTCCATGGAGAATATGATTTTGAGGTGTAAAGAGGTCGAAAAATTAATAAAAGCTGGCTATGTGCAGGGTTTGTGAAAATTGCAACGGAGTCATAAACAAAACGGCGATAGAAGGAGGGTTTATATATATATATATATATATATATATATATATATATATATATATATATATATATATATATATATATATATATGAAATGAAATAAAGCTTTATTTAGTGTTGTATGAATTACTTTTTGAAGTGCTTACTCACACTGCTTTGTGAGACAGAACTAAATTACAAAGAATCATCAAAATATAAGATACATTGGGTAAAAGGACAAATGGCTTTAACACAGTAAGGATAAAAATAAAGTACTTACATATTTGTAATATAAAAATACATTAAGAATCTTAGTCGTTACTTTGTTGTATTGGTTCAGAGATGCTCCAAGCCGGAAGCAGTAAAGTATGTAGTTAGAGATAGGATTCAATTGGCAAAAATATTTCAAATATATTAATGTTCAATTTTATATCAACTTTCATCGAAGAAAATAGGTAGATCCTTTGTGGCAGCTTATTACCATGTAGGTGAGGATTGCTTTGCGTACACCATTTCCCAATTTCGAAAATTATTTATTTTTAATTACTGACTACCTCGTGCTGGATTGTTATATTTTTCGAGCCTCCGAAGATCCTTCGTCATCCTCCTCCCTAACTCTATAATTTAAGAAAGGGATTTTTTTGAGTATTTGAATAATAATTTTATCTTAGTTTTGTTATGAGTTGTGTCTTTTAGCAAAGTTGAGAAATAAATATAACGGCCATATGCTAAAAAAAATGTGAAATGCAATTTTATTAGATTTAGTGTAGCTTCACAATTATTTATAAATTTATTATATGCAAAAGGCTAAAATATTAAATATAAAAAAATAGGTATTTAGCTCAAATGTGCATTTCACATTTGTTATAGCATACGACCGTAAGTATCGAAATTTGGTGAAATTTTCAAAACCCCAAAAATTACAAATGGGAAAGTTCAGAAAATTTATTTTTATATATCTTTCTATAACTCTATATTTTAGCAACGTGATATTTTGAATCAGGGGAAATTTAGTTTAGAGTTCCTTTTTAAAATTATTAGAATTGGCGAAGTACAGAAAATTCATAAAAATTTAACCATGGCTGCTTTTTTTTAGATTTTAATCTTTAATCTTAGCAGTAAAGCTCAAGCTCACCTTATAGAGGGGAGTGGTGAAGCCACTGCCTGGTTTATATTATAAATTCCTTTCTATAAAACAAACAAACCTAATTCATGATCAGTTACAGATTCATCATTAAAAACTGTAACAAATAATATAATAGAGGAAACCAGGCAATGGCTTCCCCACTTCGGGGAGCAAATAAATATCGTTAAAAGTTTTCTGCATATTCAAACATAATTAGAGTTGAAATGGGGAAGGGAGAGTTTCATTCGCTAATAGAAATCTATTAGGCATTTTGTTAATAATGGGTCCGAAACTGTCGATCAAGTTCTTTTTGTTTCAATTTTATTTCTAAACGTGTAACCATTAGAAATATTTTTTGAATAGGGAGAAAGAGAGAAATTTAGTAGAAAAATATATTCTGAACAATAATTGATTACTCTATTTACCTGCCATAAGGAAAACAACTCATTAGGTAACTAAAATCTTAATGAGTTCTGAAATTATAATTTGAGGTAAAAAGTTATGTTTGTTTTCCATCCAAAAGTTTTTGTCTAAACTTTTAGGTTAATTGGCTCACTTATAAGGAATAACCCTCCCGGAAAATTGTCAATATTATTTGTCATCTTTTTATACCACGTTATTGATTCCATATTCCAAGAGCGGTCTCCTGAATTGTTAATATAACAATAATCGTTTTGATGTTGCCATCAACATTTTGGTTCCTTTTGCTAGTGACTACTCCAACTCTCTTCAGAAAAGATTCAACCATTTCAAATTGTTCAAGATTTTCTGCTCCTATCGTGAAACTTCCCTTTCTGCATTAAAACATCTGCTAAAAATCCGTTCTCGCAATGTATTTAATGCTCTCATTCTTACCGAGAAGTTTGTAATTGCCACTGAAACTCTTACCTCTATTATTTCTACGACTAGGCTTTTCTCTTTTATTACTAGTATCTCTTATTTACTAGTTGTTTGTAACTATACAAAAGGAATAGAGCCTATTTTGATCCCAAAACTTTGATTTTTATGTAGGGCACTGGATTTCATAACTTGCCTCTATGGAAGAAATTTCTAGGGTATTATTAATTTCGGAAAATATAAGAATACACAAGCCATACTTCGTATTCTTTCTTACAGAAAGAACTTGGTTCCAGAGGCACTGCTTTAGCGTGTGGCCTACGGCTTATTTGCTATTCTAAACCGCTTTTTTTAATCCCCTTTATAGACTCTTTATTTTAACACCCTGAACACCTTTTTCAACATAGACAACCTGAAGCCTTTTTTTAAAGTTATTTCACCTTTTATTATATGGTCTTTATCCCTAGAAGATTTATATATAGTTGAGAATTTTCCAAACACATTTTTCAACATAGACACCCTGAAACCTTTTTTTTTAAGTTACTTCACCCGGTTTGATATATAGAAAAACCTTCATCAGATCTCTTTTTTCATTTAAATTTGTTTTATATACGAAATGATAGTAAAAAGGCGCCAAAGCCCTAATTTTAATACATTTTTTGAACTTCACGATTTGTATGTTTTTTCATTCCAAATCATTCGATAATTATATTTATTTTTTCTGAACTCTTAGAAAGAACTTTGATAAAAGCTCAAAACATACAAAAAAAGCCCTGTGAATAAAAGTTTCAAATAAACCTAAACTCAAAAACATGAAAGGTTACTTGTCCACTAATCAAAAAAAACATTTTCAAAAATTTCAAAAATTCACCAAGTTAAATTATAGAGTAAAGGATAAAAGGCTGTAGGCTTTATTTATTTTCAAAGCATGGTAAAAAATTGTGAATCTTATTTTACAAAAAGGATCAGAATGTTGTAGAATAATATTAGTTTCAATGAAATCTTCCAAAATATTCTCGATTAAATATGAAATTTCTAGAATTTAGTAGAATTTGGATAAATGTTCCAGAACTTGCACCCCCCCCCCTTCTGCAAACTTATATAACCTTCTGGAATATTCTGAAATATTATTTAGAAATATTTGTACATGGAAACACATATATGCTATAAATTCAGCTGCTACAAAACTTTGGAAATGAAGAAAATTATTTGTTGTAAAAAGTAAAAAAATAAATGTCACAAGTGTTTAAGCTGTTTTTTTGTTTGTAAGCCAAAAGAAAAAAATAGTATATTTTTATGTTTACAAGATGGATGAGGAAAAAGAAGAGACATTAACTTGTCATTACCATTATTTGACGTGAACCCTCTGACTACTCAAACAACTGCTACTTCTGCATGGTGGACCCTTCCGAACGTCGAAGTGGAAAAAATGCTCATGTTATTTCCTAAGAAGAAAACAAAAATAACGCCAAGGTGAAAAATGTAATTATCATTCCCCAGATCAAACCCAAGTTTTACCTTGATAGAGTTAACAGAAAATTAAAGGCTCTTTTACACAATATTTGTATTTTACTGATGTGATTGTATACATTGATTATTATATTCAGATCCAAGATAAAGTAATTCCACAAGAAATAGGTTTATATATAAGAATATATAGGTACAAACCAACTCATAGCACTACCCTATCAAATAGAGTAACTTTCCAGGCAACTATCCTCGAAGTTTCTATATATACTGTATATATTAAACTTTATAAACACGACTATGCTATAGTTTATTTCGATTAATTAGTATGCTTCACCTTAGCCATTTTTTCTATTCTAAATCCTTGGTCAGTTCATATTGGCAATAGATTTTCTAACACTGAAAATTACATATTTCTTTTTGACCAGCATCACACAACCTGATCAAAACTTATAGAAAGGCCAATTCTAAAGTGTGAAACAAAAGAATCGAAGAAAAGATGAAATGTGCCATCAATGATAGCATTGTTTTGGTGAGAAAGTAAATAAAGTTAAAATTTTTTGGCAAACTTCAAACATAATTATAGTTGAAAAGGGGAAGGAAAAGTTTCAATAGCTAATAGAAATCTAATAGAAACTTTGTTAATATGTGGTCCAAAGCTGCCGATTAGATTTATTTTGGTTTCCAAGGTGCAACCATTGGAAATTTTGTACGAAAGAGAGTAGAAGAGACAAAGAAAATGAATGATATTTTACTAAATAACTTTATTTCGAAATTTATAAAAAAATACAAGGTAAATATTCGTTTTAACACCTCTAAAGAATTTAAAAATCTGTTTTTCTAATGGATTTTTATGTTTATTTTCATATCTGACACAGTTTTCCTGGAATTGAATACTTTACCCATAATCGACTTAGGTCCATAATAGGAAAAGTGTATTTGCAACGAAAACAAGTTTCAGATCTTAAAAGTACATTTAACCTGCAAAAAACAACAACACAATTTCAGATTCATTTAGAAGATCCAGAACCAGATCTAACCTTAGCTAAACTAAACTAGCCTAACTTCGCCTCACTTTACCTAACCTATCCTATCCTAACCTAAACTATCCTAAACCTAACGATATTTTCTTTAGATTCTCACTGAAAAAAGATTTGCGCAGAAAACTGTTCATAATCAAGAGGCTAGCACTTGATCGAATGCGTGCAGTAGGTCATATGCCATTTGAAGCACGAAACAAAATTTGCACTTAGTTTTATGGGGTTTCGAATCCTTTGCAATTATATTACAGTAAAAGAAATTTCGATCTTGGCTAAATTTACAATGCTGCAGAATGTAAGGCATTTGATAACTCGCAGGATTATCCTGTCAGCTCTATATATTTCTACGACCTGAATATCATCATTAAAGACTTCATGTATTATTTGCTATTGTAACTTATAAATAACAACCAACGCACGCCATTAACAAATAAACTGAACCCTCTGAAATATAACGAAGCATGGTATTGGTTCATCATTCAGAATACGCAAGGGCAGATCTTCTGCAGATATAACATAGCATGCTATTGGCTAACTAGTAGGGCTAAGAGTTGGCCAAACGAGGAAATAAATACCTCAAATGGTGCGGAAAGACTCAAATTAGCAAAATAATAGCATATTTTTCCAGAATAAATAACTAAGTTATTATTAAATTCCCAAAGTTAAAAAGGACATCGGTGAACATAATTTTAAGAATTAAGAACGTTTATGTCTCTGAAAATTTTAAAATCGTTAATTTCTTAAAACGAATATAATTCAAGAATACATGATTACTTTATTTAGCAGCCATAAGAAAACAAACTCATTTAATAACGAATATCTTATTGATTTCCGAAATTCAAATTGAAGGTACTTAGGTTTTCATTCCTAAAGTTCTTGTCACCGCTACACGTAGGAAACCATTTAATTTAATAAATTGATAATGGCAGATCGACAGTTACAGGCTTTCTTGACGAGGGTGATTTTCCATTCTTTCAAAGCCTCGGTGGAATTCAGATGTCCATTACTTAACCATGTTGTAGGAATCGACCCCTTTCTTTTGAGTAGCTACCATATCATCATGAACATTATCAGGTGGCATTCATTTCTCTTTGAGGCATCAAATGCCTCTAAGATCGGGAGTTTCCTACTCCTTTTCAAAAAAATGACTGACCCCTAGGTTTGTTTTCTATAATTAGAAAAAAATATATGGTGGATTCAAATTCCGCCTTTAAACATTGAGAGGTTGATCTCATCTGTATATAAATTAAGCTGAAATTGTGTAACTCCTTACATCATACCTTTATCAATCCTATTAGAAATAGGTCATACTAAGAAAAACTGAAGCACTTTACTTTACTTACAATGAAAGGTTGACATCTGTGTTACCAACATTTTGAAATTTGTAACATACGAGTAACTTAAGAGATTAATATTATAAAATATGCCTTTATACTTCACCTAGACGTATAAAAAGGTGACTAGAGATGATAGTTTCAAACTTGTAAACAAAACATGTCACCAACAAAGGCACAATATTAATTTAAATCTCCCAAACATGGAATAATTTTTGAGGGAATGTCATTGAAGTGATAAGAATAGACTCGAAAACTCTTGCTATAAAATATGCTATACGTAAATAATATTTTCTAAATTAAATATTTATCCATGTCCTCCTTTACTTGAGAATTGCATCAAATGACTTAATATTTTCAGCCATTTGTTGGCCTGTAATTAAAAAAAATAGCCTTAGGATATTTTCTTGCCCTTTTCCATTCAAACTCAATTTTTTAAAAACTTAAATGTCCCTACCCCATTCAAAGCACCACATAGTTCAATCTTACTTAAATTGTTTCAAATAATTAATTGTACATACTCTTTCAAACGGTTCAACTACCATATATAAATTTCCATCATTATCAATCACTAATACCAGGTTATCAGTATACATTACTACTTTTTATCAACCTCACGCCCCTGTCTCTCAGCCCAGTCGCACTTATATAAGTAAACTATCGATCAAAATATTTTTATACCAGATGAAAACAATAAATAACCTTTTCTTATCTTCATAAAGTATTAATATCAGAATTCTTTCAGTTCGCAGGAATCGTTATATTTTAACGATTCTGCTAAATAGTATCAGATACATTTCGATACTCAATCAATTTATTCTTTAGCGTCTTGGCTACAATAATATATTAAGGTTCTTTACAATTTTTGGTCCTTCCCAGGGCTCACCATATATCGCCTAATGGTTGCATCAATTGCTTAATCATTTTCCTCTTTAATTATCCTCGTTATCTTTATTATTTAGTTAACTCCGTATTGTTCACAAATAAGCTTTTGTTCTAAGCCTTTAAGTTGACGCAGCATTTGTTCTCTGGGTTTCTTAGATTTCTTCCCTACACCAAAAGACTTAATTTGCTTAGCCTAATTCAAATTTGGTGCAAAAATGAGTGCCGAGCATCTGTTTAAAACGGATAGAATCAACATGTTTCACCTGATGGGTCCCATAAAAAGTTTTAACAGTAAAACAGGATTTATAGCACGTATCTTGGAGACCACCCTCCCGTAAGTGAAATTAATCAAGTCGAACCAAGTTTAAATAACCTATACGAATATTTCCAAACACAATCTTGCTCATATGGAAAGAGTCACATTTGAGTTCCACATTTAATTGTAACGAAATTACTAGGCAAAGTAAAAAAACATTTGTACATCGGTGTGTGAGTAACTCGTTTCCTTTATTAAATAAAACTATGTACATAGCAAAAACTAAAGAGAGCATCTCTGGCCCAAAGTTTTGAAGGAGAGGTTGATAGTAACGAGGAAAGGTTACTGGAAGTAAAAATTTTGGGCAGCTATATACATACCCTTATTAGTTTTTTGAAGATATTACTTCCCAAAACTGACAAATCTTCAGAATTTCAGTGAATTTCCCTTGAAATGTTGGGATGGCACGTGATAGGCTAGATGGCTCTGGCAGCTTGTAAGCCTCCACTGTCCTTGAGAACCTGATGTCTAAGGACAATAAATGTTTTTTTTTAAAATCAGAGATTGCTAGTTGTATCTTCTGTAACGAGAAACTCATCCCCTAAAGCGTAATGGAATAGCAAATTAATTGGCTTGTTTAATTACATCGACTTCAAATGACTCCCATCCCACCACACTTTGGGGAAGCCAAAATCAGAGTTTAAAAAAAATATTTTTTGTTGAGCAAATTAAAACAGGATTTTGTTTAAAGATGACGGGCCAAAATATGAAGAGAAACAAAATCTTTTGAAAAAGAATTTAAAAAAATATATAATATACTCTACTATGTTCCTCCTTAAAATGAAAATTTCGAATTTATTTAAAAATTATTTTTTAAGTTTGACCTTGTTAGAAAATTGATTTCAGATAGAGATCAAAGGGCCGCTTGTGTTCCCTTGACAGTGGTTGATGAAGTGGAAGAAGTAGGGATGGGAGGATGATAAAATTATTTGGAAAAAGATAAATTTTATTGCTTGGTAGTAAATGGTTAGGGAGTTTTATTCGTAAAAAATGGAATATTGGGTAATGTTAGATTGAACCATGGCAAAAGGTCATTTGCCTGTTGTCTTTTTATAATGAAATTCTATTTAAAAGTCCCTTTCTAAAATTGTTTGCGCTTATACTCATTTTTTGAACCCAGAAAATGACTTTCTTCCCACCCTGGCGTTCTTCATTTTATCATCGAATCTTTTGAGGTCTATTACACTCGAAGTAAATGCTTTACAAGAGGTTTATAGCTTCCATTTGTTTCCACATTTCACGATAAAGTTGTCTTGGATCATTCTTTATCACTCTTTCAGCACTTTCCATTTATTGCATTTACACTTCTTTGCCATTTTGATAGTTATCATAAAGTTTAGTTTCATCTAATGTCTTTCTGTTTTCTATTCTTCGACACATTTCTTTCTATAGAGGAATGGTGTAAATCTAAAGTAACCATTATTTGTTTACAAATTTACCTTTGTGGTTTGAATACTGAAATATATACTAAAAATAGACAAATTCTGCTTTTCTTTTTATTCATTATAGCCATAAAACACAAAAACAGAGTTATATTAATAAGATTTTATTAAAATCCCAAAATAAATATATAAATTAAGTAGAATATTTCGAAGCGAACAATTTTGCCCAATTCGCGTTTGTAATGTAAATCACTTTCCAGTTCAACCACCCAAATACACTCTTTGTTCAAATTACAGTATATCTTTATGAAAGCCTCCCCTTGTTCATGCGAATATGATTCCATGTATCAATATCTACCGAAATTATCAAGATGGGCATCAAGAATGTGCACTTTCAGGGATAACCTATAAGTTTTCAACTAGTTTCACATAATTCTCACCTCTAGGTTTGCCCCCAAAGCCCTGACACACTAAAACAAAGCAATTCCAGGCTTCATTTTACTTATTATTGCGCTTTTTTAAAAATTCTAATTACTTTATTGTTTTCACCATATGTTGTATAACCAAGACACCACCCTTCAACTTTGCCTCACGGATTTTAGGAATGAAATTTTGAAGGTAATTGAAGGCTGCATAATTTTTCTAAGAACTCTATCAAACGGATTTATAAGGCCTAGTTTTAAATGAATTGAAGGGAACAACATTTTATGAGGGTCTATTAATTGTTCATGATAGACATAATGAAATTTAACAGAGAACTCAGTTCTTTATGGCTATTGCCTCATGTGGTAATGTGCTATGCTATCACTACTATGCCAAAGACAGCGAAGGCATGGAAACTTGGGAAAAAACTCATTAAAGACCCATCCAAAATGCTGCTATTTTAAGTCTACGATCACTTCACAGCCATACTCCTTATAATACAGAGCATAGAGGATAAGCTTTACCCTGTTGGAGGAAAAGGATAGGGGCTTCCTCCATTTATGGGGAATCACAGATTTAATGCTGATTGAGGAGCTGTCATTGAAAAGCCTTCACTCATTCGGATTACGTGTAATTCCAGATACATCATTGCAGTAGGATACTCCAGTCTGATATGTAAGGAATCACGGGGAGTATTTATGATATATCACTTGGATTCTCACTTGCACATTTTCAACCACAAAATACCACTATTTTAGGTTGGAAAGTAATAGTTCATCAATTGTATTTGCCAAGCCAAGATCTCTGACACGGTTATTGAGATTTCTTTGGTTTAGATATTATGGATTACTCTCAACAGCCAAATCTCTGACACTGTAGTGTCCATCTTTACTGATCTTTTTATCTTCTAAATCTTTGCTGCTTTCCCTCTAAAATTGGCTTCGCCCTTTTCGAGAGGTAGATATTGGTGCAATAAAGGAAAAAGATTGTGATAGAAAATAGGAGATGTATTTTTTGCACTTCGACGTTTGGAAGGGTCTACCATTCAGGAATAACAAATTTACATGTATTTTACCTAGATATAGTTAATTTTAAAAGTTGCTAGATATTTTTTGCAAATTTGCCCATAAATTACCAAATTTTGCCTATGTGTGGGCGGTTTCCTACATCTATAAGGGAAAAATGAAATCATATTCTGTGTGTATTTGACTTTATTTACAAAGACTTTGAGAAATATATTATAAATACAGAAGAGTTTGCTCAAAATCTGGTTCTTTTTCTCTTGTTCAATGTTTCAACACAATGGTAATGATTTCATAAAACAGAGGTGAGTGTCATTTCCCCTGCTCTTTTGTTTTCTTTAAAACATATCCCTTTCTTTCCATGCTGAGGAATGGTTGAAACCAAGGTGTTATTTCCCTTAAAAGTTCTCAAAGTTTCAATAAGAACAAAATCAATTCCTTTAAACGATAAGTTAAATTTGACTAATGAAACAAACCTTAAACGTTCAAAATCATGTCTTTCTATTCCCAATTCTTTCTCCCTTTACTATTGCATTCTATAAAACTCGATCCTTTTAGTGTAAAAGAATTTTTCCAAATTTACCTTTATAACTGAAATTATAAAGGTTCTAGTTTTTGTGAGGTTGTAAGTAGGTTTGTCTCTTTCTAGAATTGAAATGAGCTTCCGAGTTTTTAGATAATTGTTATTTATTTAAAATGAATAACAGCGAATATTTCCGCCACAATTTCTACCAGAATATTCCCTAGAAGTATGTATTTAAGAAAGTAGGGGAGAAAGAATGAGTGAATATCCATGCAAGTTACATAGCTAAAGTAGATAAACGTGCGCCCAACTTCTTGCATTAAGCTCAAGGTTAAGATCAGTTTGTATGCAAGCGGTCTAACAAGGTTTCTTAAAAAGGAGTCAATGAGAGAAGTATTTATGATCGCATTTATGGAGTGAGTTGTGTTACTATCCACTCCTATCTTTGTCGATTAATCTAGGATGGAGAAATATAAGAAAATAAAGTTAGGAATGAAGGGAAGAAAAAGATCACCAATGGATCTTGGAAAGCATATTTAGCCTCATGTGCAAATGATATTAAACTAAACGTCCCGAAGATGACCATCTATGTCCTTTGCATAATTCGTAAACGAAAGTGTATCGATTAGGTTAGTTACTGTAATTTTTAGACGCATGTCCTTTAGTTTTTATTAGTTCGTCAAAAAGCTTTGATTCTAGTGGTAATCCCAAATGATATCTTGTAGATGCTAGATACCCTCTGCCACGTCACTACAAATCATTCACTTTATAAATAAAACGTAAGCTTTCTGATGGCTCTATTGTGCTAAGGAACGTCAGCACTGACGTCCTTACCGGCCCTTCCAAAAAAGGAAGACACTTTTACGAATTCGCCCAGCCAATAAAGGTTTTCAAAGCAGAGAGAGTGAAGGAATGGCATAGAAAGCCTGACCGCCCTCGATAAGTCATTGAATGCGACAACGCCTTTAGCACCCTGTTCTGACAACAACAACCTCAGTTCTGCCACCAAGAAGCGTATGACAATTTACGTAAGGGTCGTCTCTTCAAAGAGTGTCCACGTGTCTTCCTCGAAATAGGCCTGTAAAGCAAATTTATTCAATCGAATTGCCGTGAACCCCTTTCCAACTAGATGGAGCTTCAGAACCTCATGTCTTCTCCTTCCTTGTTAGTTACTTTTTTCTGCGGGCACCCATGATAGGCGCGTGACAGCTACACACCTGCCTGGAGTATAAATGTTTTGCTACCACACCACCATAGGATGGGGTCTAAGCAGAAAAGCAGTTGCAATGAAGATACACCTGGATAAGAGGTATAATCTAATTTCTCCCTATATTTCATCTTCAGCAGAATTCGATATGGGGAATTTCCACGGCGTTATGGTACGGATGCCAAGGCTTCTTCTCCTGCTCGGGTATTTGAACGGTAGACAAACTCTGTGGGGGTTGGAGGGGGAACAATCAATCCCAAGCCTAAGGTCTATTCTGACCTGATATATGAACTGGAAAAAGGGGCCCTATTTGCGGATGAGTTTACGCATCATTAACCGAGAACTGCTTTATTTTCAGGTGCCGGTCTCTCTCTCTCTCTCTCTCTCTCTCTCTCTCTCTCTCTCTCTCTCTCTCTCTCTCTCTCTCTCTCTACTCACCTTATACACAGCGTCAATTTGGTTGGAAGATCTTCAATAAACCTTCATGATAATACTACTTTCCCATTAAGAATAAGATATTGGGCTACTGCCCCCTTAAAATCGCCCCGGTGGTGTTTGCAACGGGGGTATTTGTTCGCATCTCAGGAAATGACTGATATCTCGACGCAGTAGAGGAGCTCATGTCGTTGGATGAGGCAGAAGCTTTCTTCCCTGGCATGCTCATCTATGTGGCCTAACTACCATTTGTAGTACATTTAGGTCCTCTTTTTCTTCGTCGTTCTTCCATTAGTGCTTGGCTGAGTATGTGACGGCCCTTTGACAAAAGCAATATGCCTATATGCTCTATAGGTACCACCCGAACGATTTCAACGTCCGTGATATTCGTAGAGCAAAGGCTAGGTTCCGGTATATTTCTAAGCACACACGCGGCTTTTCCCGGAAAGCATAAGTGTCGTTATTAACGTTAAGACCCTTTTGCATAGGTGTAAAAAAGGATCAAAAGGATTCTGATTAAAATATGTTAGAACCATCCTCCTATTATACAGGAGACCTATTCAATATACCACCTGATGTTCTTTCAAGGTAGAGAAAAGGCGCTCTGATGAATAATGTGAGCACTGATTTACTTAAGGAGACATTTTTCATGCACTTCTTTCTAAAAAAAACATCTGGGACGTTGGAAATTTTGGCCACGCCACAGAAACCCCCTTGGGAGAACTCAGTTCCTTCTCTGTAAAAACACTTGGTTAGGGCTCAGAGACAAGGGTGACATCCATCACGCAGGACCCCATTCATCATTTTTGTGAGTACATTTAAGCAGCACTTTCCCTAATCATAGACGACTCACAAACATGTCACGAAGAGTAGTAATGATTTAGAAAGAAGAATCGACCGGACGTTCTGCCTCCAGTTATCGCAACTCTCTCACAATGGCAGGCAAATCTGCCACTTTCAAAGCTACTATATGCTGCTACTTTCAATTGGACAATAATGAAGAGCCACACCGATCTTCGTCCAAGTTCAATGAGAAGAGGACGCTTGAATCTTCAGATGTGGGGTGGAGGTAATAAATGGTGTGTCGTTCCTCTAGCCACAATAATTTAGATATGGCAGGAAGACGATTCTTAATTCACAACGAATCCGTCTTGATGATTATTCTGTAACATGCGATGATCTATATCAATAC
This sequence comes from Ceratothoa steindachneri, assembly GCA_963969495.1. Classification (NCBI taxonomy): domain Eukaryota; kingdom Metazoa; phylum Arthropoda; class Malacostraca; order Isopoda; family Cymothoidae; genus Ceratothoa; species Ceratothoa steindachneri. The sequence continues at coordinate 228,047,791 of OZ018318.1, forward strand.
GAGAGCCATGTTACAAAGTAAACGGCAACTGGATCCCCTCCACAAACATTTCTTGTGCGACCAGTTAATCTCTCATTCGAATTAACAAGGTACTTCCATGAAGGATTCTAGTTTTTGATGTCAATGTGTAATCATAGAAACCGATCTCTTATCCCAATATATTCTTTTAGGAGATAAAGGAAAAATTATGTTTAGTGTAAAATTTAACAAAATTAACGACGTAGGATAGAAAACGTACTAGGATAAAAAATCTATTGCTAAGACTTTTTGAAAGAGGCTTGTTCTATTTTCTTTGATTTTCTTGTTTTAGGTGGGCGTTTCGACCTCGACGGAAAGTGGATCTCTCCCGGCTTGTGAGCAACCCTAAATTTTTGCCTTAGCTTTGCCTTTCGTTTTCCAATTATGGTCAATTTTTCGTTTTTTTAATATACATAGCTTAATTGCTAGACGAAATATATTTTGGCAGCTATGCCCCTCAAATAAGTCAGCAGATCTTATCTTTTTAATTAAAAAAGAAAAAATGGCATATCTCCTGAATAGGATAGGATAGTTGCTATTAATGATTATCTTATACAAAAACCTTTCAAGAGCTACAAAGATTCCTTACCTTTGACAAATTCCTTAGAAGATTTATCAAAGATGCCGGCACCACTCTCATTTCTCTCATAAATTTATTTAAAAAATTCGAACAACTTTCTCAATCTTCTATATTGCATTTTGAAGATCAAGTAAAAATCGCTTTTAACTCAGAGCTCTGATAGTTCAGGCGACACTTTTGCTTCATCTGCACCAAAACTACTCTACTTTCTCTAATCATGAACCCTTTAAACGTTAGTAACGGATTGTTTTCCAGCAATTTCTAAAGGAGAGTGGGTAAATTTAAATTTTCAGCCCTTTCTTTACAGGTCCAAAATTAAACTATTCATTATTTTAAGAATAATTGACTGGTATATATCTCTTGCAATAAAACACTTCAAGCACATGCCTGATTGCAATGATTTTTAGGTCTTCTTGCCTGATTGTAAGGCAATATTTAGAGCTGCTAATTCCGTTACAACTAGACAAACCAGTGTTAGCTGACTTCTTAGAGTTAATGTCAATACACGACATTGATAACATACCACCCTTTGCAGGAGAAGATAATCCTATTGAAGCTCTCTCTTACATACCCCTTTTCAATTCATTCCATTTACTTACTTTCAAGCTCTTATTATTGAATTTATTTATTGTATGTAATAGATGTTATTGGGTTTATTGCTAGGTTTATTTCGGCAATTTTCCCTAATGCTCTATGTTCAATGGATTATTCTCAGTCAATCACACCACAGCGATACATACATAACATTTATATCTCATTCAGGCTATTTCAAAATAAAAATAATGAAAGGTTTACATACATATTTTTTCTCATTATTCGAACAAATTTTAATCATTTCATGTTTCGATTATTAAAGAGATTGATTTCAATAGGTGCTTTGTATTTCATAGTAATTTATCTGAAAAGTAGAGCATACCAATCTGTTTAACCACTTCCATGACAAATATTTCTACACTTAAAAATTATTTAGGTCTTCACATACTTTACACTCACGCTCATTTCCCTCATTCAGAAGGCTGGTTGCTCGTAGATATCCTCTCATCACTTGGATTAATGGCACTCACTGGTACTCAAATTCTTGCACTCACACTATCTGATATTTTCTTTGAACCTCAAACTTCCGAAGAACGGATCTTAGAGCTTTACTTCTGATATAATTAACTCAGTCACCAGCTATATAGTTCGTCCTCCTATAGTCGGAGATCGATTTAATAGGAAGTCAATATATATGATTATTTTGTCCTCCTATAGTCTGAGATCGATCTAACAGGAAACCAAGCATATATGATTTCGCTCCCCCTTAGCTCTTAGATGAACAAAAAGAGATTTCTAGAACCTCGTTTCATGCCATGAAAAACAAGATCCTCCATGCCAGTCATCTGACACTCATAAACTCCTCCCATTTGTCCATTTCAACTTGACGCTTAAGACGGATATTTTCCGCTTATACACTTTTTCTATGTCTTGATGAGACAGCTATTATTCTCTTGTTTGTAGTATCTGTGAAAATATAACCTGCAGTACACGGGCCAGTACACTAGCACCAGCCTTAAGTATCCTGCAGGGTATATTGTCAGGTCCACTTGCTTTGTTAATGTTTACCACAGATAATAGTTTCTCAATTCTTTGAGTGTATATAACAAGGAGAGGTAAGGCTGTATATGGTGATTGTTGCATGTTTAGTTAGTACTCTGCTTATTCATTGGTAAATACGGTGTTCAATTGTGTGTTGAGTGCAGTAACTTTGACTTGTGGTTATGTAAGTAAGGAAATGTTATCTAGTCATGTTGGTATACCTGTAAAGTCTTGTTTGCGTGTTTTGAAAAAGCTGTACAATTCTTTACAGTTTTATTTGTTGTCTGTAAGGAACTTGGCTGTGTAGTTAGTTTCTGCTCGTTTAATTTCTTTTTGGAATGTTTTTTGTATGTTTCTGTAATCTTCCCAGTGTTGTGTATCCTTGTTCCGTTTTGCCCTCTTATATGCTTCTACCTTGTTTCTGTATAGTTTCTTTAATTGTCTATTGGGCCATGGTTGTGACCGGTTCCGTGTGAGAGTTTTCTTGCTTATGTACTTCTCCATTGTGGCATGTAAGAAGTTTCGTAGTCTGGGCCAATTCACTTCCGAGGAATTAGCCATAGGGTCACTGTCGAGAAAAGTGTCTTTAATGTCAGCTAAGTCATGAGTAATGGCCTTCATGTCAGCTTTGTTGTACAAACAGATATTGCTGTGTATTTGTTTCGGTATTTGTGGCTTAATGTCCATGTCAATGAGTTCCATTTTCGTTGGTTCTTGGACTTACTTAAGTCCATTCAACTGTTTACTTTACCAAGTAACCCACGTGGAGTGATTTGTTCATTGTTAGGTTATTGAGCATTTTTCTCATATTGTATTGTTTTAAGTTGCTTCTATTTAACTCAAATGTCAAGAGGGGGATTCGAGTCTGCTCGATGAATTAATGCATAATACTCTTGCCCAACAGAAGATAAAACGCTAGCCTAATGCTTCAACGGATTGGAGAAATGGCATCAAGTGCTTAGGCCTCACACTCATATATATGTAATAGTTTCCCACTCATTTACTTGCGTCTGGAGGGAATATGATGCCGTTCCTTCCCCTCTAATATAATCATTATCTTATTTTCCATAGCTGTGACAAATCGTCCGCAGTAAAAACATGAAAAGTTATTTAATATTTTATCAATCGATTCGGTTATGTCGCAGAGAATTTGTTTGCTAATTTAATTGATTTTTTTTCCTGTTTGATGGGCTTTCTCCTTATCAGTTAACTATAAACAGGCTCAGACTAAGGTTTGGAGCTTAGTGTTACATCTCTTTCATAATTGCTTTTTGCTTCCCTTACACCTCGTTTAACCAATCTACGATATAATATATATCTTTCTTGATTTACTTTTAAGTATATGATTTTGCTGCTGATCCAGGGGACGTTTTGTGGGTAGGTATTTAATTAACTCGCAATCTACAGTAAGTAATACATATCTTCTACTTCCATATTATAAAAACAGCTACACCAGTCATTTTGCATTTCGGTCATAACGACATCGATGTTACGACTCCCAAACGCTGTACTAATTGGTTGCTCACATCCAAAGTTATGCTAGACTTTAATTGGAATCTAAAAAAAATTGATTCTTTGTCACCGGTAGCTCTTCAACTTAAAAGCTTTTTTCTAAATATTTTCCAGAGCTAAGCATTTAATTCAGTATATTTTCACCCCGCGCTGGTTCTTAAACCATTCTAAAAAAAATTCGTGAATAAAATTTATAATCTCTTTCCTTCTTTATCACAGGTGTTTGCTATATAGTTGAGGTTCTTAAGTTAAAATCTTTGTATATTTTCGTTGAATATCTAATGGAAATAGAAGAGAGTTATCAAAGAGTCGTTTTGTCTTCGCTTTGAATTTTGGCGCGTGTTCTACATATTCATGATTGCGATATTAATTTTATATTTGGCAAAAACGAAACCTGCAATCACAACCGCCGTCTCATATAACATCACTTACCATGTATACAACTGTTGCGTTTAAACCATATTTAAATAGCAGTAGCCCCCTACCCCGCTTTACTTCGCATCTGATCATTTTTAACATTTTGTGATAACCGATACAAAATTATCCACTAAAGTATCAATGCACTGTATACAACCAACATTTAACTAATCTAAAATCCTGCTTAGCCTTCAAATGATGACTAGTATTCTAATTTGATCTCTTATAACTGCTTGTGAAATCTAATTTTCGGATTCTCCTTCGCAAACTTTGGTGTAAGTTATGTGATATATACATTTCGTATATATGCCGTATTTGGAATTGAGAGCTTTATTTATCTAAGCTTGATAGGGATCTTTTTAGCCATTTGGGGAGATGGTAACCATGAGATCCTATGCTGGAATTATAACTATTAAACGGCTTAAAAGTTAATCGCTCTTTGATAATCCATAGAATAGGTAAAACAAAAGTTGATGTGACGAAATTTCTTCAAGCTACCAAGGATTCTGTGGTAATAATTAGAGCTTCTTTCTTCAAGGAATAGGTCGTAATTTTGAGGGGATTACTGTACATAAAACATTCCTTGTGTGGGTGTCATTTAAGCGATTTTTTCTTAGTTTCCACTCATATAATTGCAACTAACTGGCCCTTTATTTAACTATAAAGATGAAAATATTGCAAAAAGTCTGGATTTATTTTAAAGCATTTCCAGGTTGATATTTGATAAGTAGAGTGAATCCATTTACACATTGGATGGAAGTCACTCCCATGTACTCTTTCGCTCCATGACCACTGCCAAAGATTTTTATAGCCACTTGAGTCTAAAAGAATGGGGTCATTTCGATAAGTAAGATGGTTCGCAAACGACTTTTCTAGTCCTAACATTAGAGAGAGTTCACTCATGTCCTTGGTCCACCACATTAATACCAGCACATGTCCATCAGAAAATAACGGTCTAATGAAACGTAACTACATAGAATGGAAAGCGACTTTGAAAAGCGTAACCCCTTTGCTTATGTTTAAATCAATATTTTTGGTCTTTCAGGTGCCCATAAATGCATGGTTGGAATATTTCTCAATCAATCAGCCGATTTCGTTTACGGCACTGGGCTGAGAATGACTGACGAGCCCAGGGAAAGCTACGCATTCTCTATTTGCTCATCATATTTTGTCGCCAAATTCAGGGAAAGAGGGCATATGAAAGCCTAAGCCGACGCTTACATTGCACAAAGGGGAAAGTATAGTTTATGTTCTCCAAAGATCTCCATATATCTTATTTATTTTCTCTTTGGGTACATGGCAAAAAGGTGCGCTAACAGCAAGCGAATATTAGCTCTTTCCAAGTACTCAAGCGCACCACAAAATACTTGAATTTTAACAAAAAGAGATACCCACAAGTTGTGTCGGTTACAACAATTCTGAAAAGATATCATCAACATACATCAGCCATAGAAATTTTCGTGAAGCTAAGAATACGCAAGAATTAGTTCAAAGATTTTAATGACAAAATTGTATATGATTAAACAAAAAGCTACCTATACTTAGAGCATGTATCCGACTGTTAATAGACAGAGAATATATTGTTGGTGATGGAGAGTTCGATTAGATCATTGTTACTTTTTAGGAATGGTAATTTTTACGTCTTTTGTTTAATGTCGAATTGGGAGCAGCAAAGCCATCCTACACGTAGACATTAGTGAAGAGAGATTCGTCCAAGCTAACAAGGCCTAGGATTATAAGATTGATCATATTAAGCTGGTTAGGGAATTTAATATCTATTTTAATAGGGAGGAAAAGGTTTGGAGATTCTTTGTATTTTGAATTCAACAGAAGAATATTAAGTGAAGGTTTAATGAGACGAAATTATACCTGATAAGTTGGAGTCTTGCTAGTGCTTGCTAAACCTTGGTTGAAGGTGGAAGTCTTATTTTTAAGAATATTAACATGAAGCTTTTTTAAATCTAGAGTTCTTTAAATGTTTTAATCAATTTCTTGATATGATTGTAAATCCATGATAACAACCAGCCAGTTTATTATCTTCTGGAGATTTTAATATTGATAATATTCTTAAGTGTTTTGACAGTAGTCTTTCTTCAGCATGACAAGAAAGAAGCAAGAATGTTTATGTATACCAGAAGTCATTTATTCTTCTAAAACTTATCTAGTTTTAATTATAGGTGTAATTTTTCTGTCAGTTTAATTAAACTAACGCATTCATGAAAGCGTCGAACTAGTTGTTAACCAAATATTGCCACTATACGAAGTTGTAAGTGATTGGCGTTTTTAGCGCTGGATTTTGAAGCGAAGTTTAGTCAGGATTGAAGATAAAATTGCGTTTTTAGGCTCACATTAGAAATCTTAATGAAAAAGGATATGCATATATGGATTCTTGTTCTATATAGGAGGGGAGATAGTTTAAAATGTTTTAGTATGAAGACAGGTAAGCGAAGCATTGGCCATAGGAATAGGCTCTTATTATTTATTTGTCGTTTCATAAGGTACAATAGGTAAAGTTGAGTAAATCTTTCCATTGAAAGGAAGATGTATAGTAGATGATAGTCATCAATATCTTATGTAGTTTGTCAATAAAGTGGCTTTTCCTATCACAAGAATTACAAAACGTATTCGTGAGAGCGAGGAACCACTTTCTTAAGTATATTATGGCTATACGAAGTTGTAAGCAGTCAAAACTATCGCAGTCAAATTTTAAATAAGAAATAAAGTATCTTAAACTTCTTCTTCCAAATCTCTGAATAAATGGATTCCAATGAAAAGATTCGTGTATTACTTAAGAGCCGAAGGCTCCTATATTTTGGTCGTTAGATAGGTGATAAGAAGATAGTTTTCATACATTTTTCTTTGGAAAAGTCAATGTATGCTAGAAGCTATTCTTAAAATAAACGAACATTTTCCTAAGACCAACGAACGATTTCGTTAAATAAATTTTGGGTAAAAAAATTGTAAGAGAATGAATCACTTCTCGCTGGATTTTGAAGCAAAGCTCCCAATCCATTTTTCTCTCGGACGGTCAGAGGAAAAAGTCTTTCTTCTAAAAATTCTCGGAGAAATAATAGCTTTACTTTGGCTTTTTCGGCTTCAAGAAGACTCTAACAGAATTTAAAATATTGGTGAGCATATGGGCAACTGAATTTATCCATCGTATGCTATAACTGAAACGTGGAAGAAAGACACTAACTTCTAACCTAGTGCATCTAGAGGAAGTGGGTCTCTCTCTGATCGTATTTTTATCTCTTTTAAATCTCCTACTATCATTTACACGTATGCATTCACCCAGTACATGGTGAAAGAAGGATTTAAATAAACTAAAATTAACAAAAAATTGTTATCTCAGCAACGAACTTTAAAATAATGAAGAAGTTACGGTATATCTTAGAGTGTTTTATTAAATAAAGAGAATAATTTCACAAATATCCTGCTTCCATCGTGTCTTAAAATAATGAGAAAATATTCCATAGGAACGCATATTAAATACTCGTGTGAAGAAATGGCTACATTAAGCATCCTGGAGGAGTATAGGTACGATAAAGCCCCCCCCCCCCTCATGAGAAGAAGCGTGGGAAAGGTAGCCGGCAAAAATGCTTACCATGTGTGATCTCCCCGCCGCTGTGGGCAGTTGGAGCTAACATCTGTTTGGAGGCGACCACCTAAGGTCCTTAAACGACGCTCTAACGATAGAATTACCTAAGAGACCCATAAACCCGTGGTTATGGAAAAAAAGTGGTGCGAGTCAGAAGACATGCCAAGTAGCGGTGCGGTTGCGAGCCTATAATATGCGAGCTGACTTGGGCACCCCAGTGCCACCTCAGTAATTCTCGCTCTCCCCAGATGCTAACTCACCATTCGCTCCCCCCCCCCCTCTTGCCGCTGTGGCCTGGTCACTTCCCCCTTTAGATGGGGCGGCAATCCGCCTATAAATAAGCCCCGCAAAGAAAGAGAAGGGATTATCAGAAGTCGATTCGCCAGAAGAAAGATTAGTTCGTGAAGATCGATCTTTCAGCCAGACAAGAAGATTAGAAGTCGATACGCCAGAAGAAGGGTTAGTTCGTGAAGATCGATCCTTCAGCCATACTAGACTATTTCCGTGAGAAACGATAGGATCTGATTGATAAAATCGATCCCCCCTTTCAGGGCCATATTAACCTGAATAGTCAAGTTTTAAATCGGTGCCATACCGAAGAAGGCTTATCAGTCTGCCAAGAAGTCCAACTGAAGAAAAGCAAAGCCGCTCACACTCGAGTGATTCTCACATCTCAAGCACCGTAAGAGTGAGGGGAGAAGAACCCTGCCCCAACGAGCTCCCGTTCTTTAATTACGTTAAAGAATCAGCCCCCGTCACAGGCGACGAAAATTCCACTAGTGGCCACAACACTCCAAAGCGAGAGATAAGTCCTCCAGCGACATCCGGCAATCCCTAATACCTACCTGTAAGTTAACAATAACATTTATATCTCTATTGCGATAGTAGAAGTTTAGTACGTCCCACGTTTTAAAGGAGAGTAGAAACCCTTTTTCTTGAATCTAGGTCATATGTGTTTGTAGATGAGAGTACGTTAATTTAATGTTTTACGCTAATCAAATAGAGTCGTGATAAAAATACTAATTGGCAATTGGTATGTTTACTGGAAGCCTATTTGTTTATGTTTTGTCATTGAAAGATCTTTGAGGCCAAAGATAGAAATGTGTTTACTGTTGGTTTGTAATATTTAATTTAAAATACATGTTTATTTTGGTAGATTCTGGTGTTTCCTCTTATCCTTATGTGTTTAAAAATAGCTCTTCCTTAAGAACTAAACTACTAAAATAGCACTCTTAGAACAAAGCCCTACTTCATCATAGAAGTAACTTACGCCCCTTAAAGCATACCGATACTAAAAGGGTGTCAAAAAGTATAGTGATCAAAACCAAGGGTCATTCTACGACATATTATAAAAGTGGTGTCAGGTCTATAGGTTTTATATTAGAAAGAGCCCAGCAGTGTCTATTTAAGGAAGAGCTAACACATAAAAGGAACACCAAGAATAATAGAATATTTGACGAGTGGAAAATTGGTAAAGTTAGGTGGATACAATCTAAAAGTAATTGTTAGGCCAAGTGGTAAGTTTCGGTGGTGGAATAGGTCAGGCTTGATTAAAAACAAGGTAGATGACTGACATAAGAGCGATGGCAATGTTTGACCTTTATCGGAAGCAAGGTCAAAGCCTCGGACTGGAAGGAACCGATCTGAGTTCGTTTATTCAGGAAAAAGAGAGAAACGAAAGAGAAGAAAGAAGAGAAAAGATGAAAATCGAAGCAGAAAAGACGAAAATGGAAGCTGATGAAAGAGAGAAGATAAGGGCCGACGAAAGAGCTCTTAGTAAATACCAGTTAGAGGTGCAGTCAGTGTCATCCAGAACAGGAGTGTCACCAGCGGCCAGCATGAAACTCCCAGAGTACAAGGACGAAGAAGATTTATGCTCATATCTCTCCAATTTTGAGAAAATATTTGAAGTCAATAATTGGGACCTAAAAGAAGATGACGTCGCCAGACTGTTTCTGCTACTCAATCGTAGGATGAGAGATATATTCGTATCTTTACCTTCAGATACGACTGTGGACTATTCAACTCTCAAAGCCGAACTTCTCTCAGCAACAAACCTTAACCCGGAAGAATATAGGATGAAGTTCAGGCAGTCTCGTATAAGACCTGGACAAACATACAAACATTTTGGCTTTGAGCTTCGTCAAAGCATACAGTTTTGGATGGAGTCAGAAGCGGTAGAGAACGAAGTCGCTGCGGACGTCGACTTCATGCTTAGAGATCAGTAACTAAGTACACTACCCCAGGAAATCCGTGCATTCGTTAAGGACCGAAAAGCTTCTACCTTCAACGAGTGTCTGAACGAGGCTGACCTCCACGCGGTAAATCATCGGTTATATCCTAGGGAGTACAAGAAAGAGAAGGCTCACTCCCCAAAGAAAAATGGGCCGCCACCCAGGCATTTAAAGAAGAAGCCCTTTAAGTTCTCAGCAGCAAAAGGAAAGAATAAACCAAATTTTGGAGGAGAAAAAAATCAAAAAGAAGGTAGGATTCCACAATGATCATACTCTAATACCGGCACGTATCCCAGGAAGCCCGTCACTTGTTATACCTGCGGGATAATAAGTCACCTGAGTTTCCAGTGCCCACAGAACTCCCGACTGAGGGAGACCTCGAGACAACAGGTGCAAAACCTGACTGCCGCGATCCCAGCAGGACAAGCTCATTCGCCCTACGTCCCCGCGCCAACATCCGAAGGGCCCCAGCAACAGGTAAACTTCCTATTCAACAAAAGTTCGCCAGGCGACCTACAATTTGAAGAGGGCACTGTTAATGGGTGCCGAGTAACCACTTTAGTCAGAGACACCGGATGTACGTGCATAGTGGTATCCGATAAGTTGCTGCCCCCAGTAAACCCTAACCATAAGAAATTCGCAATCGTCCACGACTTTTTAGGACGCGACAATCGATTCCCCGTCGTGAGATGTCATATACAATGCAGATATTTTACCGGTTGGAAGGACGTGGTAGTAGCCCCGATTAAGTTCTGCGCAGTACTAATCGGACAAACCCCCTTAATTCCCCAGCAAGAAGTGGCCCAACAAGTAGTCACCCGGGCACAAGAAGCCCAGAGGACAGAGCAACCTGCTAAGTTGACCCCGAGGATTACCCTCGAAGACAATGGGTTCAAATTGACTTCCTTCGCCAGTGCTCAGAAGGAATGCCCCACTCGTAAACCTCTATGGGAGAAAGCTATTAAAGGTGAAATTCTCCAAGTGAAAGGAAAGAAGCCTATGCAGTATAACGTAGAAGAATCACTTCTCTACCGTACTATCAGCGAGGAGGATAAGGAGAACAATAAACCACTGTGTGTACCTCAAGAATACACAGAAAGAATTTTGAATACCGCGAATGATGGAATATTAGCCGGACACTTTGGGCACAACAAAACGGCGCAGCAGATATTCCGACACTTTTATTGGCCCCAGGCCGCCAGGGAAATTGTGGCCTATTGCCGATCATGCGACGTGTGTCAGAAGGATCCCTCCAGAGGACGGGTACCTCCCGCTCCCTTACAAAAGATGCCCGTTATAACCGAACCATTCTTTCGAATGGCAATTGATTTAGTGGGACCAATTCACCCCCCTTCTAGTGGAGGACACTCCTACATCCTCACCTTAGTGGATTGTGCCACCCGGTTCCCAGATGCCGTGGCCCTACGGAAGATTGACACTATTTCCTGCGCGAAAGCATTAATTTCAATTTTTGCACGAGTAGGCCTGCCTAAAGAAATTCTATCGGATAGAGGGCGCCAATTCACCTCAGAATTGATGGAGTATTTTAATAAACTACTGTTAGTCAAGCCAATTTTTACGAGTCCATTTCACCCATCCGCTAACGGAATCTGCAAGAAATTAAACGGGACTCTCAAAAATATATTGAAGAAGTTGCGTTAAAACAATCCTACACAGTAGCACAGATACCTGCCTGCAGCCCTTTTCGCCTTCCGAGAAATACCTCATCGGACGTTGGGATTCTCGCCCTTTGAGCTTTCATAAGGGAGAAATGTGCGAGGTCCTATGAGTATTCTTAAGGAATTATTTTCCAACGCGAAGCTCGACCAAGAAATCAAATCGTCTTACGCCTACGTGATGGATATGTGCGAGCGCCTAGAATACTGCTCTGGCTTAGCTCGAGAGAACGCCGAGAAAATTTAGCCAAATATCGGGACTACTTCGATATGAAAGCAAAGGCTCGAAAATTAAAGGCAGGAGATGAAGTCTTATTATTACTCCCGACCGAAAATAATAAGTTATCGGCCCAGTGGAAGGGACCGTTCGAAGTAATCGAGGCACGAGGTCCAGTCGATTACTTGATAGATACCCCAACAGGGCAAAGAACCTATCACATAAACATGCTAAAAAAATATCACCGCCGCGCGTGCATAAAGAATATTACCCTTCTAGACGAAGAAGAACCGATGGATGCCGTTTACCCGGGTACGCCCCTGCAAGTCATACACACCGTGTGTGTGGAACAAGACGAGGAATACGAACTTCCCTCGCTCTCACATACCCCGGAAGACCCTCGGGTGGATTTAAAGATAAATCCCCACTTAGAGATTCAACAAAAAGCGGAAATGTTGAACTTGCTCATGGAATGCCCAGAAGTCATTTCTGAAAACCCCGGATGTGCCAAGGATTTTATCCATGAAATAAAACTAAAAACTAATTTAGTGGTTCAGAGCAAACCATATCCTTTACCGATCCACCTACGAGAAGCCTTCAATAAGGAAGTCCGGAATTTACTAAAATTGGGAATTTTAGAGCCATCGGAGTCCGATTATTGCTCCCCCCATAGTAATGGTTAAGAAACCTGATCAATCATTTCGGATGTGCGTGGACTTCCGAAAATTGAATTCAGTGACCGTTTTCGACGCCGAGCCCATCCCACTAATAGATCAAAATCTCCATTTATTTGAAGACGCTAAATTCATCACCGAATTGGATTTGTGTAAAGCGTACTATCAAATACCTCTCGCTAAGGAGTCCAAAAAACTGACGGCTTTTGCGACCGAGAGAGGTCTGTTACAGTTTACCAGGCTACCCTTCGGACTACTTACAGCCGGTAGCAATTATAATAGGATGATGAGGCGAATTATCGCTGGACTAAGTGACGTGTCGTTTTACTTCGACAACGTGTACGTAGCTACCCGTACATGGGAGTCACACTTACACGCCTTACGCTCATTGCTGGAGAAATTGAAGGAGCAAGGTCTAACCGCCGGGCCGACCAAGTGTTATTTTGCCTACGAATCCATTGACTACCTGGGATTCAAAATATGACAAAAACACTTGACTACCCAGCAAGAAAAAGTGGACGCCATAGTCAAGATGCCCCGGCCGAAAACAGAGAAACAACTCCAATCGTTTATGGGAGCGGCCTCGTTCTATAGGCGTTTTGTACCACACTTCGCTTCCATTGCGGCCCCACTTAATGATTTGTTAAAAAAGAGAGCGTCAGACCCTGTCACGTGGAACCCCCAAGCAATAACTCAGTTGGAGGTTCTAAAAGGAAAACTCGTAACTGCGCCCATTCTTCGCTTACCAAATCCTAACAAGATCTTCGGCCTTCGCACGGACGCTAGTCTGGACGGGTTAGGCGGAGTATTGCTTCAATACGAAGATGACGAAACAGCCTATCCCATAGCTTATGTCAGTAGGAAACTGTTGAGTAGAAAAAAAGCCTACGCTACTATCGAAATCGAAGCTTTGGCCATAATATGGTCCATAGGTAAATTCAAATATTATCTGATAGGGCGCGAGTTTAAGTTGGAATGCGACCATAAACCATTGTCATACTTAGGTAAAAATAAGTGTAAGAATGGAAGACTCCTGAGATGGAGTTTACTCTTGATGGAGTACCAGTACTTTATTCACTATATAAAAGGGTCCAACAATTGTATGGCCGACTCGTTAAGTCGGAACCCTGTCGACGATTAAGGAGCAGCCAAACTATTGTATTATAGAAAAGTTAAGTGTAAATCAGTAGAATCGTAAGTAAGTAGGGGCGAGTAACCCCCTAGTGGTAGGTAAGAAAATCCTAAGTTGGCACAGTAATATAGGAATTAATGTAAGGTCAGGTCAAATGTTATCGAGGCATTCCCGAGTGAACTAGAATTTATTGTATAATATAATGTTCCGTAAGTTACCCATGTATATTATTGTAAGCGTCGAATTCGCCCCCCCCCGTTATTTTCTTAAGGAGGGATGTAAATGTGGAGAAATTGCTACTTAAGCATCCTGGAGGAGTATAGGTACATTAAAGCCCCCCCCCCTCATGAGGAGAAGCGTGGGAAAGGTAGCCGGCAAAAATGCTTACCATGTGTGATCTCCCCGCCGCTGTGGGCAGTTGGAGCTAACATCTGTTTGAAGGCGCCCCCTTAAGGTCCTTAAACGACGCTCTAACGATCGAATTACCTACGAGATTCATAAACCCGTGGTTATGAAAAAAAAGCGGTGCGAGTCAGAAGGCACGCCAAGTAGCGGTGCGGTTGCGAGCCTATAATTTGCGAGCTGACTTGGGCACCCCAGTGCCACCTCAGGAATTCTCGCTCTCCCCAGATGCTAACTCACCATTTGCTCCCCCCCCCTCCTTTTGCCGCTGTGGCCTGGTCACTTCCCTCTTTAGATGGGGCGGCAATCCGCCTAAAAATAAGCCCCGCAAAGAAAGAGAAGGGATTATAAGAAGTCGATACGCCAGAGGACGATTAGTTCGTGAAGATCGATCCATCGGCCAGACAAGAAGATTATTAGTAGTCGATTCGCCAGAAGAAAGATTAGTTCGTGAAGATCGATCTTTCAGCCAGACAAGAAGATTAGAAGTCGATACGCCAGAAGAAGGGTTAGTTTGTGAAGATCGATCCTTCAGCCATACTAGACTATTTCCGTGAGAAACGATAGGATCAGATTGAGAAAATCGATCCCCCCTTTCAGGGCCGTATTAACCTGAATAGTCAAGTTTTAAATCGGTGCCATACCGAAGAAGCCTTTTCATTCTGCAAAGAAGTCCGACTGAAGAAAAGCAAAGCCGCTCACACTCGAGTGATTCTCACATCTCAAGCACCGTAAGAGTGAGAGGAGAAGAACTCTGCCCCAACGAGCTCCCGTTCTTTAATTACGTTGAAAAATCAGCCCCCGTCACAGGCGACGAAAATTCCACCAGTGGCCACAACACTCCAAAGCGAGAGATAAGTCCTCCAGCGACATCCGGCAATCCCTAATACCTACCTGTAAGTTAACAATAACATTTATATCTCTATTGCGATAGTAGAAGTTTAGTACGTCCCACGTTTTAAAGGAGAGTAGAAACCCTTGTTCTTGAATCTAGGTCATATGTGTTTGTAGATGAGAGTACGTTAATTTAATGTTTTACGCTAATCAAATTGAGTCGTGATAAAAATACTAATTGGCATTTGGTATGTTTACTGGAAGCCTATTTGTTTATGTTTTGTCATTGAAAGATCTTTGAGGCCAAAGATAGAAATGTGTTTACTGTTGGTTTGTAATATTTAATTTAAAATACATGTTTATTTTGGTAGATTCTGCTGTTTCCTCTTATCCTTATGTATTTAAAAATAGCTCTTCCTTAAGAACTAAACTACTAAAATAGCACTATTAGAACAAAGCCTACTTCATTTTAGAAGTAACTCACGCCCCTTAAAGCATACCGATACTAAAAGGGTGTCAAAAAGTATAGTGATCAAAACCAAGGGTCATTCTACGACAACTCGTTTTTTAATATAATAATTTATTTTTTAAATAGTAAAGATAAATAAGATAATACCTTTTTATGTATACTTGAACGAGTGTTTTGATTTCATCAGAGAAATTTGCTTCCCAATAAAATCAAATATAGACAATATATATGCAATAATAACGATAACAATAAAGAGGTACAAAATTTGGCTACCGCCAAATTTTCACGAACATTTTCTCAGACCATGTCACCTTAGAATTCATAGTTCCATTCTTTTAACAAAGCTTTTAGCACTACGACTCAAGAAACGGAATTCATCTTCGTCTTCGTCCTAATTGCTGCGTGTCTCTGCTCAGTATTTTATGGTACTTCTTTCCTTCACCCAGGTTCAAGCTCCTTTAAAATCACTCAAGACGTTTCTAAACATTAACCTTGCCAGATCGGCCCAAATAGTCGAGTTTGTTATCGTTGATCTAAACTCGTATTTGAGAAACTAATCAACCTCCTAAAGGAACCATTTACAAGTACCTACGAAATACCTCAATTATCATCTAAAACGTAAAATTCCACCAATCAGGATTTAACATAGATTATGAAAAAAAATCGGTTAGCTTGAAGAAATTTCGTACCATTAGCCCTTCCCTCCCATACATGTATGGAATGCTATAACCCCAAACATCCTGATTAAGTCCTTTTATTCCCAACATAAGACCACATGGCGCTATTCTCTAAAATGTCTAGAAATCAAATATCTGTCGATCATCCGAGTTCATAAAACGCCTGCCTAGTTTAAACCCTACATGACTATACATAGGTAGCTTTGTCATAAAGTGTTTCTACACCAATATATCGTTGACGATGACTATACTGTTCTCCATTCCACATCAAACAAATGACCTGTCGACATTCTTCCCTAAACATCTTCATTATTCTAGTCAAACTATACAAAAGGAGCTTAATTGTATTTGATTACACAAGGGTAGCTAGACCGAATAATAAACCAGAAGTCAGATGGTAGACCGCACATTTAACCAGCATAAGATCTTCTATTGCTGATCCTGGTTAATAATTGTTTCTCAACATTGACTATCAGCCACGACTTTGACACTTTGCTTAAAAACTTAAACTTTCTTCGTACTGCCTTTTGCTTAAAGTTTGAATTTAAAACAAACAAATGCTTCACATTCATAGACCGTAAAGTTATTAGGACGCCTAATGAGCAAACCTTCACAGTCTACAAGAAACTAAACAGTCAAAATCATATCTCCATTATTTCTCATTTCTGTGATCATACCACAAAAAGAGAGTAGTCCATTCTTGCTTCCTGAAAGCCTAATTGATCAGAAATCCTCCTATTTTTAAAGATGAACTGAACAATCTAAAAGAAACATCGATCTATAATAAATATAAGAACACTCAATCTAACAGCAATATTTCCATTTCATTCTCACGAAACTGAAATATTTTTAATTTTGGCCAAGCCAATTCAGATGTCGTTTTTATTACCGTCTACTAGATGACAACTACTTCAACACGGTTCTTGCACTGCCCCTGAAATCGGAGAGTCGCGTCGCTCATTCAACCAGCGCATAATAGAACACAAAAAATTATATCTATGTAGAAACTAAAGCTGCTCATCAATTTTCAGTTTTCTACTCAAAGATACATTTAACAGGAAAATGGAAGAATCCATCCAATCCGAGAAATTTAAAATCCTAATAGCCCTAA
Source organism: Ceratothoa steindachneri (assembly GCA_963969495.1). NCBI lineage: Eukaryota > Metazoa > Arthropoda > Malacostraca > Isopoda > Cymothoidae > Ceratothoa > Ceratothoa steindachneri. The sequence continues at coordinate 228,064,917 of OZ018318.1, forward strand.
AGGAACCTTTTTCGAAACCGCTTGCACCAGAAACAAATGGTGAAACAAATTTCTCAAAAACATTTATTTATAGCACCGACACATTAACCCTATTGTTGAATTCAGTTAATCTCTGCCTTCCTCTTCAACCTCTTCTTCTGCTTAATATATTTTTCAGCAATATTATCATTATCACTTATATATATTCTATTTGATTTGGTTGGGAAGCAAAGTTTCTAATCAAATCGAGACATTCATTTAAGTATATAATCAACTCTTTTTTTTCTTCTATTTTAAAAAAATAATGTTTAATATCCAAAAAATCCGAGTATTGAAGGAACTTTTTTGAAAAATGTTTTCTCCTTATTTCAAGACGGAGAATGGAAACACAATAATTTTAAAAATAGATATTCCTATTCGTTAAATAATAACTATCTCCAACTGAGCTTCATTTTTTTATAAGTTAAATGTTGCATTATGAAATATATTTAATTTCATTATTTTCGGAATATTAAGGAGCAGATAATTTTCAATTTATATAATATTGCTACTTTGGAATAAATGAAAAATTAGTCACTTATCAAACACAAATTAATTAAATGAAGATTAATATTTAAGTTAACAAAACGCTGCTTTACTATAAAAATGGATACTTTTGTCAATGCCAAATAAACATCTTAGAAGGCAAAGCTTATTGAGGCTTGTGAGTGGTATTCACAATCGGATTTTAGCCCACCAAGTGTTGAATAGTGTAATAAGGGCAATGATTCTAGTACAGCTGAAAGTAAGATGAGCGGAAGAATTTCAGACCCCAGGCCACTATGAGAAACTTGTAGTCTGCTTCAGGTCTTCTTCAACTTAACATTCTTTTTAAACAAAAAATCGGTAAAATGCTCGTTTAACCTACATCTGATTCAAACTTTATTAAATCATTTTTTATGGTTTTCCTGTGTCAGAGATCACAGAGAGAGAGAGAGAGAAAGATAAGAGCCGCCTTGCCCTTCAATAGAGAGAGACACAACAGAGACCTGGGCGACCCTCTTTGTCTGTGCTAATGGAAGTGCGAAATTATGAGACGCCGTGAGAATCCACGTTGACCTGAAATGCTGCTATTAAATAAAGCTGCGATAAGTTTGAGAGCCCAGAAGGTCCCAATTAAGTCGGACAAAGTTCGCCTCACCACATTAGGAACCTTCCCACGCTCACGCTAAAAGGCCGAGATTATTCTCGTCGGCCGATGCGCCTCCCTTAGAACACTCACCCTTGGATGGAGGAACTAAAACCCCGTTCGAGCACACTATATATTCTCCGGCGCCAGAGTTGGAAGGAGTATCCACCGTCCCCCCTGCCCACTCAGTAACCTCTGAGTGGGTAAGTACCCACTCAGTTGGTACTTAATATTCACGTCGCGTTGGACTCTGCACAATTAGCGCTGAATTTGTCAACTCCCTCTGTTTTAGTTCATTTAGGTGAGTCTACCTCGACCCACTGCCCCGCTCCCTGAACGTAGCACGCTCAATCTCGATTCGTGTTACTCCAAAGAAAGAATAGTTCACCCTGTAATAGTCATTATTCAGAGACTATTGTTTGAACTTTCTGTCCATGCAAGGATTACTTCCTCAAACCAAATCTTCGAGATAACAGCAACACGCAACTCTCCTGTTCAAGGGCTTTTTCTGCCCCACCCCTTAATGTAACCCTCATAATCGTCTTTGTTTACTCTCAAGGTCGTTCTAGCGTCCCTCAGGCATTTTTTCCGTTTGTTTGTATGGCGCCCATCCTCACCATGTCTCTCCCCCTCTTAGCTGCTGAGACCCGTGTAAATGTAGTATGTGTATAGCTCATTCTAAAACTCTTTTTAACCTTGTAAAATAATAATGATTTGCATATTAGTAAAGTTATTTTTGTACCCGTTTTTCTGTTATCTCGAAACCTCCAAGATAGTCAACTATTGGCAAACATACTTTCAGTTAATTTGCACTCTGTTTATATTGTAATCTTCCCACACACTCGTAAAGCAGAAAGGGTAAACTTGACCCGATTTTACGACAGCTATCTTAAAGTGGTGTAAGGTGTGTAGGGTTAACCTACGACATCTATATTTATCTGGTGGAAGGTCTGTGGGGTTAACATAAGACAGCCTGAGTACCGAAAATTATCATCGAGATATTTTTATTTTTAACCAATGTTTATTTTTCTAAATGGCGTAAAAAACTAACCAATGAGATCAAATATGTTTAACATTTCCTGCTAAATAACTTAGGAAGATTTAAAGAAAGTTTAGAAACAGATTATAACTTAAAAAGAGAACTGGACTTTAAATAAAAAATCTTTGAAAGAAACTTAACTAATAAACATACTTTGAAAGAAATTAATCAAACTGACATACATACTTTGGCCTGAAATTTTAGCTGTAAATATTTAATATTGATTTTTTAGACTTAATTATCTAATCATCTTGTTTCACGCGATTTTTAAAGTAATATTTTAAGAAACCCCTCCAGTTAAGGTTGAATCAGATGGGCGAGAGCGAAATTTTGATAGAAAAGTAAAAAAGCTTAAAACACTTTCATATTCGACACCTGTAGGTTCGATTGTAAGACGTGAAGCTCGAAATCTCTTCAGGTTTTCTATGCTTCTTAAAGTTTGCATTTCTTGTTAGCATCAAATAATTCTAGATTACTTATATTTAAGGTCATTAAACATAAAAGTTTATTTACTTCCTTGTAGTATTCTTCAAGCAAAAGATCGTCGATTAATTTAGCTTTATTTCCATTTACTTCAGTACCATACCCAGTTGCTTTTTTATTGGTTTCTGGATAAAGGCGTTTGTAATTTACTTCAGCGTATTTCTTCATTGAAGCTTGTAAAGCGCTGTTAATTCAAGCAAATCCAGGGCTAAATAATTTATATTAAGCATATACTGAAGCTGACCTAAATATTCTTTTCACAAATTTGCATTTCTTGTAACGATGATTGATTTAAGATTTTTTATCAAATGGAAGGGACATATAAATGTACACCGTACACTGCACATGTATACATAACTTCTGCATGAGTCTTGATGAGTAAGCTCTTATGGAACTGACGCTTGTTTCTCCAAGTGAGTTGTAACCTAAGGCATAAGGAGAGAATCTTGAGGCTAAGTTGCAAAAAGTTTACTCCATTTTCTTCCAAGAAATATTTGGTTAGGTCTAAAACACGTAAAACATGGGAGACCTATTGATATTAAGTCGTAGAGCTTGTTAATATAAATTAATATACTTTCCTTACCTTGCAGTTGTGCCGTGCTACAAAGACAATGATCGTGAAATGCAATTTATATCTGGACAAGTTATCTAAATGATCTTAGATTTTATTTTATTTTTAAAAAAGGTTTATGATTAAGACTAGATTCTAAAATATGTTTACACTAATGTATTTGTTATAAAACTAATTAGTTTTCAAGAAGCCTAAATAGCGCTTAAAACGTTAACACTTGGACTTTTGGTTTCCTCGGACTGAATTCTTTTAAATAATTTGCTTCTGTATAACAAAATATATTTCAAATGTATTAGAGAACTATTTAAACAATATTAAGGAGTGCACTTAAAAGAGATATAGTAAGATAAATTGGGAAGAATTTTAAATAATAAAGTGATGGATTTTCCGACAGTATTGTATGTGAGGGGATGACCCTTGAAGGACCAGCGTAGAGACGATGAAATTGCTCGATTACTCCCTCTCCTCAATACCCACCTTCAGGAAATTTTCATTTCGCTCCCCTCCCAAGCCACCCTCAAGTCGAAACTTTTATTGGTTATTAATATGAATCCTGATTTCTATTGCGCAAAGTTCCGCCAGGTGAGGATACTGCGAGGCCAGACCTACCGCCAATTTGGATTCACCTTCTAGAGGATTTTTCAATTCTGGTTCAACTCAGCCCAACCCAACGCTGCTCTACCATCTGAAATTCACGCATTCGTGAAGGATATATGCATGTATTTCTTCAAGGAATGTATCGAAAAGGCAGATGTGCACGCGTCAAGCCCCCACCTATACCAGAAAGACCCCAAGAAATCACATCACACATCCTCCCAAGGTGGAAGAAACATTCCTAATTTCCTCCCGAAGAACTCGCTCAAGTTTGTGAAGGTACCTAATCGATCCAAACCCAAGTACCATCTCCCGCCGGAAGCGAGGGATATTTAGCCCCTCATCATTAATCCCCCAGGTCGGTTTACCCTCGAAGGCCCATCGTTTGTTTTCCTTTGGTGTTCACGGTCATGTGATTAACAATTGTCCCCAAAACTACCAAATTTCGTTCAGGTCCTATTTAGCAAGTCCATCAGATAATTGCCTCTCTCTCATCCGCCCGCTCTCCTTGAAACGCCAGCAACTTCCCCAACTAGTAGTCCCAGCGGAACAGGAAGTCCATTTCTTGTTAAAAAAGGCTCTCCTGGTAGCTTGAGTTAGAAAACGGAACCGTTAATGATTACAGAGTGTCAATCCTCGTAATAGACACCGGCTGTACTTGCATCGTCATCTCAGAAAAGTTGCTTCCTCCAGTTAGCCCCGACAATAATAAATTCGCAGTAGTCCATGACTACGAGGAGCGTGCAAATAGGTTCCCCCTTGGTCTGCTGCACTCTCAAATGTAAATACTTTACTTGTTGGACCAAAGTGATAGCAGCCCCATTAGGTTCTGTGCCGTGTTGGTCTACCAGAGCCCGCATATCTTCCCTAACCCCGTCGCACAGCCCGAAATCACGAGGGCCCAGGCACTAAAGGACACTGCGGTCCCCCCTGCCATTAGAACCTCCTTATACCCACAAATTTGCAGCTCTTCAGAAGGAGACATTTGCAAGCACCCAGAAGGAGTTCCTGACCCTCCAGCTCTTCTGAGAAAAACCGAGAAATGACGAACGAGGATCTGCCCGCGGTCGAGGGAAATTCTTCTATTTTGTTAGTGACAGACTCCATTTTCGCTCCACTTAAGCTGAGGATAAATCCACAACTCGGTCTTTATGTATCCCTCAGTCACATCTTACCCAAGGCCTCCGACTTGCCCACGATGGATTACTGGCTGACATTTTAGCCACAATAAAACCACCTAGAGAATTTTCCGTTATTTCTTTTGGCCCGGTACTGCCAAATAAATTGCCGAGTTTTGCAGGCCGTGTGACATTTTTCAAAAGACCACAGCTAACAGACGAATACCACTTACCCCCTACAGAAGACCACACTTCTCTCGGAGCATTTCTTTAGAGTGTCGATAAACTTGATTGGCCCAATTCAACCCCCTTCTAGCGAAGGGTACTCATACGTGCTCAAGTTTGTCGATTTTGCAACGAGATTCCTCGAACCAGTCCCCCTTAAAAAGAGAGGTAGTGTGAACTGTGCGGAGACCCTGATTTCTATCTTTTCCCACGACGTTATCCCGAAGGAGATCTTGTCGGACTGAGGTGGACAGTTCACCTCTAAACTAATGGAATACTTCGGCATGCTCCTTATGATCAAGCCACTATTCACCACCATTTTTAACCCTGCCCTTAACGGTGTCTGCAAAAAGTTAAATGATACCTTGAAGACCATTTTGAAAAGGTTGTGCATTGTTCGTCCCTAGAATCGCATCGGTAGCTGATGGTTGCCCTGTTTGCCTGCCGAGAAATCCCCAACAGAATTTTAGGATTTGCCCCCTCCAAACATTTGTATGGCCGAAATGTCCGAGGGTTAATGAGCATATAAAATGAACTTTTTGCCAATCCCAGGCTTGATAAGGAGATCAAATCCTCGTATTCATACATGCTAGAACGTAAGAACAGCCTGGATGAAGGTGTCCATATAAAATACAAAAATATGGAACTAAATCTGAAAATTATAGGACCTATTTCGACGTAAGGTCCAATAAAAGGAGATACCATCCAGGCGACGAGGTGCTTCTCCTCCTACCCACGGAAACAATAAACTATTGTCCCAATGGAAAGGTCACTTCCCAATCCTAGATTAATTAATACAGACTTCCTCAGGTAAAAAATATTTCATGTGAATATGCTTAAGCGCTACTACCACTCCGCCTGCATTATCAATAGAGTTTCGTTTTACGAAGAAGGAGTAAGAGAAGCCACTTATCCCTTTGAGCCTACGAACTTAATTCAAAAGGTATATCTCGAGTCTGACAACAACTACCCTCTCCTTTCGCTCCCCAGTTCCCGTGAACGCTCCGCCACGGAAGTTGAATTAGATCCACAGCAGGAACCTTCTAAGAAGACGCAATTGGCTAGTTTGTTGACCAAATTCCCGGATATATTTTCCGAAAAACCTGGCTGGTCTATTCATGAGCATGATATAACCATAACTACTTAGGAGCCGATTCGCTTTAAAACATAACCCTTGCCCGTTCACTTGGGTCTTGCTTTAAACTCCGAAGTAAAAAACCTACTAAAATTGGGAATCATTGAAACTTGCACGTCAGATTATTGCTTCCTCATTGTTTTTGTGAGGAAGCCAGATTATTTCTTCCGCATCTACGTAGACTTTAGGGAAAGGAACGCCTTAACAGTTTTCGACACTGAGCCTATCTCTTTGATAGATCAGAACCTACATCTCTTGTGAGAGGCTAAGTTTATTTCAGAGATAGACTTGTGTAAGGCCTACTATGAGATCCCCATTAAGGCTAGTGCCTATAAATACACCGGATTCCGCAAGGAAAAACTCCTTATGCAATGTAGGCGTCTTCTTATTGGATTAGTTACTGCTTGTATACGGAGGTATCCCCTTAGAATAATATTATTTCCAAACCTCCTAAGACCGTACTTCGGGAGAGAAAGCAAGCCGGGAGAGAAACCTCATCCTCTGTTGAAATTCACACCCAGGCTACCTCCCGGCCGTCCCAGCCATCCCTCCCAACCACCTCTCTCGGGTCGGGAGATTAATTTGTAGATTCGCCGTGAACTGCGTTTATGGCTCCTGCCGCTGGTGCCCGTCTGGCCCGCTGATAACGGCCTTTGCACCCCTACGTAAGGAAAAGTTCGGTTCATCGCGCCCGATAACGAAGGATAAGAAGGTCTCAACTTCTCTCCCTTTTTTGAAGAACTCTGAGTATATAGGCACCCGCTCCAGGCTGACAGACAGATTTGTTTAGACGCGACTTTCCCGAAAGGAGTGCAATTCAACGAGCTCTCTCCAAAAAAGTGTGAGTAACGGTCGCAAGATACGAAAGAGCTGAACATCACCCCCGTATCTTCGGGTCAGGGAAAAGAGTTTCGTGGAGCGAGGTCAGCCTTTTTCATCAGCCTTCGGATCAAGGATTGGAGGAGCCGTCCTCCGAAGTTTTTTTGGTGTCCTTTTAGGACAAGAGGCCTATTAGCTCGTCCAAGCCGAGTGTGAAGAAGTCATCCCCTTCCCACCTTAGAGTCTGTTTTGTGACCCCTGAGGAGAGGAGGCTCGCATCTCGCAAACACGAGTTCGAGAAAAGTAGCTCAACACGCTGTGGATTCTGTGGCTACCACCCATAAGTAATCAAGGTTACCCAGACCTTCTCCATGTTGCCCCACCTTACCCTCGAGTTTCTAAGGAAGTGAATCATTCATTACCCTCTATTTTCCTTTATAATCATTCCCTATCCACGGTTATCTAATTAATATTCGGAGCTTAAGTCCGTTTCATTTATCTACCATTTATACATCCATATTTATTGTTGTGTCTTTTTAGTTCGTATTTATTAAAATCTATTTTTGTCATTGTGTTTGTTATACGCCACCCGGAAGCTATCCTCACCTGAAACGAACTATGCGGTAATAGAACTTGAGGCTCTCGTGATCTTGTGGAGCGTGCAGAAATTTAAAATGTATTTGATATGCAAAGAATTCGTGACCATAACAGATCATCCCCCAATGGCTTATTTAAAGAATTGTAAAAGCCCGAACCAAAGACTTATGCGATGGAACTTACTTCTAATGGCATACCAGTTCTGAATTTTGATTATTGGGGATGTACCTTGCTCTCCCTTCCCCGCGATAATTAGGAATTCTCGCTCCATGCCTCACAGGCATCTCTGTTCCCCCGCAAGCGCGGCCGTCAAACCCAACTCCATATCCTGAGGCAAACTTCGTTGTCCGATCCAACTCGCTATTTCAAGGTAAGTTTGCTTAGACTAACATTGAGAATCCTCTGGAGATGGCCATGCCCTGGGGCTTCCTAACGGACCAGCAAGCTGTCTTTTAATACCTTCGTCCGCCATTCTTCGAAAAAATTTGAGTCTGCCAGTCACTTGGTTCAGAGCGTTTTCTCTGTTACCCCGCGATGTCTCGCAACCCCTGTTCGAGTCGTATCTCGTCGGTAAGATTTCACCAGCAGATCCCCCTTCGTGAAGCTTTGGCCCCTGTTCAGAGGAAAGCTATCGAGCCACCCTCTTTTGGAAGACTGTGCGGCCCCATCATCTCGCCCCTCCCCCCCAAGATTCCCTATCCGCGTGTTTGAGACTCCCTGCTGAGCCGCAGCTCATCTCGTGTTTGAGATTCCATCTCTCTGGAGCAGGGAGAACCTCGTTCTTCAACAAGAATTACTCAAACTCCTATCTACGAGTCTCTCTCGTCAAGGCTCAAAGAAATGTCTCCTCGAAGACTTTTGCGTTATAATCAACTGATTACACACCCCACCAATCGTCACCTGCATCTTCTTTTGAATTGAATTTCCGCTAAAATTTAAATAATATCCATTGTTTGAGTAACGAGAATCTTTCATTCCCCGCATAGCTCTGTCATATTGTAAACTGTCACAATCCAATGCACTATCCTCATTGAATAATTTGTTCCCCTTTTTGTATATATATATTGCCCCGTTCTTATATATATTAAAATTATATTCTTGGGTCTTGATCTTTATATATCCTTTGAACTGCAACTTGGCAAGCCATTAGATAAATCCCGGTCAATTTTAAACGCACTTGATAAAAATCAAGGAGACGGCCTCCCACTCCTTTAATTGCTCCCAAGCATATCGCAGACGGCGTTGTGTCTGCTATTTGCCCGTGCTCTTGTATTTGCCCTTGCTCCGGCGGGTCTTCACAGGAATAACTTGAAACTCTATCACAGACAGAACACAAATGAGAGTGCTGTTTACAGCAACGTAATTATCATAAATACAACCAAATTTCTATAACCTATCTGAAATTTTGTCATGTTTTTACACAAACGTTATCAGTCTAAGAAACAAAAAAAAATAATTGAAAACTATAGATAGGACTGAATATATAGGTATTATCGAATCTATGGAGAAGGAGAGAAAGTGATCAAAGGGAAATTATTTGAGAAATTAACCTACCTCGCTCTAATATTTCTAATTAGAATATGTCTAGAGGAAACGATTAAGGCATTAGTTTTATACATAAAAAACAAACTAGTCGCGAAAATGATATAAACCATCATAAATATTACGTTTGAATTTTTTTCTAGTGAACTTGTTATAAGTATTAATAAAATATAGTTTTTGCAATATATAAATACATATAGGCTCCTGAATCAAATAAAAAGTTACGATATCATTATTTTTAACCCTTTTGGCCTTAATTGTACAGAAAAGGTACCGCCTTATCAGGTCACTTAGATTTTGTAAATAAAAAGGCAAACTATCCAGAAAAAGACTTCAGGCTATTATAAATGATTACTTGCTGCAAAACAAAGCAGACGATAAGAAATACAAAAGAATTTAAATTAGTTAAGAATATACAGGCTTGCGAAAGACTTGGAAACAATGATTATGAAAAATTTGATTAAATTTAATTATTCTTAAAAAAAAGTACAAGAGATCTTTCACTTCATGCCAAACTTTAAATTTCTTATTTAGATTTTTTTCTCTCCCTCTTTAAACTTGTAAATTTAGATTAAAGATTACCATATATAAATCTAGTGGTTGTAATAAATTAAACCATATGGTGTCTATAAGTTGGAAAATTAAAACCTTCAGAAGAGAACATAACCGTTTTTATAAAATTTCGAAAAAAAGCAATAATGGCGACATCGAAATTCCTACCTTTATTATCGTATTCTAGTCAAAAAGAAATTCAGGACAGACAAGAAGAACTATGAAAAATAACTAGTGTAGTTGAAAAACACACGTCAAAAACGAATTTAGGGCTATGTAAATAATCGTAGACAAATTAGAGATTGCAGGCCCTTTCAGGATCGAGAGGGTGTCGTTAGTTCCCATCTGGACCAAGAAAAGACAATAATTGAACACTGGGATTATTTGACGGTCAAAGATAAATATAAATAACTTATCTATAATGCAAGATGTAATATATTTACGCGAATATATTACTTTATCAAATAAATAAATAAACAACTTTGCACAATTTTCAAGAAGTCTTCCCTAATGAGTTCGTATTGAGTTAGCATTTTACGAAGTAAGTGTGAAAAAGCCACTGGTCTTTATCACTTCCTCCCCAGGCTTCGGCTGTTCTTTCGTGTTGTTATTGGGTTTGCTTGTCTCTCGTCCAACTGAGCGTCACTAGAAGAAGTCGAAGGTGTTCCAATTAGCCGAGATTGGAGGCCAAGTGTCAGGTGCTGTGTGATCGAAGAAATTACTCCAACAGCCTGACCCGAGTCTTCCGGCTGGTGTGGAAGGTGTTGAGACATGCTGAGACTAGAAAGGCCTCCTTGCAGCTAACCTATGAGTCCAAGGTTTCACCAACTTGCTCAGAACCAAGGTTCGCGGTCGGTGTTTAGCCTGAAGCGCTCAGAGAAGAGGTGGCTAGCATGACATACACATGTCGCTGGAAATTTCATCCGTATAACTTGGGCACATCGTTGTATGCGATCAAGAAACATCTGTTGTTCTGGTGGTTTGATATTTTAGTCTTTAAAGAAATTATTCTCGTTAAAGCACGACGAGTGCTTTAACTTGTTTATGAGCATCGTCTTGTAAATAAAATGTGTCTTCCTCATATCGTATGAAAAGTAGCTAATGTCCTCAGGCCCCACTATCCTGATGAACTTTTCATCTTCAACTTTCTCCTTTTTATTCGCACGCATCGACTTTCTGCGATCATTGTTGATCATATTCTAAGATTTGAGCAACAGATTTCGGCGTTCTGATAAGGTCAGATCTTCAACCATGGTTTTTCCTTCCTGCTCTCACATTGTAGTCAAATCTGATTAGGTTAGCACCAATCTTACCTTTTCTACCTTTCTTCTGTTGACGTTGCGGAAGTCGGAAATCTCATTGTTTATCCTTGCGCGGATGATAATGACTCCATGCTCGATTATTCTGCCCCCATAAAATGGTTGTTTTATTTAAAAAGAAAAAGACCTGCAACGACGATAAAATAATTGGTAAAATTAGGAGTTTATAATTGGAAAGGAATAGCGTTCCTACTCTATATGTGTTTGGTTCCGTTTGCCTCGTTGAATAATAGTTTGTTTGTTTTTTTTTAAATTTTTGGATTGGTGTTGTCAATCTCGGAGTGGTTGGAAATATCTTTGATATTTACATGAATGTTTGATATATTCTCAGGACCTGTATCTCAGGAATTTGTTTATAGAATTGATGGCTAAATGAACGTTTTCTAGAGTGAATGCCAAGAAGGTTAGCTTAATCTTTATCTTTTCGTGTCTTTTATCTCGCTATACATTTTTTGTTTTGGCCGTGTGTGGGTAGGAACTAACTGGTGTTTGAGTCGTGACATTTGGTGTCGCTATTTTGTTGTGAAAACTAATCTTTGATTCATTGATGGATATGTAGTTTGCGCTGTTGTTCGTTTTACTCATTTATTGGTTCCTAATTTCTAATTTTGTCTTTTATATTAAGTAAGCATTTCGAAAGTTAAGAATTAGGATATTTTGTAGTCAATAGTGCATACTTATTCTTTGAATTTTTAGTTAGCTTCTATCGTTTATAAATTATGAAATGTGTTTTGTGATGTTTGGCAAGTATGTTTTCTTTTTTTTTCGAACAAAGTCTGATTTAATGGTTTATGTAAAATATTTGTTACACATGAGTAATTGTGTAGGTTTAAAGTGTGTATTTTTTATGTTTATTATTTCTTATGTGGTGCAGCTGTATTATTAGAGATTAAATGACGTTCTCTCCCCAACCTTTCCAAATGCATTTATCTGCGGGTATAGAGCTTACATACATTTTCTCTTCCTGTATTTTCTCCATTTTTTTTACAAATATCTCATAACAACCTTTTTTTGCTACGATTCCTTCCTTGAAAACACATCGACCCCTCTCATATCACTTGTTGATTCCTTTGTGAAAACGCTTTGAGCGCTCCATAATTATATATATTCGACCCGTCATTTACTGAATAAAACCCGTATGGGTTTTTGCTCCATTCCATTTAGGGTCCATATAAACTGTCATTGATTCCTCTTTGAATACTCGTTCAACATTCCTCGAACGCTCATTGATCATTTTCTGAAAATGTATCGAGCGCTCAATTAGCTATCATTTTGCTATTCTTGAATACCCATTGATCCCTCCCTTAACATGAATTGACCAAATATCGCAACAATTATTTATCCCTTTTTGATCTCTCATTGGACTGTGTCCAGACCAAACTCGACATCGCCTTTGACCTCATTCCTCGATTTCCTGCCATTTTTGCCATTTTCGTGCTGCTCCAGGTCAAACAGTATCAATTATCTGCCGTAGGCAATCGTGATCATCTACTTGTATTTGTTAATAAAAATGATGATCGAAGGAAATTCCGCTGACTGGGAACGCGTTAATTGACATGAAGTCAATTTTACTGTAATTTACTCAGAGATTATCAGCAGGTAACAAACTCATTATAACGCGAATATGCTACTCTATTTATATAGCTCGTTACTCTAATATTTAAGTAACATACTGTATGTTATCGAAGAAATCATCTTAACAAAATTAAAAAATAAAACAACATATATATTATGGTATTTCAATACTATGTGGCACTGAAAATCTTTAAAGTATTATGCATTTGAGACAATACGGTCTCATGTAAGTTACAGTATTTTCATACTAGCTGTTTATATAGTGTAATTTCTACAATAAAATACATAGTTTGTAGAAATAGAATAATATCAATCGTTTCTTTTAAAACTACAGTTTTTATGGGATACTGATTTGCCACTATATGACTATAAAATCTACAAGAAATATTTTAGTGGATATAACTCTGAAAATTATATATTTGTCGTGGTACACCACTCTATACCATACACTACTTCTATATTATGTGGGGGATGACTTGATCACATACTGCAACGCGAATCATTGAAGGAATGTTCGCAGGAATTAACGACCGATAGAAGGTGACACTTGAGGGGTTGGGTTTCAAATCCTCAATAATCAAACAGAGGGCATAAATGATTAGCAAAATTTACTTGAATAGGCCAAGATTATCGTTTAAGGTTAGTTAAAGATGAAACAACATAAATAAAATTTTATCTACAAAGATCAAAATAAGAATATTAATAGGCAAAAGGGAATTATTTAAATTGAAATAGGCTCTTGATAATTATTATGAGGAGGGATTATAAAATGCAATAAATTGATCAATGTTACTGGGCTCAGATAAAAGGGAGAACTTGACAATCCTAATAATGGAATGGGTTTCAGTCTTACGGGTCGGTGACTTCGAGGAAGTTCCTTTTTGCGATGAAGCGAGTGGGGGACGATCCGATGAGGCAAGTGGGTCACGGTTCGAATGAGGCAGGTGGGGCACGATCCGAACCAACCTACCGATAAAGATAGCCAATCTTCAAAGATGACGTTCTGCGTAAAATGTGGGAATTCTCGTAATTCCACTGAAAGAGGAAACTTCTTTTCCTCAAAGGGAATCGATGGAGATTTTCTTCTGTTCGATTAAACGAAGGGAGACTGGTGCGCAAATTCAAATGTTTGCCATTTACAAAAGCTATCAATTGACTGGGCTAGAGTCACGGCAGAGAAAGTCTTGCTTGCCGGATAATGCTCACGGGAATTGACGATGGGAACGGCCTTGACGTGTGTCCTGGACTAATCTAACTACAGAAATAGCCGAGTATTTGTATGCCCACTTCTGAAGGTGAGAGGGGGAATTTGGAGAAAGGAGTCAGAAGCTCCAGACAAGTTAATCCGGAGGCGGATTCGATTCATTATTTAGCAACAAGGTGCGAGAAACAGCGTCTCTTTCTCACCTCGTCACGTGGGGGTTCGGAGGAGTAGAAGGCTTAGGACGAGTTCGAAGGAATGGGAAATATTTTGCCAATGTGCTCAGGAGTAGAAAATATCTGAATATTCGAACAGGAAGTGACGTTGTCCATGGCGGAATACCATCGCACGTAGTCTCCAATAAATTGGGTGATGCCTTGTTGTTATTTTACAATATTGAACTTGCGAAGATAAGTAATTTTGCAAAATGTGTATAATTTATAAAATAAGTGAATTTTAAGACGCCTACATTGATAATATTAAAAATGGTAAATTGTGAAAACTACCTTAAAATCTAATATCATGAGACAGATAGAATCAGTTTGCAAACTTATATACGTCTTAAGGAAACTCATTTTCCATGGTATATGAATAAGTAATATTACCTATTAGTGAATTTACAGCAAATCATTCATAATTGTTTGCAAGTGCACATTTCTTCTTACAGAATACATAGTAAACTGCTCAAGTTAAGAAGAACACTCCTAGGAAATGATAGCATCTTTTGTTGTATTGGTATGCATATTCTTTTACTTCTTGAATACCTCATTTAAATGGTCATATGCATGTTGGCCAGAAATGCTTTGCCGTCTTTTTCCTCTGCTCTCGAGGAAATACTGTTCCTATCAGTTATGACATGAAAAATTGTTTGTGCAGACGCTTTTTGTTGACCTTATAGCTTTTGCTTACACATGAACCTGTAAAGGGGTGATATCTTTTTCAGAACTAAAGATCTCTTCCAAGTTATAGATAACTAAGTTAAATACTAATACAATAGTAAAACCTTGTAAATCAGTATCAACTGCTCTAAATGTTTGTGCTAAATGGTTGTGTTCATGCAACTATCCAGACAGTACAACACTTTCTTTAAGAGAGCAAATTGCCAAGGTACTTGCTTTTACTTACCTCATGGTCACCTTCAAAATAGATACAGGCTTGCCTTTGAAAATAAATTTTTATGTTCCTCAGGATTCTTTGTGGTTTCTTAATGAATAAAACCTCCTGAGCTCAAAAATGAATGTATTTTTGTTCAATTAGGTTAAATTTGCTCAGTACAGCATACACCATTTTCATTGAGATTGACTCACTTTTCCTGAAAAAAAATTCAAAAACCTTTCTCTATCTAATAATACATTATTATTTTTATATCGTAGAAACAGCAATAAAAGTATGTAAACTATAATCCTTTTAATAAATCAAAAAATTAAAGAATCCAACATAATAAAGAAAATAATTCTAATTTCTAAGTAAAGACGCCCTTGACGATTTTCGTTTGTAACTCTCATCTGATGCATCCCGCTTCAAACATGAACAGTAGTTAGAAGCATGTTTACCTCTCATTTACCCAGGTACCAGGATTCCATTGTTTTTATGACCTGCTCGAATCTTTCTCCCTGTTCTTCACTTCTTCACTATAATTCTCGCAGATGTCGGGAAAATAATCCAGATAGGATTGTAAAAAGTGTATCTTTATAGACATTGGAGATCCCAAATATTTGACACTTGTTTTGAGCTGATTGACAAGGGCAACATATTTTGGGCTTCTTTTATTGCCTAGAAAATTGTTAATTAGAGCTTTGAGAGCTTTCCAGGCATCTTTTTTGATGTCCGTCATTGATGCCTCAAACTGCAGATCTCTCATCAAGCTACTGATCTGAGGTCCATCAAAAATTCCCGCATGAAGCTTAGCGTCACTGATTTGTAGAAAGTTTCGAAAAAGAAATTTAAATGCTTTGCCTTCTTTATTTAGGGTTTTGACATAATCTTTCATTATGCCAAGATTTATGAGTATATGCAGTGGACGAAGCAGTATTTTTTGAGAAAGCACTCCAAGGTTTAGCAATCACATTGTTTGATCCATTCTAAATGCTTCTCGGGAAGGCCAAACCTTCTTCTCATAGTGCACACTATATGCACAACGGTCCAATAAACATGGAAAAAAGGGATGCTTCGTGTAGCCTGTTTGCATCCCAAGTATAAGAGACACTACCTGAAAAGAAATTTATCAGGGTATGTAAATTCAAAGTGTAATATTTCTAAAAACAAATTCAAAGTAATATTTCTTAAAACAATGAGAATAAGAATATGTACTAAAAATCCTGTATGCAGATGCTTAAAATCAATGTATTGGAACTAATTGGGTATAAATACATATTATTTTGATTTTATTGAGTTATGTTTTATACCTTCCTAATTAGAATTAGGTCCTCATTTACCCAAAAGGATGTATTAACCTATAGGGACACACTTTAACAAAAATATATAACTCAAAAATGAAGCATGATTTACAGATTTGCATTTTGGTAAAATGTAAGTTGACTAAAAGGTGTATACAAGTATTAAAGATTCAAAATGAAAATGTCAATATCAAAAAGCTTAGAAATGCTAAGTGTAAAATAATCTTACCTTTAGGTCACCATATATCCTAGAATTCTGGGTAGAGTAATTTATTGCATCCAGCAATTTTTTCATATTTTCATAAATTTCTTTAAGTTGGATTGAATGGCCTATAGGAACGAAATCTATTTTGTTACCAATATCCAGTAACACAGCTTTTAAACTTCTACTGGAGGAATCTATGAAAATCTCCATTCTAATGGGTTGTAGGGAATTCCAAGGGCTTCAATAAGTCCTTTAATATTGGCGAAATATACTAAAGAGCTGGAAGAAACAGTAAAAAATAGCTTCGAAACTATTGTTCTCTATTTTTATACCAAAGAAATTTTATTTCTTTAGAGAGAAGATTACTTTCACGAAGTAGAGAGCCAAGAAGTTCTGCATTCTCCTTTGAAAGCCCCAGATCCCTGGTCAAGTCATTTAACTGAACTTTAGTGAATGGTCTTGTGACCATATCATGTGTGGAAACCTGTTAAGACTCAGATGTGTCATCATCTTGATTAACTTCCATATTAATCTTCTCAGGGAACTCTATATGTTCAGGGGGAGAAGGTATAGGAAGTCCTGGACCATGGTGTAAGGGTTTGAGGGCAGAAGGAACATTCGGATATGTCACACTTTGTTTATTCTTCTTATTTATACCTGTGAAAAATATAATTGCATATTATATAGAGGAAATGATTTGGAGTTGCAGAGAGTACATAAATGTTTAGTAAAAGATATGTTCATGCTGAAGTGACCTATGTTAGTTTTAAATTTTATGCTAAGTTTATGCATAATAATGACATTTACAGGAGCTAGTATAATACAGAAAGCTTAAATACTTGATACAATGCTCACCTTTAAGATTTTTCAGGCAAAAATAGTAGTTCGTGGTGTGGTCCTTTCTCTCTCTCCACACGATGGAAACAATAGAAGAGAGAGACGTCTGTTCTCCCTGGCTTCAGTGCCTCAAACTTATGTAGCATCCATGGCCACAGATATGTGGTGCAAAACATTTATCTTCATCTCCTAGCCTTACTCTAAATTATGCGCGATACAAAGATTCAATTACAGGAGAGATTGTACATTGCTGCTCGGAAAAAGTCACTTTGACGCAAACATAGCAAAATCTGTCAGAGCTATTCTTACATTTTTTGTTCATTTTTAACTCAACCACTATTATTATTATCATTATTCTTATTGCTATAATAGTAAGCGATTTCTAACTTGCAAAAATATAAACTTATTAACATAATTTCTTAAAATGTGCACAAAATTTACTGCGAATACAGTAGTACAAAAACTATGGAAATTTTTATGTAATATAGGACATTGTTGTGTATTAAAAGATCTGATGATTTAATTGAATTCTTTGCTTTGCAAAAGCTTTCTTCCTTTTCAATTCATTCGAAACCTAAAATTAGGTGTAAACTTTGGTCACTATTCCTCCCCATCGTATATTTCTGTACTTCTTTCTCTTCCTTTAATTCCTCTTCTTATACTTCAATTATGGTGCACAGATAGCGCTAATGTCAGTATTGTTTAATTCTTAATCTCCCATCACCAAAATTTATAGTTGTAATAATTTAAATTTCCCTTGAAATTTGGCGCAAAATAAAAAACCCATTATCCTTACAAACTCTAATTCCTTTGGTCGCATGAAAAGAGACTTTTTTTTTCCCTTTTTCTCTAACCACTTCATAAAAACCACAACCGTATTTCTTCCTTAACGAATAATCATCAAACGTCCTTTTGAAAACCACGATCCTTTCTTCTTAAACGAAGCTTCTTTGTAGGAAAAAGGCAAATAAACAAAGAATGTTCTCTTTGAGCCATAAAGCATCGTAAGATCCTTCCTGTCATCTTCAGAGATACCTTAAATCTACGGTAAAATTCCTTAAATGGAAGATTAAATAGTCATTTATGAAAAAATGTTCGTGAATATTTTTAATGGGATATTGAACTCGAGCCTTAAAATCGTGCGGCTGAAAATAATGAGTCAAGAATATTTTAAAATGCAATAAATTGAAACTAGTCAGGAAAGAAAACCTAATTACAGTGAAATAAACAGAATTAATATTATAACGATGTAAAAATACTAACGAAAGAATAACTAAGGGGTTTTTAGCTGTGCATGTAGGTTATCATCCATCAATAGCTTTCTTTGTTGTCTTCATTATATATTCATTATTTTGTTCAATAAAGTCATGTATCTTGCTCGAATATTTCCGGGGCTTTTTGCTGATTTTAATTATAATGTTATTTTTTATCCTAGAAAATCAGAGAAACTGTATTAATACAAGTCTATAATGACCGGATTTGCTTTATTAAAATACAGAATACCAAAAGACGCACAAGTCTAGCCCCTAAAATTCACTTGAGGCCAATTTCGTCAATAATAAGCTCGAAAAATTTTTCTCGCACAACTTTTAAAGACCACGATTTAAAACGAAATAATGAGACAAATGAAACATATCAATGAACAATCTAACCACGTTATTATCGAAAGCCTGCTTCCTACGACAAGATAAATCATTGATGCCTTTGTTGTAAATTTCAACTGCCTTGCTCTTGAAGTAGTCTCGAACTGTAATTTTCAGTCCGTCTTCATTTGCTAACGTTTTGCATTCACGAATGCTCGGAATAGATTATAGTCCTTTGGCGCCACGTATGGCGAATGTGGTGAATGAGGGAGTTTTCACGGGTATTATTTACAACATGTATTCGGGAGTTATAATATAGAAACATGACATAAGTTAATTCTGGTTGTTTCTGTGCAATTGCGTCTGGCCCGTGTTGCAGTTTTTGACTGTATACTTAAGCGTCAATAGACTGATTACTTTCCAAACTTTCCTAGTAAATAGCTCACTTTACATACCACCGCCACAAACTATAAGCTTCTTTTGATGCCGGTCGGACTTTGCATAGAGTTGTGCCGTTGCACCTTTGTCTGTCTAGCTTATTTTGTGTGTCATGTACGAGTGTAGGCACGATTTCTCATGGACAGTAACCATTTTGTTCAGCCAATCAAACAACGTTTCGGGGACAGTAGTGTCATACAGGCGTCTATGCGGTGCTAATGGTTGAAGTTGGTCAGCTTACGTTTAATCCATATGTCCAGTTTGCTGACTTTGTTCATTTAATCTAAAAGATGCAAAATGGCTGAATGGCTGAGGCGAAACATTTTAGCCAGCTTGCGTGACGTCAGATGTCGATCAGCTTTGACACAGGGTAGACCACTGCTTGGCTGATCTTGAAAATAAAATTGGCCAAGCTGTAACTTCATAAACCAATCGTTCTGTCTGAGATGACTTATTGTGCCTTCTACAAATGCTTGGTTGATACGACGTTGGGATTGGGCAGCGCTTAAGCCACACTTGTCATCATACAGTAAAAGAGTACGTTGTTGGTTGAGAGAGTAACTTGATGGGTAATGTTTGAAATTTAGATATTAAAAAGGGTATCAAACTTAGTATTGTGTAGTTAGCTATGCATTCGTCAGCCTCACTTAAAAGGGCTTAGTGACCTAGTCTAGCAAGAACCCCCGGTCACCTGCACATTTTCATGCGAGGCCTGGGAAAGACTAGACCACTACACATTAACAATTCGTACACCCTGTATAAATCTATAATTAAATAAATCTTTAAATAAATTAATAAATATAAATAAATAAAATTTAATAGATCTTCTGCTTGAACTTTGTTTCCACCCTAATAAGAAGAAGGAACGTGATTTTCTCCTCAATTTTTAAGCGATACATTAATAAGGTCACATCTCACATCAAATTTGCAAGGAGAGATCAGCAACAAAGGGGTGAAGGTATTGATTTTAAAAATGTGTGGAAGTTATTTAGCTTAAGTTCCTCGTGCAGTCATTAGGGTCGAGATAGCAAACTGCGGGTGTTGCGGCCGGGAGAGCACACACAAATAGAAAAGGGAAATCTTAATGAATGGAAATGGAGAAACAAATGATATAAATTAAAATAAATTAGTGCGATGAAGTAATTGGTCTTAAATACATGGTTAGAGTGGAGATTACTTCATTGAACTACTATATAAGTTTATTGGAGTGGTTCTTTTAGAAGGTTGAAAAATTAACAGGCTATATTACTCTCTATAAATCTTTAGAGCTATATCAATTCTTCAATTTCCTGCCATCTATTTTTGATCATATATATTATATGGTCTTTCTATTTATCTATAGAGACCTGTACAATAAATATGCATTTGGTAAAAACAAATCCTAAATAAAATGGTGAAATTCTAATATTAATTCAAAGTAAAGAAATACTGAAAAAATAGGTACCCAACAAATGCTCTTTGTTTCGTAATTAGTAGTAATGGGCGAAGCATAGGATATTACTATTTATACTACAAATATCGATAATAAATGAAGGAAAAGAATGAAGCATAAAAATTATGCCCTTTTTTATGGAAAAGATGTCAACTGGTTAAGATATATTGTCCAGATTTGACTGCATGGTCAAATTACTCTTTACTTACACAATAGTTCACATCAATCAAATGGAAATACATTATAATTGTAATATGATTGATACCAAGGGCAGACAAAAAAAAAGAAAATACAGTTACCAAAGATATGTGAACATATTTAATATATTTAAGGGCTCTGAATCTAACAATGATTTTAGTTGTGATCAATTTGCTCTACTTGGCGAGATAGTTTTTCCCCCTCAAATTATAACTTTGCCTTTATCGCATATATTTGGCGAGATAGTTTTTCCCCCTCAAATTATAACTTTGCCTTTATCGCATGTATTTGGCGAGATAGTTTTTCCCCCTCAAATTATAACTTTGCCTTTATCGCATATATTTGGCGTCATATGAACACAAGGTTTGTCGATAAACTTTTTCCATATACATTATTATTGAAATTTAATATTATAAATATTATTTTAACATCCTTTTGCATATTTATTTATTATTTTAACTCTTAAAGGTAAAAATAATTTTATGCATTCGGCTGTATAAATGGCAAATACAGTATTGCAAACTGAGGTAAAATAGTCCTGACTTTGTAATACAAGCGTAGGACACTTATTGTGGAGTTAAGCATAGAGATCGAGATAAGTCGTAGGTTTGTCATAGGGTTATGATGTTGAAAGACCTCCCCCCCAATGAATAAGATTCAATGTCAATATGTTAATGGCTACATGAAACATATGTATGATTAGCCCGAATTCGGGATCATTAAAGACGCCTGTGCCAAATAGTGCGGAAATTTTCATACTAAGGTTTATCTCAATTCCAGACTTTCCATTGTTAGAATTTGAAGAAATGAAAAAATTTGAAGAAAGATGAAAAAATTTGAACGGTATGAAGAAAGTTCTTCAGTACTTAACCAGTTTTCCCAAGACTACCTTAATGATCTGATAAGAGATTTCATTCTGCCAAAGCAGTCAACTAAAATTTTAACATTAGGCTTAAGGTAAAGAACTCATTAGAACAAAAAGATAAACTAACATTTTTTTAGGAAAATATAGAAAGGTTTCCTCTTGCGTACTTCAGTCTGGCTGAATAACTAGTATCTTTGGACTTTTCCTTCAAATCGCAATACCAGAATATCGATCACAAGAATGGCTGAGTTTTTTAAACAGTTCTGCTAGAATCTTAAAAAGTGTTTATTTCACAATTGCAATCACACTACATCTTAACCAAATGCTCTATCATAAAACTTAAGAAGGGTCGAAAATGGTCTTACGGTAACTCTTTTATGATTTAAACAAGTGTTCTATTTATGTTGCCTTTAATATAGTAAATACCTTACATGAATGGCAAGTTGGATAACCTAAATACCTTTGTTACACCATCTTGTGAGAAGGTAGAGCAAAATAAGATCATTCGGAAAAGTGACATGGCCTTAATTGAGGTCATGACCTTATAGTCACAGCAAATATAATAAAAAAAGCGTTGGCTTAAATAAAAAACATCTTTATACATTTACTCCATCATTCCAAGTTTGACCTCACCAAGCAATTTGAAAGGGGCCTTGGTCAAAGAGGGTAATTTTTTCAAATATTTCAAAATCTTAAACTCCTCCAAGATTATCTTTTTTTAAAATTCATCTTTGATGTTTAAGCTACAACTTGGGGGTGGTTATAGTTTACTTATTAAGAATTTTCTTACTAATCGAAAAAGACAATTATGAAAAATTGCTATAAAATATGCACGATAACTTGAAAAATTTGTTCGAATGCTGATATCGGAATTAAATTATACTTTCCTCGTAAAGATGGACAGATTCCCCCAAATTTGATGATTCTAGTTCAGATCAATGAGAGACTTTTGTTCGAGGAATAAAATGATCAATTCTTTAGGCTGATAAACAATGAGAGAATGCTGTGGAGCCTTCAAACCAATTGTACTCTTTAACCATACAAAGTTAATCCTAAAAAGACCATTACTGCAAAGATTAATTTGTATTCATTAAATACGACTAATTATTGGATATCTAGCTAGACTAAGAGATACTGTGTTAGACTTCTAACCTCAAAGCACGGGATCAGCATGGCCATGGCTACCCATTAGTGGATACGCGGATACCTCGGCTGGCGGAAGTAGCTCCACGCGCATCATTACACACATAGCCTCTCACCACACCGCTATCATTTTCTTCTCCAGCAGAAGATACTCTCTTCTCAGTTCAGGACCCTTGCCGATAGTTTAAAGGTATCTATCTTTTATGGGGTTATTTATATCCATATACCTCATCTTCCAGTACCAGTGCTCTTCTCTTTATGAACCCACATATATCTAAGTACTCCTGCCGCAGAACCACGATCATTGACGGGTGCTGAGACACAACATTACATCCCCCCCCCCTTTCGAACCATCTATGACTAGCTCTGTTGTATTCGGGATGCCAGCGATTGTCATTCTGATCTTTATCCGATCTCACCCACAATGCGAGGGATGGATGGCGCAACTTAATACATGCATAATTAGTCCAAGTGATAGCAATATTTGCAAATATGATTTATATGCTTTGTAATTAACGCAACATTTATTTCAGCATTTAATAGAACTCAATTAAATGACCCGATGCGTAGTAAACCTGGAAAATGTCAGTGTCTCAGAAGACCGAGCGAGGGGAATTCTTAAATATGGAGCCTTCCATTATCACTTCAATTAGAGTCAATTTCCCCACTGACCTATTCAGATTCAAGAGGCCCAAGGTTACCCAGAATTCCATCAATTACCTATGACACTGAAAACATTCTTAGCTCGTCTAATGCCAGATGTCTAAATTCAAGGACAAATGATCGCGTCCCCAACATCCAAGATACGATTTCTGGAATGATTTTAATATCTTTGCTGGTGAAAATCACTATTAATCGATTTATTTATTGCGACCTAGAATAATTGAAGGTCAATTAAGGAGGAAAAGCAAATAGATTGTATGAACGTTCTCTAAAAGTGTAAACCAACTAATTAAAAATTAAAATGCTTGAAAGTTCATATATTTTAGTCGTACAATTTTATATCTTAAATTCCCTTGTAAATTCCTTTAAGGTTTTCTTATTTTATCTTATTTATTAAATGATATTAAATTTAGATTTTCGAATTTAAAGTGCAGAGCTTGTGTAAGGAGAGATCTATAAAAAGAGCGTGAAGATATAAGGGGAGGAAATGTCTGAAAATATAGACACTAATCTTGCTGTGGACATTGTTGTGGGGCGAGCAAGCTGTGGGCGTTGGTGATGGGACTGCCCGCAATCATCCAAATGCCAGCTGCAGAAGGATGAATGCGCATACAACAGCTGATATCTCTCTGCAGATTCGCTTATGAGAGGCAGCGGCGAATGAATAGATGTGTTCTGGGTAATTGGCCCAAACCAAATATTTTAAGTTGTTCTTTTCTAGGCTAAAAACAGATCAGGAGCCTCCAGCCCACTTTGAAAAGATCAAAAGACAACAGAATAAAGTGGTGAAGATAAAGTAGACCAAGAGATTCCTAACGCAGGAAATAAAGAATTTTAATTTTTCGTATATTACATATATTCAAACCAAAATACCAGAAATATAGTATAGAACTATTAAAAGATAATAAAAATAGCCGAATTGATACTAAGGAGAACTCGTATAGCAGAAGTATGAAAAAAGTCTAAAATATTTTCGCTTTATATTATTTCTTACATAATTACATACTCTTGATTTACGCGTTTTACTTAACCCACACATTTTATCATTTTTATAGCTGCCATAAATTTATAAATAATAGAGTTTTATTAATATTTTCATAGATTGAGTTATCTATAATTTTAAGATGATTATATCCAAGCATAAGTTAACTAATTTCTTAGTTCATTTAGATCAAATATGTAAGTTTCTATAACTAGTACAAAGGAGAACTATTATAACCCCCTCGCTACGCTTGTAAAGAAAGGCAACTCCAAAAATAAACTAATAATTTTAAAAATTAAATTTCAAGGTAGGCGGCTATAGAATTCGGATACTATACCAGCGGTAAACCTTATCAAAACTGCATCTGGCACGGGTAGGTCACGTGGTGTGGAATAGTCGCGTCCTGCAAGTAAATAAATCACCAGGTACAAAAACACACAATAAAGAAAAAACTACCGCATTAATAAAAATAAAAAACAAACAAACGACAAGCAGCATACAACTAATATGACCATTAAAGTTAAAGAGTTGAACACCTCGCAAGTATAAACTATGGAAAAACAAAACAAAAACTTTCAACAAACAATAAAGATGGCAGGTAGCTTGACCTCCAGGAGCATTGTTTTTCTTGGAAAATCTTCTCCATTCTTATTTTTTCCCCAAGTTTATCTCTCTTTCACTATACACTAAATAATTTCGCTTTTTATACAAATGCCCCTTTGCAAACATGAACACGGCATGTCCGATGCATTGCTGATGAGACCTAACGTTGGTCTAGTAACCGTCTAATATAAATAGAATAGCCTCACTGATAATTAGGGTTGCTCAGCTATACTTTCCTGGGCGGTCCTGAATGGCTTAGACTATTTTCACTGGTTAGATTAAGGTTCAACACTGCCCCTTAGTTTTCGAAGTGGCCCAATCAGTCCTGAATTCTGCTTTTGAGGGGGGGCTTTTTCACATTCGAGCTGATGCACGAAAGTGTCCTGCCCTTTCTTAAACGAACCTATCTTGTAGTAATGTTTGACGCAGTATATGTTTTGTTGGAGCTCCTATTGAGACCTAGTTGTATTTACAGGCGTTGCTTCTGTAGTGTCCTGCAAAGTAAGGGTTATTAGTGAATAAATGAAGGATATATCGCAAAAAGTGTGTGCAGGCCCGTTTTGGGAGGGTCACCCGTATGTGATACATATTGATGTTAATTTTTATTAAATTTTCTCTATATTTACCTCTGCCTCTTCACTTTACATGTTTTTTTCAAATACATAAGGTTTAATAAAACTCCAGTAAAGGCCTAGATTTTATTTTTTATTTTCGTTTGTTTGCTTTTACGAGACCTTCCACACACTATGTAGAACAGTGAAATTGATGGAAATTCATACATAGTAAGGGGCGGTCAACCATCAGGTTAAAGAAGTCTGATTACAATAAGTTTGGTTAGGCATTCATTCATTCGTACATTTTATTCGTGTATAATACGAATGGTTTTCCCGATTCACCATTGTTTTTCCCTTAGCGAACTTAAAGATTTTAGGTAGTTTAGGTGAACATTTAACAATCAGGTATGGCTTTCAAATGTTTCACTTGGTTGCTCGAGGTTTTAGTAAGTGCTATCTTTTTACAGCACTCTTACAAGTTTGCATAGACCAATTAATGGACAAGGAAAGATCTATGCGTTTTAAGATAATTTTCAACTAGATAATAATATTATAAATTACAATGCTTAAATGTTTCATTTCAATACCTCTTCCAAGAGAAAAGTTGCATCCCAGACTAAAAATTGAGGTAATTAAGGTAAATAAAAGTATCCAAATGTGAAGTTGTTTTATTGAAACATTAAATATTTTATGAAAAAAAACAAAGGGTAAAAAAAACAAAGTAAACCAATTTTAAGTAGAAACAATAAATTAATCATTTTACATAGTATAAAGTACATTTTTTTCTTATTATTCGAATATTTTCAAGTTATGAAAAATATTATAAAGGCATGAAAAAAAATGCTATTCCTGTGTATTCTTCTCTTAAGAATGTTTGATTCCTCATACCAAACTCCATTCAAAGCTCAGAGTTTACTTTCATAGGTTGGCAAAGTTCATTGTAAGATCAAAATCGTTAGAGATGAATTTCTTATAAAATTCATTACTGGAGCTTTATTTTGTTTTCACTTTCGTTGTAGCAACCCCGTTTTTACAACAGTAATATCCATAAGGGAAAAAGTTTTGTAGCCTGCCACTATCTGGTCTAGTTGATCATCCCCACCCATGAAAGAGTTGAATTCGTTAACAGTAGTGGTTCAGATTAAAAAATGTGGTCTTTTACGATTATGGATTATCTTCTAGTTATACCAATATCTACATTGTGAAAATTGTACGTTATTATCGTAACATTATATTCCTTGTATCCAGCAACAATAACACTTCGAATGAAATATATTTTACAGCCCTTACAATTTATTTCCTTAATCTCTGTTTGCAATTGTCTAAGGGTAAGTAAATAATCGATTTTTACCGAGAGTGTCCAATGCACATATACATACCTTCTTCAGACAACAATATTTACTTTTCAAGGAAAAATCCTCGCAACTTCACCACCAATGGCGATTCCTAATAATACATTCCTTCCATCATTTTTATTTTTGGACATGTTTAAGCCAAAAACCTAAAGATAGTTAGTAGAAGCCCACAAAGCCCAATTTTAGTCACTAAACATAATTGGTTACACCTTTATACGCATATTTGTATAATGTCTACAGAAATATGGTAGCATTGATTGATCAATTAAAAAAATATAAATATACATAATTTAATATATATATATATATATATATATATATATATATATATATATATATATATATATATATATATATATATATATATATATATATATGTTACTTGCCGCCATGTGCCCGCTCCAGTCGAAACCACGGCGAGAGCCGTGGGGACAGTCCGAATATCAAACTGCTTTCAGTGATAAGAGAGGGATTGGAATGTCAACTTTACACGTCTGTCACCTCTCGGAGTGTTATGAAGAAACCCCCGCGGAAGTACTTCCCAGCCATCAGCTAGGTGTTTGATCAAGTAGAATCCCCCCCGTATTGACCTGACGCAGTAACGGTTCCAGTTAGTCCCTATATATTGTTGGTCCCAATTGGGAATTGACAGTATAGGCCTACCACTCTCAACGAGACACTACATTCTCGATCGCGCTCCGTTTCCCTACGAGCCCGAAGGCAAGAATTATACCGAAAGTTCTAAGCCACAGTCAATTGACCCATCCTTGGCTTAAGTACATTTCAGTTGGCACGAATGCTCTCTCCAGTTAGTGGTATTATTAGAGGTAAAACTCGCTGTGGTCAAATTCACTCGATTACCAACCGTTCCCCGTTTCATCTCTTAAATCCTCGAACAAAAGCCAGGCTGAGACGATTGATCTCTGGGATCCATGTCAGTCTTCCCTAACTGTGTAGATACGTACCGAGGCTCATATAACACTCACGTAGAGCTCGCCGCTCCTCGCTTCAAGAAGCTCTGTTAGATCGATTACTGTAAACATCAGGTATCCATTGATATTATCTCATTTTCAATATTTATTGTGTATTCTGTGTAAATTATTAAAGTTTAATTTTGATTCTACCTTTTCATAAGTCTTATAGCCTGCAGCCTTCACTAGTTTAGTAACGGCCAACCGCACTCTATTGGTTGTTATTTAAATTCGTTGGACTCACTTTGGAAAGGTTGTTCTCCCCTCCCCTACTTCCTCTCCAATTTCTATCGCCACCAGAATTGAGCCAAGGTCACTCATTTGACCTTGAGTGCCCACTCATTTTGGGTAAAACCAAACATATATGTTTGCGGGTCATTCTACGATATATATAGATATATATATATATATATATATATATATATATATATATATATATATATATGATGACGGATGCAGAATAAGATAGCTCAAATTTCAAGATCTAAGAAAATTTCATTCCGACATTTAGCTGTCTATCAGGTTTCTCAAGGAACTGATGTTGAGCAATAAAATGAAATTAAAAGTGAGAGACAAAGAACAGCTTGCTCGATAACCCTATTCCCCGTTTGTCCTCAACAACGAGGCCAAGGAGGGAGGAGGCGTAAGGCCCGGTACTGCTTTGTATTTAATCGCAGCCATACTGTCCAGAGCCTAATTTCACATCAGACACTGTCGCTAAGGTGGGTAGGAGTAAAATGGAGAGAAAGTAGCAACTTTAAGGATGACATTGAGGAAATATAGTGGAAAACAACAAAATGGACATAATTATTCGTGCCATCAACAGCTGAACATGGAATTCGAATCGTGATAGGTAACTTGTTTCTACGCTAGATCATTACTGTTAATCGTAACCTTTGTCCCACATATTTATTGTAAGCCCCTTGTATGAATGCTGAATACTGAAGGAAGAATAAGGTGTGCAAGGAGGTCCTAGATTAGCTGGAGATCAGAATATTCTTACTCTAATGTAGATAGTTATAGTTTACGTGATTAATTTAAAAGTTTGTTTCACGAACCTCTGTGTTTGCCTCTGCGTGTATTTGTATTTTGGTCAAATTAGTTTACATAAGGCGTTCAAACTAATATTACTAAGTATTCTAACTAAATCTAGTATAGGTTCTATCTGTATAGATATTCTTATATATTCGTTTCTTGTAATTTTATATATTCTGTTTTCTGGTGATACTTCAGTTATATAATTAATCTTGGTCGTTGTCGATTAATTTTCTTATTCTCTAGGTGTAGATTTATTCTTCCTCATCTCCTTCTCTTTCTACAATCCTTGGTATATTTTTTAATTATTAGTGTGTTCTTCATCCTTTTCATAGGTTAATTTGATTGGTTAAGTCAATTCATATATGTTCTGTCTTTCTATGACTTTCTTGGTTCCTTTTGCAATTATTCTGATGAGTCGCTTTATCTTCGCATTAGTATGAATGTCTCTTTGTCTTTCTAGCTCTACTGTTTGTTATTATATCCATAACTTTGTTTTGTATTCTTTGGACTCTTACCAGATTGCTTCTCGAGATCTTGCACATTGCTATGGTTGGATAAATGGTCGCAGATTTATTATAGCCTGGCAACTCTTCCTCGTGTTCTTCATGCTGAGGTTTTTCCCCCAGATTTTCCCACTCAGTAACGTGCTTTTTGTAACCTGAGGGCGTAATGGTTAGCCCAAGCACTTTACACGCTTTACCATATCTGTAGCGCTCTCATTGTACATATGCATCTGAAATGCTTCTCCAGTACACGGGTACAATCTTATATTTATCTCGGTTTGTTTTAATTTTCAATTATACTTCATATCTAAAGATACTTCTTATATCGTCTGCCGTCCTTCTGGCTTAGATGGGTCAGTTCAGTAAGCAAACTATCAGCTCACTAATGTCGCCAGTAAATTGAATGTTCGAGCAGTCCTAAGTTTTGGGTGACGGTATATCTGCGGTGTAGATTGAATAGCGAGACAGACTCAGGAATACCCCTTTGCGGCAAAGCCGTATCGTGCACGAATGTATCCCCTCGATGGCGTCCTATTTCCACATAAATACACACAATCGCATAATATCCTTTCAATCTTGTTGTTCATTCCAAAGCTAAGTATCTTGTATTATATACCCCTCTGCCAAACTTTGTCTAATGCCTTGAACACGTCCTGACAGACAATATCTACGCTCATTTTATCTCTCTTTGCTTCGGCAAGGTTTCTAAGATCAGAAGGAATATAAGGAATTCCACAATCAACGTCAACAGCACATATATTTATTTTGGAACTTTTCATAAGAAAGCAGTTTAATCGCCTCTTGCCAAAGGTTTCCTGTCTCTACCTGATATAGCTTTTCCCCTTCATAATGGATATCAAGTGTTCAGATTAACTAAATCTAATGTTATTTTTTGTGGAAGATTAAAAAAGTATCGTCCAGAGGTTCTGCCTCCTTACCCTCCTGGCAGGAAAGGAAGAGAAAGGGTCCCCCAGGGTACCCCTCTCATCTTTAAAACGCCCTTCTTCCCTAAGTTCCACCATGTTTCATGCGTTCGAGGGAAATAGAGAATAAGTTTAACGTGGAAAACAGTTATTTTGAGATAATATCATTCCAAATAGAGCCGGACTCAAATTGCCTGTTTCATAAAAATAAGTCATTTCTGCGCCAGACGAAGCCGTAAATGACGACAAGAAGGCCTAAAAACAATATTAGTACTGTTTTTACAGCTAAAAACACGGCATAGATCTTTAGAAGTTTCGCTAAAATCTTCTTCGTATTCGCATCCCCAATCAGCAAATGTGCAAGAGCATATTAACTATATTTGACCTCATGTAATTTTTGCTGCCTAGTTAGAGGCTAAATCTAAATGTAGTCCACGCAGAAATTAAGGAAACTCTCTATGATCCTTCATGTATAGATATCAACGGTACGGAGTGCCCAAAATGCTTATATTCAATAATTAATGGGACTAATTTTCATTCTTACCTAATCTTGACCTTACTATGACTCTTAGCACTTACCATGTGTACACTTCTTAATAGAATCTGACTGGGAATAGTATCTTGAAGGCTTTTCATGTCACGAGCTAACTCTCCCTGCTTGATGGCTCTCCATCGCATGAATAAGACAATAAATAACCATTGGTGACTCATGCTGACCCCTCAAAAATTAAGGAGGACTCTGGTAAATTATCATCACAGACATAATTCGGTTGCTCCAATCTTCTTCCGTCTACGCTTTCAAATCCATTAGTCACCTGCATTACCCTCAGTAAATTTGCAGAAGCCCCCAAAACGTACCTGGAAGCATTTGTCACCCGCACCATCGCGTACTCTTATTTCCATACCAAAGGAGAACATTCCTAAATATCTCCAAATTTGCACTTGTGTATTCGGTAGAAATATATAAAACGATTCTAAATTTCTTAACAACCTTAATGTACCATTTTCACAAAGTAGAATTGAGATAACAAGGAGCCTCCCAAAGGAGCACCCCGTTGGCCTTTTTGAAACCTTGAAATTTGGCACACAAATCGAACACTGAAAAAATATGCCGTATCGCAACCATGAACAAATGTAGAACAAAGCAAATATTTGTAAATAATCTTAAATCACACTAATATGTATCAATGCAAAATAGAATATGTTGTAGTGAGATAAGCGAAGTCGTTGGGGTTCTCAGGCGAATATACAAACATACACATATTAGTAAACATATGTGAGCATAAAGTATTGGCACAAATAACAGATACAGTGGAAAACAGCTGGACACACATTGAACGCATCCTGATCTGATCAGCCAAAGTTTACATGAACCTGTGAAAAGATGAAATCATTTTGCCATGGAGGTCTGCTTGATAAGCCAGGTCAGGTATCCGATATACACATACTCCTCTGGTGCATACGTGCCTACACTGTACATGCACACACCCTTTGACTACACCTTGCAGTCTAAGCTCCGTCCTGCGTCCATATTAAGAGAAAAGATGTCACGCCCCCTTAATTGGAGTTGATATAAATTGCCGGGCTAAAATATTCTCACACTGTACAACAATGAAAAAATAAGGGAAATGAGGGTATACTTTTCTAGGGGTATTTTTACATAAATCACGAATATTACATCTGTCTCTTACTGCGACTCTCTAGTTTTTACTAAATTCCAATCTTGCATACATTAAATACACTTATTTTTTTCGTAGGGAGTGAATGCAAACAGGATTGGGCCGAGACTGACAACTAAAAGTTATAAACGGATTTTGATATAAGTTTAATAAGGTATTCCTAAGATATTGGTTAACCTAACTTATAAAATTTATCAAAGTATACTTAATATTTGTGAGGGTAAGGAACGTACATACTCGCATGTAACCAGATAATCGTGGGAACGAAAGAAATTTGTCATTTGAATTTACCTTCGTCTCATCTCTCTTTCCCGACCCTCCCCTGACATTCTACAGCCTTCCTCCGCCTTCCTCTTGACCTAAGTCGTTATCCATGCCAAATTTCCCCAATAGGCGACAGGAAGTCTGACAAAAGAAGGCCTATCTCACAGAGAAGCCTAAATTAAATTTGCCTTCTTTATGATACCATGGAGATTGTTTAGAAGCCGCTGCGAAAAGCAAATTGTCGTATATGGAATCTCTCTCTTGATTTCACACAGTGCGCGGTATAAATGACAACGCCGTTAATCCCTCGGCAGAAGTGTTCCAAACCTACTCGCGTAACCCTCACGTTAAACGAGAGTCGTTGCCGTAACATGTCAACTGCCAACGCGCCATGAGTAACCTTGGTTGCTGTCTCAAAGTGTTCCTGAGGAAAATCCCGCCCCGCAGAGTCTGTGACTAGAAGAATACGCTCTGTTGCTTAAGATAACTTGAGAAAGAAAAAGGAACATCAAAATAGTTACTATGAGAAACTATTTGTTAGTGTCACATCCATTTAGGAGTGAACTAACCGGAACTGCAGTCAGCAGCGCTGAACCCGTCGTCTTATCCCCCTATCCCCGAGAACTCGTGTTAACGCCACCCGAACCACCCCGTCTGGACTTAAGTAGTCGTCTCTCCAATTATTATTTTGGTGTAAAGTAAAGTTTATTTTTGAAGTGTGTTTATTTGTGGCTCCTCCTTTTTGACGTACCTTTGGAAAGACTTTAATTAAGAATCTCTTTGGCCAATTTATTCAACCTGTATTATGCACTCTTAGAATTTAACAATCACAAACCTCCCCCCAGTAAAACGAATGACTTTTATAGTAAAATCCTGGCCGTGGCACAACCCGCCTCTAACCAGCTTTTGCACGTTCAGTAGGAATTAAAGCCTATATATATATATATAATGATCGTAGATTGAGTCATTGGGTCTCAATACCATCGACTTAAACAAAAGCAGTGTGTCCAGATCAAGGACTAGAATAATTATTGGACCAGACTATGAGCAATTCTACGACATATATAAAAGTGGTGTCAGCTTTCACGGGTCAAATTTTTGAGAAAGCTAACTCATATAGCCTAAAACTTGCCAACGTCCAAGGAAGCCCAAATAAAATAACGTAAATTTTAATAATTATACTCTATTCCCCGAAAGAATATAAATAATAACCATTAATAATCCTTTCCAGATAGTGAAAACAAAGCTAGGAAAATATTTGTTATTTTGGGGGTAAGTTATTAGATTGTATCGGTTAGGAACAATCGCAGCTTCTAATTCTCTTACCAGGTGCGTAAGTTCTTTCGTGAGTCACCAGTTGCGTCAGCAAGAGCAGCAATGGCTTCACAATCTTTTGAAGTTTTCGTCAAGCAAGAACAAACTCTTAGTCTCAAAGGACAGGAACTAAAATAATTCTTTCAAAGCGAACAGCGAGAGGAAAGAGCACGTGAAATGGAAGTAAGAAAAGAAGCGTTAGAATTTAAAGAATGAGAAAGGATTCGAAAACATGAAAGGTAATTCAGCAGAGACCAAGTTGAAGTCAGTTCTGTTGGATCTTGTGATCATCAACCCCAGGCCCCCGCTATGAAACTTCTGCAATATAAAGACGAAGAATATTTGTGCTCATACTTCACAAACTTTGAAAAGATCTTCGAGGTAAACGGATGGGCCATAGAATCCGAACGAAAGAGTCAGCAGATTGCTCCCATTGCTTAGTCCGCGCTTAAGAGAAATTTTCATCTCGTTACTACATGAAGCTACAATAGACTATAGGACCTTGAAGGCCGAATTGCTATCCGCCTTCAACTTGAACACTCAGTTCTACCACGCTAAGTTTAGATCGGCTAAAATCCAGCCCGGTCAAACTTACCGACATTTTGGATATATCCTGAAGCGAAACCTCCAATTCTGGCCAGAATTCTCCAAAGTTGAATCGGAGTATGAGTCCCTGATTGACTCTATGTTAAAAGACCAGCTATTGTCCACCCTCCCCCAGGAGATCCAAGCATTCGTGCAAGACCGCCGAGCGTCTACCCTAAAAGAATGCCTCTAGGAAGCTGATCTCCATGCGACAAATCATCGCCTATACTCACAGGATAGCCGAAAGAATAGTCTCCCGTCCCCGAAGAATAAATATAGTCGATGGAAGTCCCAACAAAGGAAACCCCGATCATTGATAACGACCACAGCCCCGTTCAGGCCAAAGAATAAGCCTTTTGTAGCCCACCAAGACAGAAAACCCCCAGTTTTCAATACTCCCTACAATAACCATCACAGGAATAAGCAAGTTATATGCTACTTCTGTGGTTGCCCCGGCCATTATAAGTCTCAATGTGTACAGAATTCCAGCCTACGTCCCACCCAGAGCAAACAAGTCCACCAAGTAACCGCTACCCTTCCCCCGGACCAGCTGGCCGCGCTTACGTCACCCCCCTCGTCTCCATCCCCACAGAAATTTCAAGTGAACTTCCTGTTCAACCCGAGTACCCCCAGAGGACTAAATTTCGAAACTAGCTCAATCAATGGCTGTAAAGGGTCCACCCTCGTGAGAGACACAGATTGCACATGCATTGTCATTTCAGACAAATTGCTTCCCCCTGTTGACCCCCAACATAAGGAGTACGCAATTGTACACGACTTCTTGGGTCGAGAAAATAGATTCCCGGTAATCCGCTTCCATGTACAGTGTAAATATTTCACTGGTTGGGCTGACGTAGTGGCAGCCCCCATCAAATTTTGCTTGGTACTAATTGGCCAAGGCGCACTACTCTCCCCGGTTAAGTGACTCAAGCTCTCGTCCCTCGAGAGCAAGCGAGCCGCGAGGCCTCTCTCCCAACGCGACTTTTCACCCCAGAAGCCTCTTTAGAGGTTCAAACGAGTAATGCACTATTCCTCAGAGCTCATCAGAGCTACCCTTTACTTCAATGTTTTTGAAAAAAGGCCCGGAAGAACGAAGAGGTGATCGTTTGAGGGAACCGTTTCATAAGGTACATCAATAACGACTCCCTCCTTTTCCTCACCTCGCAAGATGAGTCTGACCCACCTTCCAAGGTCATGTGTATTCGTCGCACACATGTACACCAAATCCTGCGAGTAGCACATGAAAGTCTATGGCCGGTCAGTTCGGCCATAACAAGACTTCTCAGCGAGTATTTATATACTTTTTTTGGCCTGGTGCAGCCAAAGATATTGCAGAATTCTGCAAAACGTGCGATTTGTGCCAGAAAGTCACTGCAAAAGGTCGAATAGCCACAGCTCCCCTGCAAAGAACCCCAGTCATTTCGGAGCCCTTCTCGAGAGTCGCCATCGACCTCATCGGACCAATTCACCCCCCTTCCGCCGAAGGTCATACGCATGTACTAACATTGATAGACTGCGCTACCCGATTCCCAGACGCTGTCGCTCTAAAAAGGGTTAATAGTATCTCTTGCTCTGAAGCCTTCATTTCCATTTTTTCTAGAGTAGGATTGCCCAAAGAAATCTTGCCAGATCGAGGCCGCCAGTTTACCTCTGAGCTCATGGAAGACGTGAACACCCTGCTCCAAATCAAACCGATTTTTACCACGCCCTTCCATCTGAGCGCAAACGGCATGTGCGAAAAGTTCAATGCGACCTTGAAAAGCATTCTCAAGAAGCTTTGCATGGAACAACACCAAGAATGGCACTGATATTTGCCAGTGCGTTATTCACATGCCGCAAAATTCCCCATAGGACCATCGGATTTTCCCCGTTTGAGCTCCTTTACTGGAGAAACGTACGGGGCTCCTCAATATTTTTAAGGAGTTATGGAAAAATTCCCGTATGTGTTCAGAATTAAGGAACACTTATTCCTTCGTCATCGAACTAAGGGAAAGATTAAAAAGGTGTTCCAACATAGCAGTCAGAAATTCCGAAATTAATATGGAAAAGTATCGGACATACTTTAATCTAAAGGCCAAACATAGAAAACTGAAGCCCGGAGATGAAGTTCTGCTCTTAATCCCCACGGACTCCCATAAACTTCTCTCCCAATGGAAAGGCCCCTACCCCGTTCAGAAAACCCACGTATCGGTCGATTACGTAATACAGACCCCCGCAGGTGATGTTATATCACATAAACATGCTAAAAAAGTATCATAGACGGGACTGTATAAACAATATAGTCGCCTTCGACGAAGAAAGGGTAATTGACGCCGTCCACCCAAACAACCCCCTAAATATATTTAATTCGATTTGCGTAGATGCAAGCCAAGATTGTCCATTCCCAGTCCTCCCGTCCAAGCTTCCCCCCATAAAAGAACCTTTCCCCGAGTTGGATGTAAACTCCGACCTCACCCCTGCCGAAAACAACCAAATCATTGCGCTTTTGGAAGAATTTAGTGACGTCATTTCCGAGTCACCGGGATGCTCGATTCAGTTCAAACATGATATCGTCCTCACTACGCTCGAACCTGTGCGATGTTAGCCCTATCCAGTACCAGTGCGCCTAAAAGACGCTTTCAATGAGGAAGTTGACAATCTTTTGCCATTAGGGATTATCGAGCCATCTACGTCTGACTAATGTTCCCCAATAGTCATGGTCCGCATCCAGACCAGTCCTTTAGGATGTGCCTTGATTTTCTGAAGCTAAACACCGTCACAGTGTTTGATGCCGAGCCTCCTTCCCTAATTGACCAAAATTTACATCTCTTCGAAGGAGCCGCCTATATCACTGAGACAGTCCTATGTAAGGCTTATTATCAGATCCCCCTAAAAGCATCAGCGAGGAAACTAACAGCCTTTCCTACAACAAAGGTTTAATGGAATTCACTCGTCTTCCTTTTGGCCTAGTCACTGCCTGCAGTAGCTACAACCGCATAATGCGTCGTGTAATAGACGGTTTAAAAGACGTTTCTTTTTATTTTGATAACGTGTATGTGGCCACACGTTCATGGAACGATAATATCTTGTCCATGCGCCCGCTTTTACAACGCTTAAAGCATCATGGCTTAACGATTAAACCCTCAAAATGCCAATTTTCTTATAAATCCATAGAATATCTTGGATTTAATATACGGGAAAGTCATCTGGCCCTACAAAAAGAGAAGGTAAAGGCTATTGTAAATATGCCCCTAGCGCGCACCAAGAAGCAATTATGGTCTTTCCTCGGTGCCGCTTCGTTTTACCGCCGCTTCGTACCCCAATTCACTTTTGTAGCAGCTCTCCTAAACGATCTGCTAAAAAAGAAACTCCCGGACCCCTTCTAGTGGAACCACGACGCCGAAGCGCACTTTGAAGAGCTCAAAGAGAAGCTAGTTTTCGCCTCCATCTTAAAACTGCCGAACTCTCAAAAAAAATTTGGCGTAAGGACAGATGCCTCCCAACTGGGTATTGGCTGCGTATTACTCCAATACGACGAGGACCAAGAACCCGCTCCTATAATCTATGCGAGTCGCTGAGTGACGGGTCACGAAAGCGCGTACGCTACGGTAGAACTGGAAGCTCTAGCGATTGTTTTGCGGATAACAAAATTTAGAATATATCTGGTAGGTCGTCCATTCCTCATAGAGACGGAACATAGACCGTTAGCCTACTTAAAAACTTGTAAAAACCGAAACGGCAGGCTAATGCGTTGGTCATTATTGCTAGCTGAGTACCGTTATGAAATCAGGTATCTAAAAGGGTCTGACAATGTACTCGCAGATAGCCTTTCGAGAAACCCAATTTCACATAGCGATTACTAGTCAATTAATTATTTTTTTGTGTATCTCTTTGTACAAATAATTATTTCTTACCTGTTTCCCTATATGTTTTGCTTTGTTTTGTAAATTTAAATTAGAGAAATTGACGTAGCAGTAGTATTTTGTAGCCATTAGATACTAAGGTAAATTCCTAACGGTTCTGATAAAATTACTGACTCAATTGTTCGAGTCCAGGGAGATAATTACAAATTCCTGCGGTGTATTTAACTTTCACATTCTTCCTTATTTCATGACGGAATAATGTGCCTCGAAATAGGTAGGCGTGTGAGGGTATGGAACGTACATACTCGCATGCCGCCAGACAATCGTGGGAACGAAAGAAATTTGTCGTTTGAGTTGAATTTCGTCTCCTCTCTCTCCCCCTAACCTCCCTTAACATTCTATCGCCCTTCTCCGCCTTCCCCTTGACCTAAGTCGTTATCCGTACCAAATTTCCCAACAGGTGACAGGAAGTCTGACAAAAGAAGGCCTATCTCACAGAGAAGCCTAAATTCTATTAGTATTCTTTATGATACCATGAAGATTGTACAGAAGGCGCTGCGAAAAGCGAATTGTCGTATATAGAATCTCTTTCTTGATTTCACACAGTACTAGTTATAAAAGACAACACCGTTCATCCCTCGGCAGAAGTGTTCCAAACCTACTCGCTTAACTCTCACATTGAACAAGAGTCGTTGCCGTAACGTAACGACTGCCAACGCGCCGCTAAGTTAACTTGGTCGCTGTCTCAAAGTGTTCCTGAGGAAAATCCCGCCCCGCAGATTCTGTGACTAGAAGAATACGCTAATTTGCTCAACGTAACTTGAGAAAGAAAAAGGAACTACCAAATAGTTACTGGAAGTAACTATTTGTTAGTGTCACATCCAGTTAGGAGTGAACAAACCGGAACTGCAGTCAGCAGCGCTGAACCCGTCGTTTTATCCCCCCTATCCCCGAGAACTCGTGTTAACGCCACCCTAACCACCCCGTCTGGACCTGAGTAGTCGTCTCTTTAATCCATCACAATTAATGGTAATCTGTAAACTCAGTGTCCCTCTATTCTTAAATTACCTATTTAATTAACAGTTATTGATACTCCCATTGAGTCATTATAAATTTAGACGCTTAACGTCAGTGTTATCCTCTCCTTCTTTTTTAAAGAGTTTTTAAGTGAGT
Organism: Ceratothoa steindachneri; assembly: GCA_963969495.1. Lineage (NCBI taxonomy): Eukaryota > Metazoa > Arthropoda > Malacostraca > Isopoda > Cymothoidae > Ceratothoa > Ceratothoa steindachneri. The sequence continues at coordinate 228,104,380 of OZ018318.1, forward strand.
CATTCCCTGATATTATTATTTATAATTGCTGTCAACCCGACTAATCTGTGTTTAATATTTAATCCTTATTTACCTAAATGCCCGTTTAACTATTGCTACTAATTATTATTTTGGTGTAAAGTAAAGTTTATTTTTGTAGTGTGTTTATTTGTGGCTCCTCCATTTTGACGTACCCTTGGTAAGACTTTAATTAAGAATCTCTTTGGCCAATTTATTCACCCTGTATTATGCACTCTTAGAATTTAACAATCACAAACCTCCCCCCAGTAACAAGTGGGACTTTTATAGTGAGAATCCTGGCCGTGGCACAACCCACCTCTAACCAGTAGGAATTAAAGCCTATATATAAATATATAATGATCGTAGATTGAGTCATAGGGTCTCAATACCATCGACTTAAACAAAAGCGGAGGGGCCAGATCAAGGAATAGAATAATTATTGGACCAGCCTATGAGCAATTCTCCGTCAATATCATTTTAGTTATATGGATCTAAATACGTGGTAACTCTTATGTAGTGCTTGCTAATTTTGTAATTTACTATAAATGCTTAAAACTTTTTCTTATATTTAATATGTATTATTGTTAATATTTATATTATTTTTTACATACTACAGTGTTTTTTCTTTACAGAAGAAGGAGTTAAAATGCCTAGAGAATGAAATATTTCCGAGACAGTTTCTGTTATATATGAGGATCATTTACATTAAGGCAATATACGATACAGTTAACTAATCATGTAAAGAAACTTTATGAGTTGTAATTTGGACGTAAAGTGGGTGACCAGGACAGACGTTGGGGGCCTCACCTATCTTGTGTCTGGTATACAAGTTCCATTTCTGCCTGGGTGAAAGACTTAGGGCCTGGCTTCATGTTTGGCGTAACAATGTTCGGAGGGAGCTGTCGTGGTACAATCACTCTATACCATACACTACTCCTATTTATTATTTATACAAATTTTCATAGGACACCACTCTATACCATACACTACTCCTATATTATTTGGGGGGGTTGACTTAATAACCTACTGCTTCTCGAACCGTTGAAGGACTGTTCGCAGGGATTAACGACTGACTAGGAGGTCACACTTGAGGTGTTGGGTTTCAAATCCTTAATAATCAAACAGAGTGTATAAATGGTTGGCCTTATTTACTTAAATAGGTCGAGAGTATCGTTTAAGATTAGTTAAAGATGAAACAACAAAATATAATTATATTTACAAAGATCAAAATAAGAATAATAATAGGAAAAGGGGAATTATTATGAGAAGGGATTCTCAAATGGAATTAATTGATTAATGCAACTAGGCTCAGATCAAAAGGGGGACCTTGACAATACTAATAATGGAGGAGGTTTCAGTCTTACGGGTCGATGACTTCGAAGAAATTCCTTCTTGCGATGAGGCAAGTGGGGAACGATCCGATGAGGCAAGTTGGGCATGATCCGAATGAGGCAGGTGGTGCACGATCCGAATGGGGCAGGTGGGGCATGATGCGAACCAACCTTCCGATGAAGATAGCGAAACTTAAAAGTTGGACTCCTCGAACTTTAGATAACCCGAGTATTTGTATGCCCGATTCTGGAGGGCAATGGGGAGTTTGGAGAAAGGAGTCACAACCTTCAGACTTTTTAATCCGGAAGCAGACTCGATTTATCATTTAGCAGCAAGGGGCGAGACAGAGCGTCTCTTTGACACCTCGTCACTGGGGAGGGGGGAGGCTTGTGAGAGTTCGCAGGGTTAGGAATTATTTTCCTAACGTGTTCTGGAGTGGAAAATTCGAGAATGTTCGAACAGGGAATGACGTCATCCATGGCGGGATACTAATAGCACGTGGTCTCAGATAAGTGTGTGGGAAAGGATGGGGGGGCATAAGTTGTTCTTTTACAGGAGCAAAATGACCATTTGACGGATTGCTACTTCTGTTAACATATATTAAAGGTGGGTATTCAATGTGTTTTATCTCCCAGTCTATGATATATTTTCAAGAATTGTATCAACTAAAATGATCAAAGTAAATACAATGTTGTTCTTCCACTATTTCTGCAAGTGATGACAGCCTTATCAAGTGCTACCAAAACTCGGAGGTAATATGTCACTAAAGATACACTTTCTTCATTCTCATCTGTCATTTTTCCCAGAGAATGCAGGAGATCTAGGGGATGAACATGGAGAGAGGTTCCATCAAAATATAGCGTTCTTGAAGAACAGGTATAGATGAAAATGGAACTCTTCCATGCTTGCTGACTTTTGCAGAAACCTGAAGCGTAACGCACCTGAGACGTCTTAAAAACGATGAAGTAACACACGAGGAAGTGAATACTGAAATGTAGGTTAATACATTATATAGGGCTAACAAACTTGCTGATTCATTAAATATTCATGAATTAATTACAATGGACACATTTATTCTGAATTTGGGAGCGAATTACATAAATGGTATCGAGGAAATCGGTATCAATTGCATAATTATTAAATCAGCAATTTACAAGTAATGTTACGTGATTGGAAAATTTGTTATCAAATTCTAATTCAGTACATTCAACTTTATAATATAGTACACATGAGATATATGTTTTACTTTTAGACACTGAAATTTGTGGTACAGTGTTATTATTCATTCGTCATTATTCTAATTCTTATTTGTCTATTAATAGCATCACGACTCCGTTCCTTGTCCTCCATCCATCCGTCCATAGTCCCAACAATCTGACGCAGAATGAGAATTATAAGAAACACAGAACATAGGCACTGATATTCAGCCCATAGCCGTGAACGCATAAACGAACCACTGAAAACTCAACTATTTTGCTTGCCCAAATTAAGGTACCCTTAGGCCGAGATTAAAGCCTACAAAAACACCATTTTCCATCCGAGTCCTTCCTTCTGCCAAGAAATAACCAGGTTACCATTCGAACCCAACCTACAGGCGGATTACCCGAAAGAACCATTTGGAATCAGACCAAATTCGGTTGTAAGCGGCTTACCCCCACACCCATACACTGGTAACCCATCATTACCCCTAAACTGGTGACCATCTATAAACTCCAAACCAATAAATGTCCGTAGAAGACCTTTATTTCTGTCTGATAAAGGCCCAACCGTTCTTAGGACAATAGCTGTGCGCAATCTCAAGCCGTCACGGTTCCCACCGGACCAGCAAAAGACCTTGAAAAGCAGCCTGAGGTGTGGTCCCCGTTATAGCCAAAACTACAGTTACAATATATGACAAAATATCACGTTAGATGCCTCTGAAAACGCCTGTGTCTCATTACACACACACACACACACACATACACACACTATCATACGGTAGATTACGGCCAAAAATTCGTTTCTTTTCCTGAACAAGTTGGCATTTTGACCTCTTGGAAAATGGCATATCTCTGGGAAACTTTTTTATGCCCCGATCTAATAGAACCTCGCTCGGGGATACATTTATATGAATATACTCTGTTCTGCTAATATTTATTTAGGATCTCATCAAATGGAATCTGACCCCAATCTGGTGAGTGACCTGCTGCAACCAGCGACCTATGGCAACTCCATGATGGCAACAGCTTGCAACCTCAAGCCATCCAATGACTATTAATGTTTACCACCACAAGAGAACTGGTATTATTATCGATTGACGGCTATTGATCGCTCCACTGCCAGTGCCACTCAATTGAGGCAAATGATAATAATCCTAACTATATACCTTGTAAATAAAGATAAAATGTTAGCCTCTTTAATTAACCAAACAGTTCACATAGAATCTTTATTGAGATATTGATTTTACAAATAAAATAGAGCTTTTTCAATGTCAAATTGTTTTAATCTTAGAGTAAGAAAAGTGTTTAGTAACTCTGATTGGAAAGAGGGAGTTTTTCTTTTATTGAATGGGGAATTTTCCTAAGTAATTTAGAAATTTCACAAATTTGTATATATTAGTTCATAAATCTTTAAAATATGTGTTTCCACCCAAAATCCTTTAGTGTATATTGTTGAAATTGTTCTCTTGATAAACTCGAGTGGATATCACGAGTCATTATATGATTCTTTGTTTTAATGAAACGACAAATTATCACAACCTTATACTTCCTGATTCTAAATTTTAATCGGGCAATGCCTAGCAAAATTCAGACCACAACTCAATCTAAGGGCTAAGTTAAGAGCTATTAGGAATTTTTTTTTGAAAAGTGGCCTTCCAATTCCAGTCAAATTTGCGTTCACTGCCGTCCGCTGTAAGGATTTGTGGTTTGAATTCCTTTTTAATTCTAGGGTTATAGGGTGGTGATGCTTTTATGAATTGCAAGCTTTATTATGATCATCTTCCATTTCGCAGACCATTAATTATTGCAACTAATTTCAACCACATGTTTTTTTTAATTTCGTAATGTATAATAGAATACTTTATGAAAGAACTCACCATTACAGCAAAGATTTTATTTTGTTCCACCTCATTAACTCTCACATAAATGGTTTCACGATTAATTGGTTGGAAAGGAGAAAAGATTTACTATCGTTAGATTTGTTTTGTGTAACTTACTATTAATGACATGCAGCTTAATGAATAGGTTAGAAAACTCACGAATGCTGAATGTATTCTGAAGTGTAAAACACCGGTAGTTGCAAATGAATAAAAAAATCCTATAATTAAGGCTAAAATCCATTTTAAAAAATTGCAGGAAGGAGGTTTCATGATTTTCCGCTCCCATAACATTTCATGATTTCCCCATTGTAAATCTTTTCTTTGATATTCTATGATCGAATATTTTGGCACGATAATTCCCTTTTTTTCTCTGGTTTGTTATTAAGAACACGTTTCTTTTTTTTAGGGGGGGGGGGAAAGCTCTCTCCTCAATACTACCATGAGCTTAATATAAAATGGTTTTCATGATCTATTGACTATTCTGTGGAAATCTAAAATTTTGCTTTCCATATAATTTTGCCAAATTTATCTCTATAACCGGTTGCATTGTGGGGTAAATAATATCCAGCTCTTTTTTCCCGAGGAACTTTGGCAAACAGAATGATCATAAATTAATGTTTTCTAAGACGAAATACTCTTATTGGTTTAGTTACAGTTGCCCTATACCTTATTAATGAACGAAAATTGAAAGCTCTACTGCTTCAGAGCATGAATGAATTTAATTTAGACTACGGTGTTTTACTCTATGATTAACAACTTTAGGCACAAATTTGAATATTAGTTTCTTACCCTGGTTTTGCAACAGGTCACAGGTTAGAGCTTCATTTAGATGTAAGCTTTTCGTGAGTTTTAATAAATTACCAAAATGTTTTTCATCGATATATGTATTTTTGTGCTTATTTGGGGTTAATGAGATGATTTAATTTAAATGCTTTAACATGAATCATTTACGTGGTTTTAATCTTGGGACTTCATTTTACAAAGTTTTGCGTGGCATAGTCATTTACCACTTGGTAACGAAATGAATGCTTTCAGACTCCATTAGCACCAACTACTTGTCTCCTTAGATCTTCAGGAGAATTGACTCCTTTTTTTTCTAGTCTAGTGGAAAGAATGTCTACATAATTAATATGGCAATTTAGGGGTAATTATTAGCTGCGCCAATTTAGTCTTGGTTATTCCACTTTGTTATTTTTTTCAGTGTTAATTTGGCTTTACTTTCGACCCAGCGACATTGATTTTTATTTGCCAGGGGGATATGTTCGGAGTTTAATGCTGTCTAGTTGGAAGTGTCTTGTTCAGGAACAGCGAGAGAGTGTTAGGATGTGTGAAAGACGAAGATTTTTAAAGCATTTTGACATGGTTCATTGTACGGAACTGTCCCCAATAGAAGGTTTGTACAAAACAAAAAAATAAAGATTGCTAATTTTTTCAGGTTAACTAAATTTAAACTTTAGCCGAGAATTACCCACAACAATTTGGCAAATCGCAATTTAAAACTAAATATCAGTAACTCGATTACTTGTGAAGGAAGTCGGAAGTTAATGAGTTACAATTTCCACCGGAGCGGAAACTTTGATTAGGGAAAATTGACAATCCACCTCGAGAAGGAATATACCAACAAAATAAATTCGAGAGATCTAATTATCTTTAAATGGACTTCCACAAGACGGATTAGTCTCTCCTGTCAATATTTCTCGTAATTATAGCTAAATTTGGTGGCTGCTTGGAAAACAACTTATTCTTGTCAGATGAATTGTCGAAAAAAATCATTATTAAGGTCTCTACTTTGGATTTCGAAGTTACACTCAATTTTCTTAGTCATATTACAGAACTATTGTTCTATTAATTAATTTAATAAAATGATTAAATTAAGAAAAAGGTTATAATTTATTTTTTGTTTCCTCTTTGCATATTTGATGAATCTGGTAACCAATATATTAGTCAGTTATACCTTTATTTACTCATGGTGATTGTGTTTATAGGTATCCAGGTGATTTGGAAAAATAATACTATAAAATCAGAATCTTCATAAAAGTTCTTTGTCATGCCCCTAAAAAAGTATCAACAGATTAGAGGAGGATATTTAAGATTACCATATAAAATATAACTAAATACGAGATAACTTTGCAAGAATAGGTGGAATAGTACGAGTACATAGTGCATCAGCAAAAGGAGGAATAATTAATCATAATTATAATAAATAAACAAAGAATCCTGAAGATCAGCTCAATAAAATCTTACGTACACTTTTACGCCAGAAAATAAAATAAACAAATAAACAGACGTGTGTCGCTTAGACTGAAGGTATTTATGAGTTTATTATACGAACAAAGTCGAAAAGAGTTATATAAAAATACTTTTGCAACGAAGAATGACAAAGATTATTTCTTCTCCCCTATGTAAAATGTTCTTTTCGAATTATTCATTCGAAGAATTAGGTATTTATACGTCACTAATTTGGTGAAGTATGGTGTATCCACTGCATTGAGGAAGAATTGCGTTTCCAAGGCAAGTTTTTTCCGGACATTTTTTTTTTTAAGAGCTCATCTAGCGACTGCCTACTTGGGCATTAGTCGCGGTATTAAAAACTTGTCTAGTACTAGGTTACTTTAAAATTAAATTCAATAACACACACAAAAAACAACCCAAACACAACACCAAAAGTTAAAAAGAGGGAAAAGGAAACGAGTAGTAAGCAAGCTCCTGCGTCGAGGGAGGTTCCACCTGCGCAGAAGCGTGCGACCTATGAGGGAACCCCCCCCCCAACAAAAAACCCTGGTTAAATAATAGAGAGAAGCCAGCCTCCCCTAAAAGTCTACAAATCCACTGGGCAATGTGCACGCACTCGTCCCGAGTACAAAGGACGAGCGGGAGCGACCCCGCCCATCCCGGTACCGCGACAGGTAACGTGCGCGAAGATCACCCAGACTGGGACATTTGACAAGAACGTGTTGAACAGTCTGGGGGATGACGCAGTCGTCACAATAGGGCGCAGGCGAGCACTCCATCAAATTGCGATGCGTCACACGAGTGGGCCCGATTCAGAGACGACAGAAAGCGACCTGAAGCCATCGCGGCATTGGGGGATAGGTCCATGGGAACAGTCCCGGCGCAATGGCACGCAACTTTAAGTTCCCTTCGAGCGTCTCCCATCTTTTTTTCCAAGCAGTCCAAAGAGCTGCCCGTATTTCTGCCGTGTAGTCGGTGTGAGGAAGAGCGAAACGCTGGTCCGGTCGCAGAGTCCTCGTGGACTCTTTGGCGCCCTCATCGGCGCGCTCATTCTCCGCAATTCCTACATGTCCAGAAACCCAGCAGAAGATAATCTCGACATTTGCCCGGCTCGCTAAAACCGTGGCGTCAGGGATATCGCGAACCAGGGGATTCGGAAATTCTAATGCTACGAGAGCACTCAGGGCGCTTTGTGAGGTCGCTATAGATCACAATCCGGTCTCCGAAACGGGCAAGTCGCATAATTTCCCGTAACGAGTGATGTATTGCCACCAGCTTGGCCGTGAGGACAGACGCAGCACATGGCAAAGCCCCACTAACTTCAAACAAAGGTGATATGGCGTGGAAACCGAGCCCCTCTTCAGACTTGAAGCCATCCGTATACACTGGCACAGTTCCCGCGTGACACGAGGTGTGCTCCAAAAAGGTCCAACGCAATACTCCCTGCGCTGCACAAGCTTTGCAAGCAGAGGCGTGGCAACAAATAGCCAAATGTGGTACCGTGGTGGGTGGCGTTCTGGGCAGAAACAGTCGCGCCACCAGCCTGAGAGCAATACCTATCTCTCAAAGGAGTTTCCTGGCCCTAAAGCCAAAGGGCTTAGGGTATGACTAGCGTCTCTCGGCGGCAGAGGCACCGTCAAAATCAGCTGCGGATGCAGTGAAAGCTGTTGGCGACTGAGGGAGGCGCTGGGCTCTCGCTTACAGGCGAGCGATGCACTATACTGTGCGTAAAGCGAGTGGCATCTCCCGAGCATCAACCAAAAGGCTCTCAATGGGGGAAGTGCTGAAGGTACCGGTCGCCAGGAGAAGGCGGGTGTGGTGGTAGAGTCCACCTTTCGCAATAAGCGCTTGGCTGCGGATGCATTAAATTCGCATCCGTAGTCACGCTTTGAACGAACAAAAGATCGATAAAAAAGTTAGTCAGTAGCTCTATCAGCGCGCCAACCTCTGAACGACACGGAACGGAGAATATCCATGGTGCGGGTACAAGAGAACCTAAGGCTGCAAATATGAGCCTCCCAGGTGAAGCGTCGGTCAAATACAGGACCAAGGAAACGGTGCGATTCAACCACTTCCAGGCGCACACCATTAAGAAACAAATCTGGGTCGGGGTGGAGTCGTGGATGGCGAAAGAAATGCACCCCATTAGTCTTGGCAAAGGAAAACCAAAACCTGTGCGCTTCGGCATAGCGAGAGACGCAGTTCAATGCCTGTTGGAGTCGACGCTCCAGAGTTAGCATCTGGGCCACGCCAAAAGAGATCAAAAGGTCGTCCCCGTAGAACGTAGCAAGAACATCTTTCGGGAGCACCGAGGTGATGCTGTTGATGCTCAAGGCAAAGAGTGTGACACTGAGGACACTTCCCTGTAGGACACCCTCTTCTTGCTTCATTGGGCCGGAGAGAGTTCCCCACCCCCTACCCTACGCGGAATCAACGATCTTGCAAAAATTCAGATATAAACATTGGTAGGCGTCCCCTCGCCTCCATCGTGTGGAGAGTCTCCATGATACCGCATCTCCATGCGGTATAATAGGCCTCTTCCAGATCGAAAAACACCGTGGTATAGTGCTGTCTACGAAGGAAAGCTCGCAGACGGCATTTTCCAGTCGGAGCAGAGCATTCGACGTGCAGTGTAACTTGCGGAAGCCGCACTGTGCGGGGGACAGATGGCCTCTGCTTTCCAGGAAAAAGGTTAATCTAACATTTACCAATTTTTCCATCAACTTGCACACGCAAGAGGTTAGAGGGATTGGGCGGAAACCGGCATGAGTAGAGTGATCTCTCCCCGGTGTGCAAAAGGCGAGCACAATAGCAATTTTCCAGGAATATGGGAGGAAACCCTTCATCCAGATCCTGTTGAACAAATCTAACAGAAAGGCCATGCCTCGCTCACCCAGGTGTCGAAGCATGGCGTACCGGACATCGTCCGGACCATGGGCGGTGTCCGCGCACGAAGCAAGATTGAAACGCTATTCACTCACATTAAACCTGTCGTTGAAGGGTTCTTCGCCTCTGGAGGTAAAGTCCAGTCGGCGGCCTTCCGCTACATCACGACGTGCATTGAATGCTGGCAGATCAGTATCCCGGTTAGAGAATGCGGAGAAAGCGGTCGCGAAGGATTCCGCCACGGACGCAGGGTCTGAACTTGCGGTCTCATTCTCCTGGAGAACGGGAGGGGGTCCTGCGAGAACTTGCCCCGAATCCTTTTAACTCGCTTCGACTAGCCTAAGCCACTTATGGTCAACCACTAGGTAAAAATTAGATATAAAATCGGCTCCGAGGATAGCATGTGAAATAGCTAGTACAATAAAGATCGATGAGAAAGAGCATCTTATGATTAAACCTCAAGCATTGTTTAGCGTAGTTTGGGATGAACTTATCACTTGCTTCTCGTAATTTAATAAATTGCTTTGGGCTAATTTTTTCATCATTACTCATGAAGAACACGCTGAGGACTGCCCCACAAACTAAAAATACCAGAAACCGAGTCTTGGAATATGGGTGAGAAACTATAAGATTGAGACTTTTATATTTCCTCTCTTCTCCCACCACTAATGTGTTTAGTTTCCCCAAAAAGGATAAGGAGATTCGCACTTTTTAAATCAGTGTTGATACCAAAAGTGATCTTTATGCCTAATTTTGAGCCAAAGGGGGCGTATGCCAGAGTTAGGAGGGTGGGAATTACAAGAACTCAATATTCTCCGAAAAATTTCAAAGTAAGGCCTCAGAGCCTGGATTTGACTTTATGGGAAGAAGGGTTACATATGCTTAGCACAAGGAAGACAATTGCCGGCGGCATCGGTCTTTCTTCTACTAACAATAAAAGAAATTTAGAAGCTACGGGTGTCTTTAAAAGCTGGATATGTTGCGGGAACCACTGCTAAAATAGTACTAGGAAGAAGAGTAAAGTGAATCAACTTGTGACCTAATTGCACGCATCATATCTCTTGATCTAATTTCGGGGATCTCCTTATAGTATATAAGCTACTCTAGACATTAAAGAGGCGATTATCTTATATCAGGCACGATCGCATTGGCTAATGTTGGTTGAGTGGCAGTCTTGTACGCACGTTTTAACTAATTCCTTACAGCCTTATGGATCTCGAAGACGGCTTTGTACTCTTTCGTCCGTAACTCTTCGTCGATCTCCTAAGTGAAAAGTTAAGGTTATGCCCATTTCCTGGATTAGGAAAGAGGTAGAATCCTCAATAGATTCCATCACATAGATTATTACTTTCTTTTCTTGAAAAACATAATATCAACGCGGGATTATAAACAATGACAAATCAAACCACATGACCACCTCTTTTTGAATCCAATTTGTAGTTATCATTTTCACTGGTAGTTAACCAAATGTGACATTACATTTTGTGTCACTACTTTCGTTTTCTTTGATTTATCTCCTAGGCCAATGAAAACATTGACTTTTCGGAGTTGTCATAGAGTAAAGAAATTGCCTCTCCTTTCTAAACACTTACATTTTATTGGCTAGAAATATGCTGGTGTTTAGTTAGGCATTGCAATTCGCTAAAGCAGACAGCAATTTTTCCAGCTCAAAAACCCTAAAGTTATATATTTCATGTCATTAATTTTGAAGAATGAGTCACAAAAATTACAATAAGATCGCTATTGGTTACACAATCTATCCACTTTCGTCTATAAACTATCAATCATAAATAACACACAAATGACAGTCCTCGTTTACTCCTTTTTCTCAGTCGAAGTTAGTTCGCCCTTCTCCAGCTCAGACTTACACCTAGAATATTTTGTCTCTCGCTAATCACAGCTGCACCAAAGAAGGAAATTCCAATTTCTAGAACTTGATAAGCAAATACTACAACATTTGAAAACGAACACACATCCATCTAACAGACAGAGGTGCACCTCTACCTGCCTAAAACCAACCTGCATTTCATAAGTAAATCCACTGTCCTCGCCTCATGATTAAAGGGTCTGACGTGATTGGAAGAAAACGGATTAATTGAAAACTAATAGACGTTAATGAAATAAAATTTGGGATAATATAAGTGAATTTAATTTACTTGGTTATAATCTATACATTATCTAAGGACAAGTAAGACTAGTGAGAGGATATTTATTTTTATAGTAAATAGAATTATTTCAATTTCAAATAATTAATTAAAGCGGGATGAGGTTATCATTGTGGATAGATGTTAGGCCCAGTAAAATTAGGAGGGTACATTTTGAAATCTTTTACAACCAACAGGAAAACCTCCGCTTACTGATGAATTAATGCAAAGGGAAATTTTTAAAAGATATGAAAGAGATGCAGTTTTTTCTTGGAGAATTTAATTTAAATTTTGTGCACTGGAAAAATAGGGCAGTACGAAATAGATCAAATTGTAATTTTCTAGAATGTTTCGAAGATAACTTAATACACCAAACAGGCGTGTCAATAATTTAGATCTAGTACTTTAAAACAATTATAATTGGTTTAAAAATTTACTCTTTCGGAAGCATTAGGAAATACTGATCATTAGATAATTCGTTTTAAGATAAAATCTGCTAAAGTTTTAATATCTGAAAATGCTACGCGAGCTCCTAATTTTCATAAGGACGATTATGAAAAGCGTCGAAACTTTCTAAATTTGGAAAATTGGGATGTAAAATTCAGAGAGTAAACTGGTTAAGTGGTGTGAGATACATTTAAGTATGTATTATATTTTGTAAAAGAGAAATGTATCCTAATGAGGGGAATTAGGAAGAAAGGTAGGAAACCATTATGTTAGAATTAGGGGATAGCTAAAACGATTTCTGAGAAGAAATGGGCATAATTAGAAATTAGAGGATGAGCTAAATAGGATTAGAATAAAACAAAATGTTGTCATAAATTAAATTAGCTCAAAATTGTAACAAAGATTCAATAAAATTGTTTGGTTACTTGTTTTTAGAAAATAAATAACAAATATAGCAAGGATAAAATAGGACCTATTAAATATGAAACGGTTGTGCGAGAAACTTATGAGGAAATTAGTTTAGGCAATTATTGACCATTTTCCTTAGGTATATACAAAAGAAAACCTAAATAGTTTAATATATGATTGTCGTAGAATGACCCCGACATATACGTCACTTCTGCCCAATAGGCGTGTTCGCTTAAGGTCAAACGCGTGAACGTGATTCTACTCTCGTCACGCCAGAGATAAGGAATAAAAGTGAAGGGTAGGGAGGACGAGTGTGAAGGATTTTAAATTCCAAAGATTAAGTACAGTTGGCCGATATTAAACTAATGAAGGCTTCGGCTATGAGGCTTATGAAAAAGTAGGTACAAAAATAAACTTTAATCTTTACAAAGTTATACACAATAAATAAATTAAATTAAATAATTGCAATAAATACTCTATGTATACAATAACCGAAAGTATCAGAGCTACTTAAGAGCGGGCTCTACGAACGGGGGGGGGGGAGGCGATACGTGCCTCTGTACAAACATATATAGGGGTGTCTTTTCGGATAGCGACAGATGAGTCGTCTCAGCCTGTCTTGGGTTCGAGGCTTTAAAAGATGAAATGGAGGATAGGATGGTTATTCAAGGAGCTTTAACCACGAGGAGTTTAACCTCTAGTAGTAACACTAACTGGAAGAGTATTCGTGCCAAACGAAATGCACCAAAAACAAGGATGGGCCAATTGACTGGGTTTCAGAAACTTCGGTATAATTCTAGCCATCGACTCGTCGAGGAAAAGGAGCGCGATCGAGAATGACGTGTTTCGTTGTAAGAGTCAGGCCTATGCTGTCGATGCTTTATTGGGATCAACAACATATAGGGACCAGACAGATCCGTTACTGCCTCCGCCAAGGGTGGGAAGGCGTGGGGAAATCTCTTCACAAACCAACACAGCGCTTGAGGTACGGGGAGTCCTCTCGCGGGGGTTTCTTGATTATCCCCTGAGAGAGGACAGAAGCGCGCGTTTGAGATTCCAATCCTTCGCTTATCGAGGAAAGCAGTTCGATATTCTGACTGTTCTCACGGTCCTCGCTCACGTGGACTGATCTCGAGCCTTACCTCATGGTTTCGACGGGAAACATGGCCGCAATAAGCCTCTATTCTCGACAATGATAGTGTAGGATGCGAGAAAAACGTTTTGTCTACTTTTAATATAAACAGGGATACATTAAAATACTTATAAGTTAGTTAAATGTTAACAACGGATCTGACCATTCATTCTAGGATACATAGAGAAGGGTTGGAAAGCTTTGTAGTAGCTCTTGAGAAGATATATATTAGATCAATAGAGTTTGAGGGAAATTTATAATTACTGAACAAGAAAAAATGTCGTGCCATTTTTCAAGAAGGGAAGCAAATGTGATCCAAATAAATTTAGAACAGTAAGCTTAACACATGTAAATAAACTTCTAGAGAAAGTAGCTATAAAGGGATTTGGAACATTTAAAATTGGAGGATTAATCAATGTTGTTCAGCATAGCTAGATCATGTCTAACAAATTTATTAAAATTTCTATATTCTACATAAAAGACTAGTTTACAAATTAAGGTGGATTGATATATCTGGGGTTCATTTTACTTAGATAACTGAGTGGTTGAGGGATACAAAGCAAGTGCTCGGTACTAAATGGGGTCCTCAGGTTTTAGTTCTGAGAAAATTACTCTTTGTAATATAGATTAATGATAATGGGGAGGCAATTAAGATCAAGGCGTATTTATGGTTATAACCTAAAATTTGTAGCACTGGTAAAAGAAGTTCAGAGAAATCTTTTCATGTTCTAAGGTCTGTATGGTGGTAATAGAAATAAAGTCTATCATTCAAAGATTAAAAAACAACTGTATAGGTTAGATTTGCGAAAATATTTTTCACTAATACAGTAGTAGGCCTCTGAAATAAATGACCTCAGGAGGTTGTGAGTAGTCCAAATTTTTTATGCATTCAAGGGCACGTTAGAGAAGTTAATGGTCAAAGAAGACTATAGGGGGTTTTGAAGTTTTTGTGCGGGCGGTCAATTGTACTTATTTTAAAAATAACGTTTATATATATAAGGTGGTCAGATTATTAGAGGCACGGGTACAAATTCTGTGAATTTGAAATATAACTTCTTTATGTGAGAAAAAAACAGTTTACTTAACCATACATGGAATTAATGATAGTTTCAACGACGATAGTCATTTGGGGCAATAAGATGTGCAGCCCGTTATTCAGAGGGGAGGGGTGATAATGAGTAGTATCCAAAGCGCGACTGTTCCGCCAAGCTCACTGCGCATGTGGCAGTGAGATTGGAAGGTAGTTGGTGTTGTTATCATCAGCTTTTTGTTATATTTATATATGTATATAGGTGTTTGGAATGTGATTGTTACATTAGTAATTTTATATATCTTTTTTCTACAAAGATTCATTAACAGTCAGTGATTTTGAAAAAATGAGTAAAGCTACCGATATATCACCTTAAAAGAGGATCAGAATTCATGCATTACTGAGAGAAACAGATTATTTTCATTAAAAGCTAGTTGAAAAGGTGAAAGGGTCACGAAGTACTATTGATAGGCAATTTTATTTACGTGGCTCAAATAATTTGGCCACCCTCTCTCTCTCTCTCTCTTTATATATATATATATATATATATATATATATATATATATATATATATATATATATATATATATATATATATATATATATATATATATATATATATATATATATTGTTGAAGACCATTGTATATTTAGCCCTGAAAGTCTTAATTAATTTTCGTTGTTAACATTTACTTTCCTTAGTATTTTCTTTTCTCCACCTTGTAAATGTAAATTCTTTTTCTGATGTTCATCTCTCTTTTGTCAAGTGACTGTGTTTGGTAGAAAACAAACTTTAAATAATGAGCTTTCGATCTTGCGTGATCATTTTCACATTAGATTTTTCTATGTCCTTTCCTCCTATACCTATAATACTATGGTAAAGAATCAATTATATCAATCTGTGTATAGAAAGAATGGATAGGAAGTATTGTGGAGGCCACAGATGATGATACAGTTGGAGAGGAAATGGTTTGGAAAAAACATACGAAGGAATTACGAGAATTAAAAAGGTTGGTTGAAATACACCGATGCAGGCTGTTGTTTAAGTGTGTTTAGGCTGGTAAATCATGACTGGAGTGTCAGGAGGGAAGGTTAGCGGAAGGGAATGTAGCAATTATGGGAACGCGACATTCGCCCTGCTGATATATTTATGTATGTTGGTGTTGGTTCTGGTATTCTCGTGCTGTAGAGTACCTTCGTGCCTCTGCAGCGTTATCTCTTGTATGCATGCGCGTGTATATTTAGTGTTATGTAAGTTTTCCCAGTTGTTTCTTAAAACGCGTGTACACCTAGGTGTTTAGGAGTGTTAGTTCTTTTGCTTTGGTGTATTTTAGTCAATTTAGTGTACATGAGGGAACGAAATGTACGCTTTAGTTCAGAGTTCTGAATGCGCTGTGCTTCTATCTGTATTGGTTAACAAACAGCTGAGAGTGTTATAGCGGCGTATGTAAGGAATGGTATAACAAGGGTTGTTTTATAGGTGGAGTTAAAGTTTTTTGCTGGTAGGGTAGAACTTTCGCAGCTTCTTGTTTATGATTTTAGCCCATGTTTGAGTAATGGTTTGGTGTGTGTGAAATCTTAGAACTTGTCATATGCTGACCATAAGTTTTTTGTTTCGGTGAATATGTCAGTCTAGTGGGATTCGGTTCAGGTCCGGTGTCTGTGTGTATATTTTGATGTTTTGCATGTAGTGATTGTGTGCACCATATAGTGTCATGTCTCTTCTGAGAGTTCTTACCAATGAGCCACTCGTCCTCGTACTCTTTATGTTTAGTATAGTTTGTGTTGGCGTTCGATTATGTCTGTTCCACGCCGCAGACCAGTATACTCTCGTCAACGGCGTAGGACAGTGTGTGTGTGTTTGCAGTATTCAGTTGAGCGTGAGGGGGTAATAAGTGTACATGTTATAGAGTGTCGGCTCCAGAACGCTACCCTGGGGTACGCCTGAACGTATTATGAATGAACGGAATGTGTGTTTTTGTATCTAATGTGGCATCTCCGGTCAGTGAGTTAGTGGGAGAGAAGCTTTCTAGTGGAGAGAAGGAGCTCTGTGTTGTTGGCTAGTTTCCAATGGAGTCCCTCGCGCTATACTTTGTGAAAGCTCTTCTCCACGTTTTTACGGATGGAGAGGGCCTTTAGTCGTGAATGATGGTCACAACCGCATGGGTGAACCGAGCTCTCCTGAAACATATTGGTGAGAGGATAACCAGTCGCTTTCCTCAAAGAAGTTCCGCAGTCGGGTGTTAACCATTCATTCAAGTATCTTGCCTAGATAATCGAAGAGTATGCAATAAGCCTGTAGTTGTTGGGCTGTGGCGGGTCTTTGTTTTTTTTTGTGGAGTAGAACTTTATGAGATGTTTGAAATGTTTGTAGGAAGTGTCTAAAGTTGAGTTTGTCATTGTATAGGTGTTTTAGTGTTGGGAAGATTGTTTCGGAGGTTGTGTGGTGTATTTAGGTAGCTGAAAGGCCAGAGAGGCCGGGGCACATTTTGGTGTTAAGTTGATTCAGTGTTTTTTTCCACGACGGTGAGAGGGATAGTTAATATGTCAGTGTTGTCGAGCACCTCAATTGGCATAAGAGTGGTGGGCCCCAGCTCATTGGCATGGACTCGGCACCATTCTTGAACTTCCTGGAAGTGCTCTCTTGCGTGTGGTTTTAACGCGTTATGTATTTGCATCGTGTCCAACGGGGGCCTAAATGCCAGAATTAGCAAGGATAATTGAAGCGAGCGTCATCAACAATGCGAATGACTTCGCGCCACTGGCGATTTTGGTCTGGATACACGCATTGTCGGATGCTGGCACGTAGTAGAGTGATGTTTTGTTGTCTTGAGTCCTTGTTTTTATGTTTGTTATAGAGAATAATGAGGGTTCGTGTGTTTATATAGCACGTCAAATATTTGATGAGAGTGTGTTTTTTGTGATGTGGATTTGTATCCAGCGATTTTTATTGTCTCCATTAGTGAGGACCAGTGAGAATCTAGCTTGCTGGGGTTTGTGTCCTGTAGATTGGTGTTGTGAAGTATGTTTTCTCTTACGTGTCTACTAAATACCACCTAGTTCGTGTTTTTATAGTCGAAGAGGGGGGTTAGTTATGAGTATAGGCGATGATGAAATTATTACGCATATACGTATCTGATCGGTCTGGGACCATATGTGTTTGGAAGTGTAAAGCATGTTCAATGCGTACGATTACGTCAGAAGATGTGGTCCCCACGCAAATCCGCAGAAATGTGTGGAAGGTCTGGCCAATGTGTTTCCATCGAAAACGTTGCAAGGCACCGGCAAGATATCTTCCTTCATTGTTGGTGGTTTGATAAAGTATTTTGGGATGGTGAGCGTTTAGGGAACCACACAAAGAAGAGTGGTAGATTGTTAGTGGAAACAGCCCGAAGTGGAACAACTACGCGTATTTGTTCGCGAGGGAGTCTGTAGTAAGTAGCCACAAAAATGGGACCAGAACTCGTTTGTATTTTGCACGCTAGAACGAAATCAAATTGCGGGTCTATGAAGGAGTAGTTTTTTGACCGATTAACTAGGATGGTTGAGCATAGGTGCGGTGTTTGTGGTGTTAGGTAGGTGTGGTAGCCTGCAATTGGGACTCTGTTGTTGAGAGGGTATAAACTGGTGGAATTCAGTAATATGATGTGTGGTCTTTGTGTGTTAAATGACCAGTTAGGAACAGTATGACGAATATTGTGCCACCTGCGTGCGTTTAGTTGCACTACATTCAGACGAGCTATGGTCTGGAACGAATAACGCATGGTGTTGTGTTAGTGACAGTTGCCTTCCTCTCCACAGTCTCTTGAGTTGCCACACGTGTTTGTGTTGCTTCAGGTTTGGTGGAAATGGAATGTGTTGTTTTTGATGCGCTTGGGGTAGTATGAGTGGTGGCGGCACGGTGTGGTTAGTGTTAGATACAGTGGGAAGAGCGTGGGTAGCAGTAGACGGGGTGGTAAAGTGAAAGCAGAATGGGGATACGCTGATAATTTTTGGTGGAGGAGTAGGGGTAGTGGAAGGGAACTTGGAAGCAGAGGTAGAAAGTTGTGGTGCAGAGAACGTAGGAGTAGGAGTAGTGGAAGGGGACTAGGAAGCAGATGTAGAAAGTTTTGGTGTAGAGGAGGGAGGATTAGGAGTAGTGGGAGGGGTGAGAAGGTGACGGTAGGGAAAGAGGGTGTAGCAGGCAGAGGAGTGGATGCAGAGGAATATAGGGCAGGTACAGGGTGAGCGCAAGGGAAGTGGAGACAATGGTGGGAGAAGAAGGTGCAGAGGAGACGGGAGTAGGTATGTTGGGGGGAATGGGCATGGGTTTAGGGCATGTGAGGAGCTTGGTTTGTGATTGGTCTTGAGTGGAGTGTGTACGTTCTCACTGGTTTAGGAATGAGTGCGGATTTCCTGTTTCTATATTCGTGTAGTAGGGCGAAAACCTTCTCTGAGAAGGACATTTGCCCCAGTCCGTGCAAGGCGTAAAGCTTGTTGAGGACATTGACGTATAGTCATGTGTCTCTCCCATACATGTCTTTTGCCGCCGTGGAAACAAGGCGACCACATATATCTTGTGGCATGTTTATAGGTTTGTTTAGGTGTGTGAGTTGGGATAAACGCACGAGTTGTTGTCATGGTTGAAGCTGGGGCAGGGATGTGGTGGGTTGTACGAAAGTTGCTGTGATCTACTTTGTGCCAGCAGCAACAGCGTATGTTCTTGCGAGGGAAGGCGGGGCTGGGGAAGGTGTCGAGTGAATAGATGTGTTGGTTCTCCGATGTGAAGGCGTATTGCTGAAATGGCGTCTGCACGAGCCTTCAATAGATGCGGGAATTTTAAAGTTGACTGCGACGTGATCACCACCACAGTTGAGGCATTATGGGGTACTGACGGTGCAGTTTGTGTAACGATGTCCCATTACGCTGCACTTTAAAGACAAGGTCTCCTTAGTACGTTTGTGTCTCATGTCTGTTTTTTTAACAGAGCCAAAATTGTTGGGGTTTGCTGTAACGTTGTTTTTCTAGTTGTGAGTGTATGTGAGTGTGCGATAGACCTTGATGCCTTGGTCTAGCAACGTATTCTTGTTTTGATCATCTGATGGTCTAATGACCGCCATAAACCAGTGGTGTCACCCGGGAACCTCAATGGTTAGATGGGGCAGGCAGTCAAGGTGAAACTGAATACGGAGCAACGGTATTGTCTTTATATGTTAGGACTGCCTAGTACTATGGAACAAATTGTAATATGAAAGGGAATGACGCTTTTTCAGTGTGGTATCGTAGTAGAGTAAGATGATACGCAAAGATCAGAGTGAATCGGCGCCGTGCTTGACATACTCTGAAGAAAATCTTGTACAACGCAGTGGTGAGAGCTAAAGTGTCTGTGTGGCTCATAGTTTTATATAGACTAAATTATTTATAGGATGTAAAGGCAACGAGTAACAAACTTCTCTCGTCGCAAAACAGAAATAAAGAGAGGTCCAACAGGAAAGTGTTCAGATATCTGCCAGGGTAAAATAATACAAAGAATGCTTCATCAAATACATTAAATAATTATAGTGCAGAATCAGTTCCCAAATATTACAAGATTAAACTACTAACGACGACACGTCGTTATAAAATAAGCACTGCTACTCCCGACAATCGGTACAGAAATATACCGAGGTCTTACGTCTATGTAAATAAATGTATGTCTCGATAACGAGAACCTAAAAATGGGGTGCTAGATGAAAAGAAATACTCCAGAGTGTGGTTGGCCTGGAAACACGAGGGGGTCGTAACCGGTCCGGATGTGTCCGACTTCTCGTGAGAGTGATAGAGACGACTAAATTAGGAGCTTGCAACAGGTTCAGCGGCAGAAGTAATCGCGAACAAGTATTAGCAATGGTCTAGTAAGCCGTTACAGGTAACAACAGGTCATCTATGTACCAGCTTCTGATCGGCTCTGACTTCTTCGAGTCAGTTGGTTCCTAATTATACCCTTGACCGTGAGTGTGTACGTGAATAAATTCATGCCGTCTTTCGACTCGCCGACTCGCTCTAATCAGGCGCTATGACGTAATTTGCGTCATTTTGATCTTATCTTCCGCTATAAATTTTTAGTTTCCTTTTCAATACTTGTGACAGTATAAAGATATTTGGACATGCTTGGGTTCAATGTATATTTAATTCTCTTTTCATCACTTCAGCTTATTCTATATTCAATATAAATGCACTTAAATCATTATATATATATATATATATATATATATATATATATATATATATATATATATATATATATATATATATATATATATATATATATATATATATATATATTTATATTAGGGTAGGGCGATTTTCAACTTTTTTTCGAATCTCATTGATGGCTCGTGCAGAAAAGGGGCTAATTGGTCAGAAAACATTTGTGTTAAAACCGTTTTGATGTACGACAATACTTTTAGCCTGGGCATTGAACTTGAAAATAGAAAAATTGAATTAGAAATAGCCAAGATATAGGAAATACCCCAAATATTTATATGCGAGAAACTTACTTGCAGGTAGTATGTACTCATAATAATGATTTATGCTCATATTTTATGCCGAAAAAAAGAGGATAAACGGAATAATTTTTTCTTTGCCAGAGTCAATTTTCCTAATTTCGAAAAATCCGTGTAGTTGTGGGGATCTAATCAAGCACAGAGCCAGAGCAACCGTTTCATCGCACTTCAGCTGAATGTTCTAAGGGGTGTCTTTAATTGAGTGAAACGGTTTTTGTCCCCTCACTGTGCTTGGTTCAATCCCGACTTCCGGAAAGATTTTTTCGAAATTAAGAAAATTATTTTTTTCCTTTTTCCTTCTCTATCTTTGCGTTTTGTTATATATATATATATATATATATATATTACTCCTTGTGGCACTTTAGACTTGAAGGTGCATAAGGCTCCAGAACTCTGCTAACTACGAAAACAAATGCAGATTCCCCTGTAAGCTTTGTAGAATCTGCTACGGCTTGCAAATACTAGCAACAAACTAGAATAAAGAGAGAAAAGAGGTAGCGGGGTAAGCATTATTAAGTAACTATCCAGTCTCCATCTTTTGCGTTAAACCTTTATATTACCAACACTCGCCTCCTAGAAGTTTGATTAACAATTTTACTCCTTTATTTCCCATCTTGGCTGCAATTCTTCGTTTGGTTAATGCAAATCTCCTATGATTGTGCCGAGACTTACATGAAAATCACTTACAAAATTACACACCCGAGCAGGCAAAAAGAAATGTTATCAAGTCCCCTTATTTATAGATTTTGCATATTTCTTTTGTTCTGATATTTAGATTGGAATTTTGAAGCAAGACACTAAATATATAAATTAAATCTCATTTTACAGTCCTGAGTTTCAATTTAATAATCAACCATACTGTTCATCATTATAACGAGCGAAAAATGGCTAATAAATGCAAAGGAATTTCAGAATAAAATTTAGTTTAAGTTTTTAAACTCGAAACTCTTTTCCAATCTTTTCTCGGTGAGAGTAAAAATCAGTACCATATTCTTTCACAAAAAAGGGAATGCATACATTTATTTTTGCTTATCTGTTTATCTAATCTGCTCTCTATGCTCTAAATATTCATTTGCATAAATGTTCATGGTACACACAGGCATATATATATATATATATATATATATATATATATATATATATATATATATATATATATATGTCGTTCAACTTCCTTTCCCGAAAGGTTACAGCACCGATGATCTGAAACGAAGGTGGATCTCTGGGAAACTCATTTATGGGATTCCGCTGATCTCCAACATCATAACTAGGGTATCAGAAAGAGATCCCGGTATTGCGATCTCTGGATATGTGCGTACATAATAAAAGTTAGAATATCCAGTCCTATACCTTCTTTATTTTTTAGTACACCTTTGTCATTTTGGGTTTTTTAATGGCAGCTTTGGCGACATTCGCGCATGTCTCTTTCAATTTTGTGAACTTGCTTTCTACTGACTAATTGTCTCTTTTTTCCAGTACTTCTTTCTACTTTGGGCAGTTAATTACAATATTCTTGTGGGGTCTACCGCACTTGATGCAATTTTTCACCTTTTCATTGCCATTTCTGTAGTTCTAACCTTATGTTGAGCATTCAGATTCCCCTAAAATCTTGCGTGGACAGGTTTTTGATGTGTATGCTTCCAGGGCGTAGCATTGGAAGCACGTCTGTATGTTTATGAATTTCTAATTTTATATACTTTTTCCAGGGGGCGGCGGATTCTCATTTCAATAGACAGTAAGTCTGCGGTTTGCTGCCTTATTTGCCATCTCTGAGGAATTGCACACTACTTTAAAAACATGAATTTTATTCCAAAATTTGATTATCTCAGCTATTATCATTTAAACTTTCTTTCTCTCGAGTTGTTATGAGCTCATCTTTTATGTGAGATCTCACGCAAAGGCAGACTTTTCTGCATATAAAGAACCTGTTGCGAATAACTTGTGTTACAGGGATAGCGCTGTACTATTTATACTCTTTGGGCCGACTCTCGAATGGAATAGTCTATAACTTGCGTGTAAATTTTCCCTATATTAGGGTATATATATATATATATATATATATATATATATATATATATATATATATATATATATATATATATATATATATATATATATATTTCTATATATATATATCTATATATATATATAAATCTATATATATATATATATATATATATATATATATATATATACCCTAATATAGGGAAAATTTACTCACTGCAGGTATTAACATTAAGGCACTGAGCTCTATATAATGTCATTAGTTCATGTTAGTCTTCCTAATTGTACCAAGGTTACTTAACTTTTTTTTTGACAATTATAGGCGTGATCTTGACCGGCAAGGATTGAATAAACTTGCGTCTCACAAGCTACGCATCAACTCCTACCTTTAGGGCAGCTCTTTCTAGTTCCTCTATAATTGTAGAGCGTCGACCTGTGAGTGCGGAGGATGGAATGAGCTTCTCGAAGGGTTCGGGTTGAGTTTTTCCGAATAGCCCGATCACTTCAGTCCTTAAAAGTCGGTAATTTTGAATAGATATAATGGACGACGGAAGAAAGCCGACGGTATCGAAAGGAATTGCAGCCAATACTTGAAAGAATTAAGTTTCTTCCTTCTTTATTCCTGAAATGTGAAACAAGGCCTCCACAATCTGTAACCAACCTGTCACTCTTGTCTCATTAAAGATGAGTGGCTTGATGGTAATATCGTTTACGAACTCCATCACTCCTTGTCCAGCCAGTCGATGGCTTGATGCGTCCATTTCTTCGTGACCTTTACTGACCGGCCGAAAAGAGGGTCACCAGTTTATGGGGGAGTGAAATGCTAATTTTTGTTGGAGCACCGTACGTTCTTGGGGTAAGCTTTGACGCAGAGGTATTACATTTGACCGAAGCTTGAGATTAGATAAGCTGGGTTTACTGAAAGTGTCTTCGTGTTCGGGGTAAGTAAAGGACTTCGAAAGGAAGCGGCACAAGAAAAGAACTTTATTCTTAAATTCGCTAACTAAAGGTCTAAGTGGAAACGTCTTGAGTTTTTTGCGGTTGGTGTGTAGGCTTCTCTTTTACGCGAAGTTTCGAGGCTGCATGATTTAGGCGAGTTAACAGGGTTTCGTAACGCTTTGACTTGATGATCGAATGAATTAACTGTCAAATATTGACTGTCTGCCTCTCAATCTCTCTCTCCATATATATTGTGTGCCGTCTCCGAGGGGCGTAACCTTAACATGTCTGTGGGAAGGACCCAGTCAACAAGTTTGTTTGTTCCTTTCCCCCTCTTGGGGAGTTTCAACAGCTATGTGTACCTATTTTCACTACATATTCCCTATGTCTCAGATTTATCTTAATTATAGAGAATCGCTTGTCTCTTACAGTTCTTTGTCAATCTTTTCTGGTCAAAGGCTGTATTTGTTCTGCTTGCCTATTATGACATTTTGCTGATAATTATTCTTAGCCCGCCAATGTTTGCGTCAGCCCAAGAGTCTTATTGTACAGGTGCTGACCTTTGATAGCTCTGCGTATGTACATGTGTTTCTGCGTGACTTTCGACGAACTGCTTACCTTATATTCATTTATTAGATGTACAATATATATTTCGTTTCTTTTTCTAATCCTCTTTGGTTCTTTATTTATTACATGTGGAATATTACTTCCTTAAGTTAAACATATAGCCATTTTTAGGACTTGATAGCTCCCCCGAACTTCCGAATGAGAAGTTCCTCGCGTGGCCTATTAAATCCTGCAATTTGGGTGGCACAAGCCTACATATTTTAAAACATGAACCCCACACACTTACTTCACTGTGAACCAGGGGATACTAGTAACAGTAGGGCACACTGTATATGAAATGTTCTGATTTTAACCCAATCACCTAATGATCTCGTTCGTCTTTGATTCGATGAAAACTATGCATGTAGGGCCTGAAACCCTCAATTGCTGTTGAGTGTGATAGCCCACAAATTATTAGTTGCGTGCAACTCTACATCTCATTATGTAAGTTGGATGGTCGGTCCCCGTTTTTTTTGGTGATAAAATTTTAACTCTTCTGCCGATTCTAACAAAATTTGAAAACCTTGCGTTGTTTTACATTCTTTTTTCAATGATGTATTTGCCAAAGCCCTGCCAAGATTAGCCCTGGAATTATATTCTTTTAGCAATAACATCATAACTATTCGGCTCAATCTTACGAAATTTGAAAGGCTTATGTTGTTATACATTCTCCTTCGAATGATAAAATTGACCAAGTCCTCCCAATGATAGCTTGGGAATTACTTGGCAATAAGATCATAACTATTCGGCAAATTCTTACGGAATTTGAAACCCTTATGTTGTTTTACATTATCTTTCGAATTATATAAAGGCCAAGGTCCGCTTAAGGTTAGTTCGGAGATTATTGAAAGTTTTCAAGGTTGTAAGGTCATACATCAGAATATATGAGAGCACGACACTTTGGTCAGCAGAGCTTGTTTTAATGATAATTTGGGTAGCTGAATATAACGAATGATTCAAATTCATTTTATTCAGAAACCATTCTACATTACCTACTTCTTTGAAGATTTTCTGAAGATTAATAAAATTTATTAAAAGAATACAGGGATATGTTTTAAATATTTTGTTCACATTTATTTCAATCTTTTATTAGATAACCTAATCTATGGCAAGTTATTTAAAATAAAGTTTACCTAGACACATTTTGCATTTGTATCATCCTTCAGAGTGTCGTACACGAAGGTATACTCAAATTCACCTTGAAATATTTCTTTCACAAACTCTTATATTTTGGTGCTTTTTGTTCGAATTATTCTGGCGAGCATAATGCAATATCCTTCAGAGGCTAAGGGCAAGAGAGGTATTTATTCAGTCACGCTGGGAAAAGAAAAGCTCTACTACTCTTTTAAAATGCAGATTTACAAAAGGCATGCACTATATAGTGAAAGACTAATTAAAGCCAAAGTGCTTAAAAAAACCTTGCTCACAATTCACGAGTGAGGTACTCATTTTTTTTTAATTACAAAAAGCATATATACAAAACTGTCTAAATTTCTTTTAAAGGGGGGTTGTTTCTTAAGAATATGCATATAAGAGGCAGTTGTTTAGATAGATATCTGGTTATTCAAATGAACTATGAATGCCCCGTCGGATTCCACCTTTTCTTTCCTCTAACAAATAGGCAGATATAGTTGTACTCCATGCTGATATATATTAATTGAACATTTTAAAATCTTAAAATTAAAACATATAAATGAAACTATCAAATTTAATTGAATTCATTTCAAAAGATCTTTCATCATTGTAAATTTGCTAAATAGATGGTATATTCTGTGAAGGCTATCGCGGAACCCGGTTCACACGGCCCAAATAAAGCACACGCAAGAAATTTATAGAAGACCAGGGATCTAAAGGCCTACGAAAAATTCACCAAAACTTATCAGGACGGTGCTAAATTACGAGGTATCCGCAAATGGTTAAATGAATACACACATAAAAGAATTAACATTATTATTTATATAAAAATCAAAATCAAATAAATTGACTACTAACAAAGTTTACGGGGGTACATCAAATCATAAGAAATGTCACAAATGCTTATAACCATCTAACGACCACAAGTCGTTCTAACCAAAGTAGATATTCGCCCAAACAAAATTGGGTTCTATAAATAATTTGCTTAAAGCCAAAACGACACGCAACGTTGAAGATGAAATAGGCTACGCTAATCTAGTGACAGTTGCTCCCTGAAAAACCTCCCTTTATTACGTCCCTTAACCGAAGGTCCAAAGTTACATGAATAAAACCTAGTTAATTTAAAATGGAGGTAAAAAGAAAGAAATACTCAAAAATACCTGATACCAGAGCAGTGAAGCAATAACTAACGTCGGAAACCCAGGCGAAAGCGGCTCGGGGACGATTAATGAATTCGACCCAAGTCCTTAGGGGTGAATGCGATGACGGTCTTCGGCGAGGAGAAACCCACAAAAGGCGATATCGGGGCGAAAGGCTTCGAGACTACTGGGAACAATGGCTCGAAGGCCCAAAGATGCGAGAGGAGAAATTCAAGATGACCGAATTCTTCAAAGAGGAAATGGCAAGGTTACCGGGGGAGAGCTTTCACGTGCCCAGTGTAAATGGGTTCCCAAAGGAGAACACTTGAACGTAACTGGAAGAGCAGAACTCGATGCAGTCGAGAGAGGAGCAGCCACAACTCTTGCAGGAATCAATGGCAAGAAATCCTCGCTGCACGAAGGAATCCAGTACGGGTCTCCCAAAATGAACAACGTGAATGGTAAGTGACGGAAAACGATTCAGGAGATCAATCAAAGCAGAATCCTCGCAATAGACCAAATTAAAAGGCATCACGGCCCATTTCTATCCTTCAGTCTGAATGGGGAAAAGGGAAGTGAAGCACAGGGGGCGTGAATGAGTCGCTTCCCCAACGCAAATTAGGCAGGTAAGTTACAGTAGTTTAGGCTAAAAATGGTAGCCTCGAAGCAGGTCGACCTGAGGAAACGCAGTAAACTATGATGAGAAAGGGAAGGCAGGGGAAAACGAGGGACTAACCTTTACATAATTCGAATGATGGTTCGAAGATGGTGTTACAATCTTATCATATTGCTTTGGGTAAAAAATAAAGGTTAATAAAAGCATAGTAGACACCCATAGCACATTTGCGAATAAATGAATGAGGTTCCATATACATAATTTAAATAATATCTGTTTTTTTATTCACGAGACAAAAATATGTATAGTTTGCTGCATTTGCTTCCACTGGTTTATTGGCACAGATATTTTCTCGGGTGCAGGGTTATCTTCATGTATACTATATATTCCGTTAGTTTAATAGCTTTAAACATCCTTTACACCGATCTCGATTTATTTAAAGGAATTTGAGAGCACTGTAATTAGCTTGAGTCACACCCCTACACTTTTCTTTACGCTCGATCGTAACCGGCCCTCTGAGGTCTTATGTGCTGAACGATAACGATAACGCCTAAAAGCTTCCGTGTCGCAGAATTGTCACCATTTTCCACCATTTTGGCCTAGAGTAATCAAACTTGCAGACGGGATAAATTGGATCACCCCAAAATCTGCTCAAACTGCTAAATGGCATTGCATGATAAATCCGCATTATGGAATGCCAATTGAGTGAATTGGAGGCGGCGGCACATTGTTCCGTCAAATAAATATTTCTAGTATCTTTTCAAAAAGCTGGTCCTAGCCGTAAAAGTTGCAAACCGACTTAATTTTCGCAATGTGAAGGACTAGTTTCTATCCCACTTTGTGCGATTTGAGAGATCTTATGTCTCTCAGCATGAAAGGGCACACTCTGCTCCTGTCCCTTCTAGGTATACTAGCAAGGTCGCTTTCGCGCCCATTCGAAACGCTTGTGCTTATTCTGCTTCCCCATAGTGCTTCCTTGGTAGAGTTGACGGCTTCAAAGGCTCACTGTTGGATTCGGCTAAAATCAGGGCTCCCTCCCCTTCTTCCTATGTGACTTTTTCCCGTAAAGAAAAACTACCGTACACTTTCAACATGTCATTAGACTCGCAGGGGGTAAAACACCAAGAGGTAAACGTTAGACCGGCTTCAGAGGTTTCGAAGGCAGCCCCCCAACTCTCCCCAAAAGGAGTAGATCACCAAGGAAGCCTCGGATGATAAGCTCCGCCCAAGACTGGATGGGTAACTCAGAGGCGCAGGACCCCCAAAATGAGAGAATCCCCGCCTACGAAGCAGCTTCAATAACTATATTTTCCCAAGGAGAGGGAAGTAAAGTCTCGAATAGATAGTCCAGCTTGCCCAGTATGCACTGGGAGGGAACAGTGCCTTAATTAGTGAAAATATATCAGAGTACTTCTTCCAGAAAGTGTACAGCTATCTCCGTGAAAGTTTTAGGTATCTCTCTACTTTCCCCCTTCAGCCAACTTAGATGAAACTCAATTTCGCCGTGTCTATGGTCGAGTGCATAGGTCCTTTCTTCTTAAAAGAGACTTAAGCGTAACTCAGCCATCCTGGTAGAAGAGAATTTCAGACCTATGTATCGGTTACTAGGAGAACCGGTAAAAAAGGAGAGGGGTATCATCAATGCAAAAGAATTCACGCACCTGTACATTTATAGCGATTAATTATCTTGCTTGGATATGGCCTTATGCTCTCCTGCTCATCAAACCTTTTTCGAGCATATGATATGGCTGATTACCATGATGAAATGATAAACTTTACCATTAAAATCTCTTTCGCTGTTTCGCTGTGAGGAACTGTGCAAGAGGCTACCTTTATAATCTTAGATCGAGTAGAGTAGCCCGAACTCCAGGGAAAAACTGGCTTCTGAACATCGGTAGATGAAGTCTTTAAGTTCAATTCAGGTAGCTCATTGATACTCCACTGGATTATATTCCTCAAACTTTCGATTATTATGAAACCTGAACGTTTCCTTAAGCGACACGCGCATGAGACATCCCTCTTGGTGAATGCATATGCCTAGAAACGCTACAGGCTATGTCTGTGCTATTTCACCCTATGAAATTTTCTCGAGCAAAGGTCAGATGCCTTTTCTTTTCAAAGCGCTCTCTACGATCTTTTTGGTTGGCATAATTGTTTTAAATTAAGGGACGAGGGGGAAGGAATCCTCTTGCATAGATGTGGAATCACATCAAAAGGATTCAAGGTAAGTTCACTTTAGAACCACTTTCATTTCCCGAGGCAGACGGCACCACTCTTTCGGACTCTCTGACCGTGACTAAATCTTTTCGACCCGCTTTCTCAAAAGTCTCGAGCAGGGATGCTACACCGATAATATTTCAAGAAAGTCACATGGTGGCTAAAGCTCGCAAACTAGATTTCACTTCCATAGACGGCGGGAGTCGGGGTAGCTTCATTGGCCATTTTCGCTGAAAGAAGTGCGTTGCAGTATCGCTTCTTGCAAAAATACCGCCCATGACCTATTGGTTATCTTTTATGCCATTCTTTGTCATTTAAATGAAGGAGGCTTGATTTTTATGTTGGCTTTAGTCAACAGAATCTGTTTGGACGGAAACTCTCAAGAGTCTGGGCGATTGGCTATGGTTCTTATTTTGTAGAAACGAGGGAAAAATCATTTCACCACAATTGGTTCCCGCCTAATTACCTAAATCTTGCTTGTGTAAGTTGAAGGATAAACTGAGTGAAAAAGGCTAGGTTAGTTTATTTACTGAAGTAAAGAGATTCCAAGCTTTTGCATAGCATGGCTACCGTAAGCTTTGCTCCATGTTAGATGTTTTGTTTAGTCTGCACTTTTTTATCTACGAGGCTTTTATCTTAGTCACCATCTCTCTACGGAACTTTTTAAATTTGAGAAACTTTATAATACTGCGTGGCATTAAATTATCCTTGGGAACCTCCACTTTATGCTGGTGATGAGTAATAATAGAACGCGTTTCCACTTACGGAAGAGCCGAGTTGTCTCAGAACCCTATTGGAGTGAGGAGTTATAATCGAATGCTTTTCCATTTACTGAAGAGGCGAATTGTCTCCGAAACTTTAGGAAAAAATTATGCTATCCAGATGGGTAGTTTTCTCAGTCTAACTATTTTTGCGGTGAGCATCAAAGTTATCACCTGGTTATTGACAGAAAATATTTTCACCAAATATTTTACCTCTTTTACCTCTTACCCATAAGTAGCGACTCCAAATTTTCTGATCGGCTTTGTCATTATACCAAAATGTTTTTGTTTGTACTTCTTATAGCCAACAACACAGGGTATTATATTTCGACCACCTTATTTAGCATCACGCCGAACGGGCTTGTTTTTAAATGGACCTCATTTTATAGGGATGAATTACTAGGTATTCTTTGGTCTTAAATATCTTTGGAAAATTTTATCATCTATACCAAAAGGTCCATTGCAGTCGATGGATTTATCTACCACTCTGACGACTGGTTGGCTACTCTGTCTTTCGGCACGCCTCCTATAGATAGGTTTCCATTCCACGCAGGAGGGTGCCATTCTCTTTCCTTCCGTTGTGAATAGAACGTGATCAGTGTGTAAACGTGTTTTCAGCGTTATCTCAGTCGCATAAAGGCTTTCATTTTGTATTAGTACTGCTTCGACCAAGACACTGGTACGGAAATTCAAACCGTGCCTCTATCCTTCCAGTTTAGAGCCTAGAAACTAAGTGGAAAGTTTAACATATTCTCATAACTATAGTGCAGATAGTTCTGACAAAGATTCTCCCTAGGGGGGATAACAACTTGAACGTTTTCCCGTATGCTCACCTTCTCCATTTTGTGCAATTGTGATCTCGGCTCTCCTGCGCGTAGGTCACAACAAGAACGACATAGACAGGCGGTTCAACCTCTGCCGGAAGAACGTACATAGAGTAACGAATAAGTGCAAGAACGGAAAAGACCTCCAAGTCAACCTCGTTCAGGCAGACCTCAAGGGGACAACCGTTTAACTCTGAGAGAGGCCTTAGAAACTGCTTATAGAAACTCAAAATGATTGCGCTCGCGAACAAGAACATCTTGATGGCCAAAGCCTCCAGTGCTGACGTGCTTGAGGTGCGTGTATAGGGGTCTGCTAATCACGGAGCGTATACGAGAATGAGATCGGAAACGCAATTATCGCCCTCTCAATAACTTGAATTCTCCTTTTTCCGATGAAAGAACTTTCAAGGTCGATCCGGACATCAACAAGCAGAACAACCACTTTGTCAATTTCGGTCACGAACTCTCTAAATTCCTCTATGCCTTCACAACCAAGCCCTTGGCTTAAGCGATGAAGTTTGGTCTTATGGCTTCAAATGGCGAGAAGATGCCACTAGTGTGGTTCGCGGCCAGTTACAAGACGAGCGCGGCCGGTTACAACAACATCTTTGCTAATAAAGTAATTCCCTAGGTAAGAAATTCCACGAAGAAAGTGGACTACGTCTTATAGTAGGACGGTGCCCCAGCCCACAGCCCCCAAAGCGTGCTAGAGTTGTAAGGTTCGAATATTAACTTATGGTTAAAGGAATTTTGGGCTCTTCTGTCGCTGGATTTTTTTTTTTTTTTTTATTTAAGGGGCTATCTGGCGACTGCCGACTAAGGCATAAGTTGCCGTAAACAAACAGCCTAATTTAGGCTACTTTAAAAAATTAAACAGAAAACAATAAAAAGGAATAACAATAACAATAACAAAGCAATAACAAAACAATTACAAAAACAACAACAACAATTAAATCACGTTAAATAAAAGGGAGAAGGCCGGCCTCCCCCAAAAAGTCAATAAGTCCACCAGTCAAAGTACACGCACTCATCCCGAGAACAAGGGACAGGCGGTAGCGACCCCGCCCATCCCGGTACCGGGACAGGTGTCGTGCGCGAAGATCACCCAGACTGGGACATTCGACAAGAATGTGCCGAACAGTCTGGGGGACGACGCAGTCGTTGCAATAGGGCGCAGGCGAGCGCTCCATCAGATAGCGATGCGTCACACGAGTGTGTCCGATTCGGAGACGACAGAAAGCAACCTGAAGCCGCCGCGGCATTGGGGGATAGGTCCATGGGAACAGTCGTGGCGCAATGGCACGCAACTTTAAGTTCCCTTCGACCGTCTCCCATCTTCTTTGCCAAGCAGTCCGAAGAGCTGCCCGTATTCCTGCCATGTAGTCGGTGTGAGGAAGAGCGAAACGCTAGGCCGGTCGCAGAGTCCTTGCGGACTCTTTGGCGCCCTCATCGGCGCGCTCATTCCCCGCAATTCCTACATGTCCAGGAACCCAGCAGAAGATAATCTCGACATCTGCCCGGCTCGCCAAAACCGTGGCGTCACGGATATCGCGAACCAGGGGATGCGGAGATTCCAATGCCCCGAGAGCACTCAGGGCGCTTTGTGAGTCGCTATAGATCACAATCCGGTCTCCGAACCGGGCACGTCGCGTAATCTCCCGTACCGAGTGGTGTATTGCCACCAGCTCGGCCGTGAAGACAGACGCAGCGCCTGGTAGAGCCCCGCTGACTTCAAACAGAGGGGATACGGCGTGGAAGCCGACCCCCTCTTGGGACTTGGAGCCATCCGTATACACTGGCACGGTACCAGCGTGACACGATGTGTGCTCCAAAAAGGTCGAACGCAATACTCCCGGCGCAGTACAAGCTTTGGGAGCAGAGGCGTGGCGACAAATAGCCAAATGTGGTACCCTCCAGGGTGGCGTCCTGGGCAGAACCAGGGGCGCCACCGGCCCGAGAGCTATATCTACTTCTCGAAGGAGTTTCCTGGCCCTAAACCCAAAGGGCTTAGGGTATGACTGGCGTCTCTCGGCGGCATAGGCACCATCGAGATCAGCTGCGGATGCAGTGAGAGCTGTTGGCGACTGAGGGAGGCGCCGGGCTCGCGCGTACAGGCGAGTGATGCACTGCACGCGGCGCAGAGCGAGTGGCATCTCCCCAGCATCGACCAACAGGCTCTCAATGGGGGAAGTGCGGAAGGCACCGGTCGCAAGGCGAAGGCCGGTGTGGTGGATCGAATCCACCTTCCGCAATAAACGCTCGGCTGCGGATGCATAAAACTCGCATCCGTAGTCGAGCTTCGAGCGAACAAAGGATCGATAAAAAAGTAAGGCGGTAGCCCTATCAGCGCCCCAAGCGCTGAACGTCACGGAACGGAGAATGTCCATGGCGCGGGTACAAGAGACCCTAAGGCTGCGAATATGAGCCTCCCAGGTGAGGCGTCGGTCGAATACAAGACCAAGGAAACGGTGCGACTCAACCACATCCAGGCGCACCCCATTAAGAAACAAATCTGGGTCGGGGTGAAGCCGTGGATGGCGGCAGAAGTGCACCACCTTAGTCTTGGCCAAAGAAAACCGAAACCTGTGCGCTTCGGCATAGTGAGAGACGCGGTTCAATGCCTGTTGGAGTCGACGCTCCAGAGTTGGCATCTGGGCCGCGCCAAAAGAGATCGAAAGGTCGTCCACGTAGAGCGTAGCGAGAACATCTTCCGGCAGCACCGAGGTGATGCCGTTGATGCTCAGGGCAAAGAGTGTGACACTGAGGACACTTCCCTGCGGGACACCCTCTTCCTGCTCCTTTGGGCCGGAGAGGGCTCCCCCCACCCGTACGCGGAATCGACGATCTCGCAAAAATTCAGATATAAAAATTGGGAGGCGTCCCCTCGCCCCCATCGTGTGGAGAGTCTCCATGATACCGTATCGCCATGCGGTATCATAGGCCTTCTCCAGATCAAAAAACACCGTGGCGTAGTGCTGTCTACGAAGGAAAGCCTCGCAGACGGCACTTTCCAGTCGGAGCAGAGCATCCGACGTGGAGTGGAACTTACGGAAGCCGCACTGTGCAGAAGACAGATGGCCTCCGCTGTCCAGGAAATAGGCTAATCTAACATTTACCAATTTCTCCATCAACTTGCACACGCAAGAGGTTAGAGAGATTGGGCGGAAACCGGTCGGAGTAGAGTGATCTCTCCCCGGCTTGCGAAAGGCGAGCACAGTAGCGATTCGCCAGGAGTCTGGGAGAAGACCTTCCACCCAGATCCTGTTGAACAAATCTAACAGAAAGGCCATGCCTCGCTCACCCAGGTGTCGAAGCATGGCGTACGGGACATCGTCCGGACCATGGGCGGTGTCCGCGCACGAAGCGAGAGCGGAACGCAACTCACTCACAGTAAACTTGTCGTTGAAGGGTTCTCCGCCTCTGGAGGTAAAGTCCAGCCGGCGGCCTTCCGCGACATCACGACGTGCATTGAATGCTAGCGGAGCAGCATCACGGCTAGAGAATGCGGAAAAAGCGGTCGCTAAGGATTCCGCCACGGACGCGGGGTCCGAGATTGCGGTCCCATTCTCCTGGAGAACGGGAGGGGGGTCCTGCGAGAACTTGCCCCGAATCCTTTTGACTCGCTTCCACACCTCAGCTAAAGGGGTCTTCCCGTTAAGGGAAGACACGTATGCCCGCCAAGAAGAGCGGCGGGCGTGCTTCGAAATATACCGGAACCTAGCCCTAGCCCGACGAAATTCAGCGACAGTGAAATCGTTCGGGCGCCGATTATAGCGCATGTAGGCATAACGCTTCTGTTTGAGGGCCGTCTCACACTCGGCCGACCACCATGGGAGTGGTCGGCGTGCAAAACGGCCAGACGTCCTAGGAATAGTAGTCAGGCCTACGGCGATGAGGTTGCCGGAGAAGAACTCAACGGCCTCATCTACCGACCTAAACTCCTCGACTGAGATAGAGAATTCAGTCATTTCCTGAAATGCAGGCCACCGCGCCCGCGCCAAGCACCACCGAGGTGGTCTCTCAGGCGGCAGTTGCCCTGAAAATGATATTTGAATGGGAAAGTGATCACTACCATGGAGGTCATCGACCACCCCCCAATCAAAATCAGGCTGTGCATCTGAAGAGCACAAAGATAGGTCAAGGCAAGAAAATGAAGCGGTTCTCGGACAGTGATGCGTAAACTCATCCACGTTTAGGACACCCATCTCAAGCTCTTCGATCAGATCGGCAAGGACTTGTCCCCTGGGATTTATGGAGTAATCTCCCCAGAGAGGATGCCTGCCGTTCAGATCTCCAAGCAAGAGATAGGGCCTCGGCAACCGTGCCACGGCGCGGCGGAAGTCCCCCGCGTCGAAGTCAGCTGACGG
Source organism: Ceratothoa steindachneri (assembly GCA_963969495.1). NCBI lineage: Eukaryota > Metazoa > Arthropoda > Malacostraca > Isopoda > Cymothoidae > Ceratothoa > Ceratothoa steindachneri. The sequence goes on from OZ018318.1 coordinate 228,140,201, forward strand.
TGGAATGTACGCAGAAATGATAGTATACCTCCTATCCAGGTGCAGCTGCACAGCCACTGCCTGAAAGGAGGTATCTAAAGAGAAAGGAAGAACGGAGACATCATGCCGGGTGTAAACCGCGCATCCCCCAGCCCGGCCATCCCGCGGTGGTGGGGTCGCAAGACCCTTATACCCCGGGAGGGCAGGCAGGGGGCACGCGCCTAGCATGGTCTCCTGCAAAAAAATAGCTAACGGGGAACGGGACGAGACGAGCCTCCGCAGCTCCTCCCAGTTGGCCCGGAGTCCACGGCAATTCCATTGAAGGAATATGCCCTCCAGGCCTAGCTCGGAGGAGACGCGGGGGCCCTCCTCGAATTGAAGACCCTCACGGGAATGGCCGTACGCTTCCCGGGGGCAGAACCCCGGGCGCTGTTGGCCGGACAAAGCGCTGAAGGCGCTGTCGCCTTCGAGGACTTATTGGGGGAGGTTGGGCTCGCCATGCGAGTCTTTTCCTCCCTCCGCCTCGAAACCTTAGGCGGGCGTTGCGGCTTGGGAGGCGGGGGGGCCCTCTTTTCGAGGAACCACCGTCTCCGAGCCACTCGCTCCACCTTGGGGCGTGGGCGAAGGGGCCGAAGCTCCTTTGTTGCTGTCCTCCTTTCGGGGAACAGCTTTAGGAACCCCGGAAGATGGCCTAGCGACCATCTTCAGGGGTGTTGCCTCCTGTGAGTCTAACGACTCTGTGGAGGCGCGTGGCCGTTTCGCCTTACGGGAAACGGTCACGCTGGGGGAAGAGGGGGGAGCCCTGGTATTAGCCGGGGCTGGGTGTGAACCCTTTTTGCCGCCAGCTCTACCAGGGGAGCGCCCGGGTGTAGTAGAGCCCGCAGAAGGGCTCCGAATGGGCGCGGAAACAACCGTGCTCGTTGGCCTGGATGGGCCAGGAGCAAAGGGTGCTTTTCTAACTATTGAGGCATATGACGTCCCAGGCAGAGCCGGGCGCGCCAGGACCAAGTTTTTAGCCTCGCGGAATGAGAGTCGATCCTGGGCCTGAATGGCCAGGATTTCTTTCTCAAGGAGATATGCACCACATTGCTTCGAAGAAGCAGGGTGCGGCTCTCCGCAATTGACACACTTGGCCACACACGATTTGGACTTATCGTGTGCGACCTTGGAGCAATTTACACAGACTTCGGGTGACCCCGATTTTGCACGTCTACATGATCGATTCGTGTGGCCGAAGCGGTGACAGTAATAGCACCGCCGCGGCAGTGGCACGAATGCCTTCACGCGGTAGCGGTACCAACCGGCACGCACCGACTCAGGGAGCTTGTCACAGTCGAACGTGACGAAGAGTGTAGGGGTGGGTCTTGAGGCCCCTCCCTGTTTTCTCATCACACGTTCCACCTTGACCGCCCCATGGTCGGCCAGCTCTAGGGTGATGTCTTCTATGGAGTAGTCAACGAGTTCCCTCGCATAAACTACTCCTTTTACAAAGTTCATGGTAGAGTGCGGCGTCACACTCACCGGGGTGCCATGAAGTGTCCGAAGAGCACTTATCTTGGCCGCCTCGGCGGGATTCGCCGCATTCGCCAGAAGGCTCCCCTCCGAGAAACGGGTTACCTTCGGCTCTCTACCAATTGCACTAGCTAATCCTCTCCTCTGATGGATCATGTTGCCCTTGGACAACATGGTGCCATCAGTGGAGCGAATAACGAGGAAGCGTTTGAAGCCAGCGGGCTCGAAAACGCCAGGTAACCTCTGAATGAGGGGACCCGATGTCATCGAGGCTCCGCCCTGTGCACTCTTGGTCTTAGTCAGGGGCTCCGCACACGAGAGGGTAGAGGGGCCGGATGTGCCGATCTTGGCTTGGTCGCCTACCAAAGTGGCAGCAGACCCATCCGTCCCCGCAGCCCCCGCGGATGGATAGGAGCCCCGAGTCTTTTTCGTCTTTCTTGTCTTTTTCTTCTTTTTAGGAGAGGAGGGCGGGGAATGAACCCGCTTTTCACCCCCGCCGGTAGAAGCCCCCAGGCCAGATGGACCGGCCTCAGCCAGGTCCTTCTCTGAAATGGAGAAGGTCCCGGTGGGCGCAGGGGATTCATCCGGAGGAGATCCCTCCCCTCCTTGTCCTGCCTGAGAATCCACAGCCGTTTGATGAGGACCTTGCATAGGGGCGGATTCGGGTTCGGTGCTTGGCGCCAAGCCCGGATTCCCCCCCATGGAAGGCCCTACCTTCTGAGGCTGGTTTTCCTCAAGGACCATGTCTATCACAGGAGGGGCCTCCAATTGGCCATCCCCTCCCAGGACATCGCAGGTCCCCTTGGCAGCGTCATAAGTCTTTAGTGGGGAGGCACAGGCCTTGACCCCGGCAAGGTTTAATATTTTTGCCAGCAGGTCTTTTGAGGGAAGCGACCGAAGGGGCCTGGCTTCCCTCTCCCCCCTAAGGGGGTTTGCCCTACCGAGCCGCTTTGATGTGGAGCGGCTGGCTAAGGGTGGCCTGCTGGCTTTCTTGGCAGTCCCCTTAGAAAGCATAGGAGGGACTGCCGCTGGAGATAGGGAGGTGCCCGAAAGCACCTCCAGAGAAGGGGGTGAGGGGGAGTCCCCTACACCCGTAGGCGTAGGAGAGGAGTAAGCCTCCTCTCCGGTTAAAGAGGTATGGAGGGTCCCCTGCGCAAGCACAGGGGGGGGGACCTCCATCTTTTCTGTGGAGCTGCACGAGGGCGGCTCCGTTGTTGTGATAGGGGGAATTAAGGGGAGATGGTTTTTTTTTTCATCATTGGGCATGGTGACCCTCTTTGTTTTACGGGACGCAATCGCTCACCACCTCTTGCAGTAGCCCGCACTGCAAGAGGTGCTTACAGGCCCGGCAGAGCCAGGCGCCGCCATTTGGGACCACCCCTCCCGCCTGGTGGCCTGGCAGTCCTTCGGCATGGCGGCTCCACCTTGAACACGGCGTAAAACGGATAGATTTTGAAGACGAGAGGAAAAGGGATGTGAGGAAGGTATGGGTGGGGATGAAGCAGGTTGTTAAAAGCCAACCACCCCAGACCGGAGCTCAGGGGTTAGGGGACACTGTCCCCTCCCCCCTCAGCCCCGATCCGGGACGATTGGCTGAGAAGAAGGTCAGCTTCTACCCTGTGAAATTAGAGGCTGACCAGAGAAAGTTGTGGGAGAGGTTGTATGAAAAGCGACGAGGTAGGATAGGAATACAGGCTATCTGAAGGAAGGAAGAGAGGCTAAGCTGGGGCCGGACGGGGCGCTGGATCCCGTCAACACGGCGGCCAGGATGGCAAATCGCCGCGCCCCTTACGGGGTTCTGTCGCTGGATCCCAATCCCCTCGACTACACAGTGTGGTTTCATTTCGAAGACAAGACCTGCACGTTCTGTCACAGCAACTTTGACGAGCTGAATTTCTTCATCAAACGCGTGTGGGTTAGCATGAGGAAGAACGTAGTGCGCCTCTCTGCGCAGAGCTAAGCAGTCCTTCTATGGAAATAAAATTAAACATTCATTTACGTGAAATAATATTTTAACGCTCCCTTTTAATAAACACTTGTTCCATGTTCCGAAATTATTAAAATATTTTAATGTCAATGTTGTATTCTCCAATAATTCCACGTTAAAAAACTTAGTAATTTAAAATTCTCCACCTAATAGAATGGCCTGCATTTATAAAACTCTGTGCAAGTCTTGTGTTGGTTTTTACATAGGCAAGTCAACAAAAAGCCTAGATGTGAGAATTAAACAACATAAGTACTGTTATCGAACGGGGCAAACTTCAAATGCACTGTTGGTTCATCAATCTACTTCAAACCATCAAAAAAATTGGTTTAATGCGAAATCAATTAATTTTGTGCCCAACTTTATTGAAAGAAATTTAATGGAATCAGCCATGATCAAATTCTCTCATAACGTTAATTTCAATTTAAGTGAGAGTTTATTAAAATTAGATAATTGGATCAGGAATAATATTTGTTTGCAATATAAATATATATATATATATATATATATATATATATATATATGTATATATATATATATATATATATATATATATATATATATATATATATATATATATATATATATATATATATAGTTTGAAGGATGAACGAAAGGACGTATAAAGGGAAATTCATTTCATTTTCTTGATACAACGTTAGAGGATAACTGGAGAGAAAGGACGAGGAGCGTAAGAAGAAAGAGAAAAAGAAGGTTGGTAATATTTTTGTTTAGAGTAGAAGTAGTGGGTGAGAAGAAGAATCGGAATTTAAGGAAGGAAAAAGGTATTTAATATACATGGATTCAAGATTCCTTAATGATATGGGATCAGGGGTGGTTTTTAAGATTTTAAAATCGTCCGTTGTGATTTCAGTTTTACACTTAATAGAGTGAAGCCTAACGGGTGAGAATTCTTTCGTAGAGAGAACCTTTTCTTTTCTGTGGTTAACACCCAAATGTGAACACAACCTCACCCTCAGCGAGCGCACCGTACTACCTATGTGTCTCCCCAGTTTACAATTGGGGCAAGTAAACTCATTGTCGGAGAATGCCCCCCCTTTTTGTTCTAAGAGTTCTAAGAGTGCTAATATATTGATATCTTAATAACTTAGAAGAATAGAGCCGTTAGAAATACCTAAGGATATAGAGAAACGCACAATAATTCCAAAAATAAACTTATATTTTAATTTTAACAATTACATACACAAAATTTAAACATTAACCACCTCAATACTCCGAATATTATACTACACAAGAATTAACTAAATTAGTTTGACCCTCTAAAATTGGTTAATTTCGCTACACACCTCAATAATATAAGATTTAGGCTTACGGACTCTACTGGAGTTTAAATACCTCAGGAATGTTATTGTTTACGACGTGTGCTGCCTGGCCAGATGTAGGTGGGCGGGATCACGAGGTCCTTTTGGCGAAGGTAGTAGCTGGGGGGGTCCACACGGTATTCAGGGGGATTCTTCAAGGATGAGAACAATTATGGTGCTTTATGCGGCACTAAGGTAGTCATGGTCTCTCTGGCGAGAGTGAGGCAAACTTGGTTCTTAAACCAAGTTAACTTGGAGTGCGGTGTGACCACCGAGTAACGAGCTCGAGGGGAAGCTTTTCTCCTTCGTTACTTAATTCCTCATTTTCGAGGACTGAACTCGGGGAGGGTCTTCTTCAAGGGCGAGGATCGATGAGGGGAGGTTTCTCTGACGAGAATAAGTTACTTAAAGTTCGGTTTAGTAACCAGGAACTAGCTCGAGGATGAGCTTCTTCTTAGTTCCCGTCTTCTTCAAGGGCGAGTAAAACGAAGGGGGATTTTCTGACGAGAATGAGTTGAACTTGGTTCCTCAACCAAGTTAACTTATGAGTTCGGTGTGGCCACCGAGCATTGGGCTCGAGGGGGTGCCTTTTCTTTCTTCCTTTCTTAATTCCTCAAGGGCGAGGAATACCCCTGATGTTTAATATGCACCAGGATATGAGGAGTCTCTCTGACGACAGTAAGTTGAACTTAACAAAGTTAACTTAGCGTTCGGTTTGATAACCAGGGACTAGCTCGAGGATGAGCTGCTTTTTAGCCCCTTAAGGTAGGTATCCCTGCCTCTCTTGCAGGTTAATTCTTGGTCTGGCAAGCCAAGTAAACTACCAATCCAGTCTAGGTAGCTCGGTGTCTCAATTCCGAGGACTTCGTTACCTGGAGAATGACGTATTCTACCTCAAATTTCCTCAGTGTTCCTCATTTATACCTTGTACCCCACTGGAAGAGTGGTAAGGGGGGAAGGGGCTTGAGGACGGCCCCAGGAGGGTTCTTATGCCAAACGGTTTTTCTCACCAAGTCTTACATCGGCTCCTCGTTAGCCTTCGAGGTTGGGAGAAACACGTCTCCAATTTCTTATTTGACGTGAAATTGAATCTCACTCTCCTGGGGGAGATCTTGCATTTTAACCATTAGGTCTTTCATAGCGGCGAGTGGTGCGGCGCTGCGCTTGACCCGACGATGCTTGAGGTCGTTTGTCTTTGAGGTTATCGCCTCGTGACTTCACCACGAGAGAACATGGCGAAGTGACGATTCCCCTACACTCATAAACAACGGAGCACTTCGCTTCAGGCGAGATTCTGTCCTTACAATTGAAGTATAATCCTATGTGGTGTTTATTTATGAAAATCAATTTAAAGTCCTTATGGAAAAATAATTTATTTAATATAGATTTAATTTCTTCTGAAATGTTTTTGTTTAAAAAACCCAGATCCGGAAAGATTATGTAAAGGATATCTTTGCAAACAGTAGGGAATTTAAATTTCGGCTGGAAAATATTGTTTAAAAATTCGGCAGGAACTTTTTCAGTCAGAGACACAGGAAAGCCATTTTGTTTGAAAAAATTAGTCAGAAATGCGACTTCTTGGTGAAATCCAGACTAGGTTGAACAAATATTAAAAGCCCGGAATATTAGTGTTTTGATGGCACTTATTTTGAAAGAAAGGTCACAAAAACCGAAAAAGTTTTGGCCTTGACCAGTCACGGTTGGCTTACGAAAAAATTGTTTTCAAATCCGGTTGGGACACGGGAAATGTGGATATCCAAAAATGAGATGGAGGAATTGAGCTCCTTTTTGCATGTAAATTTAATATAGGATGTATATGATTGGCATATTGTAAGAATTTATCGCAGGACTCCTCTTTATTGAACAGAATGTATGTATCATCGACAAAGTATGTTTTCCCAAATTTTATTTACTTTAAACTCCCTCTAAAGCATTTATTCAACTGATTTCTATTCCTCTGCCCTAGAACAACTTCTAAATAATAAAATTAACTTCAAGTTTTCATCCATCAATAAACTCACGCAGGGCATCCATAAATTAAAAGAAAATCTTAGAGCAATTATTTCTATCGGTGATTATTATAGTTTTTATACTCTTATAACTCAAACTACTGAAAGCTACGCAAACTCTCTCCTCGAAGTTCAAGACCGCAAGCTATTCAAACTTAACCTATTTAGGCCTTGCTTCTCTCCAGATGACAACACAGTAAAGAACTTTTCTGATTACAATTTAACCGCGAGAGAATCTTGTTTGCTTGCTCTGCGATTTGAATTTAAACTTCCCCCTTTCAAACTTGGCCATATTGACTATTTTTCTCCCTTTGAGAAGCTGCTTAGCGAATTAAAAGATTTGCCCATCACCGGCAAATTTAAGGATTTTCGCTTAACACTCATATTTTGCGCAGAAATTTCGCCATCTCTCGCGCAAGCTCAAATTCTCTTCGCTTTTTCTGCGCCCAAATGACATGGATACACTCAAAAGTTTAGGAAAAAGAAATAAGATAGTCATCACCAAACCTGATAAGGGTAGAGGTGTCGTTCTTCTTAACAAATCAGATTACATAGAAAAAATGAATGTTGTAGTGTCCGATAACTCTAAGTTCAAAAAGATCTCTGAACCCCCTCAATCTTTGTCTATCAAGTTAGAAGACAGAATAAACCGCCTTTTGCTCAAGTTAAAAAACCTTAATATTTCGGATTCATTTATTTACAACCACCTGCACGTTTCAGGTTCCTACCTAGGCTCTCTATACGGACTTCCCAAATGTCACAAGGAGGGCATCCCCCTTTGCCCCATTTTAGCATCTTATGATCTCCCCTCTTGTAACTTATCTAAATTCTTGGCTCCTTTAATAACCCCTCTTTTCAAAAACCAGTTAAAAATTAAAAATAGCTTCACCTTTGTTAAAGAATTACAAAATTTTCAGCTTCATTACCCCTCTTTTATGAGTAGTTTCGATGTTTTATCTCTCTTTACTAATGTTCCTCTTGACCAAACCATTGACATATCTGTCCGACGTGCATTTCCGCTTAACAACTTTAATTTTCATGGATTTACCCCTCCACTGTTAAAAGAAACGCTGAAACTACCCATTAAGGACAATTACTTTACTTTGAACAACGAAACATAGTGCCAAATAGATGGAGTGGGCATGGGCAGTCCTTTGGGCCTTGTCTTCGCAAATTTCTTCATGTCCTGGTTCGAGGAACAATTATTCAGCCTGGAACTTGGAAGCATTGAACCATTATTTTACCCCTGCTTTGTCGATGATACATACAATCTGTTCAATAAAGAGGAGTCCTGCGATAAATTCTTACAAAATGCCAATCATATACATCCTAATATTAAATTTACATGCGAAAAGGAGCTCAATTCCTCCATCTCATTTTTGGATATCCGCATTTTCCGTGTCCCAACTGGATTTGAAAAAAAAGTTTTTCGTAAGCAAACCTTTACTGGTCAGGGCCAAAACTTTTTCAGTTTTTGTGACCATTCTTTCAAAATAAGTGCCATCAAAACACTAATATTCTGGGCTTTTAATATTTGTTCATCTTACTACGGATTTCACCAAGAAGGAGTATTTCTGACTAATTATTTCAAACAAAACGGCTTTCCTGTGTCTCTGACTGAAATAATTACGGCCCAACTTTTAAACAATACATATTTTCCAGCCCAAATTTAAATTCCCTACTGTTTGCAAAGATATCCTTTACATAATCTTTCCGGATCTAGGTTTTTTAAAAAAAAAATTTCAAAAGAAATTAAATCTATATTAAATAAATTCTTTTTCCATACCGACTTTAAGTTGATTTTCATAAATAGACACCACATAGGATTATATTTCTATTGTAAGGACAGAATCCCGCCTGAAGCGAACTGTTCCGTTGTTTATGAGTTTACTTGCCCCAATTTTTAACTGGGGAGGTACATAGGTAGTACGGTGCGCTTGCTGAGGACTAGGTTCTGTTCACATTTGGGTGGTAGCCACAGGACAGGAAAGGTTCTCTCTACGAAAGAATTCTCACCCGTTAGGCTTCACTCTATTAAGTGTAAAACTGAAATCACAACGGACGATTTTAAAATCTTAAAAACCACCCCTGATCCCATATCATTAAGGAATCTTGAATCCATGTATATTAAATACCTTTTTCCTTCCTTAAATTCCGATTCTTCTTCTCACCCACTACTTCTACTCTAAACAAAAATATTACCAACCTTCTTTTTCTCTTTCTTCTTACGCTCCTCGTCCTTTCTCCCCAGTTATCCTCTAACGGCTGATTGTTTAAGGTTGGTTTATCCTGATGTTTTTCCTGTTTCCCCAATCGTTAATTTTTAACTCGTAACATAATCATCCGGAAATTATCAATTGCCTGTAAATTTCTCGCTATCCCCCTCCTTAATTAACATTAAATACGCTCCATAAATTCGTCATTTTGATTATCTGTTTGGCTCTTAACCTTAAATTTTTCCACGAATTGTATTTCCAGTACCCGAAGATGGGTGAAAAGTTCACCCGAAACGTTGTATCAAGAAAATTAAATGAATTTCCCTTTATACGTCCTTTCATTCATCTTTCAAATTAAATTGAAGTTCCATAGGAGAAGCCCTATCCAATATATATATATATATATATATATATATATATATATATATATATATATATATATATATATATATATTATATATATATATATATATATATATATATATATATATATATATATATATATATATATATATGAATAACGTTACAGCCACGAGGAAAATGAAACAATGGAGAACTGCGAGGCCTTTCGACTAATGGTCCATAGAAGAACGGACAAGAACAGAAGATGCATAAGTTGCGCCAGATTTCCGAGCCCTGCTGGGTTTTTAGCTGGCGGAGCAGAAGTGCCGTTCTATGCATGAAAATAAGAATGTTTTTACCCAGACCAAAGAACCGACCACAAAAAAGATTACCCAATTATGAAACCACATCGATTTCTACAAGAATTCACCGATGAAGACCCAAAAATACTGAAGAAGACATCCAAGAAAAAACAAAAGACACGATTTTCACTCACTACATAATATACAAAAAAACGAAGCTACTAACCATAACACTAAAGTGATTAAAGTCATTTATTACCACCACAACAGCAAATGCACATATCACACCCCAGAACATTCATTTTTTTTAAGATAAATGGCTTAAATGCCATATTATATAAACTACTTCAAAGACAACAAAGTAACCACAAAAAAATATTTTAAAGCGATAGGCCTGATCACCAAGCTCTTAGCATCTCTTTGCACCCTACTACACTTCTTTCTCTTTTCACCACTTGTCTATTTTCCACTATCTCTCCTTACACCTACACTCTTACATCAAATTCTAATTGAATAATTCCATTCCTTTTCATTCCCTGAAGATGACCTAACATTGTGGAAAGACGCCTAGGAATAAAGAATGTCATTCGCGGATGTTTTTTCTCGCCTCAAAGACACCGTTAAAAAAGTTGTAAGAAATATTAAGAAAATACAAGTTAAAATTAATAACGCTGCCACAGCTGTGGACTTCAATAGTACCTGTATACAACATGGCCTTTTACCTAATTAATTATATATATATATATATATATATATATATATATATATATATATATATATATATATATATATATATATATTAGTTAAACATAAAAATAAACATACCTTCTATCCGTGGGTCGGGGAAAATACTGCAAAAGAAATATGAAGGAGATATAATGATATTTAGAAGTTTTTTATTATTAAATTAACAACTTTGAATTGAGTTTGTCGTCCACATATATTAATGTTATAGGTCACATGTTGAGTATGTATTTAATGAATGTAGATTTTTTAGTTTAAATAAAAGTATCTATAAAATCCTAAAGAGGCTGTTTTGCGGCTGAAAATCAATTAACCTTAAATTTAATACCTCAGTAAAGGACCATTAGTCGAAAGGCCTCGCAGTTCTCCGTTGTTTCATTTTCCTCGTGGCTGTAACGTTATTCATAAATTCCTCTCGTTCCTTATTTTCGTGATTCAGTTATACATATATATATATAATATATATATATATATATATATATATATATATATATATATATATAATATATATATATATAATATATATATATATATATATTATATATATATATATATATATATATATATATATATATATATATATATATATATATATATATATATATTTTTTTTTTTTTTCAATCAATAAAACGTGTCTAACTGCTTCAAAACTATCATTGAATCCTTTGTTGAAAGCTTCATAACGAGTGTAATACGACTTTTGCAATACCAGGTATGGCATAGATCGGCTCCGACCTACCTTCAAATTATATGGCCGAGAGGATTGGGACAGTACTCGAGAGTTTAAATTTATTTACCATTGTACGCCATCTTCTCCCGAAAGTTTATTCGTCAATGTCTAGCCTATATTATATCATTTTCAGCCGTATTTGAATCGGATAGAACCTCAACATGCGTTCAATATATAAAGCGTTCCAGCGAATATTTCTGCAAACACTTTTTGGTGTTAGGGGTGTAGCTATATTTTGTTGTAATGCCATCGTCTGGGGTAGTAAATGGCGCACTCCCTCTCACGTTACCTTGACGATCAGGATAGTTTGCGTTTATTCAGATGCTGGCGAGCTACGACTCTACAGAAAATTGTAGTGTGATGGAGTTATGAACAGAGAGGTGGTGATTTTCATAATATTTAAATTTAACGTTGTTTTATTGAATGCATTACTGATTTCGACAGACAAGTGCTTTTTCCTGATTGCACTATTCCTTTTTATCTATCATATAGTAAATTAAAAGATATCAAGCTCTTTTTCATACAAACTTCCATAAGTCTCTTAAAAATGAACTAATACTGAATATAACCTCTCCCTTTATAAAATATATGTTTGTTGAGTGCCATAACAATAAACTAATCATGGCATAATTAAATAAAACGGAAAAACTGATTTTCACCTTAATACTTAAGGATTATACTTCTGCATAAAATTAGATAGGTATATCGATAGATAATAAATGTACAAATAAATAGGAGTTAAAGGCTCAGCATTCACAGAAATTTACATGATATTTCAAACCTCTCATCTGCTAACCAAATTCAATATTTTATTTTTGCCCAAATTCAAAGTACAATAGCCAAAGAAACATAGCTGATACAGCAAAACTGAGCCACTCCTAAGAAAGTCATCTTTCTTTAATATTTCTCGGAAAAAAATGATTAGGAATTTGTTATAAGATGAAAATTTTCTTTTGAGGACCTCATACGTTTCAGGAGCCCTCCACTTCTCAAGATAGGACAGAAAAATTGTATTCCTTCCCATTAGCTGTAAAAGTAGCAAATAAACGTGCAATATTAAAACGTGGCGTATCCTTCTTTGGTCAGTGTTAGTAAAACCTCTTATAACCCAGTAAAATTTCTTTGTCCCTAAAATACGATTAAAAATATCTCATTATATTAGTTAATATCTCTTTCGAATTGATTTTCTATTTGTAAAATCTTCAAATGAGTCATAGCCCCTCAATCCTGAAAACTAATTTGATAGTGTTACAGAAAAACCAAGAAACTCTGAAATTTGTATAAAACTTATAGTGTTTAAATTGTTAAGAGAGAGCCATAAGTCAGAGCCCTTACCGTGAGCTCTTAATAATGCTTCAAGACACCAGCCTTTTGCTCTGTACTATCTCTTGGCACAGTCTTAATCAGAGAACAGCAAGCACAAACTCCAGGTTCTGTCGCCCCCCAAAGCCACACGCTATCCTCTTACGAGATATTACTTTTCTGTAAGAAGCTGTCCAGCTTCACGTCAAAGTGTATCGTGCATCATAAGTTCGGGCAGTCATCAGGCTAACACCAGGAACTCCGTTGCACGATTACCTGCTTATTTACATTCGCTACGTGCTCAGTACACCCACTACTGAATAGTAAGTGGCTACGTTAGCATGTAGATGAATCTGCCTGTAAAAAATGCGAAGAAATAGAACAAGCTAGAATTATTATATCAGAGAAGTTTTAACAAGACGAATATTGTAAAAAGGCGAAATTCATTTATGTATCTAATGATGACAAGATAAATAATTGTGGTGGTATTAATTGATTCCATGGTGAATTTTTATTTCTCGAAAGAGATTTCCCGGCTCAACCGATTAATTATATCACCTATGAACTGCCAGATAGGAATTAGCATTATTAGCCAACTGATCTACTTCAGGTTCAGCGTGACATCTTTCGTCCTCGAACTGGGAGACCACAATCTAGGACCTCATCCACCAGCCCCAGAAAATTGGTTTCAAATTTACCCCTTTATAATAGTCTCGTTTACCGTCATATAAAACCGTTGTTATTAGTATAATGACAGCGTTATCTTAGACAAATACGAGTACATTCACAAGATAAAAAAATTACAAGAGAAATTGATACAGCTAATGTAGTGGCATTATTAGACAATTGATGTAATTCAGGTCCAGCGTGAGCTCTTTCGCCCCGGAACTTGGAGACCACAACCGAGGATAGCTCCCCAAAACTGGATTCCAAGATCCGCCTTTATGTTAGTCTCGTTTAACTTCATAAACCCGTTATTATTAGTATAATGACAGCGTTATCTTAGCCAAATAAATTCGAGAGATGGAAAAAATTCGAGGAGAAATTTGTACGGTTAATGTAGTGGCATTATTAGACATTTGATCTACTTAAGGGCCAGCGTGACATGCTGCATTAACCGTACCAATTTGTCTTGGATTTTTTTCCATATATATTTATATATTGGTACAAGTCAGTGTTATTGAAATCTATTTTATTTGTTTCAGCATTGATTTTGAGCTGTAGGTTCGATAATTTATTTAAGGGTGTCTAATAGAAGAAGGTCATACGTTAAAAATCATTTCTTCAATGGATACCATAAACTCATGGCCTCATTCCTTTAGCCCAGGGGTAGGGAAGCTTTCGCCAACATTAATTCCCCTAGAATTCACTCCCTACTAAACTTTTTGTAGTTGATTATTTATTTGCTTGAATTACACACTTAATCAATAGGTAAAGTTTAGAATAAAAATTTTCAACCAAAGAAGGTCAAAGATTCAACTTTTTTGTCCTCCTCTTACTTCAATGAACTAGGAGGCCGCAAGACGTTACCAGAAGATTGTATAAAAGTCCTTCAGACTAGTTAACTTTCGAACGATACTAATAAAATTAAATTGGGAATTTCGTGGGGAGTGGTATTGTATACAACATTTACTGCACTGCTGTTCTCTAGAAAATATATATGAAGTAGCATCAGTTCCTTAATTTGAAGGTCAGTATTTTCCTAATAGCTGTATAACTGTGTAGCTTCTCTCCAGGAAGAAAGACTCGCTCATCAGAGACAATATTCTAAAATTTAAGGTTGATGAGAGCATAGACAATTTTGAGATACTTGATTTTCAGCCGCAAAACAGCCTCTTTAAGATTTTATAGATACTTTTATTTAAACTAAAAAATCTACATTCATTAAATACATACTCAACATGTGACCTATAACATTAATATATGTGGACGACAAACTCAATTCAAAGTTGTTAATTTAATAATAAAAAAACTTCTACATATCATTATATCTCCTTCATATTCCTTTTGCAGTATTTTCCCCGACCCACGGATAGAAGGTATGTTTATTTGTATGTTTAACTAATATATATATATATATATATATATATATATAATTAATTAGGTAAAAGGCCATGTTGTATACAGGTACTATTGAAGTCCACAGCTGTGGCAGCGTTATTAATTTTAACTTGTATTTTCTTAATATTTCTTACAACTTTTTTAACGGTGTCTTTGAGGCGAGAAAAAACATCCGCGAATGACATTCTTTATTCCTAGGCGTCTTTCCACAATGTTAGGTCATCTTCAGGGAATGAAAAGGAATGGAATTATTCAATTAGAATTTGATGTAAGAGTGTAGGTGTAGGGACAGATAGTGGAAAATAGACAAGTGGTGAAAAGAGAAAGAAGTGTAGTAGGGCGCAAAGAGATGCTAAAAGCTTGGTGATCAGGCCTATCGCTTTTAAATATTTTTTTGTGGTTACTTTGTTGTCTTTGAAGTAGTTTATATAATATGGCATTTAAGCTATTTATCTTCAAAAAAATGAATGTTCTTGGGTATGATATGTGCATTTGCTGTTGTGGTGGTAATAAATTACTTTAATCACTTTAGTGTTATGGTTAGTAGCTTCGTTTTTTTGTATATTATGTAGTGAGTGAAAATCGTGTCTTTTGTTTTTTCTTGGATGTCTTCTTCAGTATTTTTGGGTCTTCATCAGTGAATTCTTGTAGAAATCGATGTGGTTTCATAATTGGGTAATCTTTTTCTTGGTCGGTTCTTTGGTCTGGGTAAAAACATTCTTACTTTCATGCATAGAACGGCACTTCTGCTCCGCCAGCTAAAAACCCAGCGGAGCTCGGAAATCTGGCGCAACTTATGCATTTTCTGTTCTTGTCCATTCTTCTATGACAACGTTAATGGGACTCATCCCCGCCTCCCGGTGCAGCTCTTCTTGGTGTCTTCTCTCTTGCCTGTATGTACCTGTAATTAGATACATACATTTATTTTGCACCACTTTTAGTTTCATCTTTTGTGTCTTCGAGACACATGACAGTTGCCTTGGTGTTTCTCTTTTGTACGTGCTTCTTGTACTCGGTGGAAGTAAGCTTCATTCTGAGTACATTGCACTCAGTGGTGTAGGGATAACCTCAATCCCCCACTCTGACATCGTAAAGTAGTCGCCTGCAAATTTGGACTCCTGGGCACTTAGGAGAATATCAAGGAAGGGAAGGGATCCTTCATCTTCCGTTTTGTGGGTGAAATTCAGACACGAGTTGTTCTTGAATGTTTCAACTAGGCCGTTCATTTGTTTAAGGTTATTCGTATCCAAAATTATGTCATCGATATAGCGTGCATAGATGGAAGGCTTGGGCACTATATTGATTTTGAAAATCTTGTTCTCAACTGAACCCATGTAAAAATTGGCAAAGAGGATACCAAGGGGTGACCTCATCGTGACGCCTTAGATTTGCACGTACATTTTTCCATCGGGACCATGATCAAGAAAACAAGTAGGTGCATCATGAAGAACACCTGTCTCCCTCTGACAAACAAACTCCAAGAGACTAACGTCGCGTGCGAATATTTGTGTAAAGTCGATGACTGCGAACACCGCAATTCAAAGTAAATCGGCATAACCTCAACAACCCTGTCAAGGCGACTGAAAGCTCACGTTCAAGATGGCAGAATTAAAAACCACGCCAATTCTCATGGCACTACCTTCTCTCGTGAAAAACTGAATAAGGACAACTCCATCATCCTGAGACTCCCAAACCGCAGAAGATTGCGGATTGCCGGAGCCGTCATTATTTAAATGAAGAAACCAGCAATTAACGTGCAACTTCAGCCGGAAACCATACTCCAGACATCTCAGCATCTCCGAGTTGACCGCCGTTAAACGAAGCAAGTTTTCAAACTTTTACTTTCCTTTGCCTTCTTTGCCTGAGAACTAGATCGGAGCGACAAATAATCAGAAGATGATATACTCAATTTTAGATGAAGTAAGGTTAGTGGAAGATATAGTGAGAGTATAATTAAAGCGGGGAGGGGTGTTTTACCTTAGTAGGGAAGACATCGCTTTACTTTTATTTATTTTTACTTTTGCTTTTATTAATTGTTTGAACTTTTGCCCTATGTTTTTGTATTTTCATGAGCTTTAGTATTCCTCTTATTGTTTGTTTTCAAATGATTTGATGTACTTATTTTTTACGTAAATATTCTGCTTTCAAACCTTTGTAGCTCTATTTGCCAACAATTTACCTCGTGTTAAGAGTTTTAATGTAATTTGTTTCTTTCTCATTGTTTCTTATATGTTTTATTAATTGTAGTGTTTGCTGTTTCATTTATGTATTGATGGATGAAGTTTTGTATTGTATTTCATCTATGTATATATGTATTGCTGTAATGTTTTCTTATGAACATGGTTTTAAGCTCGGGAACTGACGTCGGCGTGAGACTTTTGCCCGTAGCCTCGCAGGTATGTTAAGCCTGCCGCCTGTTCCTTGCAGCTCCGGAATGCCCCCCTTCGTTAGAGTAGACCAGACCATTTATGCAAAGGTTTTGGGTGATGACATTGATGGACTCCAAACGTTTCTTCCTGTGCAAATCTCTTTGCCTAAGGCAACCACGCCTTCAGACTTTGTTAATAAGCAGAGATGCAGTGTTCTGGACACGTTGAAGTCTTTCCATCGAGGATTTGCTGGCCGCTTCAGTAATCACTGCGGGATAGATTAGCTTAGCTCAGACATACATCAGATATATTTTCTGATGTTAGCCGAGCTAATATCTCTAAGCCTGTATAGCTTGGAGATTTCTCTTGTTGCCAGGTTTCGCTTCTCCGTGTGGTGTCTAAAATAAGCATGGTCGGTTATTCTTAGGCCAAGAATGGTGCCTTCAGTGGAGTAGCCGTATCTCCTCCCATCTATGTTGATGGGCCATGTCAATTCGCGACTATTTTCGACGATTTTGAATATGTCTCTGTTGGTCCTGATCTTCCATCGTCTTTCGTACTCGTTGATAGTCAGATAATCCGAGCCTTCCAATTTCATGTTTCTTGTAGCGCTTAGATTCCTCTTAAAATTTTCAGCGCCATGATTGGCTAATATTTGTAATACTTATGTTAGCGTAGAAATACTATATATAATGTAGCATATTGTGAATAATTCTATTTCTGTTCATTCCCTGAAGATGACCTAACATGGTCGAAGTAACTGTCGAGAAAGAAAACATGTCATTCGCGGATGTTTTTTTCCCACCTCTAAGACCCCGTTAAAAAACTTCTAAAAAGTATTAAGAAGATATAAGTTAAAATTATTACCGCTGCCACAGCTAGGGACTTCAATCAATATATATTATATATATATATATATATATATATATATATATATACGAGGGCGGTCAATAGGTTTTGCAATTCAGATATAAGCAAATGAGATATGAGGAAAAGTGTTTTATTTTATTTTTAATATAACTACCCTCAACTTCAATGCACTTGCGGCCCCTTGTCCCTGCTGCTTCGAATTCCAGACAACCATAAATCTCCCAACTGCTGTTCAATCCACTCATGCACGGTGAGCTGGACATGTTCATCTTCCCCAAACCGGCGTCCACGCAGTGCAGCCTTGACCTAGAGGAATAAAAAGTAGTCGCTAGGGGCCAGATCTGGACTGTAGGGGAGATGGTTGAGCTCCTCAAATCTGCACTCGCGCAGGGCAGCTTGTGCAACTCTGGCCTTGTGGACTTGAAGTTGAAGTCGATCATGGGGTTTCTAGGGAATGCAACCATGCGTTCATGGATCTCTTTTACATTCTTGCCTTCTTTGCTAAAAAATTTGATCACTGCACGGTGCTCAACCTTCTCCATTGTTCAAAGATTTGTGACTGACGATCTGCGGTCAGCTACTGCTTCTTAAATAGACGAGACAGGAGCGTGCGGCTGCAGGTCTTGACTTGTCATAACTTTTTCCGAACACCCCCACAAACAGCCATTCCCCTTCCTCTGTTTTGTCTTACTGATTCGCAAAACTTATTGACTGCCCCTCGTGTATATATATATATATATATATATATATATATATATATATATATATATATAATTAAAATAAATCAATAGCGTATTATGTGATATGATAGTGAAACCACTGTATAGGAGCATATAATTTATTTACGAAACTAGTTTCGGTATGAAGTTTATCATACCCTCTTCAGTCGTATAATGAGAATCGGAATGAACAAAACAAGTTACTAAATATCTCAAAATCCCAGCCGCCCCATCAAAAAAACCCGGAGAAAAAGGGTTCTAAGATCATTAACTAAACTCTACAATTAGGTTCTGGCAATAAGAGTTTCATTTAAATTTACCTCATTTTATACAAATAGGAGAAATTCCTCACCTACTTTAAGTAGGTGAGGACGAGTAGCCTTTCTATGGAAGGCACAAAAACCAATATCTTAGCACACCACAGTCATAGAAAAGATTCTTTTACAATTCCGTTTGCGCGTCACATTCCATTCTTATACTGTACCTAATTATAACAATGTATAAATCCTGGAGCATTATTGATAAATTATAATCTATTCATGTATTCATTAGAATCAGTAATACATATAAGATTCGACCAGATTTCTATGACTTAAAGAGGCGTCAAATAAGGAGAGCCTATTGGTTTCTTGTAGGTATAGAATAGGTTTATTTTGCTCTTCATGCAGTAAAATCTCGAATAACTATTTCTAAGGCCTTTATGAAGTTAACCTTGTCTGAACATCTACCTCAAGGAGTTGATCTCCTTGATAAAGAAGCAAGAAATTATTAGAAAAGTCGGTTTTAATTTGAGAGAATGCCATTCCAATTCTCACATTTATAATTACAGTATCCAAACCAGGCTAAAAGTTTCGGGGGAGTTAACCTGAATTCCTCTCTTTGCTGAGTCTCAGAAAAAGGCATTGATCATTTATAATGGTTATTTTACAGAGCATTGACAATAAATAACAGTATCTCTTACAAGAATGAGCACTGACTCTCTGAGATCCGATTTTTTTTCCAGGGATCAGAAAATTTTGAATTTAATACTGAATTTAATAATTAATTTGGAGATTTACCTGTATTTTAGAGATACATATATTATATAAGCTACATTCAATTGCAACGGTTTATAAACTGTTATATCTACATTGTATATTATTACAAAACTCTTTCTGTATAGAAGAATACAGGTGTGGCTCAAAAAATAAATAAGAGGTTGTTTCGAGTCTCCTACATGCATTATTAAGAAGAGAGTTTAGATTAAGTTGATTGGTACGAACCGAACGTCTTTTATCAGGAATAAAATTCAGTGAATTTGGGAACCAATTTTTTATGATTTTAGCTCGCGTCAGTTTCAGATCGGATTAATATTTTTTCCATAAGCTTAAGTATACCTATACCATTAAAAATAGGGGATTTTTTTTTAAATAGTATTTTTTTCATGTACATTACATTAGAGGGAGCTTCAGCCCCCTCAGCCC
Organism: Ceratothoa steindachneri; assembly: GCA_963969495.1. Classification (NCBI taxonomy): domain Eukaryota; kingdom Metazoa; phylum Arthropoda; class Malacostraca; order Isopoda; family Cymothoidae; genus Ceratothoa; species Ceratothoa steindachneri. Next base: position 228,160,125 of record OZ018318.1, read on the forward strand.
TCTTTCTGGATCGGCCCCTTTGTAACTCTCCTTTTCAAGGAAAAAGACATTTTAGCAAAAGAAGTAATGAGCAGTTTTAAGGCTCATGTCCTCTATTTAGGACCACAAACACTATCTAATTTAAATTACAATTAACATAAGGTTGTTACTCAAAGTCTTCGGACTCCAGTTTCCAATAAATTCAGTGAGATAATATAATCCATCAATCAAAACATTGATTAAAATATACCTTCTCTTAAAAAATCTTAGAATCTGGTAATCTTTATATTCATTGATTCTAGATAGAAGCAATGAGAGCTACAGGTTATTTGTTCATTGTTTTTTTGGTAGAAATGTATTTCATATTATGGCGAAGGCCAAAGTAGTAGGCACATTTCCATCTTTTATTTGTGTTTAAAGCAATGAATGAGTATTCGTTTGATACTCAATTTACTTCAAAACTGTTATTTTCATCATTACGAACTGAAAAGAGTAGTTAAAGCAACAATTGCAGCCTAGGTCTTTCTTTGCGGTCATATGAAAGATATAATTTTACTTATTTTGAATTATCGCTTACATACCCCAAACCAGCTACGCCTAATCCAATGATGTTACTGTTACTGAACAACATCACTTATTACTTGGCTGCAGCTTTGCCATTGTGTAGAAAAAAACATAATTTGGTGCGCCGGGCAAAGCAGGTTTAAGCAACATCTTACTATTGGATCCAGTATCAGAGGATTACACTATGTGGAAATGATTGAAAAAATTTAAAGGGTATCATTCCCATATGCTCAGGGACCGATCAGGATCACAGAGAGAGTCTCAGACCCGTACAGTGTATACCGGAATAAAATTTGATAGCCGAACACCCGAAGGGTGGCATCCTGTTTGATGGGTGTTGCTTCGACCACTTCCCATCATCAACTCTAACATAAATCATCCCTAGGGAGAGACTAACCGGTAAAACCATGCCATATGTGACAAATCAACTAGGTGGATCAAGGTGACGTAGCTCGGAACGCACTGGGAGACATCTCCATAAGCAGAAAAAACCAATCAAAACATAATAGGAAGAATTTTGAACATGAAATACATTACACACATAAACAGTAAAAGAAGTCACAACAAATTTACCTCGCCCTACCCCGCAAAGGGTTGGAAAAATATTTGCCAGAACCAAGCAAGTCTTTTTTAGGCTGCTTCAGAGACTGTCCTAATGTAGCAAAAAGGTCTGTGAGAATTTATTCGTGTACCTTTAAATCGCTCTAGTAAATTCCATAGATGTGAATAACTGATACCCTCTATTATGCCCACAAAAGAAAGAAGTTTCTCTAATATCAAACAAACGAACAAATGTCCTGAACAAAATAGGGCTAGCTAGGACTCTAAGTGTTAGCTTCCTAAAGTTGAGAGGTCGATCGGTAAAAACACCACATCGGAAATCAAAGAAGATAGAAACAAACAAGAGTCGTGGAATAAAAGCAAAAATATGGTTAAGTTTAACAACCATACTCAAGTGTGAAAACCAACGAAACGGCAATGAAAGTTTCTGACGATAGATTTTTAGCCTATGATATCAGAATCCAGGAAAAAATACATTAAAATTCAGGAGTTCCATAACATTCACATTCACTTCCCGTGCTCTATGCTCTTTATGCTCGCCGAAGAAGTAGCGTGGTAAGGAAGGTACAAGTGCAATTAACCACACGAAAAAAAATGACAAGAACAGAAACTTACCCAGGTGTAGAGGTATAATAATAAATTAATATATATATATATATATATATATGTATCGAGTCTAACGGAAAAAATAACTAAAGACATCTGGGTTTAGCTTTGCCCCTTCGAGGTTTTCCGGTAAAATAGGAGAACGTGCAAAATGGTAAGTGATACGAGACTGATTCCTGACCTCAGCTCAAAAAGGAGGCACTTTGAGGGTGTACTTATAAACAACCCAGTCAGAAGTGCAAACTGCCGATCTCGTATTACCCGCTCTCCTAGCCACAAGAAGCAAAAGTGCGGCAGACCAACCTGACGTTCCCCATCCACCTCCCCACCCACCTCAGCGGGAGTAAGTTGGGTATATAACCGGTTGACCCGAGTAAACCGGGCTTTTTGTTCGTTCCCACCAAAGATACAAGAAAGTCACCGGTTGACAGAAGACTTTTCGAGTGTGACAAGAAGACTCAAAAATCACCGGTACAAAGTTAGTGCAAGTTAAGGAGAATTTGCAGTCCTTTACAATACCAAAGTGTACCAAGGAAGCTCGGCGCCGTCTGAGCCCCAAGATTAGTGAGTATCAACCGACACAGATTGAGGACTCTAAATCTTATTCTATCTGAGTTTGACAACTCCAAACTAGATAGATTTCTCATCCAAAAATCGAAATTGTATAAGCGAGACCCAAATCGCTAGAAAAGAATATAATTATATCCCAAGATTAGAAACCGTTTCAAGGTCATAAACGTACGAGAACCAACCCTACTCATTGACGTCTTTGTTTTGATTCTCTTACGCCAACTCGAAACTACTGTGACGTCACCCGTCAACTCGCCAGGCAAGTCAACAAACGACATCTAGCGAACAAACAACCAACTCAGGAACAATAATCCCTGACGATATTCTAACTGGAAACTGGTATTAATCTCCATTACCTTATGTAAGTAAAGAATAATCCTGTTATTCATGTCCCCGTGCATAAAAATTAGTTTAGCGGATGTCTGGCCAAAGTCAACGCTATTAACTTAAAAATTGTTCCCCCGTAAAATTTTATCTCTACTCGAGCCTCGAGAGTTAGCCCTGTAATCCCATTTTCTTTTTATACGTGTATTAGATCTGTGTGTTTTAATGTTATTTAGTGAGGTGGGTGATGTTTATTAAAGTCTAATTTTCTTTAGTAAATGCACTGTTTTAATTATCCCTGAACGAGTTGAAGTGGCAATATTTAATAAGGTTAAGAAAGAAACCTATTTTATTCATTCACTAGAATAAAATTTAAGTTTAGCACTCTTAGAGCCCGATCCTCAAGCAATCTTCGAGGCACGAACTTACGCCTCAATTTAAAGTTATTTCGTTTATTAAAAGCTAATAAAACAAATAAATATATACTAGCTTGGCATTCTACGACACCAGGTACTACCGAGCAACATATAATGGCACCAAAGAGAAAATTAACCAAATCTTCGGCAACTCTATCGTGGCCAAAATGACGTTCATTATTCATGATCACTTTCAAAACATCGATGAACCAGGATTATACGAGAAAACACGGAAATCATTATTACAAGAGAGCGGGTTGGTTTCCTATATTGAAGGTCTCCCAAAACCCAGACTCTTCAGGAATTTTCAAAATATCCTTAGCAAAGAGAAAAGAAACCCAAACACTCAATAAACAAGGAAAGATGATGAAGAGAATTCAATGGACGAAGTAGAGAAAGATAATCAGACAGATAGCGATAACTAAACTCTTTAAAATAAAATATTTGACGAGTATCAAAAATACAAAACCAGCACGAAAGGATGACAGATTCCAGAGTCCTTTGATGGAGGAAAAGGGGAGTAAAGAAGAACTTTTAATACACGATAAAATTGAAACATTGAAAGAGTAAAAATGGAGGCCAAGGAAGAGCCCTCTCATAAATAAATACACTCTAAAGTAAAAAATACTAACGAAGAGACTAAACATACATAAAACAAATCTAAAAATTTTGTGGGTACATTATGGAAAGATATTTAGGGAAATAGACGCTGAAATACATAATACTAATATCATAAAATAGCGGAAATACGGATAATGAGAAAATACTGTTCTAGAATTATGGGCTAATTGTGACCTATCACACTCAGGAAGGACATCTTAATGATAATGTGCTCCTTTCTGGCCTTGTAATTAGGGCTATGGCGCCAATGATCCTCAATCGGTATAGGGGGCACGCAATCGAGGTCATCAGGCCTGCGGTGGAACTAAACCCTTCTTTGTGAGAAATAACTCCCTGGCAGTTTGGTAAACAGTGCAATGTGAAGTTGAATAGCGATTCTTGCAGGAAGTCAAATCATAGTAGAATGGCGTGTGATCATAAGTGGTCACAGAAACTGGACGCAAAGCATCTTGTGGCCCTGAATGGCCACAGCACGATGATTTTCTGATTGCACGTCTTTGATAAGGACCCGCTACGACGCAGTGCTAGAGAGCAAAAGGAGTTGTATGATTTTTAACTTTATTCAAAGTAAAAGATTTTCCCAGACTGTCTCTCTAATCTAAAGTTTACAAAGGTTTTATACAAGATTTATATGATAGGAGGTAGGGCTCATCTTCAAAGGGGTTTACCAATAAGATACTACTTAGGAGGAGCTATTGACTAATATAATGAAAGTCTTTTAATCCTATATTATGTTGGAGGAGTTTTCACGGGTTTTAAGTGGGTCTACTAATGCTAACCTAAGAAGCACAGGTCACCTCTGAACACTGCTTGTTTATTTGCTAGTTTGACGACCAATGGGACGGCATGAACTTTTCCTTAACTATCTTCAAATTGGATGGCACCGGAAACGTGATATCATTGAGATTTGGGAAAAATGAATTACAGAAATTGGTCAACAGATGATAGAGTTGAATATAAAGAACAGTTGAGCTTTCCCCCAAAATTTAAACTTTGTGAATTGCTAAGCGTTTAATTCGTATTTATTTGTCTATCTATTATGTATCGATTTATCTATCTAATTATATCCAAATATATGTTTCCTAAGTTTGAAAGTGAGAGGCGGGAGTCCCGTTTTTTCTAACTATTCTATAGTTACTTAGTTGTTAAGGCAGTTGACAGCAATTACGAGGGGTGGTCAATAAGTTTTGCAATTCGGATATAAAGAAACGATATATGAGGAAAAGTGTTTTATTATTTTTTAATATAACTACCCTCGACTTCAATGCACTTGCGCCACTTGTCCCTGAGGCTTCGAATTCCCGACAACCAGAAATCTCCCGACTGCTGTTCAATCCAATCCTGGACGGTGAGTTGGACATGTTCATCTTCCCCAAACCGGCGTCCACGCAGTGCAGCCTTGACCAAGAGGAATTAAAAGTAGTTGGTAGCAGCCAGATCTGAACTGAAGGGATAATGATTGAGCTCCTCGAATCGGCACCGGCGCAGGGAAGCTTGTAAAAATCTGACCTTTTGGAAAGGGGCATTGTCGTAGAGGAGCAGCATACCGCGTGTCAACTTGCCGCGCCGCTTCTGACGGATGCACTTCTGCAATCCAGCCAGTTCCTCGGTGTAATATTGGCCTGTGATGGTCCTTCTACGAGCGCATAGTACACCATCAACACTACCTCAGAATCCCAGAAGATGGTGGCCATGATCTTCCCGGCTGAGGGTTGGTTCCGGAACTTGATGGGTGGCAGAGAGCCCCTGTGCTTCCAGTCTATGCTTTCGAGCTTGGTCTCAGAATCCTAGTAATGAACCCCCGTTACATCACCTGTCGCTATGCGTGACTCGAATCCCGCCGGGTAATGGTTGTGCAGGAGCAGCAGCTCCTCCGAACTTTGACGACGTTGAAGTAAACCATAGAGCGTGAGGTTTCGTGGGTTTTCTATGGACCCAACTGGCAGAGACCTTGGTCATGGCCAAATTGTCATGGATGATGTTGATAACACTTCAATGTGATATTACAAGTTCTCGCTCGATTTCTTCGACCTTTACCCATTGATTTTCGAGGATCATCCTATCCACACAGGCCACATTGTACTCGTTGGTCACGTCTGACGGGCTTCCTGGACGGGGATCATCTTCAAGGGACTCACGACTATGGCGGAACTCCCTATTCCAGCGAGCAAGGGGCGGTGTCGGTCTACACTGCAACCATGCGTTCATGGAAATCTTTTGCATTCTTGCCTTCCTTGGTCAAAAATTTGATTACTGCGCGGTCCTCAACCTTCTCCATTGTTAAAAAATTTGTGACTGACGATCTGCGATCAGCTAATGCTTCTTAAATAGACGAGGCAGGAGCGTGTGGCTGCTGGTCCTGACTCATCATAAGTTGTCCTAATACCACCACAGAAGCCATTTCCCTGCCTCTGTTTTGTCCTACCGATTCGCAAAACTTATTGACCGCCCCTCGTAAGTAGGGAATAAAAAATAGAAATATCAGAAATTTGCTGGATTCATATCTGGCAATTGAATCAGTATGTTGCTTGGGTGTATGATGATAGCTATACGATATCATTCCTAATGGTGCTATTATTTGCCTATATCTATGTTGCTATCCATTGTCACAAGAGGATCCTTGTCATCTTCCTGAGAGATATGAATGCAATATGTCAATAAGCTGGAGACAGAAAGAAAAAATGGGAAAAGCCAATTCGAAAAATTCTCTATGGACAGGAAAATCGTCAATACATAGTGCGCCGAGTTACCGACCAATGTCAGCCTAGCAAACCGTTTCGCCCCATATAAGTACTATATACAGACGGGAATATACCAGTTCGGCGTAGACCCATTTTGGTGCAAGACCCTATTCGGTGCAAACCCTATGGGTTCAGACCCTATTCGGTACAGACTATTTTCGGCGCAGGTCCTATTCAGCGCAGATCTACTTTAAACAAAACTGAAAAGAAAGGTTATTGCTATAAATCTCTGTTAAGAAAGTCGGAAATTCTGTGATCAACGGCGCTCGTTCGTTCGTTTTCGAACATACTAAGAAACTATTTGACCGATTTCTACCAAATTTGTTGGAACACTAGAGAATTAGCATAGAGGAAAACTATTTTATTTTTTATTTTTTTGCCAAGGTAACTGCGTAGAGATTATGTTATCATTTTCATATTTTAATTTGTCTGTTTACAAAATTGTATGAAAATTAATTACTCGATATATGTAGAAATGAAGCATATAAAACGCATATTAAGATATTTCTATAAATACATTCACAGGCTAAACCTTCTTAATAAGTTAAATTATATAAAAAAATTAATGCTGGAAATTTATTAGGCATCTTGCAATCTTAAAACTAGAAATATGTAAAGGTAAAATAACAAATGCCTATACAGACTGTCGTAGTATAGCCGACTATATAATACCCTACCTATTATCAATATGAAGGGTAGAGCTCAGGCTATTAAAGCGAATCGTCCAATGACTGAACACTACGTTGATGCGCGGATTAGAAAGGTCAGGATGAGGTGCAAGGTCAATACGCTTAACTAATCAGCTCGAGTCCGCGGTTGGTGAGATTTGAATAACGAGGCTGAAAGTGACGTTCAGGTTAATTAAAGATACACAAAAGAAAATATAAAATTTATTTACAAATTAAAAATGATCAAAATGATATATAGGAAAATTAAAGGTTACATAATGATTTATCGTTATTGGTGGGAAAGTCTAATTTCTATTAATTAGTTTCGAGTTACCTGCTCAGATCTAAATGGGCTCACAGGATTAAAGGGGAGAAAAGGGGGCTTACGGATCGGAGGGCGACAGCGACTTCAAGGAGCCTTGAGGGAAAGTAGGGGCTCGGCGAGACGATCTTGTCGGCAACTTCAAAGGAGGGATCTTCGTCATGAGAAGAGTGGAAAGGAAGGGTATGGTCTGCACCTTAATTTCGGGTCTGTGAAAGCGTAAGTTCTAACCTTAGCTGGGGATGGAGGGGGGAGCTTGAATCCTTGGTGATTCATGGGAGGGGTATGCCTACCTCAGGGTAAATTCGCCGGGGCTGAGTGCTTCTAGGACTCGAAGGATTAGTCCGACGAAGCTGTTTAGAAGATGGCGGTGGTAGAGGCTGCCGTTTTACCGTGGATGCATTACCGGGGAGTGAGAGTGTCCAGCCTTCGGTTGGCTACACACATAAACACCGACTTGAGACGAGGGACGTCTTCTTCGAGCGAGCCTTGTTCTTACTACTGTTCCAAGTCGTCTAAGGGGTTTAAATATGGAGAGTCTCATCATGCGAGGGATGGAGAAAACCCACAATTTGTGAAATTCCCATGGGGCAGCTGAGGCGCCAAACTGATGGCGATACACATACTCTCTCTTTCTCCGCAGGTGAAACTGCTAGAATTTCCGACCGCGGACAGGATGTTTTTCTCACGCTACTTTGATCCTACGATGGGGTGAAGGCACATCGGGGCTTGCTTCGCCATGTGGTTCTCTGCCCTGTGGGCTGTGGCTAACCACTTGGCTTACAGCAACATTTTAAGCATTACAAAGAGGGGCCAAAAAAGGTATCCTGCTACCCAGCTTTAAAAGTGGCATACATATGAACGCATACCTTTCTAATAATAATAATATATTGATAAACAAATAATATATTAATAATAATAAACTAGAAGTATATAAGGGTAATAATTTTACACTGCCTTTATATATGCATATAAATATGACGCAAATTAAACGCATCCATTAATAATAATAATAATCTAAACTCAGTATCATTTCTGTATTCAAGAGAATGTCCTAAATCAAAAGGATCCTTTTAAGCTATTAAAATTTGCCACTTATAGTTACAGTTGATAATTGTTGGACTAAAACAAGGTTCAATTTTTAAAATTATTCGGAATAATTTGCAATAACATTCACGAATTTAAATTGGAGCAGAGCGTATAGCAAGGGATGTACACACCTTGTGAGAGGATTTTCCTCGAAGGATCAGCGCTTGAAAAGAAGCCCCCTGGAATACCCAATTCAGCCTCTTTGCTCCAAACCTCGTGCTCCTTAGCGTGGGAATTTTAGTATGATAGAGCAAGCAACAATCCAGCGCTGAGTCGCCCGAAAAGGCTGTATTTGATAATCCGGGGGCACCTCACTCTCTCACCCCCATGTCTCACAGGCATTTCCTTCTTCCGCGAACGCGGCCGTAAAAACTCAACCCCATATCTGAAGACAAACTTAGCTGTCCTACCCAACTCGTTATCTTGAAATAAATTTCCATAGACTGATGTCGAGAGTTCTCTGGGAACGGCCATACACTGGGGCTATCTAACGGACCAGCAACCTGGCTATTTTACCCTGCGTCCCCCATTCCTCGAGGAGATTGAGAGTTTATCAGTCTCTCCGTTCAGATCCTTTGTCTGTTCCTCCGTGAAGTCTGGCAACCCCTGTTCGAGTCGTACCTCGTCGTTAAGAACTCAGCAGCAGATCAGAGGGAAGCTTATCGAGACACAATTTTCCTGGAGAACTATGCGCCCTCCCCCTTTTCTCGTATGCCACTTCAAGACTCCTGTTTCCCTCCTCTAAGACTTCCTGTCGTGTCGCAGAACTGTCTCGTGTTTGAAATTCTATCTCTCTGGAGCAGAGAAAATCTCGTTCTTCAACAAGAAGTACTCAGCTCCATCTACGAGTCCTCCACGTCAGAACTAACAGAAGTATTTCCTTGAAGACCTGTGCCGTTGGTCTTAGCCCTCCGCAGACTTCTAAGCAGCGAGGCAAAGCGAGTTTGCTTTGTAATTTCCAGATTACACCCCCCCGTCAATCGTCACCTGCAAAAACTTTTGAATTAACTTGCCGCTCAATCTTAACTAATATCCAATATTCGATTTAGCGAATTAACTATTCTAATAAACCAATTTTTTTCCCCTTTATTTATTTATAATATATATATATATATATATATATATATATATATATATATATATATATATATATATATATATATATATATATATATATATATATATACATATATATATATATATATATATATATACATATATATATATATATATATATATATATATATATATATATATATATATATATATATATATATATATATATATATATATATACTGGGAATTGATTTGTTCCTGGGAATCTAATATGTAGTAGGAATATGAATATCCAGGTGATTACACTAATCATTTATTGGCCGGACGTTTCGGACCTTTACTAGGACCATCTTCAGCGACTATGTCGACTAATGAGAAGGGGAAGGAACATCAATTAATAGCAGTTAAAAGAATGCATTAAATAATGAATAAAAAAAAACTAATAACAATATATAGATTTAAATAATACTACCCAGTGTGATTTAAAAAAAAATAATAATAGAAAGTGAAATTATAACATAAACTAACTTGAATATTACATATTAAAAGTTACTGGAGTAAACAAAAAATAACCTATTATATTAAATTGTTAGAAACAACCAAAAACCCGAAAACAAATCAGAATGAACAAAGTGACCAACCTTTATCGTGGGAGTTGAGAAATCAACTAACTAAACATATAAAACTACTAACGAAATTTGCTCGGTTGGCTAGTTAATCTATTGAAGTTTTGGTTGGTTATATTGTGAATAGTTTAATTGAGGAAGAGTAATTATTTAGGTTTGGATTTATTTTATTGGTATACATTGACTCTAAGATTTTCAAATATATATATATATATATATATATATATATATATATATATATATATATATATATATATATATATATATATATATATATTATATATATATAGCCAAAAAAGTACAGTAGCGTATGTGTAACTATAAGCATAAAAACACAGTCGCTGCTGAACAATTGAGATAGAGAAGTTGCTTAACGTACAAACACACAAATCCATGGACTAAGGTGGATTATGCGAGGATGTCTCGACATTTTTGTGAAACGGATGTATGAATTTCTTTCTTATTAAATTAATATTGAATTGGCCGTAAGAACTATTAATGTTGTGAGACTTATCAACTATTTTAGCCTTATTAAAATCAATTTGATGAATTTCATTGGACATATGTAGAAATAAACTCGATATGCGACGTGATGCCCTGCTTCAACGGGTAATATATATATATATATATATATATATATATATATATATATATATATATATATATATATATATATTCTATAGGTTTGCTTCTAAGAAGGCTTATTTTCAGGTTGAGGATAAATCCCAAAATGAGACATGTAAAATTTCTCATTTAATTAAGTACAACGTTTCGGGTACCTTACCCATCTTCTGGTCTATAAAAGATAGATTTAGAACACGTTTAAAATTACAAAAATTATAATGCACACATGGATTAGAAATAAATTATTTAGTTAATTGAAATTATGACAAATCGTTTGAAAACTATTGAAATTTAGATATGGATCCATTATGGGTACTTTAAATATGCATAAATATAACACTAGTTGATGCAATTATTGGTTGACACAGATATTAGTCACTAAATGAAGCAGCAATAGTAATAAATTATTAAATAAATTAAAAATATGAAAAAATCATTTAAAAACTTGACACTAAATGTAGATGCTATAAATATGGTTAAATATAAAAATATACTAATTGAGGCAATTAATTGGTATACAAAAATATTAGTCACCTTTAGTGGACGGCAAAAGCGGAGGGACTGAGGAAAGATTATAGAGGGAACCGATTAGAGATTGGTAGGTTGAGAAAATATTTTGAGTGGTTTATGAAATGAGAAGGCGAAAAGCAGTTGAATCAGAATTTAAACTGGGATTTAGTTGTTTTATAAATAATGATTGGAGAATGCGCAGGGAAGTGGAGTCCTTTGCATGTCCTATAATTTGAAAGTTTTTGTGGGAAATTTCTGTCTTACATTTAAGTGAATGATCTCGAATGGGAGAAGTTTCTTTATTGGTCAAGGTGGAGCCAGTGCGAGAGGTAATACCAAGATGAGAACAGACCCTAGCCCTAAGTGAGCGAACAGTGCTGCCAATGTTGATCCCCTGAACAGCTCATTTCAGGTGGATGTCTGTCTTTAGTTCTGAAAAATTTTCCAATATCAAAGTTGTTAAGGAAAACTATTTTAAAGTTGGTATGCGTGTAAAAACTTTTCAAAAGCTTATTAAGTTTTCGGCGTAAGGGTAGGTTGAGTGGGCCAATATCAGGGAGAAGACAATAGCGGACATCCTTGGGGACAAAGGAAATTTCTTGTGGAGGATAGAATATTTTATCAAAGAATTGACGGATCCATTTTTGTACAAGTGAGGGCTGGAAACAATTCCTTTGAAAATAACCCATGAGAAAACTGAATTTAGAATGAACCAGAAAATAATCAGATGTAAGCTGAAAGCCACGGGGAAGGAGGGTTTTGATGTTGTTGATCTTATAAGAAATATCACAAAAACTGTAAAAGTTCATGCCGAGACCAGAAAAGAAGGATTTACGATAGACGGAAGTGGTGAAGTTGGGCGAGGAGCGTGATATGAGAAAATCCAAAAATGGTAATTTTACATCTTTTTCTTTATCAATTGTGAATTTTATATTAGAATGGCGATGATTCAAATATTCAAAGAATGAAAGAGACTGTTGTTCTGTTTTAAATATTATAACCGTATCGTCCAGTAAACCGCGGTAAAATATCAGTTTCAAATCAGGAGGGCATTCTCGCAAAGCAACTTCTTCGAAGTTGGACATAAAAATGTCAGCAAAAAGAGGACCCATGGGGAAAACCCATTCCAACACCATCAGCTTGTTGATAGATGGAGATGTTAAACAGAAAACAGTTGTCTCTCATGGTTAGTTCAAGAAGAGACCGTAAAAGCGACGGTGTGAATTTATGAAAGGTCTAATCCGGTTAGGGAAAGGCCTTTTGGATGATTAGGTCTATGGTTTCATTTACGGGGAAATTTGTAAAAAGGGAGACGATATCAAAGCTACACAAAAAGTCAGGACCAGGAAGTTTCAAGTTCCTGAATTCTTCAGCCAGAGAATAACTATTGTTAACTTTGTATTGATTAATGGTAAAAGGGTTAAATAGAGGTACTAGATATTTAGCCAACTTGTAGGTTGCCTTTGGGTATGCAGCTAGTATGGGGCGGAGGGGAACATTAGGCTTGTGGATTTTAGGAAGGCCATACATAAGTCCGGGATTAGAGCCAAAGGAGAAAATTTGTTTATAAGTTTCATCGTAAATGATATTAAGAGTTTTAAGTTTAGAAAGCAAGCGATTAACTTTCTCATCCAGAATTTGGGAAAGTTTCGAGGGATCTTTGTTAAGAAGTTTAAATTGAGATGAATCAGAGAGAATGTTATTCATTTTGTTAATGTAATAAAATTTGTTGAGAACCACAACACCGTTAACTTTATCAGGCCTGGTGACAAAAATATCAGGATTGCTTCCGAGTTCACGAAAAAGCTGGAAATCATTCTTTTGTATGAAAAGGGAACTAAATCGAAGATTTTTCATTTTTATGTAAAATTCATTTGTAAGAAGGGAAAAAGATGATTTGAGATCTTTAAAGTTCCCAAGTATAGGAAGAGGTTGTAAATCATAAATGAATTTTTCAAAAACTGGAAGTAGTTTGGGAATTTGTGAGAAAAAACAGGTAACATAAATTGAAGACCAAGTGAAAGAAGAAAAGATTCTCGTAGCGATAATTTATAATCTGATAGGTTATGAATGACACTTTCAGCTGAGTTTAGGCTTGGACGGGACAAATCAAGCTTATTAAGTTTAGCATTATGGGTTTGAATGACTTGAGAAGAATTCAAGTTAGTTTCTTTCACACAAACTGAACGGTAGCAAATATTATCACAAAAGGAAAAGGTTGAGCGCAATTTATAAAAGGAGAAATTATAACTTTTCTGGGTTTTAGGCAAAAGTTGAAATTTGAAGTTGATTTCATTATTGAGGAGATAATCCAATGATGACTTGTGAAATTCGGAAGAATACAGAGACTTACGGTAGAGTTTAAAGATTATAAAGTTGGGATAAACATTGTTAGACCTACAAATTTTCAGAAATTGAATGTCAAGTTGTACTTTCTTGAGGCGACAGGAAAGTTTGGATGCTTGCCGAAAAAGCCTAACGCCATCTTGTCCATAACGGGATCGTATATATTCTATAGGTTTGCTTCTAAGAAGGCTTATTTTCAGGTTGAGGATAAATCCCAAAATGAGACATGTCAAATTTCACATTTAATTAAGTACAACGTTTCGGGTACCTTACCCATCTTCTGGTCTATAAAAGATAGATTTAGAACACGTTTAAAATTACAAAAATTATAATGCACACAAGGATTAGAAATAAATTATTTAGTTAATTGAAATTATGACAAATCGTTTGAAAACTATTGAAATTTATATATATATATATATATATATATATATATATATATATATATATATATATATATATATATATATATATATATTGCCCCGTTTATTATATACATTCAAATTATATTTTGTGCTCCTGATCATTATATATCCTTAAACTTCAACTTCGCAAGCCATTCGATAAGCCCCGGCCAATTGCTAACGCATTCAAAATCAAGGAGGCGGCCTCCCACTTCTATAATTGCTCTAATGCTTATCGCAGACGGCCTCGAGACGGCTATCTGCCCATGGATGTGTATGCGCACTTAGTCCGAGCGAGTGTAGATTGGCATACCTCGACACCCCCATATTTCTAAACCTCAAATTTCATGAACCTGGTAAAAAAGAGGGCGTGAGATTTTAAAATAACCCTCAATAAAACCTTTTTCCACTTATTTAAAAATCTCAGGTTAATTTTACGTCCAAATATTAAACTTCTACAAGAAATTTCAAACATTTTGATCTCTTCTAGAATAACAAGACTGGCTAAATCCATTGAGCTAATCAGGTATGATCTTACATTATTTCTTTCTCGATGGATAATCTTTTTTAACGATCTAATATCCCTCAAACCTCAGAAATAAATTTTGCAAGCATGCGTTGACAACTATAACAGTCCTTTCTACTGCGTTTCTTGTACGTGTCTTTATTTGAATTAGATTGCGGTTTCTTAATTTTGTAAGGCAAATGATCGTGTTAATGGTTATTAATATAATTCACGATTTCTTCCTTTTGAACATGAATTCTTGCTTTACAGGAATCTTTTCCTTCGCGCCTATAGAATTTTGTTTCTTTATGCGCACTATATCAAAAACAGATAAAACCATCACTTGCAAATTTTGGCTTTCTACTTTTGTTATTATATTAACTACCATATATATCGTCTTAGAAAAGTTTAATTAATGAAATACTTGAGCTTTTTATAGAGTTACATAAATTACTCACTGGAAATTATTTAAGCAAATCTCATAAAACTGAATTTTGTATGAGTTCTGGATATCTAAAAAGTTCAGAAAGTTTGATTTTAGTCAAGCCAGTTAATAAATTTATAATTGAAAAACATTTTCTATTTATAGACTTTATTGCTGAAAAAATATGATCTCACATTTTTGGTTCAATTTCCTGGTTCCAAGACTTTTCATCTTCATGCTGGAAAAGGAGCAATTAATGGAATCAGAATCCACTAAAATCTCTTGCCCATAAATATTTAGAAATATGTGCCGGAAACTTTGTTTCAAAACAGGCAAGGTGAGTTTTTTAGGGTACATAAGACATAGGTAGTTTATGTATGAGCTCCATCAAAAATTGAATTAATTTAATCAGTTTAAAAAAATCAATATATCCTAGGAATTTTCAGAAAATTTCCCCCGTTATTGTAAAACAAAAATGATGAGTCTATTTTCATTATTACATGGCTTTCGGAGTTGTTATTTAAAATTTATACCCCTATTTATGATTCAATTTCGAGATACATGGCTTATTAATATATATAGGAATATCCCAGTATGCTTCATTTATGTATGATTGCATGCATTATTTTTAATAATATTAATACTAATCTATGCATTCAATATGCCTCATTTATATATGTCACTATAAAGTCGGTCTACAGTTAGTTATTGTAATTTTATCTTTATATTTCTATTTTTAAATTCTCACAGTAGTTAAGAATTTTCTAAAGTATTTAGAAAAGTTATTAATGAAAAAATACTTAATCGAATATATCAAAATATAATAACCAGATTTTAGGCAAAAACTAATCGTTTTCCTCTAGGGCCCTCTAGAGCTCCACCAAATTTGGTACAAATCGAGTAATTAGTTTTCGTGCAATTTTGTAAAAAATCAAATGAAGAAAATCGATCACATAATTTCCACAAAGTTCTGGCGAGAAAAAACTTTTTAAAGGATTTAGAAACTCGCTGTTAACGGTTGGAACTGCAAAGATATAGTTTAAAAAAATATTCTTAAGGGGATAAAACCAGATGTTATTACCGGATCTTGGTCAAAGACTAGTCGTTTTCTTCTAAACTAACGCACTAGTGTTTAATCAAATTTAGTAAAATCAGTAATTAGATTTCATGCAATTTTTTAAACAAAGAAATTAAAACATGTTGGCAATAACATATTCTCCTTGAAAAGCACTTCCAGGGATTTAGAAACTCAGCATTAATATTTGCAGCTTTAAAGATATAGAATTTTTAGTTAATAAATATGAAATAAAAAACCCTAACCGGATCAAACCGAAACTTGTTAAAAAAACAAATAATTTACTTTTAGGCCAAGTAAGGCTCTAGTGCTCCACCAAATTTTGGAGAAATCGATAAACAAGTTTTTGAGTAAGTTTGAAAAAGGACGAACATCGGCGATCATATAATATCGACTTCCTTCTCAGACTTTATTAACACTAACATTTCTTTTCAAACTTTAAAAAAACCGTTAAACTGATTGAGCTTATAAATTTACCAATCGTTGCACCGAACAGGGTCTGCGCCGAATAGGGTCTCCACCGAAATTGTTTCGCGCCGAAGAGGGTCTGCGCAGAAACGCTCGGGCCGCCTAGGGTTGCGCCGAACTGACCGCGCCGAAATGTCTTAAACCTTATAGCGCCCGAACTCATACCATGTTACGATCAAATTGGAATCTCAATCAGGATAAATTGAAACCCCAACTAAGTTAAGGGTATAGAGAAAAAACTGCAATAGAGCAAACAGTGAAGCTTATAAAAGTGGAGAAAATAGGCAAATCCCAGCCGAACTAGAAAATGCTTCCCTTGAAAATATATATCGTAGAATGAACAGTATATATATATATATATATATATATATATATATATATATATATATATATATATATATATTATATTTAGACGGAGTGGACGTTCATGGTCAATTGAGTGACCTTTGCTCGTATCCCAGCAGCCGATGGGTAAGGGGAAGCTAAGTAGTGGGGAACGGGGTTCCCAAACGAGTGCGTGGAAGAATTTATTCTTTATTATGGCCATTAGTATAATAACGAAAGCTGCGGGGCTTTGTGGCTCTGGACAGAAGGGTACCTAAATAATCTCTAATAACTACAATAGGTATACCATATATACAAATGTAAAATATTGCAAACGGATACTTAATGTTTACAGGGATCAGACTAAAACATTCCCTGGAGCAAATAGATAGGCTCAAACGTGAGCCCACACTTTACAGGTTGACTGGTCAAGAAACCACAGTTGAGCCGCGAGGTCTTATAAGACGACACGGGAAATGGATGATTGAACGAGTAAATCGTAGTTGATGGAGTTTAACCTCAAAGAGTGAATTAGAGGGAAAACTTGCGCCAGACAAGGTTAAAACCGAATTCAAGGAAAGCCAATTGACTGGAGCTAAATTCCTTCGTAGAGAATTCTTGCCTTCGAACTCGAGAAGGGAGCATGGAGCTGAATCAAGAAAACAAGGTGTCTCGTGCAGATACGCGGGTCTATACCGGGTTTCCCCGGCTCTGTCTAGCATTATATATGGGCCGGCCGTAAGTGAAAATGCCTCAGGCAAAGAAGGGACCTCTCCTGAACTAAACACTGCAATGGGGGATAGTGATGAACTCCAGCGGTGTTTCTTGATATCACCGGCAAGGCAGGCAGCCTCTTCTTGCCCTCCTGTGCTTGGAATTCTTGCTCCTGCCTTATCGGCGGAAGCGGTTCGATTTTCCCACGGTTTACACGAATTTGCCCTGCGTTGCTCGACCTCGTGCTCTACCTCATGGCTTCTCGGCCTTATGGCGGTATCATCCTCTATTCCCCATAATATAGACTAGGCGCTATAAGAAGTAAATAACTTAAATATCGGCCAGCTAAATACAATCATCAACATGACATACCAGCATAACTAAATGAAATCAGAAACTAACACGTTTGAATGCATCAGATGACGAATAACAATGATAAAAATATCGAGTGCTTCCCTGCTTTAGCAATAAAGCACCGGGCCATAGAAGGCTGACTAAATTAAACACATCAAAAGTCTGACTAAGAAGTCTATAAGGAATGATGAGAATATGCAATGACAGCTTAACCTCCTGCTATATCTCAGACGACTATAAAGTGGATAAAATGATTTTCATAGCCAATTCGGGTAAGCCACCAACAAGAAAATAAAGCTACCACCTAAATTCTCGCGTAGAATTTGGCGCAATGATATTTGAAAAAATAGTGAGAACAAGACTGGTGAGCCACCTGGAGGGACAATCCTTCTATATTAAGTAGCACTACGGCTTCAGAAAAACAGAGGCAGCACATAAATGGCAATTTGTAGCATTATAAAAAAAAAACAAGGAAGCTATTTAAGCATCGTCTTTTCCGATATAACTAAGGCCTTTTATAAGGTGTGGCAAAGGGTTGTGTAATTTAATATCCTAGGGCTGAGAATCATTTAAACACTTGAAAAGATAATCTGTGATCATATCATGGAGGGAGTTGCCTATATATTTACAAATGTATATTCCAACTCCATATGCCGAAATTTTAACTGAAGGCAGGCTTACCCTTCAAAAACTGCATTAACCCAAACCTTTACTCATTATATATGGCAGACATTCCAGCACCGAGCAACAAAATTGCCTCAAAATTTAATTTGTCGACATCAATCAATTAATCGTATTTCTATTAAAAACAGTAGACGAATTTATATGCTCGAATCATTACCAGAGACTATGAAACATCAACGAATATAAACGCAAATGGAAGATCCGTACCTATGATGGCTAATTAAAAATAATACCACTAGGGAGTTACAAAATATCAGTTGTTAATGGTAGGATAAAAGATTTACCTAAACAAAACTGTATTGTACTTGGGATGAAAATTATTACAACCGGAGAGAGGACGCACGCCATAGAACGGATCCAAAGAGCAGCACTTCGAATTATCTATAGTTTCAGAAAACTCCCTCTAAATGAAAAACAAAGGGAAACAATAAGTGTAATCGGTTAGAGAAACCATGATATACACAGCGACTTCCCTCCACTGCCTCTCCTAAACTCAAAAGCTAACATTGTAGAGCTTATAGAACAAATGCACGTACCTAATCACCGGTAATGGTCGAAGAAAGAAGAGGAGCCAAAATAACTCCTCCAACTAATAACAAGTAATATCACCCACATTAATATAGTTATGAAAATAAGAGCTATAGTAACTAAAGAAATAATGGTTCGTGTCCTAGGAGAGGAAGTTAGACCTCTCCTTAAAAACACAGAGGAGGTCAATCCCGCAAAATTCTCTAGTTACATCAACAAAGTATGTAATAAAACATGGCAACATTTTAAGGGCGATAATTTACCAAAATGCTAAACTCATATAAGATATAAAACTCGAACAAGACTAACTGAAATGTAACGAATCCGAAAAAAGAGTTGATAAAATAACCGAAACCAAACTACCGAATATGAGTTAAAGGACGAACAAGATGATAATTACAGGATAAAAAAATAAATTACAGCAAGTAAACAACAACAAGGAAAGCAATTTTTGAAGAAAATTGTTTAAACGCCACTAATTCCGCAATTAAATATATAATACACAAAAAGTTAATATAACACAAGAACAAACCAAAAATTTATACCTACAAAATAAAAGAGTTAATACACAAAATATTAAACAATATAACAAAAATAAACACCTACGAACCGTGATAAACTCAACCATTAGCCTGACCCCCAGCCACCTATGCCTCTCTGCAAACATAATGTTTTCTTCTCATTTTCGAACTACTTTTATACCTTTCTATCAAGACCTCTTTCTCCCTTACACTTCCTTCACCTCTTTGACATAATTAAATCATACTTTAAATTAGATATAGAGTGACATCTATATCTGCCATAACAGAATCTGTCTGACATAATATGAGAGCGAAAAGCTGCCCGTGATTTCTGGGTTCAAACAGCACAGAAAGAAAGAGAGTCGTGAAAATGAAGTGAGTTAAAGAATGAACAACAAAACCTGATTATATAAGTCCATGTTTATGTAAGAAGGCATAATAAAATGCGAAAGGCGTTTTTAATATTCTTCTCTCCCAGATATAATTTTCTTCAGGCCGGAAGCTCACAGTTTCACGGGCTGTTGCAGAATTACCTACACTTTACTCACAAACACCTGGGTACTACCCGTCTTCTGATAATAACAAGATCGAAGTACTGGATGCGGCGAGTGGGATAAGTGATTAAGATTATCATGGATAAGGGCCTTATTTGTTGTAGCCTTTTCGACTTAGAAATAAGAGGTCTGGTTGCCGTATCATCTTTGTCAACCGCAATCCAGTATATTGATGTCATCTCAACCAGGAATGGCAGAAAAAGGGAAAAGGTTTATAATCTTGTATTTAAGTGTGCCTTTACGCGAATAATTCATTTGGAAACGGTCGTAAATTGAGGGCTGAAATCGTTGTTATGCGTTTCTAGCATCAATATATATAAACACAGAAGGCAACAATTAAGACTTTACTATGGTAAATTATATTTTCACCCAAACCAGGATCCTATGGTATACGAGATATGTGGAATGTCTCATAGGTCTTAAAAAACAATATATTTTGTCGCAGAGGATAAAATAGTTTACCAAGATGGGATTTGACTCTCGTTACCGACGTCGAGAACTTCCTGAATTATCGCTGTTTTAATTAAAGTCTCTCTAGGGATTATATGTAATAGCCCTTTAGCATCTCTTCATCTACAAGAAAATTTGTGGAGGCTTGTTTTAGATAAGTTTATGAAGGTATAAAGCACAGTTTACTAAATTGATTACATAGATTATATTCGTTTTCTGAAATTCGATTAAAATTACTCATTCAGACATCTTTTTAAGAGGTATTTTTTGATAAAATTGAGATTAAAAAAGGAACTATCCGAGGTAGTAAAGAAGAAGAAACTGAATGAATCAAGTAAAGCACAGCATTTACTGAAAATCTCAAAAGAAGTGAAGGTTGATCAACGCATTATGAAGAGAAGTGTAGAGAATTGCATTCAGCCATGAAAGAAAATGATTTATCCTGAATTTCTAGTTGGTACCTATAGACATATTTTCAAATCAGAAATGAAGGTGTTTTGAATCTTCTAGCAACCAGTTAAACCATTTTTAATGCTATTCAGGGGTCTTCAGTCTTAATAAAAGCAAAGTTTATGCTTGTCATGAAATTTTAAAATGTTAGGAACAAGAGCAACTAGCCCTTCTTATGAAAGAAAATAACCCCAATGAAATGGGTATATTGTAGGCCTGACTATATACAAAAACTGACTAGAAAATTTATCTCCACAGACGAATCACGAGTCATTCTGGATGGACTTGGATATTTGGATAAGAAAGAAGCTTGGTTGGCAATGAAAGTCATGTGAGGCAGTTTAGCCAGCAAAAACCAGGAATGCACCTAATGCGTGTTCCTGGCGGGAAACATTATGCCTTGGTTTAAGAAACAGAGAGTGAGAATAAATAAAATAAATTGTTTACATGAGGGTCAATGCCCCTAGTCAGGCTTATAATTTCTATAAGAACCGACAGGAATAAAAAGTATTTGTAAAATACTCAATCATGGAATGTCCTCTAAACAGTTGTCACCTTAACTCAATAGGAAACTTCTATGGAGTCTTGATGAAAGGTGTTTTCCCAGATGGGAGGCAATTTAACCAAAAAAAACCTTAGGAAAACCATCCAAGATGCTGGTAAAAAGGCTTCTGCTAATTAAATTTCATTTTGGACTTAATCAGAAACCAAAGCCTCTCCAGAAGAAACGTTTCTTTGTCCACTCTCTCTTTAACAATTCTTCTTTAAATTTCTATATATATAAAATAATTTTCCTTCGTTCTATTTCCTACAGGTACTTTATAGAAAATGATTAAACTTTGCAAACCTTATTATATGATTTGTTTTTTGTATATGTTGAAAACTCTATGCACTCCTACTAATTAAAAAACTTCAAATGATCTCTTGAGAGTAAAGTTTTCAGTCCAACAATAATTTGTCTTGTTTTTCTATCTTCTGGGATTTAGATTATATATATTCGTCTTACATTTCTTGTTAATGTATATCTTAACTCCATAAAAAACGATACACAAAATGTGTAATCTCTAATTACACTTAACCCATTAATGTATAAAGTTACATACTTTGTCTTTTGTGTTTATAATATCTTTAGTGTTTTGAGGGATTAAAAGCACACAGATTAAAAGCACACACAATATAAGAATTCCTTTATCATTACTATTATTTCTTTTAAATTCATAATAGATAAAACAAATTGAATTTTATTCAAATTAATAAGTTCTTTCTGAAGTAATAAATGTATTTCCTACCTAATTATATTCATTATAAATTACTCATGTAAAATTATTCAGGCATATGATAAGCTTAGTGGCAGTTTGAAGGCAAATCAATATCACATTTTGAGCATCTAAAGGATGCCTTTTCCTGGACAATAGGCAGGTTTTCTTTGGCTTGATTGTTCTAACTAATGATTTAATCTATCATGCCGAATTCCTTGCCCAACTGTGATATTCTTTCCTTGAGAGGACGAGGTTTCTTGTGTCTTCAAAATTGATACAGAAGAGTTTCTTCTAAAATCAAGCAGAAGAACCTAATTTAGAGGAGAGTTTATCCATAACAACCATGAACTTACAACTTTTGCATCACAAACGTGGGGAAAAAATTGGCCACCACCATTTTATTGTCTCATCTTAGATCTGTAATGGTAACCTGGTTACCAAATGAAATAGGGGAGTTTTCAGTAGTTAGTATGTGCGTGCACGCCTTTGGTTTGATTAATTATCAGCGTTAATGTTCTGTGTTTCTTGTAAGTCTCCTTTTGCGTCGGTTTGGTCGGTGTATGCAACCCATTGGTCTAGCTGATATCCTCCACCCTTAAAGAGTCATACACTTTACTGTGCTTGGTTGTGTGAACGAAACCTGCTCTTTTTCTTTTTTGGAGTATCTATTAGTGGCGACAATAACAGCAGAATGAAGGTTTAATGCTATTTTAGGACAGTGTTGTCTTTGTATTTGACAACAGCAACACAGACAGAAGAGACAAACTCGACACTATATTTTTTTGTTTTGCTATTTTTTTTTTATTCTAAAGTGAAGAGCAATTAATTAGTCTATTTTCTCTGTACGTGGTTGTTGCCCATATTAGTTTCTCAGACAATAGTTTTAGCAAGTTATAAAATTTAAAATAATTGTCAAAGTAAATTTTCTGCCCTGCATTGCCTGCGAGACTTGCTTTACTATTTAAATTCAGCATAACTTCTCCACCAACACCAATTCCTGGTTCAGCTTTTTTTTTGCATTAGTGTCACTTTTTCCCATATACAGGTCAAAAGTATACATATTACAATTAAAAGCGCATAGAGCTCAGTTCTGGTAGCTAAATCATATGGGTTTTCTTTTCCTGTATTGCTTTGCATAATGCCTGCCAAATCATGGGATCATTGACTCGTTTATAAAGGCCGTCTGATGCATCTAATTTAGGTAAATATGATATAATATTAATTCAAATCTTCTAAAGCTGGTAGCATCCGTGAACTATAGTAGGCGTGTCCTTGGCGGTAGAACAATAAAGTCTATTGTTTGGATATTTGGCATTTCTCGATAACAGTATCCCCCTTAATACCACCCATACATTCTTCTGTTTGACATAAATATTGGTTTATGAATTGACACAAAGTCATAGGTAAAATATAATTTGAATCCCTGCAGTTCACATTATGCGTTGACCAATATATCAGAAATTGTAGCAGAGTAATCGTGCTCTTTTCATATTAAATTTGGTGGTGAGTTTTCAAGTTTGACCTTACATTTAGAACGATTTGTTTTTATACTTGTTGAAGTTCTACCGCTAACCTCATTATCATTATCACTATCGACGCAAGTGTGCAGTTTATAGATAGTTACTAGTTTAGGAGTGACGATGGGTTACCAGTATATGGGTGTCGGGCTAGGGTGGTTAAGGCAGCCTTACAGTCGAGTTTGGTCTGACTCTAAAAGATTCTTCCGAGTCATCCGCTTTTAGGCTGGGTTCAAATGGTAACCTGGTTACCAAATGAAATAGGGGAGTTTTCAGTAGTTAGTTTGTGCGTTCACGCCTTTGGTTTGATTAATCATCAGCGTTAATGTTCCGTGTTTCTTGTAAGTCTCCTTCTGCGTCGGTGTGGTCGGACTATAGACGGATTGATTCATGACGAGGAACGGAATCATGATGCTAGTAATAAGTAAATCAGAATAATGACAAATGACTAATAATTATGAGAATGTTTCAGCCCGTCTATTTCAGTCGGCGTTACTTCTCTTCTCTAAATCTGGATGCAGCGCCGAGCTCTAAGTTCCGAGGTATGTGAGTGTGTTCTCTCTTTACTGCTGTGCGGAGCCAAAAGGTGTCTGAATGTTCAATGGAGGCACGTATGCACCTAAAGAGTATTTGTACTTTGGCCTCATGACCGGCCTTATCACCCCGACATCCATAGAAAAATTGATTTCGTCGTTTCATAGATTCATGTGACTTTGCCTAGTCGGATCAGACACCCTTGTATGTGTGTCCATTACCATGTCTCCCTTATTGGTGTCTGCACCGTTGGCTCACATCTCTTTCCAAATGTGTGTATGTTTGTACATTCGCGTGTGAACGCCAACAATTTAGCCTGCCTCATTGCAACAAATTGCATTGATACATTGTCGTGGTATTCGTGAGCGGATACCTTAGCTGCAGAGAATGCAGTCTACTTACGTTCCAGGCTGCCAGATAGATAGACCAGCTGCACAGGGCTAATAAGACGTGAGTGCTTGAGAAGATTAATGGCGGGCCAAAGGGAAGATTTAAATACCAGGTTTCATTCAAGGATATTGAAAGATTAGAACAAAAGTAAACTTTAATTACACTAATAATGCTAATTATGGAAATGTCTACAAGTTAAATGAATGGTAGAATAATGTCGCTCCCAATG
Source organism: Ceratothoa steindachneri (assembly GCA_963969495.1). Classification (NCBI taxonomy): domain Eukaryota; kingdom Metazoa; phylum Arthropoda; class Malacostraca; order Isopoda; family Cymothoidae; genus Ceratothoa; species Ceratothoa steindachneri. Next base: position 228,185,132 of record OZ018318.1, read on the forward strand.
AAATAATAGATCAAATATGAGACTAGATCAGACAGGGAAAATGCTGGTAAACAATAGGGAGTGCAATTACAGGGGCGGCAGGAGGATATCAGGTAGAGAGGACAAAACGGGAATTATCCTTGAAAAGAGGTAAAAGGGTTTTGACTCTTAGTAAGAGGAGGGATTTTTACGAGGCGAGCTAGTATTGCGGCTCGAGGGGCGTTGTACTCTTGATGGAGGGGTCGAAATTACCTGGGGCACGAGTAAGGTAATTTCCAGGTTGAGTGAGACACTCAAATTGGGATGAGTATTCTCAGACAAGGGGCGTGGTTTCCTTAACGGGCTGAGAAGAGTGGTTTGCGCAATTCTCCCAAGAAAAAGTCGATTCATGAATTTGAAGATTGACTGTGGCCAAACTCACGACAATGTCTAGCGGACGAGACCTAACTTCGTGGTTCGACTCCAGACGAAGGGGTTTATCTTCGCAAAAGAACGGGTGGTACTATCTGACGAATAACGCTTGACCTTCGGTTAAATACCATGCTTGATTCTTAGCTAGAAAGCCTCCAGGCATGACAGTCTCTTGGGAGTAACCACTGGCACCAGAGTCTCTTTAGACCCAGACGAGATAAGACCAATGGGGAAACTTTTTCTTGGGTCGACCATGGGCTCCAGCCAGAGGAGGGTCAGAAAAATGCGTCTCAGTGAAAGATAGACCACCTGATAAAACACAGGTCTTACCACAGCCGCATTGAATTTTTTCCACGCAAGAATAGCTCTCTCTCCTTGAATTTAGAGATTTAGCTTAGGCTCACGCGATCTCTGCTTGAAGGGAGGGGTGAGGCTCAAGGTGGACCTTAGGGTTTGTTCCCTCACACTCCTCCCTTCCGTAAGATGACCTGTTCTTCGAGCGACCGGAGAGAAAAGGGGATCTCTAAAACTTTATAAAGGGGTGGTTCGTAGAGGATCATGAGTGGTGACAGGAAATTCTTAAACTGCTTTAAATAGGTGTACACATGTATGACTATCCGAGCAAACCAATATCAGTAATAAAAGAAATCCTTACAAACATAAAAATTCCTTAAACAAACAAACAAGCAAATTGTATTGTAACGGAAACAACAAAACATTATATTATATACAAATACGGAATATTACAACATAACCTCCCCCTGCCCTACAGAAAAATACATATGCGTCAAATGGTATAGATAGAATGAGTAAATATAACAACAGATTTGAGGGTTATAACGCGAGGAGGTAGACTCAGCAACCAAATTCATGTACAAAGTGAGAATAATATACGACTAAGTATTCCTTCTTTAGCTGGGGGGGGGGGTGCTCTACGGGGTTTCTACTGAGACTATCTGCTAGGACATTAGCACTACATTTAATATAAAGAATTCGAAATTGATATTCTTGGAGGAGCAAACTCCATCTCATCAAACGACCACATTCACTTTTAGTGTTCTTTTGATAGGCTAGGGGGCGGTCATCAGTTTCTACAATAAATTCCTTTTCTATTAATATGTACATGCGAAATCTATGTACACTGCAAACAATTGCGAGAGTTTCCCGATCAAGGGCGCCTATATTATTAATACAGGAGTGGCGGTGGTATCGCTTTAACATGTTCACGTGGAACAGCTTATCTCCAGAGGGGGTTTTAATAATATAATCAACGGGGCCACAAGCCTGAAGGACAGGGAAGGGACCCTTCCATTGGCTGAGGAGCTTGTTCGTCTACGTGGGCAAAAGAAAGACTACATCATCGCTGGGCATAAATCGTCTTCCTTTTGATTTGAAGTCAGAATAGGTACGATATTTTTCTAAATATAGATCGTTATTCTTGTAGGCTCTATCGGCACATTCTTCTAGACGATTGTGGATGTCCAATAAATAAGAGTAGGATGATTCTATTTCTTCATCCAGGCAAGGGTTGGCAAATAGATCGTTAAAGATGCTCATGGGGCTTCTTACATTTTGGCCATTATGGAGCTGAATGGGGCAAATCCTCGGGTACGATGAGAGAGTTCCCTGTAAGCGAAGATGTCAACGGGTAGGTACTGATGCCATTCCGTGGACTGGGCATGACACACCTTCTTTAATACTGCTTTAATATTTCATTAATCTCATTCTCTGAGGGGTGAAATGGGGTTTGTGAATAGGGGCTTAATCATAAAGAGCTTGCCTACGTATTCCATTAATTGTGAGGTGAATTACCTACCGCTGTCGGACAAGATCTCCTTTGGGATACTGACACGGTAGAAAATAGAGATTACGGCCTCTCTACAAGTAACGCTATCTATTTTATTGAGAGGGGCTGCTTCCGGGCATCGGGTCGCGAAATCTACTGACGCTAAGACTAAGTGTGTCCTTCGCTGGGCGGGAGGTAAATCGTGCCGCTTAAATCAATGGCCACTCTGAAAAAGGGCTTAGAGTTATTGGCGTCTTCTGGAGGAAGGCAGGTCGTATACGCCTTTTTGCCGCAGTCTTCTGGCAGATGTCACAAGACTTTCAAAATTCCGCAATTTCTTTTGCAGCGCCGGGCCAAATGAAATATCTAAATATTTTTTGAGCCGTTTTTTTATGGCTTAAATAGCCAGCCAACAGACCATCATGGGTGAGATTGAGGACTTGGGAGACTTTATATTGGGGGATACACAAGGTATGAATAGCGGCGCTGATACCATGCGAGCAGGCGCGGTAAAATAGGCCTTCCTTAATGAGGTAGGAGACCTCTCTTTGTCCGCGGGCAGAGCCTGGCCCGTGACTCCTCGTTTTTTCCTGAAGGAACAGTAGAGGTACGCACTCCTTTTGGGCTTGCACAAAGGCTTCGTTACGCAGGGCTGCGGATTTGGGGTCAGAGGGACCTCTAGGAAAATTGGAGGCGCGGAATTCTTCTGATCCTGGGCTCGGGCAAAGACTGGCTGGCACCGAATTATGGGTTATTTGTGAGCTCTGGCCTAACAATACGGCACAGAATTTGATCTGGGCAGCGACTACTTCAGCCTATCCAGTAAAATACTGGCATTCCAGGTAGCATCGCACGACGGGGAATCGGTTTGCTCGTCCAAGGTAGTCGTGGACCACAGCATACTTAGTATGGTCAGGGCCTACTGTGGTAAGTAATTACTCGGACACTACTATACAATTACAGCCAGTGTCCCTCGCGAGGATGGATACCTGGCATTCATTTATAGATCCATATTCGCCAGGCAAGCTCTTAAAGAAAAGGAAGTCGTAATGAGTCGCTTGATATCCCTCGACTCAGCCGATGGATGATTCTTCGGTTTGGAGGGACCAGGAATCTTCACAAAATTAGGAGCGTTCTTTTGGGAGAAAATAGAGTTATAATTCTTAATTTGGGGGACGGAGGATTGGATTTATTGGTGTCCTTCGGGTACAGATTATGGTTGGCTGCATACATATCCACCTCTTCGATACGTTCTTTGAAAGTAGTGCATCGCCTATCTTCCACGAATGCGCGGATTTCCGGGGGCAGCACTGCCATCAACTGGTCCCTAAGGAAGAAATGTATGAGAGACTCATATTCAGGGGTAATCTGGGAGGAATCTAACCAGAAATTGAAACTTTGTTGGAGAGTCAACGCAAATGTCTGTCCAGGCTCGATTCTGGCGTGACCGAATCTTTATCGGTAGAATTCTGGGTTCATGTTGACTGCCGATAGAAGTTCTGGTTTAAGGGGAAGAGAACTAAATATCTTTCTAAGGTAGGGAGTGGGAACAACCTAAAGACAGGTTCTGCTTCGATATCCCAGTGGTTGACCTCAAATATCTTCTCAAAATGTGTGAGGTATGCATAGAAGTCATCACCATCTTTAAATGCTACCAATTTGACGGAGGGAGACTGAGGGGCTTCGGTTCTAGAAATGAGGGAATGGGCTTCTAGTTGAATGCGATTAAGTTCGCGTTCATGTTGCCGAATCCTTTCCTTCTCTTCTATTTCTCTCTCTCTCTCTCTCTCTCTCTCTCTCTCTCTCTCTCTCTCTGTTCCTTTCTTCTATTTCTTTCTTCTTATCTTCCAATTTTTTCTTTTTTTTCCTTTCTTCCATTTCTCTCTTCCTATCTTCCAATTCTCTTTTTTTCTGCTCTTTCTTTTATTTTATCTACTTGGATATAGGATATTAAATCCTTGTGGGACAACTCTAAAGCTTCTCCTTGACTCTTGAAGCGTTCGAAGGCAGGCATCTTCTTTTGCGTTAAAGCACGTTTTAGCCGCTTGACGCGATAGGAACCTGCCGTTACGGTCGTAGGGCTCTTTAGAAGGCAAAATTAAAATAAAATTACCTAAGTTTATCTGATCCTTTACTCCACAAATAAACGTTAATTAATCTCTCTATACACACAGGAGATTCAAGATTTATAATCTTGCTCGGGATTAGTTTGATTTCAGGCGATGCTCATTTCTCAGACAGATACCAAATTTCGGTCACAAACAGATACAATTACAATATCCCTCTAAAAATCGCTTCACTATCTTAAAATAACTTTAATGTACCTGACACTCAGAAAGTCAACAATGACTGGGGGGGGGCATTAAAAGACACAGTTTCTTTAAAAGTTCTTTAAAAAAAGAAACACAAAAACCACAACTTTACCTGATCAAAATACGGTGGTATATGAAGCTGTTACATCATAAAGCCTACTTTCAGAACTAATTGTTGATAATGATAACGGGGAAATACAATGACAATTTGATTCAAGGCTTCAGTCTTCATCTCGGTGACGTGGACCTGTTCAAGGACGACTTTCCACTTTTACAGTGCAAATGTCGCTTATTGTTGACGTTCCCCATGGACACGACAGGAGAAGAAGTTTAGCGAACCTGAAAGCGAATACGGAGCATTTTTCTTTATCTATCTGCAACAATTTTCACCTGAAGTTTACCCGTCCACCAGCGATTAGGTATCTCATAGTGACGTCTTCCAATCAGGCTGAGGATTCTTCTCCGACAGGTTCATGTTCAATTACACCTACGGATAACCTAATCGGCAGTGGTGGGCATCCGCTAATTTTTGTTAGTCCGCAATTTGCAATTCCGCTAACTTTGTTGGTCATTTCGCTATCGCAAATCCGCAAGTGCTAATAAAACTTTTTAGCTTGCTGAAGAAGTCCGCAACAGTCTCTAACCATTTTATAGTGCTCTAACCCTTTATTGCTAGTTGAAAGCATAATTTGCAATAAAATTAACGTACAATATATATTTATTTATTTAATATAGTTATATATATAACATAACTTTTAAGCCTGCCAAATAGAGAATTCTCATAACATTCATTAGGCATTGTTATCCTCTTCCTCCTACTTCCTCCAACACAGCCACTTCCCTTTCATGAGGTACAAGTTTCCATTGACAAACCCAAGCTTCGCAAAGTTATCACCAGTCAGGGATTTCCTCTTGGGTCTGAGGGCATCAGAGCCCAAGATTGCCTGGGTGCCTCTTCCTCATAGGTGATCCAGGCGAGCTTGAGCAAGGCGACGTCATCAAAATCGTTCTATTTTAAAATGTAAATCAATGTAAAAATATTAAAATCAATAGGATAAAAATACTGTAAGGAATACGTCCTTAAGACTCGGCGAGTTAATGCAAACTGCCTCCAACGCAGGCTACTGGGACAGGCCGGTTGCGCAACCGACAGTTCTAGAATATTCCTGCTCAGACAGCCTGGGCAGTGTGTCGCCTGCGTTCTGCGCAGACCAGCTGCACATCTGACAGATCTAGTATAGGGTGGCCAGATTTATGGAGTGAAATCTGAGACGTCTCGCCCCCCTCATATAGAAGTTTCTCCGCAATTTTCAGAATAATCTTTAATTTCCAGGAAATTTTACTGTTCACAGTTTAGAAAGTTTGTTTAGCGCACTATAATTTTAGTATTCCGCTGACTACAAATCTGGTAATTTTTCACAATTTCCTCTAACTCTATTCCACATTTTTTTGTTAGGCTGCTATTAGCGATTGACGTACTTAAATTGCGAAGAACTTACCTTTGCTAATCGGAAATGCACCCCTACATTAGGCTGAAGACCAATTTGTCGCCCGCACCTCAACATGTTTGAATGCTGGAAATCGACCAACTCTATTCCGCGAATATTTTGTTAGGCTGCTATAAGCGATTGGCGGACCAATCTGTCGCAGGCACCTCAACACGTTTGAATCCTGGTGTAACTCGACCAACCTCCACATGTTGTTCTGCGTTGGAAGTACAAACACTCTAATAAAATATATATATCTTAGTGTCAAAATTGACCCACATTATCAAATTCAATAATATTAATTGCAAAACTAAGCTATTATTGTATTAATTCGAAAAAAAATGTATTTGAAAGACTTTTTGAAAAATGTTCATAATCTCATTCTCTTTCTCTGTCCCTCAAGGTGTCACATATTATTAGAATATTTGTTAAATATTCTATTTTTTTCAGGTGGATTGATAATGGAATTAAAACATCTTTATACGTAGAGGTTAAATGCTTAACAGAAACCAACCAACTATCACATATTTATCTCTTATAGTTGTTCAAAGTAGTTATGTCACAATTTTCAAAACGTTTCAGAAAAAAGTAAGTTAACTACGATATAATTATTTTATGTTTTATAAATCGTTGAATTGACTTGCATGACATCCATTATAATTTTCTCTGCTGTATCACTTACTATTATTATTTGTTCTCACATATTAGATAGGAAAATTAAACATAGGGATTAAATGCCAACTCTTAATATGAATAATTTTAAGATATGTTTTATTAAACATGAAATTTTCTTCCTACTACCTTTGAATTGTTATTTTCGTTTTGCACTCTGCCTTTGAGTTCGTTTATTAGTCACACTTTACTTTAAGTCTTCTTTCTACATTGATTTTTTTCAATTATGCTGCCCATATATGACCTTGCTTCTCTTCTATGGCAGGCCTTAGTTCTTTTTGCCTCCTTACTGCCGTAAATCGTTCTCTTGTTGATCCATGGAACTAAAATTGTTCGTATATTTAGCTTACCTATCTAACCTTTCTCTTCGTTTCTTCATTCCACTGAAGGGGTAGAAGAGTACGAAATTTTGTCCTCGGGATATGTCTTTCGTCCACAGCGTTGATCTTTCTTGTTGGCATTTAGTTTTCATTATCGATTTCTTCCATATTTGTATCTAAGAGATGAATTGAGATGAAGTTGCGGAGTTATTCGTAACTTTTCCAGTTAGCTCTTCTGTACTCTTTTCCTCTCTGGCTCTGGCACCTTATTTGGGGGTTGAGTAAAGTTAAGATTGATTAGGAGTAAGGTTACAACATCGTTACAAAAGAAATGATGATTGGCATGTGATAAATGCTTAAAGTGACATCAGTCTTCGTCCCCGCATTGCCTGTGACATGTCGAAAGTCCGGTTCTTTTCTCTTAAAAATATTACTTTCGAATATCTTTTAAAAATAGCTTTTTTGTTTTTTTTGTGTCGTAAACATTTGCTCTGCACTTGGCATTGAGGTCCCACATTAGAGCTAATCAATGATTGGTTGGTTCATGAGGTTAGTGTCCAAACTGGTGTAAGGGGCTCTCTATGGGCGTCAAGTGGTTTCACTGCATTGGTTCACAGCAAAGGAGGCAAAATAAAGGGAGAGACGACTTGATATGTCTCCTTCATAATTTGTGAGAAGAAGTCGTAGTTATTGTTCAAGCATTTTGATGTGGCTATTGGTGCTGCTTTCAAAGTTTTCCCTCTCCTTCTGTTGGATGCACTTGCTACCTCTTTGTATATCATCTATTTGAAGCGGAGGTAAGTGCATCGCAAGTGTTCCGTGACAGCGTTGCTGATTTGCCCTTACAGGATACCTTGCCTGTGCACCCTTACTCTATTGTTCTCGCCCCATGCGTCTCTAAAATGTAAGCTAGGGTTACTCTCCGATTTTAAGCTGCATATGTCTTTGATTTTGACAACAATTTCAGAGGCGGCACAGGTGGTTTGTGCTAACAAACTCCCAAATGCTGTTGATGGATACAATGAACTTTATGTTTTCTCACATACACTGTTGCCGCATGTTGGCTGATGGTAATAACTTTGATCTATGCCTTTCTGATGAATGCAACACTGTAATCATGTTTATGGAAGGAGTATTCTATATATTTCTCATCGTGTGTGATGAACTCATGGCGGTCTAGTAGTGGTGGTCGTAAGACTTCACAGGGCGATGTGAAACGTCTAGTGTGGTATCTATTAAGTTAGTGTGAGTCACTTGCTTTAAATGTCTCTCTCGCCTGCAGCCACAATTGCTGGCACGCCTCTTGCGAACGGGGGAGCCGCTCTTGCATAAGACTTCCCCTGCCATTACACAGCCTCTACATCGTTAGCACCTATAACGTGCCTCCTTGTTGCCGCACACGGCAACTGGACGCCCTGCACCTCCAAGCTAACCCAGTAAAGGATGTCAGAGCAGTAGAGAGCCCCAAAGGTGCTGCGCCAAAGCCCACCGATGCGTGCATTTGGCTTGACGCACCACCAATCCCTGCCCCAGAAAATGAGTAAATTTGTGAATACCTCAACGGTGGATTGACTTACTTGGGAAAGTGGATATTGGAAAAGCTAGGCGGGATGGTTTCAAAAGGTGGATCGAACAAGTACCTGGGCTTTCTGCAGCTTACTATAGCGCTAGGACATCTCCAGCCGTTTCGGTCTCCGGTGTCACTAGACTCGGACTTCTGGTGTCAAGTATATGGGGTTGAAGACAGTGCACTTGCTTCCTCAATTTAAACCACTTCACGCTCAGCAGACATCAAGTTCCATCACCCCATAAATTTACCATCATCACCCATCAATTTACCTTCATGCCGCGATAGGAAGACAATGACAAGATCAGGCAAAGGTGATTGCTGGGAGATACTAGTTGTAAACCTGCACGTAGAAGTGCCTGTGTGATGGTCGTTTTGCATTGGGATGAGGTGGGAATGCAATTGGGCAGCTGCTGGCATGACTGAGCAGTACTTTTTAGGAGCCACTCTGCTCACCCCTCTAAGAAGAGAAAAAAACTGAATCTAAACGTTGCAACATTGAATGTACGTCACTGTTGGACTCGGACCTCTCACAAAGAACAGAAAAGCTAAGTGTCAACATTGCTAAAAAGCTCCTGCACTCAACCTTGGATATAGCTGCCCTCAAATTGACCTGGCTCGTCGACAGTGGTCAGCTGGTTAAACAGGGCTCTTGGCCTACCATCTGGAGAGGAAAACCATCAGCAGAACGACGTATACATAGCGTCGGAATCGCCATCATAAACAACATAGTTTCCAGACTATCCGAACTCCCAGATGAAAAAAGTGAAAGGCTTATAGATATACGCCTTTCCATTACAAATCACCGAAAAGGAACCATAATCAGCACTTATGCACCACACTCCGATGCCAATTTAGCCAAAAAAGGAGGCATCTATGATGATCTTGATGCTATATTTAGAGCAGTCCCTCAGACAGACTAGATCATTCTTCTTGGTGACTTGTTCGCGCGAGTGGAAAGAGAACACTTCAGTTGGATAGACTATTGGCAAAGAGGGTATAGGAAATATGAACAGCAACGGTCTGCTTCTTATCAACAAGTGTGCAGGACATGGACTAAGTATCATGAACACAATCTTTAGTCTGAAATACAAGCAGAAACCTACTTGGAAACAATCAAGCTCCAAGCATTGACATTTGATCAATTATATAATTCTCAGAACCACCCACCAACGTGATGTAAAACTCACCAAAGCTGTGAGGGAAAGCGAAAGCTGCTTGACTAATTACCGCATGGTTAGAATTAAACATCTTTTGAAAACTGCTCAAAAAATGAAAAAGAACGGAACTGTACGTTTTTTAACTACGTACAAAACGGCTTAAGACTTAACCGTATTAGCTGAATTCAGAGCTGCCATGCAAGGAAAACCCACAAAACCACTATATAGAACAGCATATCGAGTATAAATGGAAAGTTATAATAAAATATTGCCACGTGAATCCAAAGAGGTCTTCGGAGTTTCCCCCCAAAATACACAAAGACTGGTTTGACGAGAACCATAAACAGATTAGAGAGTTGTTAAATGCCAAACGAATGGCCTTCCTCGACTTTCAAAACCTTCCAAGCGAAGTTTAGAAAAAGAAATTATTTTTTCAACTCAAGTTAGAAGTACAGCGTATAACAAGTGATATCAAGAAGAAATAGTGGACTGAGAAAGGAAACAAACTACAGTGCTAAACAGACAAGACCCACAGAAGTAGTTTCTTTTAGGCCATAAAACAAGTTTAAGTACAACAAGTAATGGTTCATCCCATCTGAAATCTGCAGATGAAAACACCATGCTAAACACATACTGCCTGATTCCCAGTGCGGATTTCGGCCAGAAATGGGCAGAGAATACATGATGTTTGCAGCCTGTCAGCTACATGAAAGGGGCTGTGATTAAAATCAAGACCTTTTGCTGTCATTCATTAAACTAGCAACTGAGGCCCTTTCAACAGAGAGGCTCTATGGAAAGAACTCCTGCGGTTTGGATGTCTTCCAAAATTCTTCCGAATCATCAAGAAGCTACATAACAGCACAGATAGCAAAGTGTACCACTATAGAAGCATGTCAGAACCTTTCCTTATCAGAAATTAAGTGAACCTGAGTCTTCGCAAACACCCTTGTCTCCATATTCATGACTGCATTATTTCATTATGCCATGGAAGAGATTCCAGAATGAGTGGCTATACAATATCGAACAAACGAAAAGCTATACAATCTCTGGCGGTTATAATAAAAAACCAAGTGTACTACATGCAACGTCACTAACCTAGTGTATGCAGATTACTCAGCCTCTTAGGCAGTGAAAATATCAGACTTTTAACGACTCTTAGCTGAGTGGAGCAAATCATACGCACTTCTCTGATGAGAGATTAAAACCATGAAGAGAAAGATGCTCTTCCAACCTGCCCCCGGAAAAAACCCGCCTGAACTTCTCATCAAATTCAATGATGAGCCCCTTGAAATCTTTGATTGCTTTTAATATCTTGGCAGCATGCTCTCCAAAACCTCTATGACTGAGAAAAAAGTCACCTCCTTGCATAAACTTAGAAAAGGGGTTTTAGACACAAAGGAGATGCCACAAAAAACAAAACTAAAAGTCTACTATGCAGTCATAATATTAACATTGCTGTATGCCTGTGACTCCAACGACGACGACTCATGGCTGCACATCCACCGTGCGCACAGAAAGACCTGAAATACGATGCCCATTTGATCCTGAGAGTCATGGGTCGAGAAGGAGGAGACAAGGTTACATTTGTTGTTTGGCTTGTTGCAGACGTAAAGTTTTATGCCTTCTCAATTCCTATGTAATTTTATGTCTACGAATGGGACCGTGTAGTCATCTTCCTCTTCCGTAAACGATAAATTAGATGGTTGGGAGAAGCGGCAGATTTTAAACCACAAAAACTGCCTAGATGTTAGATTATTGCTCTCAAAGGTGTTGCCCGGAAAAAAATCTACATCATACCAACTGATAAGGACGTCATAGTAATAATCTTGAATACTAGGGATTACGAAGAAATGATGGCGAACTCCTTGGTGACGACAACAGTTATCAGAAGGTCAATGCACGTACAGCAATACTGCAATCAATGACTTTCAACCGAGAGGAGAATAGCATCTATAAACAATCAGAGGTGGGAAGGAAGTTGGTTCGCTTCATAAAAGAGATCCCGAGAACTCTGATCATGTGAGGATAGCTAAATGGGCATAAACTATAGGTCTTAATGCGACCCATCCCATCCGTCATAGGAAGCGTCCCGCACTGATTGGCCAAAATACTTTCCTGACCACTGGCAGTTATTATTAGGAGCATTTTGGTGGGCCCATCTCAAGAAATGTCATCCCTTAAAGAGAGATTATAGGGAGTAAAGTCGAGAACAAGACACTCTTTGGTTTCGATTTTGTTTATCATTTACTAATATGCCCATTAAATAGGCCATAGAAACCACCAGGATAGTCAAAGAGAACAGTTCTGAATGTCTACCTATCCATTCACATGAATACGTGATAAGTTACTTGTCAATCTGAGGAAACTACAAAGAAGCGAAACGGAAGTATAGAAAAACTTCGTAACACATCTGGTTTCTCCTATCCTCGATCTACAAATAAATTAGTTTGAAACGAAAGTAAAGTAAGACTAGGATATGTATTAAAAAAATGAAAAATCTTATGCCTATGGAAATATTTAATAATAATCATAACCTTCATTGCTTTTAAGCACTTGATTCCATCTCTCAACCAACGTAAGGGCTACGCTTGTAAAATTCTAAGGTTTCGATGCAAAATATGAATCCAACTTGATTTCAAACTTTTCTCTTGATGTAAACCTAAGGCCATCCAAATGGTTCTGTGTGATAATGGGCAATATCTGGATGGAAGATGAGACTCATTCTGTTGAATAAGAAGGGTCCTTTTGGTCCAAAGTGGTTCTTTAAAGACGAAGATTATTGCAGCAGAGAATATCATTAATTGAGTGATTGTTTTTTAGCAGTTCATAATGAACAATTCCTTCAATATCTCACCCTACACTCAACTTGTACTTTTTTAGATGAAGTAGTCTGCCCCCTTCAATGATCCAAAAACGGTGCTATTTAACGTTATTATAAGGATCCACTTCTCATTAGCAATAACAAGGCTGAAAAATATATAGTGACTGAAGGTATAGGTTAAGCAATAATGCACAGCAAGCAACATGCTATTGCAGGTTAGCCGTAAGCATTTCGTGTGAGACCCATTTTTCAATAACTTCAACTTTGGCATAGGACAGTCGTATGAGTGACGTTAAACTATTTTGCGAGTTCACTTTTCCTCACTAGTCGTATCAGACGACGTTTCGAGCATCATGCTCCTCAAGTCGTAACAAACGACGTTTACAGCCGTTAACTGGCTTAACCTTTCATACTAGTCGTAACTGATACAAGTGCCCTTGACCTTATACCTATGTGTCGTAGGTCAGGTTTGATCTCCTGACCTCCGTTTGCTTTCCGTATCTTGATAGTGGATAGCACGCAGTGCAACTCTGCAATTGAGATGGCTCGAATGATTCAATTTCACTATGGGTTGCAATAAATCTCGTAAGAGTGACTAGTTTTCATATGACAACAGCTACATTTGGCAAAATGAAATCAACTATCTAGGAGGTTTTGGATATCAAACTGGGTGAAACAATATAATCTTTACTACTGTACAAACAAAAATAAAATAATGGACATGAAAGATAAATGCAAAGGAATAACTGGGCGATTATGTTTAGAATGTTGGCTCCAGGTGGGAGCCGTGAGTATACACAAGCGGCCGCAAGGGATTGACAAAGGAGACTCTAATTCCTCGTGAGTCTGCCACACAAATATTTTGCTGCTTGAGTGAAGCAGGGGTATGAGTGTCGAGCTCGATTATTTCCCAAAACACGGGCTGGGTTTGCACTTAGGGCCGATTAGTACTTGGCATTTTCAAAATTATGACGGAAGATACAACCTGTCTTTCAGTAACCACTGCCAGCCTCGAAAGTAGGGATCGAGGGAGTATTTTGCCCGGGGAGCTGGGCTCGAATATGGAAGTGCAGAGGTTTCTCCACTCTTTGAGAAGCTTACATCGAGAAATATTTCCTTTTTTTTGTCTTCGCGCTCTTGGGGTATGGAAGGCCAAGAAAAGAAACTATAAGGAGAGACAAAATCGACACTCGTAAGGACAATGCAAGCAATCCGGGCCCTAGGTCGTACTTCAATAGTTATGGCCAGGTCTTATTTAAGTCTGGAATTATTTGTAGGACAATGAATGTTTTAGAGAGTATTTAACATTTATCACAACTTAATTCCCGCCTACACTCGGCCAGCCTAAAGAGTCTGCATGCCATACCTTATGCGTCGTGCCCTCTTGGCAAAAGACTAAATTTGCCCAGGCCGATGCTTTACAAATTATACAGAGGCGCCAGAAGTGAATTTTAGACAGTTCACGACAGTTCGCGGAACCTCGCATTGTTACAATTAGACTAGCTATATAGGAGGTCTTATTCGAACGGAAGTTAAGTGTTTTCAAAGGAAGCAGTTTTCATCAGCATATTTTGGACTCAAATTTGGCCTGATTGCTGTAAATAAATTAGCTAATCTGCTATAATTAATGAGTAGCATTCCCGTCGTACGTGTCTCTCTCTTTCCCTGAAACTGTGGTATTGGCTTAGTGTATATGATTTATTTTTTGTATCCAGTTCTGTAGGCAGAATCATTGAGAATTCTCTTCTGAATTCATTTATTAATAATACAGAAAAAATGTTCCAGCAAGTATAAATTACGGGTAAAATACTTAAATATCACAAAAATTATGGTTGGGGTAAGTAATTGAGAAAAGGGGAGAGTTTAGGCTTTCTGCAACACACTGCCTTCGATGAGAAAGTTCAATAAAGAACTCAATTACCCCGTTAGATTATATATTGAAAAATTGTTACAAATTAAGATAGGAGACGGTTAGTTAGCAAATGGAATTAATTCCACCAAAAATTATTTGATGATTTGCTCCAATTAATTCTCTTAATGTAAATTTCAAAATGACTTAAGCCTAAAGATTTTTGACTTACCTATATGTAAACAAGAGTAACATCTCAAGAAAGGTTCTTTCAGATTCCGTGATACCAAGTAACAAGCAGTTTATCACATTCTAAGTTTTTTTTTCATTTACTTTTGTTTCTTTTCATTCAATTTAGTTTCATCTACCTGTATTGTTTTTTCTGCATTGCCTTCTTTACGATGGTAGGTCATGGTGATTAGAGTAATCAGGCTGCTTCCTCCATACCGAAGGTTTATGCTTCCTTCCCGTGAACCACTTGATGTATGTTTGTCCTTGATGAAGACCCTATAGCTTGTGGTACTTGTAACAACTAGTGCCATGGTACAAGCCCTTGTACTGGATTGTCTTCTGTGCTGGTTAGGGAAATTAAACAGCATGGAGGCACGAATGTACATTTTACATCTCCGAAGTGTGAGTCTGCTCTCCTGCGCTCTTCTTGTTTTTTTTGTGGCTACTTAGTAAAGTCACTCAGCAATTCTATGACCGAGATGCTGACGACTCTGGCTGGCCTAAATGCTGAAGTAGCTGTCTTGTTTGCCCAAGGTAACCGTGATGACCTCAAGACCCAGCTTGCAAGCTTGGCCGCTGAGATGCGAGATTTGTGGGTTGCTGTAAAGACTGGATCTTCTGTTTCCAAAACAGCAGTATTGAACTCGATTAAAAAGGAAACTAGAGAGCTTTATGAGAGAGATAAGAGAAGGAAATATATTATTGTTAGGTGGTTATCTCCTTCAAACTTTTTTAGTGATTCTAAGGAAGTAACCTCATTTTTGTGCCCTCACATCCCTAATATATTTGTTAATGATGTCACCCATATTAAAGGTACTTAATTACTGCAAAAATTACCAATGATAACCATCGTTTCCAGCTTTTGTCTTACTCAAAAAAGTTGTCAGGTTCTAGATTTTCGTCAGTATGCTTAAACAGGGACCTTACAAGCAGAGACAGGATACGGAGGGGAGGATGACTGCTTCAATGAGTAGGAGTGGAAATAGTGCTACTGTTGAATCAAGTTCAAGTACCCATCTCGCTGTTGTGGCTTTGGCCTCTGCTGTTTTACCTTCAGTTATGTTTACGTCACTCCAAATTTTCTCCCCGGCTGGTCTCCCTGCTGGTGGATCTGTTCGTGCACAAGTGGCAAATTTTCAAGCAAGAATGTAGTTTTGTCTAATTCCATTTCTGTTTATTGGTGTTAAGTAATTTAAAAATTGATTAGTTATTAAAGTTATCTTTATTTCTAGTAATTGTTCTAATTTCGGGTTCGGAATTGTCGGGGTAACTGAGACCTAGCTTACTTCTGCTACAACCTTTTCAATTATCAATATTTCTGGATATACTTTTTACAGAAATGTTTCTTCCAGCAACCTGCCTAAACCTGTAGTTGGGTTGTATCTCAATAATTTCTTTAAAGTTGGCCGGATATTTAATGGCCATCCTAATACCTGTCGTGTTTTTTCCAAGCTTTAAAGTTTACGTTATGGTTGTATATAGACCACCTAATTATTCATTGTATAAAAATGCTACGTTACTTTTTTCCTTAGAATCTATCTGTCCATGTAAAGATAAAATCTTAATGGGTGACTTCAACCTGCCTGAAATTGACTGGTCTGCCTTAGTTCCTGTTGCGCATTATATCCTCTCTCACTCTTTTCTTAATCTTTTTAACTCTCTCGGTCTTACCTAGTGGTTACTTTTGCCACTTTCATAGGTTCCAATAAGGATCTTGATATGGGTTTCACTTTCTGTAATGATAAGATCTCTGGGTTGTCATGTTTGGACCATCTTCCAGATTGTGATCATGTAGGTGCTAAGTTTAGGTGTTCGTTAGTTTCATCTACACTAAATTCTTCGACTCTATCAAAACATTTTGACTGGTTTAGAGCTAAGTTATCTTTAATGAAGGATTATCTGTCTAGTTTTAATTGGGATGAGGTATTTCATGGTTGTAATATCGAACAGTTATACAAATTCTTTTGTCCATTTTGTCCGCCGCTATTTCCTATTTTATACCCTGTGAACAATCAAAGGAATTTAAGACTAGTTTGACAGGAAAGTTGTCTTTAGACATCCACAAGCAAAGTTTTATTGCCTGAAGTATGTATAAGATTTTGAGGAGCTGTTTTGGTCTAATTTCTCCTCTAACTGTCCAAGCCTGGCTTGATATCCGCGAACTCAATATTTGTTTTAGACAAGATATTATTAGCTTGGTTTCTAACTAAGAAGAATTTCTAGCTCAGCATAAAGATTATAAGAGACTTACTTGTTATTTGAGGAACAAAGAGACTGACAAGCCCGCTGTGGGGCCTTTGATCATTGACGGTTCTTGGGTGTATGACAATGGCTCAGTGGCTAACCATATGGTTGATTATTTTTCTTCAGTTTTTGTTAGGGAAAAGCTATTGAATCCTTTTCCTTACCGATATTGTATTTCTAAATTAATGTTTAATGATTTCACTGTTATTGATGCGCTAAATTCTTTAAAAATGTGAAAAAATTCCCCAAAATTTGTCCACGGCAATATTTCTTCTATGGATTTGAAAAACTGAGCTACAGTTCTACGTTATCCCTTGTTTCTTCTGTTTAGTGAAAGCCTTTCGTTACTAATTGTTCCTTCTCTCTTGAAGATTGCTCTTGAGCTCCATTTATTCAGGAGTGGTATTTATTTCAATCCTTCCAACTATAGGCCTATTAGTATGAAGTCTAATTGTAGTAAAACTTTGGAAAGGGTCATTGTTTCTAAATTGTTTTATTATTTAAACGAAAACTCTTTACTTTCCCGTTTCTAATTTAGCTTCCATACTAACCTATCTGTGCTTGATCAAGTACGTTTGACTTATGACTATGTTAGCAAAAATGTGGTCCTTGGGGAATTGTTGAGGTTCTTTACTTTGACTATAGTAAAGCTTTTCATGTTGTCAATCATAGATTGCTCATCATCAAACTTTCTCATCTCTGCATTTGTAACCCATTGCTTGGATGGTTCAGTGATTTTTTAACACACGAATGTTTGAAGTCTCCAGCAATTCAAGTGATGTTAATACTGAGGTTACACAGAGTTATGTGGTGGGTCCGGTTTTTTTCCTAATCTATATTCATTATCTTTACTGTTGGTCTGATCAGCAAATTCATCTTGTTTGCTGACGATTTGTAATTGTATTTGGCTCACACTCTCATGTTTATATTAGTAAGCTTAATAAAATTGGTGCTTGTGTTTCTTTACAAAATGACGTCACTTCGCTTTACAATAAAAGTAAATACTCGGCCCTTTCCTTTTATGTAAATAAGTGTGCCTTTATCCGCTTCTGTCATTCTCTTGTTGTCCCTATGGGTCTGTACTAGTTAGGCAATAGTTCTATCACATCTCATATCCTCCTGTAAGGATCTGGGTATTTCGGTAGATGCAACTCTCAAATTAAGCCTTCATGTTAGAGAGGTCTTTATTAAAGCAAATGAAGTTGCAAATAATATCCTCCGACGTACCATTTGTATATCAAATCAATTTATGTGTCCGGTGTTCGTTACACATATTCGTCCAATTATAGACTACGGCTGTGTTGTGTGGAATATCGGTTATGTTGGTGATTTGCATCTTCTTGAATCAGTTCAAGGAAAGTGGACCAAAAAATTGTGGGCCTGAAGGATCTCCCCTATGCTGAAAGAGTATCGAGATCAGGTTTATTCTCAATCAAAGGCAGTCTTATTTAAGCAGACTTAGTAATTTTTTGGAAGATTATAAATGGTTATTTTATTTAATTGGCCGAACTATTTAATTGCATAGGTCTTGATCGAACCAGAGGTGATAGTAAGAAAACTTTGGCATTCCTCACAATACTGATGTTAGAACTCGTTTCTTCACACATAGAACCATCAATTTATGGAACTCTTTGCTGAGAGAGGTTGTTTCTACAACTTCTGTGTATACTTTTGAACGTAAGCTCGAAACATTTCTGGGTCCAGTGCTTTTTGAATTCTGTTAGATCATTCTTATAAATGCTTGTCTATCCTTAATTATTCAATCTTTGCTTAAAGTTTTCTGGGACACTTCGTTTTAGAATTGTTAGTATATTCTTGTTAATGTTTCTCTATCAACCTCTATAATTAGCCAACCTTTGGTTAAAGATTTTGTAATTTAATCCTGATAACCTGGTTAAAGATGCAACGTAAACTGATTTGGGGCAAGACCATCATCAAGATAAAGATCAAGGTATAGAGAAAGTGACGAGAATAGAAGTAAAGATGTATAGATGACTTTTCTTATTTTCCAATATAGCGAAATATCTTGAATATGGAAGGATAAGCGATTGGTTGGATTTTTAAGTAACCGTCGAATCAGGCGTTCACATACTCGTACGGTCACATTTTCTTTCCGCAAGAATAGAAGTTACTTTTATATATACACGGGCAGGGCATATCTTCTCAACAATATATATATATATATATATATATATTTATGCTAATAATATCCCAAAGAACCATCTCACGCACGTAAGCCAAATCGTTTTCGTGTTTACATCATCAGAGGCGAACAAATAGCAATCATAGAAAAGAAAAAACCAAGATTACATATATTTGAATGATAATGATGTCTCAGTAAACAACAAATTCAAATGACTTGAGCACAACCAAATATTTATATAAAATAAATTTATATTGCTGAGGAATATTTTATTCAAGAATTTATCTTATTTAAACCCTCCTTCGTTTATATTAAAATTTGTAAACATATGTGTATTGGATGAATTCTGACTGGAATAAATTTCTTTTGATTTAATTTGGAATGGAAATCAAAGAGCTTAAATTAGTCCAGTCATGGGATGATGGAATGTAGATTGGTTAATAAAACATGTGCTAGAATTTTGTCATGTCATACAGCAGTACTAGAGTTTAGTCTATGGAAAAACAACGGCCAAATTGAAATAAACTTTATATATACACAAATATTCGTCAGTAGAGGAATTTTCAATGACTAAATGTTTCATAGTTGTTTTACTGTCAAATATTCGGAGCAGCTGTGAAGGTTTTTTGCCTCAACGATAATAATAGCTTTAGACACAATCAAATTTTATCCCAGCCTTATAATGATCAACTAATCCATGTCTTTAAATTGTTAAAGTATTTTAATGTTACTGTTAGTATATATACAGCGTAAGGCGTAGGAACTTCGTTACTTGAAAAGGAGGCGCATGGTCATAGCAGAGTGGGAAAGGTCTCAATGGAAGGGAATGGATGGGTGATTTGTGGTCACACTCGTATTAGTTGCAAACATGCTGTGGTCGGGGTATCAGCGCGCTTTTGTAGTAGAGACGTATTTTTCTAACAGGCACTCTGTCAGCGCGGTGCAACATGTCTTTCGTCATCACTTCAAAATTTCCCTGCGAATCCGTGTTCCTGATCGTAGATTGATTTTATTTTGAGCGGATGCCTTGAGGGAAACGGCGAATGTGTTCGAAAGAAAGAAAGGACCTACGAGGGCCGTTGCAACACCTGAAAATGTCATCAAGCGCTCATTGCTCTCAGAACCACGACGCTCATCAACTGATACCAGTTTTTATTTCTTTGGCCTGTTAAATACATATATATATATATATATATATAAAGCAAGGTGAACTAGATTCTGTCCTACTCTGAAATACACAACATCAATGCACCAGGAAAAAATATATATTAAAATCCACGTGTATGATTTTATTGAGATCCAAAGTAAATAAATTTAGCGACCTTGCTAAAAAGATCTTTGACCAAAAAGACGCAAATTCTATAAAATAGATTAAGCTGAAAACTGCTAGAACTTTTTAAAAATTTAAATGATGTTCTAAATTAAATAAATATCTAATTCTATAGCGAAGAAAACCTCTAAAGATTGATAGATATTGCTTTCCTTTTAGATTTAGGTAGTCCATTTACTGAACACAGTCTTGTAATGTCATCCTGCTCTAAAGAAAGACTTAAAAAAGGAGTTATTTAAGAAAAGCAAAGTAAATTAATCCCATTTTTACGAAGATATCTCCACCATTGGTTTTGAAGCACCTATTTCGGCCAAAACAAAATTAAAATATCCAACACCGTTTTATCAGATAAAAAGGTAAAATACATTTAGAAAATTACACAATCTAACTATGTATATTTAAAAGAGCAGTAATTTTTTTGGCCATGGTTTTCCTGCCCGTATGAAATGGCAATTAGAGAGAGAGTGCTACAACCGAGCTAATCAATGATTCGTTGCAATCAAAAATTACCCGTGTTTATATGCGTTAATTAGGATTCCATGTTTATACTCGACATCCATGTGGATAGCCAAAATCTTAAACTTAACTTGTAGATCTGGCTAAAGTGATTCTTAAACATGAATCTCGCATTTTTGAAACCCCACATTTTGGGTGCAGTTATGTCCCTGAGAATCATGGGACTCTGGGATAGATTACACTTGTCTGCGATGTTTACAAAGTCTAACACATAATTCCTGATTTTAGGCCAGTTTTTTGCGTTAAATCCGAAAAATAAAACCATTTTTTCTAATCACATCAAGTTTTTGAGATATAAGCACATTCCAGAACTTCCTATATTCCAATTTATTTGTAGGCGAATATACACACAATAGTAAATTTTTAACTGATTTATAGACACAAGATTTACGGAACTTTCTAATTGATACCAAGAAGAGTACGATATAAAAGAGAGCTACTCATGGATAAATTATCTCTTCAAATAATTTCGATTGTGCCTAGCAGACCCTAGATCGCCTTTTAGGCACCAGCAGTAGTCAGCCAGAAAGTTGAAATCCCAACGCCCTTGGTAGCTTTCCTCCATCACACAAATATCTTGGTCAAAGCGACCACCCTGTTCTTCACTGAAGTCTCACAATTCTTGGAAAAATAGTCAAATAGGACTGAAGTAAGTGCATTCTCACTGACATCTACGCACCAAGTTTGCGGAATTTCTCCATTAACTGACCAACCGCCTTCTCATACTGAGTACTTCTGTTGTTGCTAAGGAAGTTTGAAATGACTGATTAAAGGGACAACCAGGCAAAGTTCAGCAGGATTCAGTGCTTCATCAAAACTGGTGTTCGTGATGAGCTCCCTTTTTTGTGGAACATTAAATACACCTGCCCTTAGTTTTTCCATGCTGACACGTAGAAACCTCCGGTGAAGTAAAGCAAATCCTTTACCTTACCTGTTAATTGCCTTAACAAAGTACCCACTTTGAAGGCCTAGAATGACCCCAACAACTCTAAGATCTCCACAGATCAGCTATTTGTGTTTCTAGTAGTTTAGAGCAGACAAACATGGCCAATGCTGTTGCAGATTTCTTTCATTGCAGCTGTGTCGGACACAAATCGATGAAAACTTATTGCCATTATTAAGAACAACTGCCTTGAGTCAATAAAAAGTATCCATACCATAGCATCATTCTTCAGGCCCATTAAGTTGAGAAGATCAGAAATTTGGCTTCAGTAGACCAGTAAAGAGGCTTTATCAAACGTAAATTTTTTTCGAAAGTCTTTCTCGCGATCCCGATACCAATAAACTGTTGTCTTGGTTTGGGGGCCAGCATCCATTACTTTCCAAGACGAGAAACCCAATAGCTGAGCAAATTCTTTGTCAAGGTTCAGGTTTTCTGTCAAGTCATTGAGTTCGGCATGCGTAACTGGCACCAGTTAGTCACTTTCTTCTGGCTTGTGTGCATTAAACTCAGCTATATGGGTAGTGATACTAGCCTCGGAATCAGAGCTAGAATCTACGGTAAAATCAGACTCACGAACAGGAGGATTGGGACTATTTGGGACTGGTTCAATAGCAGAAAGAACATTTGGGTAATGAACATGGTGCTTGAGCTTGAAATTGATGCCTTTCATATTTGTCATGCCTAAGTAACAGTCAGTGATGCGATTTTGCCGTCCCTTCATACCATTTGGACATCAAAAGGCATACTCTTCCTTTTCTTATTACTAAAATCCTGTAAATTTTACACCCATATTTTAAGCAAATATGGGGTGTAAATGGCTTATTCTGCTCCTCTTGTTTCAATACAAAGTAATCATGATATGCCTTTTTAACAAAATCCATGAATTTTGCTTGACGGTCTGGAAGAGCAACATATCTGCAGATCTAACAAAACCTATTCGGATGATTTTTACATCTACGATCCATTGAAATGCGAATCTAGACCTAGAAAGGTGCATAAATTAGGTTATGTATGGCTACTCATCACTAAATGTGACAAAACAGAAGTAATAAACAGTTTAATGGTAGCGCTATTTTTGAAAATGAGTTTGAATATAAATCGAGCAGATCTTAGAAACTGGACTTGACTAAAGAAACCTAAATATATTCATAAATTGAGCCTGCAAAAATAATTACAAATCAGTTGAAAAAACTCTGACCTTTGAAAAAGGTTTGAAATGCAGGCCAGTGTTATCAAGCCTTAATTATAAGACTTCACCACTTTCTTATATGCAGGTGAGTGACATATGCAGTGTAAGTAACCTTGCTGCGACTGACATTTGCAAGATTGCGTGACCTACTGGCCCCAACACTCGCAGATTACCCTTCCCTGAGCAGTATTGTTCGAAGGATATTTAGCTCTAGATTTTTCACTCTTTTTCGCTTTCTCTTGCTTCAGCAATTTTTTTTCACATCTCTCCTTCTAAACATCTCTCGTTTTACACCTTTTTATCGTTTAGGTTTAAATTCGAGGTGGTTCCTTAGACTCGGCTGAGGCCGATACGCCTGCAGTTTGTAGGAAGCTAATTTCGCCCATTGATATATTTTCGTCTCAATGGAATCTCCTTATTTTCGGCTCTCACCCGTCTACCCAAATGTTTTTAATGATATATTCTTGTTAAAATGTTTTGTTTATTAATTTTGTCACTTGTTTTATCAAATGTTCTCCCCTTATTCAGACAATATGCCACTATCCATTGCCTGCTGAGGATAAACTATCCCACTCCTATATTAAATGCTCTCCGGAACAAATGCTAGTACACATTTCTTTGATTTAACATTTATCCTTTTTATCCATTGGGAACATTCGATCGTAGAAAAATGTGTTGGACTAAATGTCCGGAAAAATTTTCTCTCTTTTTTCCGCAAACTTAATTATATTGACAGCTTAGGGAAACCTTTTAGTCCCTTTTTAAGGAACCACAGCCAGGAACAACCATGTACTAGCAGCCAACACGCTTTACCGACGTACACATGTGCACTTATTCTCAATTTAAGTGACTTATAACTTTAGTCAGCAGACTGATTGCGCACATAATTTCAATAAGAGATGTTACTCTGAATTCCATTTGGGTTTAAACAACGAATTCCAGCGAAGTTATTAATTTAACCAAGACCGAGCAAAATTTGCCCTAAATAATTCAAATAGTTGTCCCTATTTCCCTATTATACTTCATAAATGGAGATAGTTTTTAAGGGATCCCGGATTAATATTGAAATTTAGGGATTTGTCCTAATTGGGGAGAAGTGCCAGTAAGTATTGTGTTTTGACACCAAACAGCGCTCAGGTGGAAACTTTGTCGCCCCGGGTAACAGGGAACTGTTCCGCGGCCATTGGTAGAACTCATTGGGACAGTGTGTGTGTATGTGTGTCTGTGTGTGCGTGTATGTTGTGTTGCGGAAGCAGGAGAGGTAATAAAGCAGTGTTGTAATTGGCTATGAGAAGTGGAAGATCGACCCACCCCAGAACAGGGGTCATCACAGCGCATCTACCATTTGTTAGCCAGATTACTATGTGTTCTTACGTTTGTGTCCTCTCATTCCAGGATCGAACCCAGGACCAAGACGTTAGCGGGCAAACGCCGTATCCACTCAGCTATCAAAAGCTGGTCGATAATTTGGTCAGTAGTATTAATTGTTTAGAAAAGGTTTGCTCTAAAAAAGTAGATTCTGCCTGACATTTCTCTAAAACCAGACAGAACTCGAGATTTTTTCCCTTTGCTACGTCCGTATTATGTGATAGATATATATTTTTCCGTCTTTCTTCTATGGAAAATATAATTGTAAATAGTTCTTTACTGAGTTCAATTTTAAAATAGAGAGAATTTAAGGATAGTTCAGTTATTTTTCGCTGATTGAAACTGGCAAACGTTAATAATCTAGTGTGTAATCCCTTGTATCTGAAGCAAAAATTTTGCTATTTGGGGATTTCGTCCAATAGAGGCAATTGTTTTAAGAGCCTCCCTGGAGACTGCTTACTATGGTAAAAATTGCCGTAATCTGGTCCAAGAGAGGCGAATGGTACCTGTTACCTAGTTAAAATTTATGCAGATTCATTGAAATTCAAAGTCTCTTACCTCTTTAGATAAGATATTTTGGCAATACATCAGTTTAGGGGCGCACGATGGGGGACGCTATTTCTGTGCTACAATTTATGCTTTATTGCTCAGATAGTAGCCTAATCTGGATATGGACAATCACGGCGTTTTATTTGTTGTTATTTTGTTTATACGCCTTTATTATTTATTAAATACCTGTAATTCTACTCACTTATATTATTTAGTAATGCATTGTTTTTTTATGTCTAGTAATGTATTGATGTTTTTATGTTTCCTTTACCTATTTCGTTTAAATACAAAATTCACTTTAAGCATTCCAGGCGGCACATATAGTTTTGGTTTGGTGCAGAAAGTAAATATTTTAAGATGCTACTTGAAAGTGTTAAAATTCAAATTTAATTACGTGAGACTTGGTTTCTCCTAATGTTAAAATATACCATTATTTCCACACATTGACAACCCTTTAATTCGACTTTTTTAAAACATTGGCAATCCTGGATCCAAGCAGTTAAAAGAGCGCGATTCTTGTGCATTCGGTTTGTATGACTTTACTACGACTTTTGTTAAAATCTCGGGCAATTTAATAGACTTTTATATAGATCGTAGCCTCATTTTAAAAGCGGAGATTTGCCACAGGTGTGGAAAAAGGCGCGGTTCGATTATTATAGTCAAAGGTGGAGATGGTTTAGTTTTTGCCGTGAAGTGATTATTTATTAGGTAATTTAAGACGACGATAGTCTTTCGAATTAGGAATATCACTAGGTTTTTAAAGTTCCGGGGGTGCAACCCCCCACAATTAAGTGGGCTGTATGGGAGGGAAGCACTCCATTTCGAAAATAACTAAAAGATGTTACATTTTGGCGGATATAAACTAAAGTAGGTGGCACTGTCGTCTTTATTATTTCGATAAACGTGCAGAGCCGATCTCATTAATTGTTGCCAGAAATTGCGCCCCCTAGCCTCCGCCCCTAAACTGATGTATTACCGTATTTAATTGTTAAAAGAATTGATAAAGATGAATTCTACCGAATTTAGGCTAAATACAATGGCAAATGGAATTTATTCTACTGGTGCCCGAAATTTAACCGGATCTGCAAAATTCCACATAATGCTAATAATTCTCATTAGATTCTTCATACTATTGTCGATACATTTAGATATTTGGAAATTCGAAGTGTATCTTAAAGATGCAGGTACTGTCATTATACCAGTTCCATTCACTTTAAAATAACTGTTTTCTACTTTATGAAAACAAACACTAAATAGTATCTTTTTTAGAAATATAATATCCACCGCATCATTCACTATTCGCCGAGCTAATTAGTTTCAAGTTGCTTATGACAAAATCTTTCTGAAAGGTACCAAATCTTTAAGGGCTTTCAAAAAGATAACTGACTCTTTCAAAAATTAAAAAAAGCCAACACCCTTTTGACTTGCATAACAATATTTACTGCAGATAAACATGACTGACGACTAGTTTAAGAACCTTGGCTAATTTTAATCAAAGACATATTCTATTGAATCTCTCTCAGTCTCTAGTTTAAAAGTCAAATTTAGTAAAGAATCGTTTCCTATTTTACTTTTCATAGTAGAAAGACAGAAAAAATATCGTTCTATTTAATGCTATAAAGGGGGGAGTGGTGAAAATCCTCCAGTTCTGTCTGGTTTATTCTAAAACAACTACAGTGATTTGACATGATTATATTGGTAGTTCATAATCAAATTCTATATAGAAACTGGAGACGCAAGTTTGAAATTAAGGTTAGAGCCAAACTTACACTGTAAAAAAGATCCCAATTGAATTGCATAAGTTTATTTACCAAATAATCCGATAAATATTATTGAAAATTTTGAACGAAAAAGTTAGCTTAAGAACAACCTTTGACTCATAAAAAAATAGATTTTAGTTCAGCTGAAAAGTAGTTTTTTATGACTCAGAGACTTATTCCAGAGAAATCTAACTGGAATGAAAGTCAATGGATGACTTAAATCTCCCTTGATAAAATGAATTGTGCTTCCCTTTTGATGAAATTTGATTGGATAAAAATACCCTGCATTTCCCAACTCCCGTTACACTCGTTATGTACCTCTCAACAAAAGAAAAAAATGATATTTTTACTGCAGTTAGATAGGTTTTTCTTCTTTTAGAGTATAAGAAGGTTAAAATTTTAATACTAATCAGTGTAGTCGCACTCGGCAGCAAGCATGCTCTCCTGTCGGGAACAGGAGGCTATCCACACGTTGTGGACAAAGTCCTTCGTCATGCTGGCCAATACGCGGTTAACGGAGCAGTGCAGCCTATATAACGCCGAAAACCACACCAGTGGTATCTTCTCGCCATTCAAAGACGCGAATTCGAACTTCTTCACTAAGGACTACAGCTTAGTTATGGACACTTAGCAGACCTTGGAGAAGACCTGGTCGAAGCTTACTAGGCGGTCGGTGTGCTTGTTGATCACAAAATCAACCCTGGGGGTTTTTTATCAGAATAAAAATGAGGATTTGTTTCCCATTAATCTTTAAGTCGTTGAAAAGGCGACGACAGCACTTTCGTCGTTGTTCTCGCATACGGTTGGTGAGCAGAGACTTTTCCACGCATCCCAAGCTCTTGCCGCCCGCTTCTTTAACGGCTTTACAGGAAAGCAGAGATCTAGATTTCATTCACTTCCACTTCGTCACGCCTGCAAACAATGTAAAAGACGTTGTAATGACATATGCGGGAGAGTAAAACTTAAAACTTCAATTCAATACAAAGTGGAAATCCCCTCGGGTGTTTATCCTTTTTTATATAAGTGAACATATGTAAATATAATCCTGGGTGGAAATCACCTTCAGGATGACCAGTGATTGTCATCTTGATCTTGAATGCATTTTACTTTCCGGTTTGGGGATCCCGTTCAGGATGCGAGGGGTGAATAGCCTACCTCTCTACCTACACTTCATGCTGATTCAATAGAATGAAATTTGTACGTGCGTCTGCAGTTTGAAAGAGGGATAGCGTGACGCATTTTGATATTAATGAATTATAATTCTTCCCACTTAAAATAATGGTGATGAAATAAGGAAAAGGATAATTAATGAAAATTTTCCTTTTGATATACAGGTAAAGAAAAGACTGCTAACGAATGCAAATGACTCAATTTCTTCTCTAGAACATTTGTTGACAAAATCCGTTGATTAGCTTTCAGTTTCAGTTGTGTTAAGCCGAATTAAAAATTCAAGTGCCTCTCCAATCTACTCCTTTGCTTATCAAAGCTATAACTTCATTAATTATATAATTAAAAAATAGTCACCTACAATCTTCGCCAAGATAATTTGCTAACTTAGTCTTGATTATTAGTCCTTGAGGCCCATGAGTGGTAAAAGGATTTTTACACGTTTTTGCGGACGAAACTCAGGAGCAATTCATTTTAAAACATGCAAGTTTTTCTCTTAATTCGCAAAAACAGTATTACCATTAAACTTCACCTTGAATAGATTAGAAATTATCTAGAAAAGAAAAAGTAAGACAAGGAAAGAATAAATTCAGAGGTGAATCTGACTGCCATAGGAAACTTCTTCAACATAAACTTTTGAGCGAATCTCTAGAAGAAATTTTTACAATGACTACAACTCCTTTAAACTCATTCATTAAATCAACTTGAGGCCTTGAGTATCTGTAAGTAACATTCTTTTAATTTACTATTTGCGTGCTAATTTGATATTTTAAATTATTTAATATTTAAGCAAACCATCCAGTGATGAGGAAGCATTAACAATGAGCATAATGAAAATCTAACCCTTGTAGGCATTCCTTATTCGAGACATCAGGAATTGACTCCGGTGTTTGATGGCTGTCGACTGACAAATCATTAGACGTTCTCTAATCTCTCGAAGGAAATTTTCCCACACCAACTCTCATTGAAATTCAGCTATCAGAACGTACTTATACATAGATTATTGAAAACAGATAGGATGTATAACTAATAATAAGTAATGGAAGGATTAGCATTTGTTTTCAAGTTCAGTATCGGATAAACTTATAATTTCGTGGCGAAAATGATAAAATTAAATTCTTCCATCTTATTTTTCTATTATATTTATGCTTGACCAAGTAGGTGGACATGTAGAACATGTATAGGTTCAGGAAGTACCGTTTTCAAATTCACAATTGACCTCACATCAACACGGCTAAAACATTGTATTCGATTTCCTTTAGAGACTTTTCCAATTTTAATCAGTATAAAGAAATCCTTTCTGTTCCTATCGTTTCGTTCCCATTGCTCAGTGCCATCGTGCCAAGTAATACAGGAGGGCCAAAAGAATGCAAAAGATCTGGATTTCCATAATTATATTTTCCAAGTTTGCCACCCAAACAGCGTTAATTCTAGAAAGTTCAATTGAATGAGTATTTGAAGAACATATTTGGTAATGTTATTATGATTGAGAATAACCATGGAAGAAGAACTAAGAGCATAGTTAACGAAACCTACCCTCTCCCTCATTTATTTTTCGTTGAATAAAATATACTGATAAATTCTCAAGACTCAGGTCCGATAATCATCATACATAAACAGTCAAGATGTTTCTCATTCAACTCAGATGTCTATCGAACCGCAAACTCATCCAATCATCTAACTAGCAATTAGTAATGCATTGTGACTAATATGTGGTTCAGTGGTTTTTCTATTTTTTATAAATACTTTAATACTCCACTTCAAAACTTATGAGATATGTGCAGATACTGTTATTGCATTTAAAACATTTTTGCATCGTTTGCCCTTATAGAGGCAAGTTAATCAGGGCAAATTACCAGAAAGGTGGAAATTTCAGGCTGTCAGGATGAAAATTAGAGCCCCAAAGAGGTAAATCCAAACTCTTGAAATATTTTTTAATCTACAAATTGCAGCTTAAAAATCTCTTGAAATATTATATTCCTTATTAATATTTAGGATATACCCTTTAATTTATTCAGATTAGCTTAGAATTAGGGAGAGTGACATTCTGAAATATTGAGTAACCGGCTAGAATTGTACTAGCGTGACAGCGATCATGATAGCCTAGGTTTTTTAATCAAATCATTGATATTAAAGAGTTAACCCAGTCTGTTTGCACTTTTAATTGGATATATTTTAAAAGCCGTTGAACTTTAGATGGTGAATGATGAAGAAACCTCAATTAAGGATGACTTCTTGTATAAGGCAGGTATATCTTCATGAACTAGCATCGAATAAATCTTAGAGTGTATTCTGCTTCGTACTTCTAAAAATCAAGAAGAGCAAACATACGATACGATTATAAATGGATTATTAAATCTCTTCATCTCTATGGTTAAACACATTAAAGTAGTTGTATCCAAATTCTAAGCCACGAAGTGCAGTGAAATGCCAGTCTAATAGATCAGCATTTCTGGTCTTAATTTTTAGTCTTTGTAAACATAAAACCGCGACTATTATTAATTATGAAGCAAAAACACTCAAGATAATGACATATCAACCTTTAGCAAACCTTAATCTTTATTTTAGCTTCAATAAGCATTCACCATGGGATTTTAGGTGTCTTTCTGATGATATTAAGTTAAACATTTTCAACCAGAGGTGGGTAATTTGTACTTCAGTGGGGGAGTTAAAAAATGTACATAAAATTACACAAAATTTAACTAAAATATAATATTCTTGAATAAGACAAATCTTTGTTGAGGGTGAGAATAAAATGGTTAAATGGACCTGAAGCAAAAGCTCTGTTAGTCCTAGAGTGGTAATATGAATATGGTATACCCAGCCTTCCTGGGAATCAAGTCGGAGAAGAGCATACTTAAAGTTTAGTTTATAACGATGGCTACTCCTTAAGGTTTAGCTTAAGCTAAGGGCTACAGTAGATTGGAGATGATAGAAGGTCAACTTCGCAGGAACAGACGAATAATTAGATATGGTCAAAAAATCTACTGTTACCATCGATACAATTCCCTTGTAGATCATTCTGAAATGCATTACAATGCCTGTGAGCAGAAATGTCATAGAGTTTCTTAACCCTCCAGAAGTCAATTGAAGTTCTTCCTTTTTTGTTATTTTACATATCTGTGGGTTCTTCCCATTATTTTTTTTATTTATTTTAGGTTTAATATTAATATTCTTAATACTCTCCGTGATTTTACATTTAGGGATCCAGCAACCCTAAAATGAAATCAGCATAAATATCATATTTACATTCCCTGGCAAGCAAATGAGCACAACGGTAGGTTATG
The DNA here is from genome assembly GCA_963969495.1 of Ceratothoa steindachneri. Lineage (NCBI taxonomy): Eukaryota > Metazoa > Arthropoda > Malacostraca > Isopoda > Cymothoidae > Ceratothoa > Ceratothoa steindachneri. The sequence goes on from OZ018318.1 coordinate 228,216,223, forward strand.
GTTCGGGGTGAAAGCTGATAAGGAAAGATAAGGCTTTTGTTTGCAAGTGACCCGCCAGCGTGGGGACCCTTAGTTCTGCAAAAGAGAAACACTCGTTTCACTTCAGGGAAGAGTGGAATGGAAACCCTTAGGCTGCTTCCCGAAAAGGAAGTTATTGGTGGTTTCTGCGTGAAGGAAAGTTGAACGATGGATAGAAGAGGTGGTTTTGTATTTGTCTCATATAATGACGGAACTGGATGGAAATGCTTCTTCACTTGCTCTAGAAATAGCGTGACGCTGTGATAGGTAAGAACGCTCTACAAGTACCAAATATTTTGTGTCAGCCGTCGCGTAATTCGAACTCGGTACGCTATCGTGGAAATCCAGCGCCTTATCTACTAGGGCAAGAGAGCTCTTTCATCTTACGCATAACAGAATTGCTTTAGGAGGCAATAAAATAAGGATGATTGTGTGCCCATTCTCCAATATAGTGTTCCATTTATTTCCTTTAAATAAAATTTAAGAGAAATAATTTAAAATATCACACTTCCGGAATAATTTTTAAACACTAAATTAATAATGTTAAAAAAATCAATTAATAAATATTAATAGCCTATAATTTTAAAATAATCAACGGCCAGTGAGCTAAGAGGAAGAGTTGAGTAATTGCGAGTTGGAAGAAGAATTCATCAAGCCACCAGGGAGATATCAAATAATAACGGTTTCACAAACTGAGAAGCATTGTGAACAAGAAGAGGCTGAGAGATTCGAAAATTATATGGTATATAAGGTTGAGGCAAAAGTAAGAACGAGATCTTGAATGTAGTCGGAAAACATTGCACTAAAAAATCATACAGACAATGAAAGAATCCGTATTCAATATTTATTAAACGATTTCGCAAAGAGAACTATGTATGAATTATTAAGGGTGAAAATGTGGGAAAGAGCCACAGTGGGAATAGGCACGAAAGAAGTGAACTGCTTTGTGTTTGTGTGTTAGAGAAAAGACTTGTAGAACCTAACTCAACCCCTCCCTTGTCCTGCAATGAAATTACTCCCCGTAAGTCCATATGAGAAAGCAAATATGCTCTGGGGATCAGGAGAAAAAGTAGCATATAAAAAAAAAGCAAAAAAAAAAACTAGCGGAAATCACGACTTGAGTAAAAGGAAAGCTACACAGACTGTTGGAGACTAGTGCAGAATAATACAAATAAGAAGCTATAACAGTCATGATAAGAAGAATAATTGTAAATGAGAGTGGAATAAAACTGAGGTTGAATACCAGAGACATATGCCGAGAGTATTATTCTTAATAAGGGCAGAGCGAAAGGCCCCCACGCCGCAAAATCCAGCGAAAGATTAATGGATATCCTGATAGAAACAGCATAAAGGACCTGTCGAATTAAGTTGATCGATTGCGTCTTAATATCAGCTTGTTTACATAGTGAACCTAAAGGTTCAATGGTACTTTATATCCTTAAGTGATAACCCATCAAACGACATCCATAGATGGCGCAACTATTTAGATAGCAGTATAATTACCATTAATCCTCGAAAATATTCTTGAGTAACTATTTGTAGGGAAATCGATATCTCACCCTCAAAACTAAGGCGCTGTTCGGTAACCGCAACGTCCTGACACTTTGGCGGCGTAATCGTATTAGGTAGCCCACCCCCCTCGCTCCCCTCGTCTCGAAGATAACCAGAAAGGTCTCCCACAACTACATAATACACGTATCATCGAAATTCGGGTCCGGCAAGCTTAACATTGGTTAAACCGGCAATATTTACCCTAAGAGAGGGTATTTAATTTCACTTCATTGACGAAATTAGAGGAGAGTTTACCAAAAGCCAGAAGGTGCCTTTAGAGCTAAGTGAAAGATGCTCTGAGAAGAACCGTTAGAGGAGGAGTCTTAATTTCGAAGACCTCATCCACCCATCCTTGCCCTATCCCCAGCGTGGTGGTGAAGTATATATGCCGATAACTGCGCAAGAACGAGGAGATCAAGTTAGTCATCGAGACAACGAAGTCCGACTAGAGGCCCGGCAACCAACGATAGGGACACAGAAGAACCTCATTGTGAGCCAGTTCCTGGTGGTCACACCGAAATTTAATTTAGCTTTAATTGAGAAATGAACTCAACTATCTCTCGTCAGAGAAAAACCCTATCCCGGTTTACGATAAAACCCGGAGAGAGTCCTCGCCATTGAGGAATACCCCAAAGTGAACTTCATCGAACACTACCCATTCGTCTAAGGATTCACTCGTTTGCTCATCTTTCGTCAGTGCGAATTATTCCCGCACCAGACAAACATCAGAAAGGTCTGTGAATACGACCACGCGTCTGCCCGCAAACAACATTCTTGGGTCTACATAAAAATTGAGGCCAAGGTCAGTCTTCAACCAGATTCCCTTTTGGTTATTTTTTAAAGGTAAATAAATTCCATTATATTTTTGGGGAAGGTTAATTAGCGTTCAATATTAAAGTGAGCTTTGGGTCAACCATTAATGCATATTCATTTGTATAATTTAGTAAGTCTCACTTAAACTCGTTTAATTCATAACTGTGTAGTTTGTTTTGTTGATTTGATTTTTTTTGTTCATGTTGAAATTAAAGGTCTAGTTTTTTTTAGTATAAATTCAATCCTCAAAACACTGAGAATGGCACTAAAAACCCTCAAAGATTAAATATAACGTAATAATAATAAAATATAGCACTATTAGAGAAAACTTATTCAAGGAGTTTTGAAGTACGTAACAAACCTATACGTAGGTACACCCCCACTCGGTACTTGCAATACCACGACACTATTATTCCAATGAAAATCAAATTTAAATATCTTTATCATGTACATCTTTTTCCTTTCTTTTTTTGTAGTGGCATTTCTTTCTTTTAGGGGCATACACAATCGGAAGCTTTGCCCAGACGAGACGAACCATCCAGATCCTAACTTATCAACTTTCCAGATAGTCAAGAGATGGCGTGAACTCTAAGTTTGCTCAGAGAAAACTCTCTTTAGAGATTGCTTTGTGACATTGGCAGCTCTCGGGTATTGGAGAAAGAACCAAGCAGGATTTAGCTTTAATTTGCTGTATGATCCTTTAAAATTTTGCTCGGTTTCCCAAGAAACTACATAATGATCATTAAATACAATCTGGCACTTGCAAAGGAAAATCTGAAATTTAAGAATTAAATGAATTAAAAAATTCATTATACTTATAAATGCAAGTTTTTAAGAAGCACTTTTACTTAGTTGGAAAAGTTTAAATCAGCCAAAACCTCAACTCGCCTATTGAAATTAGATTAATTAACACAAGGCGTGATTTATTGGGCTTACGCAAGGGCAAAAATATTTTCTTGCTCTGAAACGTCACCTTGGGAATCTTTCTTAGGTCAGATTGGTGATTTCTTAATTTCTCTTTACTTATTGAAAATTTAGGAATGAGTATTTTCGACTACTCTCGCTGAAATATTCAAACAAGTTTAAGAGTGTTGCATACCAACCTAAACTACTCTTAATGTAACCTCTTCCAGCTGATAACCTATTCCATAAACCTCTTCATCATATACGTGCATTATTTCTTTTTTAATGTATGCTAGATAGTTTGGAGAGAATATTTGCTCCACCTTTGGATCCCACACATTTGGAAGAGGTCTACTACTCACATGAGAGTTTTAATGACTTGGCTAAAATCCAACCATCTCCTATGACGAACCAGGAGCCAATCCCCTTCCAAGTGAGAGAAAAATGTCCTTTAACCTTAAGGGGGGGGTGTTCTTGCCACTATACGAATCTGCAATTACCAACATCTTATTTGATCAAACTCACGTATATTCCGACAAGAATTTCACTGGGTCAGGGTCCCTACGTTTCCCAAACGTATATATTTAGCATCAACACCCATCATGGTTCACCTCAGAGAACAACGGTTTGTAACACAGGAGAAATAAAAGCAAATGACTCCAGGGTAAAGTCATAGGCAACTTTGGCGTTCGTAAATTTATGAGTGCTCACTTCAGTAATTCTGTTATTATTGGAGCGTCTTTTTGCGCTCTCAACACCGAATAATTTGCAGTTTCTCGCCTCGTTGCGGAGTTTGAATTCCTCGACAATGAAGCCCTTACGATTACCTTTCGATCCATTAATCTTTGTCATTTATGTTCCTTGTCCTAGGATCAGGTGGTCCTCCCTGACCTTTGCTGCCATCCCTAGACGTGGGAGAAGGAGGCAACAAACAAATATAGGGAAATGTCTCCCTCTTAAGTGCGTGGGAATTAAAGACGACTGCAAAACTAATATTGACAACTTTGATATTATTTCAAACAACAAATGAGATTAACAAGAATGATACACTTTAACAATTAAGTTAATCGTTCGGCAAATTAAAATTGAAATGAATTCACAAAGACTGATATTGCTCGAGCCGTACGAGGCAAAATAATTACCCGAGAGAGAGAGAGAGCCGGATGAGACTATGAATTGAGTCTTTCGGTCGGAGAGCGTCACGCCACTTCGACGATGAAAAAGAAAATGTAATTGCTTACGATTTTCTGGAAGACAACTCAAGTAGTCGCTCGGAGAAGTATTATTTTCGGGGAAGCGTAGCAAAGCGCGTTATTCTAGACTGAGTCCTTCGTCCTTGACCCCTGTCGTTTCGCATAATGGCTTCTGCCTGCTAGCCCTTAAGGTGCCGTGGTGTCGCTCGAGAAGTGCGCGTCGTTCTTGTATGATTCAACTGACGTCTCAAGATGCTGCGTGAGTACTGTGAGTGCACTACGTAAATCATGCTTTCGTGAGAGCGGCGTTAGGTACAGCTCGTCTCCCGAATACTCTGAGAATACTTCTTTGAGCATTCTTCGGCTGGAGAATATATACGACTCTGCTGGAAGCTCTTTTGTTTGCCGAGGAAAGGCAATCTCGACTCTGTCCCAAAGAGACGGCGGCGATGGTTTTAGCGCCAAATCACTAAATGGTTTTCCGGCTCTTGTTTGACTCATTATCACTCCAGAAGTGGGCCGAAGGGTTCCGATGGAATGTTTTTCGTCAGTGAGATACTTCTTTTTTCTTTGTCTGCGCGACTCGCTTTCTCTCTCTGTGACTTTCTTTAGGTCTCATTTTCTATCCCTGATGATGATAGATGTTTTTCTTCTATTACTCGCATAATTTAAAATCAAAGTTTACCATCTATCGGTGCCTACGTCAACCACTGTCATTAAGACATCTCGCCCAGCTAGGATCTCAAGGTATCATCTTTCATCGTCTCTAATTGCGCCATCGTCATTGCTTTCAACTTGAAGCTTATACATCTTCTAATGAGCTCCCCATTACAGCCCCTCACTTCATTATACTACCTTAAATTATTCTGATTTCAGGATCATTATTCCTATTAATGGGCGTTCAACAATTTATAGTTAACCCAAACTATTTTAGCCGTTAATTTTTGTAACGTGTCTGAGACAAGCTTTCTCAATGTCAATTTCAAATTTTTAACAATAAATTACATTTTAATTAGGTAAAAAACTTCATATTTTCTTAAATTCCCCTTAGTAAATGTCTCTTTTAATTAACCAGAATAGTCTGGGGTACTCTTGCTCACATCATAGTGAGCTCTCAAGCGTTCTTGAGACCTGGGCCTTTCTGAATGCGTTAAATTTCCTATTCTCGCCATGAGGTTCTATCTAAATCCCTCATCAACCTCGTAATTTTAGTGCGAAAATCAGTCTTCATCATCATTCAACTGATCTCAGACGTCGACTAAATATCTTCGATCATTGTTAACTTATAATGCGAAGTGGTCTCAAATCTTAAAAACGTAATGACAGATTCCCTATTTCAATATATAATTACATTTGTCACGTTTTCATATTTATCATTTCTATAAATCAAAGTATATAACGTACTACCATGAGCAATTTTGTTTAAGAGTGACTTTTCATTCGCCTTGGAATCATTAAACATAATGTATTACTATTTTAAATTTGTTATATCACTATCATCAGTACTCTGTTAAAAATGCCATGCCTCCCGAACATGCGATTGTTTCTACTAAATAAAAGAATTCTTACATTGGTCTAATTAACTAGAATATGGCGACTGCTATTTTTTATCTCTTGAATACTTCGACTCAACATCACCAACCAATCTTACCAATCTTAACAAAAAATTGGGATCAGTGCATATCAATAGCAGTAAAATTAACTCACCATTTCCTTTATGACTCTATCAAACACAAATCCTCATAGTTCTCCTTCCGTCATTTCCCTTCGAAAGCGATTGGATGTTATGTCCGGTCGGTGTTCAGCCTCTAGGTGGGGTAAAGGCCCCAAGCACGCGCCCTTACAAACCAATTCCATGACACTACCATCCCCTTGTATGTCTGTCATTCCACCATCCAATAAACTTACTCTGATTAAATCACTTAATCTTTCCCGGGTCCTCCAACACGTCACACTTTACTACACTCAATCTCCTAAATTCCTAGCACAATTCTCTTCCCATTCATTCCTCTTAGAAAGCGAAGCAATCAACAACCATTCGTTATGCGCTCTCACTTACATCTTGTTTTATGCTATATATACACTACCTTTTGCCCATTTGGCATTACCTTATCTATACTTTTTTGATATCGTCCATATGCACTGCCTTAACACTCATTTATTCTTCTTCTAAATTTGCTCCCTACCATATACTAATGTTAATAAGGTAATTTCAATTAATTTTCTTGCATATTCCATACAAATAGCATTAGCTTTCACTAATGTTCTTTATTTTCATACCTTTCGTAACAACCCCATCGCAGTTTTCCTCTTCCTTACATAATATATACATTTCCCTTGCCCATCGTACCTGACTACTGCGTAGCTCTTGTGTATCCATTTAGATCCTCTCTTTCTTATATTCTAAATATATTCTCCTACAATCCATTCATATCTGACAGATTCCAGACCACCGCTTAATATATTTAGGCTACAAAATTCCTAAGAGATATAAGATCCTTTTGCGCACAATACATCTCCTTCCTCGCTCTGAAAATATATTCATATTCGAAGGTCCCCCTGGAATATAAATATTTTCTTGTGAAAGTGGAATTAATCTATAAGAAAATCAATTACGAACTGAATAAAATTATCTTCTATATAATAAGGCCACATCATATATATTGAACATCCTCTTTTCATTTTCAATTTCTAGAACATCAAAACTCATTGGCTCTTACTTTTCATTAAAATCGGTTCGAAACTTGTCGCTCATTTCTTCAGCCCACTAATTCTTCTTCTAATTATTGGTCATAGTTAAAAGAGGCTTCCTCCTAGGTGCAAGTCCATAATATCAAAGAGACTGCAAGTAATTTATTGATTTTTGAAGTTAGATTTGGAAGCTTTCTGCCAATTCAGAGTGTCGTCCCGAAAGGATATTTAGCCATACAAATGCAGTTTTCAGAAGTCCAGGACAAGCAGGTCTTGAATGTCATGATATCTTATACCTTTCTTTAAATTGACCTGTTCCTGGAAGCACAAGGTATTTCAAGAGTGATAACAATTTAAATCTGAAATGACTTTGGAATTTTACTTTCTATTTAAGTTTAATAAATGGAATTTTATCCTCTAAAACAACATTGACAAATAATAGTCCTAATAATGAGGAAATTTAGAATAAAATATTTTAACTTATATCTGTTTTGTTAGTGTCTATTTTTTTTTTTTAGGTACATTTTTACATTCCGATAATTATTCTTATCAGACTAGTCATTAAAGAGTTGAACTCATGAAATATAGTGTTTTTGAACTATTTTTGCATGCAGAATCCAAATATGTATGTTTTTAAAATTTCTCTACTACCAATTTTTTCTTGCTTCCGATTACTCATATACCGTTAGGAATAAGATGTACATATGTACCAGTACTATACGGAGTTTTTTTAACAAAATAATTCCTAACTGCTATTTATATTATATGTTTTAGGAAACACTCCTCTTTGATGGCATTCGTCAAGAAAAATGAGTTAATAAGAGCTTGTAGAAGATAGCTGGACATGTTTTCACATATTTAGTTTAATGCATCTTGTTTTGTGGTGTATTAAATTATTACGCAAAAAATATATATTTTCACTGTAAACTTAATGTCCATTGTTACCATATCTCATCCACGTTCATAATGCCGAGAAACTGTATAAACAGTCCACTTTCTTTCTGCTAAATCTCACACAAAACACCCCCTCACCACATGATTCAAAGCTGATATGAATTATACTCCAGTTGTAAATTGGGTGATCAGTATACAAAGTGGGCCCTCTATCTCATTTTCGTTCTCTCACATGTGGCATAATACTCACAGTATGGATAAAAGGTTGACGACATATGCATTGTGCCATTTCTATTGTTTGGAGCCAGCCCCAAACTCACACAACAAGTTGTTACTTATAAAGCAATATAGGGGTGGCTAAGTTAATGATAAGTTAGCCTAGTTAAAAGTCCTTAACCCTGCTTAAATGAAGAAGGAATATATTGAAGAGAGCGTGTTAGCTACAATGGGGTTCGATGGGAGAGTATTTTAAAAAGAGAGGAAACAGGAATCGCCCCAAGTAAAAGCATAAATTGAGGTAACCGTTAAGTTTTCAGGGCAAGTAATGTTTGTAATTTTACAAGGTTTATTTTTAAACCCTAACAATTAAACAGAACATAAGTATAATGAAAAGTTAGAAGAAAACTGGAAATACACAAATGGAGTATGACATCATGAATTGATACAAATGAATTAATTATTTGAGTGGTTAAAGAAATTATTCTATACAACGTGAAGGAATATAAGTTGGTTTACTTTAATATGAATAATATAGTAATGTGGAAAGTGATTTATTATAGATTTATGTATTATAGATTTACGTTGCAAGAATTATTACCACGGGGGAACTGGAATGCAATGAAAAGAGGGAATTACATTCTGAATACTTAGGACATTCGAATAAGCTGATTAATACGAACGTTATAATTACTGACCTTGTCCGGTGGGTAGCAAATACATAAGTCGAATGTAAGTGCAAGACAGGCAAGGAACGCTGGAGGTTGACACTGATTGGTTGATTTAAGGGGATAGCACATTTGTTCATTAGTCACTTTTCATTTTTTTTCGTTCACAGTTCGCATGTTTTGGTTTTGTATATCATTTTATTGCAAATCATATGACTCTTCTATGGTATAATTATTTTTTTTAGCAACATGAGTAGAACATAATAAAAATTAAGTTAATGCAAAATTGTATAAATTAGTGGAATTTATTTCTTAGATATTTAAAGTTAATTTGTAAAAAAACAAACAAAACTACACCATTGGTTTTTACATCATTTATTGCAATTTGTATGCACTTTTAATACTATATATATATTTTTTTAGCAACGTGACTAAAACATAGTAAAATATTTGGATAATGCAAAATTTTAGACATTCGCAGAAATTGTCCGTATTTTTTTTAAATTTGATTTGTGAACAAAATGTTATTTTAAATATTTGGTAAAAATAATCGGCGCCTAAGAACTCGTTATATCTTATTATCATTCAAATATAGTTTGATCTAAATTCTAGGGCAATCTGAACATCGCTACTATTCACCTAACACCCTCTTTTCAAACTGAGAACAAAACCTATAGTTGACCTTGTCCGAAAAATATATGTTTTAGTCTACCATTAACACAAATTTTAATAAAACTAAAGCAAACAGATTTCAAATGATGACTGAATCATATGTGCATGATTTGCCCCTAAAATGAAGTTAAAAGCTCAATTTCTTTTAATTCTATAGCCATTAAAATGATGTTACGTTTCAACGGGGGTTCTGAAGTAACCCCCTGTATCGCAACAACGGCACCATAGGTCATTATGATTTTGGCAGTCATAAAAGTGATTTAAATGAGCCTTAATTTCATATATGATACTCTACCGTAGTGAAAAGTTGAAAAAAAGAATGTGATAACCCCTTATAATGCGTTAGACAAGGGTTGGCCTTGGGTGAATGGAACCATACATCGTATGGGGTTAAAAATATCGAAATATCGCACATGCTTTTAAGGGCAATATGCCTAATTTCTTAGATGGGGAAATGCCAACTGCATTTCAAGGAATTTTCATAGGAGCTAGCAAGATGTTAGCTGGTACAATACTCCCCAGATATGAGACTTACCCATCCTGTTACAAAAAAAATTATGCTAATCCAGATATCTCCGAGTCATTCTGACAACTTGACCGGACCGTCTGATGACGCCGGTGGGCTGGCTATGATTGCTGTTAATTAAATTGCTGGCAATGCCACAAAATGCGGACGAGGCACTGTCACGAGCGAAGGTGGACGGATTGATGGTAATCTCTTCAGTTGTCCTCTCCGAGTTTGCATTAGATGATTCTAGGACGTTTTGAGTCTGTTTTGCTGGTTGCGGGGTGACCAGAGGACGAGAGATGGTCTCCTGACTTGGCAGCTCTGACGACGGGGTTTCCTACGATAAAAGAGGAGGTTGCAGCAATCGGGTAGGAGATATGGGCGAGGTCGTGGTGAGTTAGGTTGAGAATAGATAATGGTGAGTTAAGGAAATCACTGGGCCATTTTCGGAGATAGTTGAAGGAGAGAAAAACAAGGCCTATTTGGGGTGAACAGCATAAATAAAGGCAGGTTTCAAACGATCCAGAGAAACAGGTTGCAATGAGGAGCAAGTTTAATTGCGAGAGACAAAGACATGGGAATAAGTTCACATCCCTTTTGCCACGAAAGGTTTCTGATTAGCAGGAACTCTTGGGGAGGTAGGCTTAATTTTAGGTATCACACGTACCAAATTGTGTACGTATGAAGCATGATCTAGATAAGAAGGTAGAGTGTCGTCCGTAAAGGAGAAAATAATTTACTAGGAAGACGGAGTTGGGTACCGTAAACGAGTTCCCCGGCAGAGCAGGCCAAATCCTCTTTCGAGGACAAATGAATGCTCAAAGCAATCAAAGGTAGCTTGTCCACCCAAGTGTTATTTGGATCAGATGAGCTTAAGCTTCTTTGAGCGTCCGATGCAAACATATTTAACGGCAGCGTTGCTTTGGGAATGGTAGGCTGTGGTACTAAGAAGAAAAGATCCAATAACTGCCATGACAACATCCCATTGGTGGGATTCAAATTGATTACCACGGTCAGTCATGATTGTGGAAGGAACACCAAAACGAGCAACCAGGCTGAGGTAAATAGGTAAAAGCCTGAGCAACGGTGTATGCTCGGATGTTTGGATTCGGGACAGCCCCTGGCCTACGAGTGAAGTGGTTGATCATGGTGACAAGATAAGTGCAACCACGAGAGTAAGGCAGAGGGCCTACAAGTTCGAGGTGAATAGCGCTAAAGCGGGACAAAGACTGCGAAAGAAAGCAGATGAGTCTTTTTGTAGCGCTGAACCTTAGCACGCTGATAAGGTACTATGAGCGGGTCCGTTTGGCCACGTTGGCGTTCATACCTGGCCACACAAAACGTTGTGTAATGAGCTTGCGAGCAGCTCGCATGTCAGGATGAGAAAGACCGTGAGTTTGGTCAAATATGTCCAGACAGTAAAGAGAGGACTAAGAGGACAATGGCAATAAGGCAATGAATATTCGACCAGGATAGGCCTGGAAGGACTGTCGAACGAAGAGTTGTGAAGAGTGACACAGTATTTGCGCGTCTTCATCCTGTTTTTGAGCCAACGCCATTGTCGCCTGGTCAATGGACACATGAGAGAATTGTATGCCCGATACTAAAGAAATGCAAGAAAGCCTCTCCGGTACGACGTTTGAAGAGCCAGGAACGTATTGATCGTCGCTTGTAAGCTGCCAAATAAAGTCTAGATGACGAGCATCGACTGCAGAGTGCACGGAAAAAATGCTATGAGCGGATAGTGCACCAACTAATGGTTTGTGGTCTATGAAGTCAGTAAATTCACGTCCTTCCAAGTATTGTCGGAAGTGGTGGAGGGAGAGATACATATATCCCAGGCAGCTCTCGTAAAAAGGTACTCGATCTCGTTTGTGAAGGAGTGGATTTTGAGTAGAACGAGAGAGGTTGCCATGAGACACAAACCATTTGTTGTAAGCTTGCACCTACATGGGTGGCTGACGCATCCGAGGCAGCGAACATTTGGGCCCCTAGGCAAGGATGGGGCAGTAAAATGGCAGAGGCCATAGCCTCTTTAGTGCAGGAGAAAGATTCGCACACCCCGGAGAACCATGACAAAGGAGAGTTCTTCTTGGTGATTGAGAGGATAGTGTAGAGTGGTTGGATGATTCTAGAAACGTCAGGGATAAACCTATAGTAAAAGGTAACATACCACAGAACCGACGCTGTTGCTTAAGCGAAGATAGTAGGGGGAATTCCAGAATGAGAGCACCTTTATCCGCGAAAAGACAAATTCCTTTAGGAGAAACATGATGTCAAAGAAAGAAGAGTTGTGTTTCTCCAATGAGGAACTTAGAAGTGTTGAGTACGATACCATGATCTTCAAGTCAAGCGAAAACCTGACGAATGTGGGATAGATTCTCCTGTAAAGACAAAGATGCCATCAGGAGGTCGTCTATGTTACAAAAGACGAAAGAAAAACCCGTCAGAACCTGATACATAAAACATTGGAAGGTTTGACCACTGTTACGAAGACCATAAGGCATTCGGTGCATGATGAAGGAACCAAATGGCGTAGTGATAGTTGTCTTTGGGATGTCATCTGTGTGAATAGGGATCTGGTTGAAGGCACGAACCAGATCGAGTCTAGAAAGGATTAAACAACTGAAAAGAGCAGAGTTGATGTCAGACAGATACGGGACAGGATATCTATCGGGGATAGTACAGGCATTTAGACGCCTGTAATCACCTACAGCTTGGCACTCATCCGGAGTGGATTTGGGTAATTTTCTTTGGAGACTATTTTTCTTCTTTTTCAAGTAGAGAGCTACTAGCTATGCCAGTTTTAGTCAGGAAGATAAACTCTTGCTTCAATTGTAGCAGCTGACATCTTGCTAGGTCCTACACTTCTGCTTGAGAGAAATAAATGTGATTACATAAAATTTTAATCATAGTCTTAAATATTTATGTAAGAAAGCCTGGGAGATTGTTGTAATAAACTTATATGAGCGCATAGTTGATGTCAAGCGAGCCAATACTAGGTGGAATATTTCTAATCAGATCCCAAAATTGAAACCATTAGATAATTTATCGGAATCATTTTCGTAAAAGAAATATTGTAGAATTATTATTAATTATAGAAGTCCTAAATTATCAATTATCCGCAAAACATGTTAAATGTAGCCATATTGTATAAAATGTGATCCTAAATGATGTTCTTAATAAATGTAAACTCATCACTCCTGATTAGAGACATGGTTCATATTAAGGTTTAATAAATTATGCATCGTATAATATTCTCATTATACGATGAAGGATGGTATGGTAACTTAATACCGAAACTGATATCTGGAATCAATACTCTGTTCATATTTAATTAAATCGCCATTGAGATCATAATGTTTCATTAAGGAGAGAAAAATGATACCCTTAATCCAATTATAACCCAGAATTGCTTGCCTATTTATCAGGATTAAAAATGATAATGTATGAGTGTATTCTTAGGTATACATGAATTCTTATTGTCGGCTAAATAATGGCAAGAATTTTTTTGTCACGAAAATTATTAATAAGTTACTGAAGTTACTAATTTAAAACAAACAGTAACCAGAGGAATGGAAAAATTCTCTTATATTTGACCACTAGGAGCATCTCATTAAAAACCTGCGTGTGGACATGCCTCAGTCACTCGCCAACTCCTGATCCACTGTCTTGTGGATGTCCTTCACTGGACAAAGACTACGGGAGTCAACCCCTAATGAAAAATCTGCTGTTGCAACCCGCACTAGGCGAGGGTTATTACACCGACAACTCGGCAGTCTCCTGCGACACTCGACAATGGCTCGACGTCTTGGACCACCTTGCCACCATCCCAACTATGGAGTGCCAAAATAGTGGGCTGAGGAATGCACACCCCCTCCCCACTCTAAGCATCTATGCCCAACATATTATTTTTAAGGGCATGAAGTGACGTTATCGCCGAACAACACACTACATGAATTATTTACATAAAGATATTCATATATACATATTTTATTCTCCTTATGAATATATATATATATATATATATATATATATATATATATATATATATATATATATATATATATATATATATATATATATATCTCCAGCAGACTGCAAGAAACAGAAAAATAAGATAATTTTTTATTTCCTAATTCGCAAAAAACTCCGCACAGGGGTGGGATTTGAGCCACGCACAATGAGGGAGCAAGCAACCGATTTGATCTCAACTAAACCGCCCTTTGGACCGAAAAAAATATGATCCTATTTTTCTGTTTCCTGTGGTTTGCTGGATTTATTTCATCATTCTTTTGCGTTCATGAAATAAATATAAATATTTATATATATATATATATATATATATATATATATATATATATATTATATATATATATATTATATATATATATATATATATATATATATATATATATATATATATATATATATATCCATATGGAGCTCGGCCGTGAAGCCTGCATTTAATATTGAGGATAAATCCTAGACCCACGAGAAACGGATGTAGCATCTTTTAATTTTTCACTACGTTTCGAAAACTACAAGTTTTCATCTTCAGGCTAGAATAAGTTTACAAAGTTAATATGTATGAAGAAAACTTGAAAAGGCAACAGGGCATTATTTTAAAGGTGACCAATTACAAAATATAAGTAGAAAGTACTACAAGTTAAATTAAATATGACTTGGCAACAGTTAAATTTGCTTTAAGACTGACTCAAAAATTAGTTCATAAATTTAAGGATTATTGCAGAAATTAATTACAAACTATAAGAGAAATTGACCTGGCATTATTTAAAGATAATAAATTTAAACTTTTTTTTTAATTTTGTAAAGACTGTAAGAGTTAAAAAAATTTAATATAAAAACGGAAAATTTGGAAACTTACTAAAGCGGATCCATCCTAGAGAGTGAATGGTAGGTTTAACAAGGGGCTAGTATATATAGGTTACATTGACGCTTGGTTTATTAAAAGGCAAACCAACTAACAAACTGTGGTTAAAATTAGTTAATTAATAATGATATTGCACTTAAATTTTCATTGAGTGTAGGTTTGTAGTGTTTTATATATAGAGATTCGAGGGTTCTTAGGCAATGCTTGTTGTTGTTAAAGGCTAATACTTTAAAATTCTCAATAGAAATATTAGTTTTACAGCTTATGGTGTGTTCCCTAATAGATGTGTTTTCCTTTCTATTTAATATTTTGTTTGTGCGCCAACTAATCACCATCTGAGCAGAGAACCTAGCTCCAAGAGACCTAGCAGTGCTAGCAATGTAAGAGGCTGCAGTACAACTGGGACATTTAAATAAATAGACATTATCACTGCGGAACTCCAAAGAGATAGGATCTTTACTGTTAAATAAACTTCCTATCCATAGTTTGTTTATAACACTATTTTGGGGTTGATTTGGGGAAATTATGTTTTAAAAATAAATAGGATTCTTCTTTTAAAAGTATCGTTTAAAAACCCATCTCTGAAATTAGTAAATATATGGGCATTTTAGGAACTTCTATGCAGGGTTGAGGGGGGTCAATGAGATTATCAAATAGCTTTTTTCAAAACTCTATCATATAGGTGAGAAGGAAATAAATTATTTATAAAATACTTCCTAAGAAAAATAAATTCATTATGGATTGATTGGTAAGTGGATGATAGCGAGAAACTTCTATGTATTAAAGTTTTTCCTGTTTATTTTATATCCGAAATCACAAAAACTAAAGTAGTTCAAACCTAGTCCTGTGAATTTTTTTTTCTGTAAATGGTTGTTTGAATTTTTCGTTGGTCATTATCTCGGTTGATTAAAAGGTCAAGAAAGGGCATCTTATCATTTGACTCCACTTCCATGGTGAATTTGATGTTAGGGTTTAAAGTGTTCAAAAAATTAAAGAAAAGTTGGCTATGTTCAGGATTATTAAAAACTGCCAAGGAATCATCAACAAAACGGCGGTAGAAGGAGGGTTTGTAATCTAAATTAGTGAAAAACATTTGATCTTTGAGATGAAAACTTATAGTTTTCGAAACGTAGTGAAAAATTAAAAGATGCTACATCCGTTTCTCGTGGCTCTGGGATTTATCCTCAATATTATATATATATATATATATATGTAGAGTTTGTTAAAGATCATTGTATATTTCGCCTTTATTAATTTTCTTTGGAGACTATTTTTCTTTTTTTTTAAGTAAATGCGTTTGGTAAAAACCCAACTTTTGATCTACATAAGCGATCATCTTCAGAGTGTCTTCAAGTATTCTTTTTCTCCTTTACCGAAGAAGTATGGTGGAATTGGAATGAAAATGATGATTTATTTGAGAAAGAAATAGGATAATTTTTTAGAAATATTTAAAATTAAATACATATATATATATATATATATATATATATATATATATATATATGTAAAAATAAATAGTAGTAGTGGCAAAGCATCTTTGTAAAATTTTCTTCGGAGAAGAGTAAGTTATATGTATGAATAAGAAATAAACAGATGACCTGGAATTGTCAGGAGATTTATTGTTTAATCTATACATTAAAGTAGTTATTTTTTATTTTTAATTGAATACATGAATTGGGTCTTTTAGTTTCAGCAATATGAACTTATTTCAAATTTTTAGGATTAGTTATTCACATTATTAAATTTTAATATAGTCATATACCATTCTTTGGTGGACTTTAATTACTATAGTGTTTACATAGTTCTAATTTAAGTTGGTCGTTTATTCGTTGTTGTTTATTTTAATAATATCTCGTTAGTTAATTTAGAAACTTTGAATCACTTTTTAATCACTTTAATATCGTTGTTTATTCATTTTTCCTTATTATTATTCATTTTACGCACTTTAGATTACTGTTCATTACCCCTTTTTTAATAAATTTTTACTTTCGTCACTCATTTAAACCAATTCATTATCGTTATTTATTCACTTTTCGTTATTATCTTCTACTCTATTTATTCACTTTTCCTTATTATTATTCAACTTTTGCACTTTAGATTATTTCTCAATTACCGTTTGCAATCAATTATTCTAATCACTTTATTATCGATATTTATTCACTTTCGGTTATTATTTTCTACTTTATTTATTCAAGTTTAGTTATTATTATTCCATTTTTTCTCTTTAGTTTTCAATAACGCTTGAATCACTTATTTTAATCACTTACTTTCGTTATTTATACACTTTTCGATATCATCTTCTACACTTGTTCGTACTTTAGACTATTTATTAGTGTTCGGTGTTTTTTTCCACTCTTTATCTTCAATTAGGTGGTCATATTGACGGCGTGTGTGCATGAGTCCCGGATGAACAACGCACGTTCCATCAGTAGTCCTCCAATTTCGTGCGGTGAACATGGTCCTTCGTAGGTCCACTTGTCGTCGCAACGGTAAAGGCTTTCGAGCAGTCGTTTCACCTTTTCCTTTGGGGGTCTGTATACAGTAGCACCGACGACTTTGAGATTCACGTCCTCGGTGTGGAAGAAGAAACCCCGCAGTAGGACATCCTTTTTCTCCGTGAGGGGTAGTGCAGGATAGTTTAGTATTTCTTATTCATCTTCTTCCAAACCCTGTAGAAATTAGCTTTTTTTCATTTTTTTGCCTCTTCCTTCTCTGTTTCTTGTCGCACTTCCGTATTCTTCTTTTATCTTTGCCGTTTTTCTTGGGCCTTTTTTTTGATTTTCCCGATTCTTTTTCCATGGGTAATTGTTCTTTCTCTGTGTATTTTTAGTGATGATTGGCTGCTTTATTTTCTTTGTCTGCGTCTTTTTGTTATTGCTTGTAGAGAAAATGGATTTTTAACATCTCCTGGCAAGCGGGGTTGGGGGGAAACCACAGCTTTATTTTAACCCCGTTCTTTTGTAGGAGACTATTTAACTCGTCCGCAAAAGTCCTGGCAACACGAGCTTCGAGGCTGTGGTCCAATGACATTCGATGTAGCCGGCGCCTCGAAGTACGTTTCTTCTTCGCCAGCTTTTACTGTTTGACCACCTGACGTTTGGTTCGGAGGGCTTCCTTGCAGACAGTACATCTAATGGCCAATGCCCTGTGGTTGCTTCCGCAGTTCACGCATCTTGGTTTTCCGACGTACAATCCCTCCATCCGTAACCAATTTTTGAGCGGATGGAGCAGGTGACGTCGGACGCAGTACATTCCTTCGTGGAGTGATTTTGCACGGCAAGGCATCCGAAGCAGCTTTCCAGGTTAATAAATTCTTCAGCTGCGAACTGCTTAGGGGCTATTTGAAGGTAGAACCCAATGAGTCCTTCCTTCATGGCCCTTTGAGCCATCTCGACTTTCTCGAAGATGGTTTTCATAATATTCTTCCCAAACATACCTTGGAAATTTTCGCACATTCTTTTATGTTTTCTTATTTCGGCCTTGATACCATCGCAACTGTTGAAACTGAAGAACGGGTGGAACATCATTAAGATGATCGTGCCTCGTACGAGGATTTCTTGGGGTACGAAAGCCTCAAGTCCAATTTTTAGAAGGGGGTCCTTGGCTTCATCTTTTCGATGCCGTCCTCTGTCCAACACACCTTTGCGTAACCGTGCTGAGTCATAATAAGCTTGATAAGGCTTATATTCAGCAGTCCAAATTGTGTTTCCATGACCGTATTCCGAGGTGTTTTTTACCCTCCAGGATGGTGTGGAGAGGAAAACGCTTAATTTTGAGGTTGGGCGGCCCCATGATCTCCTTCGGGCAGCGGTGCCCCTATTATTTCTTGTGTATATTCTTGTTCTTCTTCGTGAAAAATTCTTTTGTTCCGAAAAGCGATACCGTGAGGGTTAGCTGTCTTGTGAGGGAATTTCCAGATTCTTCCCTTAACTTTTTCTCCTTTGCCACAAACAGACATAATCAACAATCGCGTCTTACTCAATTGATGATAAAACATTAATGTAAATTACATCACAAATGTATACAAAGAAGGTACGAACATGGGAAGATGCCTCAAAGCAGATGGTGAATACTCCTCAAAGATACACAAAATGTGTAATCGGCTCATGCATACGTCAAGCATACATATGTTGTTCTATGTGTGAACTATTTCATCAAGAGATCTCCCGCGTCAAACAAACCCTCGTGAACAACGGTTTCTCGAAAAGAATGAGAGAATAAAAAATCCAACTAGTTTTAAAAAAGCAATTCAAAGTTGCGGATAAAATGGAAAGGAACCGATAATCAAAAAATAGCATCAAACTGTTTTATAGAAATCAAATGTCATTGGCCTACAAAATACATTATAAAACCTTTAAGGAGATTGTTAACCGTAACATCAAATAAAAGTGTTAAACGGACAAGATTCAGCTTATTATAAATAATAAAACAACAAAATTTAACAATCTCCTCATGAAAAATAACATTTGCCAAGTCTCCTCGAAGCTGAAGTCTACTAACATAGTTTACGAGCTTAACTGCCCGCATGAAGACTACAAGCTTCATAATAAGTAGAAGTATCTTGGCATGACAACGACCAACCTTTCGAGGCGTTTAACCATATACCTTCCAAACGAAACGCCCAAAAATCATATGGAGAGCGTACATAACACCAGATTAAGAAAAGATATATTTGTTGAAAACGCAACAATTAAAAGAAAAGAGTGAAATCAATCAACGAAAAAGACCAAGCATCAATAGTCAGTGTACGATTTGGAATCGAACAGTAAATTTGTTTTCAAAATTTCACTCGCCAGATTGGCCCGTTTTTCTTGACTTTACGTTCCGGCGAGGAATAATAAATAACCCCTAAAAACCGTTTTCATTTCATTTCGACGATACCAGTAAGGATTCAGAGTTTCTCGTGAGAATATTCATGACACACTCGCAAGAGGTTCTCGCGATACTCCTTGAGGAGGACGACGACCTACACCAGGACTTCGAAGACTAGTTGCTCGACGACCTCAGCACAGTGATACATAGAGCCCCCCCCCCTAGCAAGTACCTCAGGAAAGAGAGATGGTTAACCTCGGGCGTACCATCACCTTCGAACTGACCATGAACACCACAATGCCATTTAAACAGAGGGCACCAGTTTGGTTTGGGCTCTCGAAAAGCAACTTCGTATATGTCCCAAGGAAAGTTATTCAGGGACTGATGAACACCATGAATGCTGCCCTGAATACAAACTACTTCTCTGACGGTTACAAGGTGGCCAAAATAATCTTCATCCCGAAAAGAAACAAACCCCTGACCAGGTGGCTAACTATCACCCGATATTTCTTTTGGAAATAACTAGCAAAATCTTGGAAAAGGTTAGAGCTGGCAAGATACAAGCTCAACTGAGGGATTTACGAGAACACAACAGTCAACAACACGGGTTCCGTACAAAAACGGGCACCGGAACGGCCCTAGCGCTACTAACAGAGAAAATAGCATATTACCAAGCAAATGGTTACTATGTAGACATTGCACTGCGAGACTGGCAGAAGGCTTTCCAAAAAGTCTGGCTGTAAGGAATTTAATACAAGAGCCTGAACCTTCAACTAGATCTGATCCTAGAAAAGATCCACTGTGACTTTATCATGGACAGAATGGCATGTCTCATGATTAAAAACTACAGAGGACTCGAGGTTGAAATTAAGATGGGGTTCGTCAGGACAGTTAACTGAGCCCATTGCTTTACCTGGTCTTTACCATCGCCCTTCCAATTCCAGTGTACAGGAAGACGATGGATCTACAATTCGCAGATGACATCACTCAAATCATCCCGTGCAAAGAAAGGAAAGCAAGGACACAGGCAAATGGCACGATAGTAGAAATCAATAACATCAACCAGTACGAGAGACATTGTAAGATTAGGAACAACAGGGACAAATTCAAGATTGTTTTACTAAGCCGCAAGCCGACATGGCCCATCTTTATACAGGGCAGGAGATATGGCTACTCCGCCGAAGTTACTGGCCTAGGCCTAAAGATCTCCGACCATGGATACTCGAGACAATACACATAGAGGCGGAACCTAGCCCAGGGAGAAATCCCCAAGCTATACAGGTTCAGAGATCTTAGATCAGCCAATATTAGGAAAATATACCTAATGTACATCCGATCTAAGCTCATCTACCGTACAGTAGTGACTCAAGGGGCCAACCAGACCTCAATGAGAAATCTCAAGCGTACGAGTATACAGAACACCGCAACATTAATCATCAATAAAAACCATAGGCCGAAAACATCTACGGCATAGGAGAAAAAGACTATCACACAATGTCGTCACTCAAAACCTGGAATAAAGGTTTGGTTTACTCTGGCGAATGTTGTCATTCCAGAACTACCGATTTAACATACCTGCACGTCTATAGAAGAAAGTCTCCCGCCGACGTTGGTTTCCAAATAGAAAACTATGCTCTCTAGTAAAGATAACATCAAACACTAAAAACTAACACAGTAAACAGTACAACACAGAACTAACGAAAAGGAAAGAAATAACAATACACTAAAAAATAACACAATATAAATTGCTGAACTAGACGCTAATAAACGGTTGAAAGGTCAACAATTAGAACAAAAATAAGTTCCCTGAAAATTTGATCACAACCAATAAAAACACGTTAACAACACATGAAGAGTCACAAACATAGAAAAGACAATAACAAAAACAAAAAAATCAAATTTAACGACATAACGTAAAGCGATACCCTCCCTACTAGGGCAAAATATCCCTTCCTTTTATTTTTTACCCACTAGCCAAACAATCTTCTAATATTGAATACATCAGTTCATTTCATTCCAATTACACCATACTTCATCGGTAAAGGAGGAAAAGAATACTTAAGGACACTCTGAAGATGATCGCATAGATCGAAAGCTCAGATATTATAGTTTGGTGTTACCAAACGCATTTAATTAAAAAATTAGAGATGAACGTAGAGTTATCTATTATCTACAAGATGGAAAAAAAAGACAATAAAAAAAATAGAAAGTCTTCAAAGAAAATTAATAAAGGCGAAATATACAATGATCTTTAACAAAATCTGCATTCAAGAAAGACTGCTACCCATTTACACACACACACACACACACACACATATATATATATATATATATATATATATATATATATATATATATATATATATATATATATATATATATATATATATATATATATATATATATATATATATATATATATATATATATATATATATATATGTATATATATATATATATATATATATATATATATATATATATATATATATACTAGTAGAACTATCCGGCGTTGCCCGAAACCGCTTCATTTTTCGGCCTCGATCTTTGTGCTCTCCGGATGCACAGCCTGAATTTGGATTGGGAGTGGTCAACGACTTCCATGGTAGTGGTCACTTTCGCATTCAAAAACCATAATCAGGAGCGCTTCCGCCTATCTGCTCTTATTTTTACTCCTGTGACAGATTTTATTGTGTGTTATTCTTGTATATTAAAGGATCTGGTTTTAGAAACTGTAGAAGAGAATTTCTCCCTTTCCCATTTTTTCTTTTGTGTGCATATTTTTTATTGAATTTTGTGACCATGTAAAACTCTGACCCCTTCCAGGCCCCATCCAATGCCGGATGTATTGTAAAAGAGTTAATTTATTTTTTTATAGTATTTTGTCGTATTCTCCGTTTGCATTAGCCAACACAGGCTCTCGCTAAAATTCCGTAGTGAGTATTTATAAGAATTCCCGCTGAGCTAATTAATTATCCCTGTGTTTTTTTAAAACTTTTTAAATGAAGATTCATAGATCCGCCAAGGCCTACTAGCACCTTCCCTGTTCGTCAAATAATTATCCCTTTTTTGTGGTACTTTTCTTGAAAGTTAGTGGAACGTGATAGTACATTCTTTCAATATTCACTTCTTAAATTCTTTCGTTCAAAATTCGCATTTTTTGGTTTTGTATATTATTTTATTGGAAGTTTTAGGCACTTTTTTTATGGTATAATTATTTATTTAGGAACATAACTAGAACATAGTGAACATTAAGATAATGCAAAATTGTATACATTCGTGGAAATTTTTTCTTAGATATTTAAAGTGAATTTGTGAAGAAACAGAAATAAATACACCTTTGAATTTTATATCATTGTATGCAAATTACATGCACTTTTTTATAGTATATATATTGTTTTAGCACCATGAATAGAACATAGTGAAAATTATGATAATAAATTTTTTTATACATTCGTTGAAATTATCCGTAGATTTTTGAAGTTGATTTGTGAACAAAATGCAAAACTATACAAGGGTGATTTTAAATATTTTCTAAAAAAAACAGGCGGCTAAAAACTGATTTATATTTTTAGCATCATTCGAATATAGATAGACCTAAATTCCAGGGCATTCAGAACACCACTACTATTCAGCTAATATTCCCTTTTCCAACTGAACACAAAACTTATAGTTAAGTTTGCCCCCAAAATATATGTTTTAGTCCACCATTAACATAAATTCTAATAGAACTAAAGTAAAATGATTTCAAATGATAAGTAAATCATATTTGAATTGAGTTCGAATATTTAATTTTTAGTAATTTTATAGCCATTTATATCATATCAGTTTTGATAGGGGGAAGGGGGGGCGTTCGGAAAGAACACCCTGTATCTCGAAAACGGTGCCGTGGTTTATTATGAATTTGTCTGCACTAAAAGTGCTTTTAATGAACTTTAATTTCATCTATGATTCTCTAACGTACTAAAAAATTTTAAAAATAAAGGTGGTATCCCTTTAACACGTTATCTTATATCCAACAACAGGAAAGGAATAAAAAAGAAGAGAAAAGACAAAGAGAAAAAGAAAAGGAGGTGAAGGACCGAGAAGAAAAAAAGAAAGAGAGGAGAAGGACTGAGGAGAAAAAGAGACTAAGAGACTGAGAACATAAGAACATAAGAAAAGAAGGAGACTGCAAAAGACCATTCATGGACTACACTTGGCAGCTCCTGTTCCAGTCAACACACAAAAGATTTCTTACCAGAAAAAAGTCATTAACATTGTCACCCTTTAAGGAGTTCGTCAGATCTAATCTACAATATACATAAAATGCATCCAGAGGATTATGTCCATTCATGCAACCGGAAAACATAATCTCCCCACTCCTTAGAAAAATATATACATATGTACATAAAAAAAGTCAGTCCCATCTAGCAGCTTCATCCATATATTTATCTAATCTATTTTTAAAACTACCCAGAGAGGAGGCTTCTATCACATGTCTAGTGAGCCTATTCCATTTATCCACCACACGATTTGTAAACTAATTCCTCCCAATCTCCTTCCTAAACCTATACTTATCAAGCTTAAACCCATTGCTACGTGTCCTGTCATGTTCACTAAGTATAAGAACCTTACCCAGATCCCCCTTTATTATATCTTTTTACCCATTTGAAGACTTCAATCAATTCCCCTCTGACTCTTCTCCTTTCTAATGTATGTAGATTTAGTTTTCTGAGCCTTTCACCGTAAGGTAAGTTCATTAGCCCACCAATCATCTTTGTCACGTTTCTCTGCACAGACTCAAGCAAATCAATATCCTTTCTATAATATGGTGACCAAAATTGTACTGCATAGTCTAGATGAGGCCTAATTTGCGCCAGATACAGTTTTAGAATGACTTCAGCACTCTTATTGCTTACACTCCTCCTAATGAATCCCAATATCCTATTAGCTTTATTCTTAGCATTTAGGCATTGCTTTCTAGGGCGAAGGTCTGAACTTACCAAAATACCCAAGTCCCTCTCACAATCGGTCCTCCCTAAAATTCTCCCATTTAATTTATAACTATTCAATGGATTATTTCTACCTATACTAAGTACACTACATTTGTCTTTGTTAAACTTCATTTGCCATTTCTTGGCCCAATTGGACAGAATGGTCAATTCCTCCTGCATTACAACAGCATCAGAATCAGCCCTAATGGCCCTACCTAGCTTAGTATCATCAGCAAATTTACTCAGGTCACTACTTATACCTATGTCAAGATCAGTAATATGAATTAAGAATAGCAAGGGACCCGAAACAGATCCTAGCGGAACTCCACTGCTCACATCCCCCCACTCAGATTTAACTCTATCTATACTAACTCTTTGCTGTCTGTCACCAAGCTTTGACTGAATCCACCCAAATATACTGCCATTAATCCCGTGTGCTTTAACTTTGCTCAGAAGCCGTAAGTGAGGCACTCGATCAAAAGCCTTACTAAAGTCCAAGTATAAAATATCATAGTTTTCATCATTATCTGCTGCTTCATACACCTTACTATAAAAAGCCAGCAAATTAGTCTGACAGGATTGACTCTTACTAAAGCCATGCTGTGATTCTTTAATCAACTTATGCTTATCCAAGTGATCCCTAATATTCCTTGCTATAATAGAAAAACGAGAAGAAAGAAGAGGAGGTAAAGAACGGGAAGAAAGGTAAAGAATCTGCCTTAATGAACTTGAAATGAGTAGGATCAGGAACGAGACGCTCTCTATTAGGTCGAGGTCTGAAGCTTCCCTTGCCGCGTCTGTTAAGCTTCCAGTTTTCAAAGAAGGCGAGGAATTCAGAGCCTTCTTAATCCCCTTTTAAGAAAATCTTCGAAATCAACCACTGGGTCATCGAGACAGATGGAGTGGCTCAATTGTTGCCCATGCTAAATTCCCAACCCTAAGATATATTCATATCATTTCTTTCGGAGCCAACATTTAATTATTCGACATTTAAATCAGAGTTACCGGCAGCCTTTAACATGACCCCAAACTTTTAAAGATCCAAATTTAGACATGCCTGCCTTCAGCCAGGCCAAACATACTGTCAGTTTGGATTCACATTCAAGCGTCACCTCAACTTTTGGCACGATGCTTCTAAAATTCCACTTAACTACGATGCTCTCGTTGACTTCTTCCTGAGATACCAGTTGTTGGCTGCACTTCTGGCTGAAGTAGGATCTTTCATAAAAGACTGGCGGTGCCTCACATTCAAGGAGGTTGCAGAAGAGGCCAACATTTATTCAGCAATCTACAATCTGTATCCGAAAGAAGGGAAGAAAACGGCCCCCCTTTCTCCAAAACCTAAGCAAAACAAGAAAAAAGTTGGCCAAGGAACTGGCCGTCGAAGCCGAAATCACTCTTTTCGTCCGAATACAGGGATGTAAAACCGTTCTCTCCCCAGGAGACCCATCATTTGTTTTTCGTGCGGTGTGGAGGGTCACGTGAAAACAAACTGCCCCTAGAACTCTCAGTTTAGGAATAACTCTCCCCACCAGGTACACCAGGCATCTGCGCCTCCGTCAAAACCATCGGAATCTTCTCCTCCTCTGAGCACCTCAAGTCCAGGTGGCCACCAGGTCAACTTCTGGTTTGATAAGAATACCCCTGTAGGCAATAAGTTCGAATCCGGAACGATTAATGTCTGCCGTGTCTACACTCTTGTAAAAGATATCAGGTACACCTGCATAGTGGTGTCAGACAAGGTGCTTTCCCCAGTAGCCCCGGACCATAATAAATTCGCTGTCTTGAACGAGCTTGCCAATCGTCTGGGAAAGAGTCAAACGGGGGGGAGGGAGTTCTAGCCTTCGGTGCTTGAAATAAATGAAGGAAGAAGCCGAATCGAGAATCCCGACGAGTCTTCGTATGTAGGGCAAGCGGCTACTGACTAAATCCAGCTAAACCTTGGATTAAATAGGGGTCGACGAGGCGGAGAAATAGCAACAGGCCTCAGCACGTTCTCCTTAGAAAAACATGGAGTTCGTGGAATAGACGGCCTTTTGCCAAGGAATTCACGATAAGGAGGCCCGTGGAAGATTTTTCCAAGTTCTTTCTCAAAACGAAGGTAAGGGTTCAGCGATCAAATCCCTTCAAGAGTGGGAGATAGGTCTCCTTGAGTAAACACAGCTATGGTCAATAAAGAAACGTTGACCCGATTTCGGCCTCATTCAACCCTATTTCTCATACTCCATGTTTCCAGTTTAAGGCCACATGTGTTTCTAAGGGTCCGAAGTAGACCTCAAGCGTCTATTATTCCACATATATAATGATCTCCAGTAATTTTATTAGTAGTAGTGCCTAGCCAACCTGAAGAGTATTCATGTGGACTCTTCGTTGCCCCCGGGCAAAGTGGCCTGCTCTGCGTCAGCTTTGTATGGATACACATAACCATCGGCAGGATTATTTGGAAAAGAGAGCGTGCGTGTGTAATGTTTTGCGAAGATGGGAGAGCAAAGAAAGCAATATCGTAATAAGCTAAATGTTTGATGAGAGGTGTAATATCTACCCAAACCAGTACAAAGCTGATCACAGGACGTCTAATAATTGGTATCCAGATCTCAACAGGCGAAGACGTAGGTGTCCAGTCTTGTCGAGATCGAACCCGGCTTCGGGACTTTGGCAGGATAACGCCGTATCTATCCGGCTATCCAAAACTCTCCCCCAGAATGTGAAAATGCACCAATTATCTCAATGCGTTTTGGTTTATTTGTCCAAAGTAAAATGCACATTTTTTAAAATTTGATCTAACTAAAATTTCGCTCAGGTGGCTGCGAAACTTTGAGGATGACGGCTCTATTGACCCTTTTTTTAAGATATATATTTTCATCTCAACAGTTTAATGGAAATATATTTTGAATTGATCTGTTTGGGAAGACAGTGCGTTTGGATCTATAGCCGTGTGATCAATCGATATGTAAATAGATTTAATAGTGTTCCTTAATGGTTATATTCAAACTTGATTGGCAAATAAGCTAATGATTAGTTACCCCTCTCAAACTTAAAAAGATCATAATATGGGAAAGGCTTTTCGAAATCATCCTCTTGTAAGGTGCAAAGATGATATTAGGTTTATTTCTGGTAGCTATGGAGTGATCCACAGGAGGATGCGAGTAATTAAATCCTCCATCCTCATGTGGATATTCGAAAAAATGTCGCATAAATGTTTGACAACATGCATAATGCGTCCTTTTGACTTGAGTTACTTCTATGGAGCCAATTTTCTTATTAATTTGTAATAATTTCTAAGCGAATCCAACATAGTGTGTGTTTACCATTACAAGCCATAAATTTGGAATATTCAGACCCTTTCTTCAGGAGAGTAGACGGGGGCTTAGGGTTGTTCTCTAGCTGAAATGAAAACTGCCTATCGAATATTATCTTTCTTGAAGAAGGTAGAAAACTTTCTTTAGAAATAACCAAATAATCATCTCTTCCTATTGTCCTATCATTTGTAAGAAGTGTTTCTCGATCATTGACAGCAAGGCAACTATATTAAATCACAACTGGGTAATTCAGAAGTTAAGGACACTTTTAATCAAACGCTTCACTATTATTTTTAGGAGCAAATATGGCGACTCCCTACTAGTAGAGAAAAAGGCGTGTACTCACGCTACAACCAATTACAAGGCTAGATTAAAAAACAAAAAAAAAAATGCATAACCAAATAACACATACAAAACCCCAAAACAACGAAGTCAAAGAAAAAAAACAAAAAGACAAGAAGAAGAAGGAGGGAGCAACGCTGCGTCATTGGGAGGGTATTCCGCCTTCCTCCGGCGCCGTAGGTTGCGCCCTAAAACAAAGAGGGTAAAATAACATTGTCGTAGTATGACATTACATTATATCAATACCATATTATATCTATGGGAGAGGACCAATAACTTGAAAGCGAACCGACAAAAGGGACGGAAAACCACGCGTTCAGACGGGCTGAGTAACAAGAGAGTGCCACGAGGTCAGATAAATTATGGACAATGGCAATTTCAAGGTTATTTAAAGAGACATGTATAAAAATAGAATTTTATTTACACAGAAAAAATAATAAGAGAAATGAAGGGTAAAATTACCTCAGAGAATTAACGGGCAAAAATCACATCAATAAACGAAGGAGGGAAGATTAACTCAATTGGGTTACTGAAGGGGGAAGTAGGGTTGGCTTACGGATGTCTTCTGCTCTTGAGGTGAGACCGCTCAGACTTCAGAGCTGGAGGTTGGAGTTATGACGGTTCTCCACAAGCAAGGGGGGGGGGCGGTAACTTCTGTTCCAGGGGAGAGTATTTCGGCTACCCGAAGTAAGGAGGGCTTCGACAGGAGTTGATGAAAGAAGTCGGGAAAATCACTCGGGGTGATCGTTCAGTAGAATTACCTCCTGGCTGGGGCTAATTCTAAATACACAAAATAGTCCAGCTGTCACTTTGCTTTGTTGCTAGCACTTGACTTGGAACCATGGGGAAATCTTCTGGGTTCTGGCGAGACTTCTCAACTCTGTGTCTCTTCCGGGGAGTCAAGCGTTATTTATGTCCGAGGCTCTCCCCGGAGTTGGGGGTTAGCGGGAAACAGCTCTACTCTCGAAGGGCCTCGAATCTTCTTGCAAAGTTATTTTAGCCCGCATAAAGTTGAATCGTGGGAGACTCGATTTGAGGCTACCGCTTGTGGAAGGGGGAAGGGGCTTACCACTTTAGGCCTAGCCGGGCCTTCTGCTGTACATGAGAGTTCCTTTCTGCTAAAGATCTTCCAAGTGGGGATTCCCTCACAAACATGGAGGAGACCAGCCTCCTCTAAAAATTCTAATGGTCTAAATATGTGTGTACGTTAACACGTTCCGAGTAAAAGGGACATGAGGTAGCGATACGGCTCGTCGAGATAAAGAGAGAGGTAATGTGCCCAAAGATAACCCGGACAGTTTGGGGAACAAGTCAGTCGTCACAAGAAAGTACAGGTGACTGCTCCAACAAATGGCGGTGCATACAGCATGTATGCCCAATTCAAAGACGACATACAGCGATCTGACCATAGTGCCATTATAGGGTAGGCTCAAGGGAACAGTGACGGCGCAATGGAACGCAACTTTAAGTTCCCCTCGGCCGTCTCAAATATAAATTGCCAAACAGCGCAAAGGGCTGTCCAGATTTATGCCATCAATTTGTTTGATGAACAGCCAAACGCTGTTCTGGTCGCTCAAGTTTTGCAGACTCTTTCACGCACTCATTGGCGTGCTTATTCGTCGCAAAGGATCAATAAAAAAGCAAGGCAGTAGCTTTATCAACACCCCAGGTGCTGAACATCAAGAACTAGGTAAGTCCATGGAGACCCTACGGCTGTGCATCTATATTTGAGGCGTCAGCTAAAATAATGAAAATAGAAAGACTGCGATTACACTTCTTCCAGGCGTTAACGGCGTTTAGGAAAATGTCTCGATTGAGATTTGGCCGTGGTTTGCGGCAGAATGGCTCCACCTTAGTCTTAGCCAAAGAAAAACGCATCCTGTGCGCTTGAGTATAGCAAGAGTTTCGGTTCAATGCCTATTGGCGTCCAAGCCTCGGAGCTAGCATCTGAGCAACACTAAAAGATATAGAAAAATCGCCAACGTAGAACGTACAGAGAACATCTTCCGGCAGTCCTGAAATCATACTGTTGATTCTCGGGGTAAAGAGATGAGGACACTAAAGAAATTTCTCTGCTGGACAACCACCTTCTACTTAATTGTGCGAGAGATGCCTCTCCCATCACCCGTACGAGGAATAAACGATCTCCCAATAACTTCGAAATAAAGATTAGGTAAGGTCCCCTCTCTTCTATCCTTGGAGATTCTCCATGTTACCCTACCGCTATACGGCGTAGTGCTTTATACAAAGAACGTCCACGCAGAGGGCATTTTCCAGTCGGAGCAGAGCAGACGTGGAGTGGATCTAACGGAAGCCGCAATGTGCGTAAGATAGTTGGGCTCCGCTATCCATAAAAAAGCCTAGTCTAATATGGACCAATTTCTAGCGCAGGAGGTTAGAGAGGTTGGATCAAAACCAACCATAATAGAGGAATCTCTCCCTGGTTTGCGAAAAACGATCCCAATAGCCATTCACCAGGAGTCTGGGGACATAACCTTTGTCCAGATACTTAAGAACAAATCTAACAGAAACACCATGCCGCAGTCACCTAGGTGTCGAAACCTGCATACTGGAAATCATACATTTCATGGGTGGAGTCGGCGCACAAAACGAGGCCGGAACGCAACTTACTCATTGTAAGCATGTTGTTGAATGGTTCTCCGCCACTGGAGGTAAAGACCAGTCAGCAGTCTTCAGCGATAGCACAACGTGCATTGAATTCTGGCTAAAGGACATGAAGGCTAGAGAATACAAAGAAACCGGTCGCGAAAGAATCCAACAGGAACACGGGTTCCGAGAAAGTGGCCCCATTCTTCTGGAGGACGGGAGACTGATCCTGCCCCTACTTGTCCCCAATCATTTGGATTTTTTTTACACCTCTGCTAGGAGGGCTTTACCGTTAATTGTGGATATGTATGACCACCAGGATGCCTGGCTGTTTTTCTTCGAAACATACCGGAATCTGCCCTTAACTCGACGAATTTCACCAACAGTAAAATCTTTCGGGCGGTGCTTATAGCGCATGTAAACATAACGCTTATGTTTTAGTGCCGTCCTACACGCAAATCCACCGCCATGAAACTGGCGGGCGTGAAGAATGGACAGATCTTTAAGGAATAGTAGCTAGGGCCATAACAATGTGGTTACCAGAGAAGAACTTAACGATCTCATCCGCCGACCTAAACTCCTGGACTAGTACAGTAAAATCATTCATTTTCTGAAATGTTACTACCCGTCCCGCGCCAATTAGCAGCCAGGAGGACGGGGTCTCTTAATTGGTAGCTGGCCAGAAAATTATATTTGTTTGGGACAGTTATCACTTCTATAGAGGTCATGACTATCTCTTACACAAAATCAATATGTGCATCCGGAAGTCACAAGGAAGGATACAGACACATAAATGAAGTTGTTCTCGGGCCGTGATGCGTAAAATTATGCACACTTAATACACCTATTTTTTCCAGTTCATCTTTCAGGCTGTCAAGGACCTGACCCGCTTAATTGATTGAGTAGCCTTCCCAGACAGGGTGTCTACCATTAAAATCCTAGAACAGTAAAAAGGACCTCGTCAACCATGCCACTCTGCGGCGGAAGTCTCTTGCGTTGAAACAGCTGACGTTGGAATGTACCCAGAAATATCAATATACCTAATATCCAGGTGCAGCTATAGTGCTCTTGCCTTAAAGGAGGTAATTGCCAGTTGTAATTGGCGCATCCTATTCTCCGTCCCCTATCCCCTGCTGTTGGTATTTAGAATCCCTTATATTCCTGATAGGATGGCATGGAGCACGCGACCAGCATGACTTCCAGCAAAAAGATATGCTCCCAGGCCTAACTCCTAGGAGATGCAGGGGCAGTTTCCGAATACAATCTCAGCACGAAAATGGCCGTACGCTTCCCAAAGACAGAACTCCAGTCACTGCTGGCCGAACAAGGCGTGAATATGCTGTCGCCTTTGAAAACTTACAGTGTGGGTTGGGTTCGCCATGCAAGTCCCAATGCCTTAAGCGAGAGTGGATCCATCATATGAAAATCCACCGTTACCGGGGCACCTAGCCCAGCCCTAGACGAGGCGTAGGAGCTAAATCTCGTTTTGTTGTGTTCTAAAATGGGGGGCAGTTTTAGGAACCCTGCAAGATGGTCTAAAGGAAACTTTACTCGGCAGTGGCCTTTACGTGGTATCAGAACCAGCCCGCACGCACCTACTCAGGAAGCCTGTCATGGTCAAACGTTAGAAAGAATGTATGAGTGGGTCTCGAGACCCCTCCCTGCTTTTTCACCATACGTTTAACTAGTTCTAAGATGATATCATTAATGGATTAGTCCACAGGTTTACTCTCATGGACCACTGCTTTGGAAAAGTTCATCGTAGAGTTCGAAATCACACACATCTGGCTGGAATTAAATGTCCAAAGGGCACTAATCAAGGCTGCTTCGGAGGGATTTACCGCGCAGAGACGGTACATGTTCTGCTCTTTACTAATCAAGCTTGCTAATGCTTGCCTCTGATGAATCATGTTGCCCTTGGCCAACAGAATTCCATCAGTGCAGCGATTAACCAGAAAGTGTCTAAAACTAGCGGGCGGGCTCTGAACTGCCAAGTAGTCTATCAATGAGGCATCGCGAAATAATCAATGCTCCACTCACCACACTTGTGGCTTTGTTCTTGGTCTAGGACTCCCTACCCAAGGGCCCTCGAGGTCGGTCGTGCCGTTCTTGGCTGGTCGCTTGTTGAAACGGCAGCGGATCCATCTGTCCCTAGATCCCTGCGGAGTGAGAGGGACACTTATCTTTTTCTTACTTCACTTTGAGGGAAGGGGAGGTTGGAGAATGAACTCGTTTCTCTTCCCCGCTAGAAGGAGCTGATGGGACGTAAGGACCGGCGTCAGTAAGATCCTTCTCCTAGATGGAGAAGGTCTTAGCTGTCAGAGGGGCTCCAGGTGGGGCGGAGAATCCCCCCTCTAATTGCGAGTCATCGGGGGCCAGAGCTATCTGAGTTGAAGCTTGCACAAAGACAGACTAAAGTTTGGTGTTTGGCACAAAACTCGTGTTCGTCCCCATTGAAAATCATGTAAACTGGGGCTGGGTCATCTCCTGAATTGTATCCATCTTAGGAGGTCATTGGTCTTTACATCCCCTAAGTCATCACACATATCCCAGACACGGTATCTTCCATGGTAGTCCAACCAACTATGGCCGACGAACCGACTTCCATAGTTAAATAGAGGGGACAGTTACGCGGACCCTCACAATGTCAAGATTCCTACTTGCAGGAAAACAGGACCTCAAACCCCTAATGATAAAAATAAATAATAATGGTATATCTTAATATATACTTATAATAATAATTATTACTAATCCTAATTATTAATTAAAATACATAATAATATATCATAATCACACGAAATAATAATTATAGTCAGAAAGATAATAACAATAATAATGCTATTAATAATAAATAATCATACCACTATTATAAAGGTAAAGTTGTACTGAGTGGGGGCGAAGGGAAAGCACACCAACTTTCCAAGCTACCATCACAAAGTTAAAGGCGTCCCAGTGACATGACTGCCCTTAGTTGCACTTAAGCTCGAATAACGTGAATCTCCTCCGGATACCGAGTGTAACAGGCTACATAGGGAACCTCCCTGGGTGGTGCTCGCTTCACTAGCACTGGTTCAAACATGTATTCTGCTATTATTGTAGAAAACTGAAATGGTAATACTTTCGTTTATTACATCTATAATGCATTCTTCCATTTTTGTAAACGTTAGCCCAGCGCTAACGATAGTATGAGAAAAAGGTGGCTTTCTTCTAGTCAGGTACTCATGAAGATGCTTCTGGTGCTAGAATCTCTTTTTTGTTGCCTCTAAAACATTAACGCTAGCTGTTGCCATCAATTTAAAATATTTGCTTTTTATTGGTCTTTAGGTCAACTTTCCCCTTCCTTCCAATGTTAGAATTATCAGTAAGCGATAATTCTTAAATGCAAACTTTAGCTCAGTTTCGACTGTGTCAGTATTCCTCTACTTGTGTAAGATGGCCGATACTGATTCCCGTGTGAAATTTATTTGCTTAAATATTTCTCTATATGTGTTCCCTGAATCTCAAAATTCAATAACTAGTTTAGTTATGTTTTCACTATCCTCATTGCTTCCTTTTATTGTGAGAAGTTATGGCCAAAATGAAAGCTAAAAATCTCAATTAAAAATACATCTATTTTACAGGACGGGTGAATAAATGGCCCTGTCTCCATTTTTACGTGCGGCGAAGAGCCAGGTCAAGGTGTCACTTTTTTTAAAAAAAGAAGTATAGTTCAATTTTACCCATTTAAAGCCAGGAAATGACTATATGACCAGGGGACATATGGTTATTCTCCCTGAAGATTTTAAATCTGCTTTCGAATTT
This sequence comes from Ceratothoa steindachneri, assembly GCA_963969495.1. NCBI lineage: Eukaryota > Metazoa > Arthropoda > Malacostraca > Isopoda > Cymothoidae > Ceratothoa > Ceratothoa steindachneri. The sequence continues at coordinate 228,251,081 of OZ018318.1, forward strand.
GGCCCCCGGTGAGGCCATCTATTTGCAGAAGGCTCTTTCAGCCATTCAACGGCACTTGTAAGTGATTTGAACCATGGAAAACCATGAATACCATAACCATTTATCATCTTATCACAAAAGGCCGAGGGTTATAGGAGTGACGTTCCCTGTTGTTCGGATTGGCAAAGACGCAAAGTTGGAAGCTCTCTTAGTCTAATAATCCTATGAAAACTTTTAATGACCTTAGATGGGGATGAGTGAAATACCAGCTCCTATCTCTATCAAAGCAACCTATTCGCCCTATTTATTATCTATTATAAACTCTGTAACTTTGTTTCTCATTTATAGCAAACGTATAATGAGCAATTTAACAGAATATAAAATGAAAGAAACAAACGAACTGAAAAAACCAAGGAAGAAAATAATGGAACAAATATAAGTAGATAAATATGACAAAAGAAAGATAAAAAATAGAAAAGAAATCAACTGAAGTTTTCTTCGTGATTTAAATATCAAAATAAGCAGATATGTTTCCCAAAATAGTACGAGCGCTGAATAAGAATAAATAGCCAGTTTGATTTGCCCATTTTGATAACAAATCATATCATCCACAAACCGATGGGAAGTGTACTCTACAGCCCTAATTCTTAAATAAAACCATGTAGCATTTGAAATAACAAATTTGTTATTGAGATTGATACTAAGCACATTAATTTTATTTCTTCTCATGTGAAGAAAATTATAGGGGAGAAATTTGAGTAATCTTTAGCTATTGTCTTTATATCATATTTTCGGATATCATTATCACTGTTTTCAGTTTCTAGTCCAAAGAAAAGGCCACTATCTGGGTAGTCAGTCTTGTATGGTTAACGGGCGTTTTTTAAGCTGATTTAATGCATGTATACTATCGGTGGCGTTCCTGATCTCTTTGGAGGTAACACTCACAAAAATATGTTGTTTTTTATGGTTTCTTACATTTGATATATTATTGCGGTCGATGTAGGAATATCATCTACATATTTTAATTTTTTCAGTCGTTTTTAAAATTTACGTTATAGAAAAGAATTATACTATAATTTAAATCCTTGCGGGTTTATTAAATGTCGACATTTCAAAACGAATAGGAAAAAACTGTATTTCTTTGCTGAATCTATAATGAATTTTGATTGGTAAATATAATCTATTTTATAATATTATTTTGAAAATATAAATGTTTGAATCTTTTTCAGTTCTAGAAATAGTTCCTTAAGAAAAAGCGTGCTACCAATGTTTCTCTGCACCAAAGTGGCGTAAAATGCAAGGAGATATTTGCTATGGATTTTGGATGAAAATCCCCAACTTTAGGATCAATAACACTGGCCAACACCCTTTTTATTGTATAAGAATCTTAGCTGATTTATGAGAAATTTAATGCGTTGAATCCAAAAATACGATTGGTTTTGCTCAATCAGGTAAGCTTTTTGATTTTTCGCGACATGATATTTTCAACAGTTTTATACATATACTGGTATTTTCTAGTTATATGATCCCACAATCTTCATTATTTATGTAAATAAACGAATTTGAAGAGTTTATATGCAGCGTTTTTCGATTATCAGGTATTCTTAATTTACAGGTGAATGAAATGGATTCAGCCTGAAGATCATGCAAAGATAAGGCCAATGTATTCTGTTACATGTATAGTGAATACATTCGTGCTCCTAACAGGAATCCAATGAAAAGATTCATAAAGCGTGCTTACCTGCCTTATTTTAGTATAAAAATTGGTGACTAAGATAAAGCTTCGGCGCCACATATAGTATGCACCGTGTATATGCTTCGTTGATCCAAGAGCAAGATGAGTTGTACGCAGTTTTTAATTCTTATAGTTTGTAGGTAGTCGATAAACCAATTCACTGACTTATACATCTGTCCAATTGATTTGACCGGGGTCGCCAGAAGAAACCGGAGCAGCCTCAAGTATCCTGATCTTCAATCAGCAGGTCGTCTTTTACCTCATTATGATTAAATTCCAGTACATGTATTTGGAAAACTTCCAGATATTAGTGAGGAAGATTCGTTCAGGCTGAAGAAAATAAAGAAAAAGAAGTGGATTTTAAAGATGAGGCTCAATATACTTCTTCTAAGAAAGAGCTAAATGATCTAGTTCTCAATAGCAGCTTGTTATAATTCTGTTCAGAACTTTTTGCATCCAGATTAAAGGAAAAATACCTCTTCTCTGACAATGGTCTCATCACCTTCTCCCCAAACATATCAAAAGTCGCTCCGTTTTTTCTCTGAAGAGAATGACTCGGTGTACTCTACCTATATTGCGCATCTTATGCACAAGATTAGAGAGCCACTGTAAAAAATCATAAGATTGGAGCTTGATCATTGATGGCAGCAAGCGATCGCTGAAATGTGTTCCGCTGCATAACGGCAAGTAGTTTTTCTCTGTAGCCGTCACTCACTCAAATAGTTGAAGAAGTATTAAGCGGTGAAGTACGTCCTTTAGAAAATTCGCTATGATCAGCATGAGCGGTTGATTAGTGCCGAGCTGAAGATGATGAACCTTTTGATGGGACAACAGTCTGCACCACCAAGAGGGATAGTAATCACCGAGCTCGACATTACATAGAGAAATATTGGCCTGCACAGAAAAATTAGTGGCTACAGGGCAAGGAACGTCAAAGGCGACCCACTTGTGGACAGAGACAGGATACTATTCCCACCAGTGCACATCAAGATGAACTTGATCAAAATGTTCAACAAACCGTTGATCAAGAATGATGTCTGCTTCATTTAATTGTGCCACTTTTTTCAGGATTGACCAGGAGAAGCTGAAAGCTGGGATCTTTAACGGATCTCAACTCCGTCGGCTCATCAGAGATCCAGAATTTCAACACTCAATACACGAACTGGAAAAGGAAAAGTAGAATGCTTTTGTTCTGCGCCTGATAAATTTTCTTGGCACAAAAAGTCCAGGAGCTACACATAGTTTGTCATCAAAATGCTGACTACTTTCAAAAACGTAGGATGCAAATATTAGAAGGAAAATGCATTCATTATTGTTACATATGGATCGATTTCCTGAGAATCTTGGATCAATGACCAACGAGCAGGAGAAAGCAATTCTATCAGGACATAAAAGAGATGGAGAACTGGTATCAAGGATGGTGAGATGCTAACATGATGGCTGATTACTTCCAAAGAAATGTAAGGTTATGCCTTGAATTCTGATCTATGTGAACCTAATATCTGATTGATATGTACCTCCGTTTATTAATGTCTACTATTCAATGTACGCTAATCAAATTTTGTAACATATAATTAATAAATTGTGATAGAAAATGATGTTTTTATCTTATAAGCCTTTTCAGATGAGAAATACTAAAAATATCAACCATAAATGTCATTAAAATGCAATAGATTCAATTATATGATTGGATTTTTAAAATCTTCAGTTATCAAAAGAACATTACCAGATTCTAGATATTGGATGTGATTTCAGGATTGTACGTTGCTAAATTGTCTTAATTCAGTTGAAAAAACTCAGGCGAGTCACAAAGAGTTTTCTTGTAACGCAGTGCAATGACTGAACATACTGATTACACTCCTGTGAAGAAGTCTTCTAGTCGCCAACAACTTTCAATTGGACGAAAAGATCGCCTCCTGGTAAGATTTAATTTCACGAATTGAAAAATGAAGGTATGAACGTTTCAGCTCGCATGATGAGGCGCAGACCTTTCTAGAAAGATCTTAAGTCGATTAGTGCTGCAAAAGGAAGCCTAATATGACAAGAAAAACCTTATAGATGGCCTTTGCTTCTAGAGAAAATGGACTGTTGAAGAGTGTAAAAGTGATTTTCACTGATAAAGCTCCCTTCTGCTTGTTTGGTTCTTCTGAAAGTTTCCTCGTTAAGATAAATGGAGAGCGCATTCGCAAGTACTGCGTGGTACTCATGGTGGATCAACTGAGCACTCCTGAAGAAAAACTCTGCCTATGATTTAAGGCGAATAAAGCGATAAAATTTTCCTCAAGACACTGCCATTAACTCAATATGGAACCAAAATCTGCCTCATTAGAACCTTTTCACAATAGCTTATAACACTGGTCTGCGTCAAAAATGTACCTTAGGTTTTCTATAGTGTTTCTTAATAAAATTGACCTCGTAAATCCGAATCTGTCATCCGTTTTTCTCTATCACCTCCAGTTTTTGCGATACAGGGGATGATAATAATTTTATAGTTTATACATCTCCTATATTACATCAAATTTCAATAGTTTTTGCACTGCTCTATTCGCAGTAAATTTTGTGTACATTTTAAGTAATTATGCAAATAGGTTTATATTTTGCAGGTTAAAAATTGCTTACCATTATAATAATAAGAATAATAATAATAGTGGTTGAGTTAAAAATCAACAAAAAATGTAAGAATAGCTCCGACAGATTTTGTTATGTTTGCGGCAAAGTGACTTTTTGCGAGCACCAAAGTACAATCCCTCCTGTAATTAAATCTTTGTATCATGCATAACTTGGAGTAAGGATAAGAGATCAAGATAAAAGTTTTGCACCACATATCTGCTGCAAAGGATGCTACATAAGTTTAGGACGCTGGAGTCAGGGTGAACAGAAGTCCCTCTCTTTTGGTGTTCCCATGGTGTGGAGAGATGGCAAGGACCACACTACGGACTGCTATTTTTGCATGACAAATCTTAAAGGTAAGCATTGTATCAAGTATTTAAGCATTCGGTATTATACTGGCTCCTGAAAATGTCATTATTTTGCAAAGACTTAGCATAAAATTAAAAAATAACATAGTTCACTTCAGCATGAACATATCCTTTACTAAACATTTATGTACTATCTGCAACTTCAAATCAATTCCTTTAAGTAATATGCAATTATATTTTCCACAGGTATAAATAAAAAAATAAACATAGTGTGGCATATCCGGATGCTCTTTCTGCCATTAAAACCCTGCCCCATGGCCCAGGAATTTCTATACCTTCTCCTCCTGAACATATAGAGGTACATGAAGAAATTAATATGGAAGTTGACCAAGATTATGACACATCTGAGTCTTATCAGGTTTCCACACATGATATAGTCGCAAGACCATTCACTCAAGTTCAGTTAAATGACCTGACCAGGGATCTGGAAGTTTCAAAGGCGAATACACAACTTCTTGGCTCTCCACTTCGTGAAAGTAATCTTCTCGCTTAAGAAACAGCATTTAGGGGGGTACAGAAATAGAGAACAAGAGTTTCGAAACTATTTTTTACAGCATTCTTCCAGCTCTTTAGTATACTGCGCCAATATTAAAGGACTTTTTGAGGCCCTTGGAATTCCCTACAACCCATTAGAATGGAGACTGTTCATAGATTACTCCAATAGATGTTTAAAAGCTGTGTTACTGAATATTGGTAACAAGATAGCTTCCGTTTCTATAGGCCATTCAATCCAACTTACTGAAAGCTATGAAAATATGAAAAAATTGCTGGATGCAATAAATTACTCTAGCTATAAGTGGAGGATATGTGGTGACTTAAAGGTAAGATCATTTTACACTTGGCATTTCTAAGCTTTTTGATATTAAAATTTTCATTTTTAATTGTTAATACTTGTATACACCTTTTGGTCAACTTACATTTTACAAGAATGCAAATCTGGAAATTACGAGTCATTTTTGAGTTATATTTTTTGTTGAAGTGTATCCCTATAGGTTAATGCATCCTATTGGGTTAATGGGGAACTTATCCTAATTGAGAATGTATACAACACAACTCAATAAACTCAAAATAAGATGTACATATATTCAATTAGTTCCAATACGATGATTTAATGCATCGGCATACAGGATTTTTCAGTACATATTCATATTCTTATTGTTTTAAGAAACATTACTTTGAATTTGTTTTTAGAAATGTTACACTGAATTTACATACCGTGCTAAATTTTTTCAGGTAATGTCTCTTACGCTTTTGACGCAAACAGGCTACACGAAGCATCCCTGTTTCTTATGTTTATGGGACAGTCGTGCAGATAGTATGCACTATGAGAAGAAGGTTTGGCCTCCACGAGAAGCATTTAGAATTAGATCAAACAATGTGATAGCTGAACGTTTAGTGCCTCCTCAAAAAATACTCCTCCCTCTACTGCATATAAAGCTTGGCATAATGAAAAATTATGTCAAAACCCTTAATAAACTAGGCCAAGCTTTTAAATTTATTTTTCAAAAATTTCCACAAATCAGTGACGCTAAGCTCCATGGGGGAATTTTTGATGGACTTCAAATCAGGAACTTGATTAGCAATTTGATGCATCAATGAAGGACATATAAAAAGATGCCTGGAAAGCTTTCAAAGCTCTAGGTAACAATTTTTTAGGCGAAAAAAGAAGCCTAGAAGAATATGTTGCCCTGGCAATCAGCTCTTAACAAGTCTCAAACATTTAGGAGCTCGAATGTCTATAAAGATACACTTTTTACAGTCCCATCTGGATTATTTTCACGACAACTGCGGGGATTACAGTAAAGAACAGGGGCAAAGATTACACCAGGACATAAGAACAATGGAATCCAGGTACCAGTGTAAAAGGAACGGAAACATGCTTGCTGACTACTGTTGGTGTTTGAAGTGTGATGCACCAGATGAAAGGCACAAACGAAAATCGTCCAGGGCGTCTGTTGTTCGAAATTATAATTATTTTCTTTATTATTTAGCATTCTTTTATTTTTTGTTTATTGAAAGAATTATGGTTTACATACGTGTATTCCTGTTTATATGATATAACAGTAATAATGCATTATTAGAAAGAGAAAGTTCTTTTTTTTTAAATTCATAAAAAATGAGGTAATCTCAATGAAAATGGTGTATGCTGTACTGAGAAAATCTGACCTGATTGAACAAATACACATTCATTTTGAGCTCAGGAGGTTGGATTCATTAAGAAACCACAAAGAAATCCTGAGGAACATAAAAAAAAATTTCAAACGCAGGCCTGTGTAATAGATTTGGGGATGATAACTGTATTTTTCAGCAGGAGGGTGCAACTTGTCACGAAACAAAAGTGATAACAATCTGTTTGGCTGAAAAACACATTGAACTTATGGGAATTCGCCAGATTTAAAGCAAATAAAAAATTTGTTGGCGATTATAATCAAACTGGCGGTTAATTAACAGAAAGCATCCAACTGTGAGCAGTTGCGGGCGACTATTGAATCAAAGGGAGCTTTATTAGTCATAAATTTGGTCTACAACATGAGAACACGAATTGAAGCAATCCTGATATACAAGGGCATTATAAATATTGATGCGCGCATTGATAGATTATTCATTAATAATTCAGCTATATATTAAAGCAAATTGCAACGCTTGATTAGTTACATTAATTTTAGTATATGATCAAATATAGTAATCTCAAAGCTTTTGGCCATGTCTGTATTGATTAAAATGTATTAATGACTAAATAAAAATTACTAAGACTCTTCCTATGGTGTCTTGTTGTACTTTCAGATACTTGATATATTATCGCGGTGGACATGAGATATCATTCATTGAGACCTTCATGTCAAAAATTACATCTGGGCAATAACTTATTAGGATTTATTAACTCGTTTTGAATTAACAATTTTTTAAATATATATTCACGACAAAGAGCGCATACATGTTGGATCAAGATAAGCACTCGAGGGAGAAATAAAATAAGTGCCTATCTTTACTTGGTCAAATTTAGGGAGTGTGCAATTTTATTATGGATTTTGAGAGTACCCTTCTTCACTTAATCCACATAAAAAGAAGCAAATCTAAAAGTGAAGATGTGCGCTACCCATCAATGCTCCGCTAGCTCATCGATCAAAGGGATTTATTTTACTGAGTTCTTTAGAGGATATTATTCACCTTTACCTTCATCTGCGCCATTATTTATCAATAACGCGCATCTGGAGGCTGCTTGCAAGGTCATTCATCAGTTGCAAATAGAGAAGTAGATTTAACAGGAAGAAATGAAAAAAACAGATGCATGAGCGCCAAACTTTGCTCTGTTTGCCGCTGGGTCATGTAAAATAGAAAACAAATTTGCGCAAATGTTTGAAATTTATGATCAATTGTGATATGTTGGGGGCATTTTCTTTCCGGAGACTCATAATTTGCGGACTTTGGGTTAATCTTAAATTTAATTTTTCTCTTCTGATTTGTTTTCATTTATCTTCAATTTATTTTTTCCTCATCGTTAATCCTACCACTTCAACTACGAATAACAACAATAGCAACCCAATCTAGCCTGTAAAGCGAGAGATATGCTTTCATTGCAGAAGGTACATAGCTCAAGAGACTTGCTTACCCTCTCTGTCCACAGCCTCCCAAATAATATTTATGGCTATGTATATCTTCGTTCCTTTCCTGATATTTTCATCTCCTTTAACTTTTATCCGTCGTTCATGAACATTTTTTTTTAATTCCTTTCGTTGAGATGCCCTGTTTGGTTTTCGCTATATTTTTCTATAATAAGGAGGCAGAACCCGAATGATTGGGAGGTTCGAGGAAAAAATCGTTTTGGAACATAAATAGGCCTCATACTCTTCCTTTGGGCGACAAGAGACGGAAATCTGAAACATAAGGAGTTGAACAGATGACGAAGTCTATTTCCCTCAGGAACGAGGTTAGTCATTAACCACTTAAAGAAAAGGCCAGAAGCACTCCAGAATTCATTACCAGACTATAAATTACTTTCCCGAATATATAAGGATAAAGCAAAGGTATGATGTATTTTAGAAATTTCCACAAGATATTACGTTTGTTGACTATTTATCGCCGCGAGTATCCCTAATGTTCTAAAGAAAAAATACAGGGTGCGACGGTTAATTTGTAACCGTTGGTAACTCTGAATTCGGGGCATTTATGTTGTCAGGCATCGTTTCTCTCTTCTTTCAATCATAGTAGGCTCAGTTTTGCTTTCTATATGAAGGCAGCATTACCATGCTTAAAGTAATCCACTAAATTTTGAAAAAGCCAAGCTATGCTGCTTGTGATTCACGCTGGAAGCTACAATGCGAAGATCTCCGAGTGCTTGGATGTCAATCTGAAGAATTTGCAGAGGATCAGGCAAGAGTTGTTAAGTAAATGTGATTACACGGGTAGGGCAGCTCGAAAACCACAAAAACCACGTTATGCCACCCTTTATCATCTCATTATTTGGGATGGATACATCAAGTGCCTCTTGTAGTTGGTATTACTTTAGATCCAGGAAATGGCTGCTGGAAGGTCGCACGTGTGGTAGAGCCTGACTGCGATTGCATTGAATAAATTAAATACGAATTTCCTGTAAGTGTTTAATCTGTAACTTTGGTAAATATACTTGTATTAATGATATTTTTCCTTCATGTTGAATTAAGGTGACCATTTTCCCATGGCCCATCACTGTACAACTACCTTGTTTCAAACTTTTCGATCAAAATGATGTTGGTTGAATTGTTAATTGTTAAGATAAGTGAAGACAGTTTATGCTCTACTGGCTTAACTGACATATGTACAAGCCTTTAGATACAAACACCCTCACCAAGAAGAGGGTTGATGAGAAAAATTTCCTAAAGAAAGCAAATTCTTTGGCAAACAAATAGACATAGAAGTAATTTGATTGGAGTTTTGTAGGACAAGTTCGGATGACAACAGCAATTAGATTAATGACTTCCTTAAAAAAAAGCAAAACATAGGTGCAATCACATTTATGCAGCCTCAGAGAACTACACATTCATAAATAGAAGCCATTATATTTATAAATCTCTAAACTTTTTTACCATAACTCTCAAGAGACATTTAAAATTCAAAACCCATTGGATATTGTGATGGTCTAAGGAAATTGATTGTTTAAGTCTCAGACATTTGATTCAGTACTGTAAAAATCGAATACTTCTAATTAATCTAGCATACAGCGGTTAACTTGCTTTTTACTCTCTGTTCCCTGAAATCTCTCCTTTATTGGGCCAATTCCTGGGCCCTTATGAGTTTCTTCCCTCTAGGGAACTTTTCATCGGTAAATCAAGGCTTTACTTGCATTTAATGAAGATGAGTTCATTTTCTAAAAGTTATATAGAATAATTACCTTTTTTATAAAACCAAATATTGTTCGTCAGTCTTGCGTCAGCAATTTAATTAAAATGTGCATAAAAATTTCATCCCATATTTCGCTTTAACTAAAATTTAAATTTATATTTCGGAGCAACTAAAAAATAGTACGGACCTAACTTTTTTTCCACAATTTATGGACCTTATCTAATTGCAGAAATATAAAATCACTTCTGGCTTTAAAGTCGGTTTGTATTATAAAAATAGAACCCTATTTGGGTGCAAGGATCGCTTGTAATTAATAAAGTGAGCATATATTGAAGAGAATTGGAAAAGTCATACAAAAATAAGGTGGGAACTTTCTCAACCCTCCAGAAAACTAAAATAGAGATTGGATAAGGAAAAGCAAAGGGAAACTTACGGCGAATGGGACTCAAGCAAAAACTAGTTACTTCTGCCTTGTTTTTAAATAGTAGAATACTATCTTTTCACATGGACATATTCTTGGTTTGCCCTTTCTTGCAGCATGCATTTTTTTCACTGAAACACCTTTACTTGTTCTCGGTGTCAATGAGCAAAGAGCATAGATATATGTAAATTATTAGTTCTCGCTATAGTTGGGTGACCAGAAAGGAAAGTGTAGAACCCTTTTTATAGTTGTCCATTTTGTTTCTTTCTTAGATTGGAGGGTATGAGTTGTGAGAAAGTAAGAAGGAAGTAAAGTGGAGGGATTGTATCATATTTCCAGGCTTTAGAAGAATCAGATGTCAATCCATTGAAGGACAGTATCACTTAGATATTCGGTATATTGTTAGCTACTTGGTGATGGAGAAGGGAAGAATGGCAATCAATTGTGTTGAATGGATAAGTTTCAATCCATTTTTATTAATGTAAAGTTCGTAAAAGTTTTGTTTATAAAGGGTTTGCTAATTAAAAATTAAAGGTCGTTAGAATTCATCGCAAAGTATTCGTTTTTACAACTTTACATAAATCCATTTGTTTGTTTTTCATACATATAATGCAAAAATATTCCTATTTTAAAGTTATGAATAAAGGAAATTATAGGCTATGTGTATACAATGCAGAATATTTTTCTCAGTTTGCAATTTTTGATGAATGCAATTGAGGGCAATGTATTCGAATACATCCACAAAATTTCGTCTTATACAGTTAGATGGATACAATTGAGGGTTGTTAAAGTGATAGTAACTCTCATGAGGGTACTGAAGCTCAGGGGGTCAAAATAATTAGTGCATTATCATTAAACATGACTAAAAATAGTTAACAAATAAATAATAATTCTAATTTATGGTAAACGCTGATGCTAATGTTATAAAAAGTAGATTAAATTGTCACTTGAGATAAGAAAATCATTACTTTGAAGTTAATTAACATATGAAAAACTAAGGATGGAATGACGACACGAGTGCAGAACTCCTGTAGTCATGAAAGTATTTAATTAGTGAGCTATATTTGCGGGTTAAGATGTGTGGTGAAGCTTGAATTTAATCTGTGAGGTAATTTTGCCCACAGGGTAGGAAGTAGGAGGTCACTAAAGGTGGTTGGTGGATGATTTGGAAAGTATGAAAGTTTTCATTTTCTAATGTGCCACTTACTTTTCCCTTTTGCATTATACCTATTGTCAATGAAAGTTCCTCTGGTATACCTTGTAGGGAATAGTAGATTCCCAAAAAATTTGATAGCCCATCTGGTGATTGCATACTAGGGCAAAAGTCGCCGTACTCACATCACAGCCTACTAGTAGGCTAGATTAAAATAAAATAATATGTAAATAACAAAGATAAAGAGAAATAAGACTAAGCGCAGGCTAAAAAATAAATAAAAAAAAAGTAAGCAAAAAGCAAGAGGAAGGGAGCGCTCTTCGGTATCGGAGATAAGCCCCCTAACCCCCTGCGCAGGAACATGCGACCTACAAAAACAGTTCAAGAATTCGTATAGTCTACAAGTCTGTGTGGACGAACCCGTCCCGAGTACAAGGGGCAAGTGGGAGCGACCCTGCTCGTCGCGATACCCGGAAAGGTAACTTCAGGTGTTTCTCCTTCTGTGAGTCTTCTAACGACTTGGTCTATGTGCGCGGCCGTTTCGTTTCATGTGAAAGGTTACGCTGTGGGATGAGGGTGGGGAGAGCCCTGGCATCACCTGAGGATGGGTATGAACCCATTGTGCCGCCACTTATACCAGGGGAGTGCCCGGATGGATAAAACTCGCAGAAGAGTTCTAAAATAGGCGCAGAGACGACCAAGAGGTGCCAAGATAAGAGTGTCTTTTTGAACATTGGATTATAGGACCTACCAGGCAGCGCCGGGCGCGCCTGGACCAGTTCCTTAGACTCGCGAAATTAGATACGATCCTTGGCCTGAACGGGCAGGATTTCCTTCTCAAGGAGAAACGCACCACATTGCTTCGAAGAATCTAGGTGCGGCTCTTCTCAATTTAAACACTTGGTTACACACGATTTTGACCTATTTTGTGCGGCATTTGAGCAACTTACACAGACTTCGAGTAACCCCGAATTCGCACGTTTACAGGAGCGATCCTTATGTCTGAAGCATTGGCAGTAGTAGCACCTCCGCGGCAGTGGCACGAATGCCTTCACGCGCTAGCAATTCCAACAGGCACGCACCGACTCAGAGAGCTTGTCGCAATCGAACGTGACAAAGAGTGTAGTAGTGAGTCTCGAGACCCCTCCCTGTTTTATCATCACACACTCGACCTTGACCGCTCCATTGTCGGTGAACTCTAAAGTGACGTCATCTATAGAGTAATCCGCGAGTCCCTCGCACAAACCACTCTGTTCAGGAAGTTCATGGTAGAGTGCGGCGTCATACTCATGGCGGACTCGGAGTGATGCGACGCATTTGCCGTCCGAGAAAAGGGCCACCTTCGGCTCTCTACCAATCACGGTAGCTACGGCTCTCCTCGGATGGATCATGTTGCCCTTGGCCAACATTTTGCAATCAGTGTAACAAATAATGAAAAATAATTTAAAGCCTTTGGGATCGAAAACGCCAGGATATCTCTGAATGAGGGGACCGACGTAATCAAGGCGCCACTATGCATACAAACACTTTTGGTATTTATCTGGGCCCTTCACTCGGGATACAATGGAGCCCGGACATGTGAATCTTGGCCTGGTCGCTTTCCGAAACGGCACCGCCCCCTTACCTCTCACTGGCTACTGCAGAAGAAGAGAGATCCGGAGTCTTTTTCTTGTTTCATTTTCTTTAAGAGAGGAGGGTTGGGAATGAGCCCGCTTCTCTCTTTCGCCGGAAGGAGCCATTAGGCCCGATGGACCGGCCCCAGCAAGATCCTTCTCTGAAATGGAGAAGGTCTTGGCTGTCAAATGGGCACCAGCTGGGGGACGAGGTCACTCCTCTCCTTGTGAATCTTCGTGGGCCCGATGCGTCTGAGGAGACACTTGCATAAGGGCAGAATCGAGATATGTGCTTGCCACCTAGCCCGGGTTCGACTCAGATGAAGATCCTACAGTCTGGGGTTGGGTCACCTCAGAAATTATGTCCATCTCCGAAGCTCCATGTGCCTCCCCTCCCATCTTCAAGACATCACGGATCCTATTCCAGGTTCCTATTTTATCGAATAATGCCGGCGAACCGGCATCCGTGGGGGAAGAGAGGGATGGGGGGTCAGGTACGCCATCCCCCTGTAAATTCATTTGTATTGCACAACTGCAGGAGGTTAGGGTACATAGATCGACGGGCTCTGCCATCCCTTGTGCCCCTGAGGGAGTTGGTTCTATTGAGTCACTCTCACCGGGCGCGGTGAATATTGGAGGACCTGCATGTTTTATGGGTATTTCCCTGTAAAGCAAAGGAATGACTACCGCTGTAGAAGAGATGGAATCACCCAAGGGCGCTTCCATACAAGGGCAAAGGGTGATTCTTCTGTACCCGTAAGCCTACATGTGGAGTAAGCCTCCTCACCCTCAGAAAGCACATGGGGGGACCGCCATTCTTTCCATGCAACTGCCTGAAGGCGGCTCGGCGGTTTTCAAATGGGGAGTTGATAGGAAATTTGAAATGGACTTCATCAGTGGGCATCGTGACCCTGTTATTTCACGGGACCCAAACGCTAATCACCCCATGCAGTAGCCCAATCTGCGAGGGGTGATTACGAGCCCGGAAACGACAGTTACCTCAAATAAAAGCCACTCCTCCCGCTTAGTTGCCAGGTAGCCCATTAGCATGGCAGCTCCACTCTAGACTAGCCAAAATTAATATTCCATGAAAAGAAAGAGAAAGGATATTTGAGGAAGGTAAAGATGGGATGAGACAGGTTGTTAAACCTCACCACCCCTAATCGGAGCTCAGGGGTGAGCCGGCATTGTCTTTTCACTCCTCAACCCCAATCCAGGTATGGCGTGTGACCGAAAGCTGGTCGGAATCTACCATGTGTAATTAGAGGCCGATCAGAAAAAGTAGTGCGAGTGACTACAGAAATTGAGGAATTAGGTTAAGAAGACAGAGTGTCAGATGGAAAGAGAAGAGGCTAAGCTGGGGCCGGACGGGGCGCTGTGTCTCGTTAGTACGGTGTCCATGAGAGAAAATCTCCGTGCCTCTTACGGGGTAGGAAACAGTAGAGAGGGTGAACAAACAGTACGTCTTTGCTTACATTCCTCAGACAATTACATGGTCTTATGGATGAAGAATTTGGGGTAAACCAAGCTTGATGGAATGAAGGGCGTAACTGAACTCGTTATATTCAGTAGGTTTTTACCTAACTGGTTCTAAAGAGGGGTGTTCCATCGAACGACAAAGTGATCAGCGAGGAGTCAATTAAAGCAGCTATAAGTCGTCTGAGATGAGAACTGTTAGTTTTTGGCCAAAAAGTGACATATTTTCCTCAAAATTTAAAGTGCAATAGCAAGGAGACCATGGCTTGCAGAATGTATGTATGGGGAGATTTGTAAAGAGATTGGTGAAGATAGATTATATGATAATGTGAGAAATATATATTGGTGTAAAACTTGCTTCAGATATTGAGGTTTAGAGGATAATCTGCGGCTGTCGGCGCCGGAAGAAAACGAGAGCATCAACCTGGAACCTGATTTCCACTGTTTGTGCCTAAAATGACAGATAAGGGAAAGATATTTGTGGAAAGTAGAAAGAGATAAAGATTGGAAAATTGTAGCTATGTTAAAGTATACTACTACCAACGTAGCCATGCGGAGGACAAAAAAGTGAAAAGCCCTTAAACCTGCCACAAAAAGGAATAAAAGAACGAAAGTTGGTTAATAATAACCTGCCAGCGGTTTCAGTGCCGACAATTGGAAAAATTGAGTAAAATAGTAATATCCAGAAGGAATGATGTCAAGGTAAACTTAAACTAGCTTAAGTCGTTCGTCGTCACTGAGAATAAGAGAACTTGCAGCTCCTTCTTGTATCTCGTGCAGCATTCTAAGAGGAGCTTCAAATTCCGCGGCCAAATATCAGCAGGCATAAATTTAGTCAATTAGGGAACAGATCGCTAATAGGCTTAGCTTGATACCTATATGGGCATGCATTCGCTCTTGGATTGTCAAATCGTATGAAAATACGCTCAATGGCTGTGCCTAAGCTTTATTTTTCATCAGTTAGATTGTGCCTAGAGCGCGTTATCCCCGAAGTAATGCTAACGGACGATCTAATTCGAGAAATATAGTTGTAAATGAAGGCCTCCGCTATAGAGACTGACATGATGTCCTCTAAGGGAAAGGCTCCAAAGTACTTTATTTTGAGACTGTGACAATACTATCGGGAGTTTTTTTCGGACCAGGACCGGCAGAAAATCAGAGGTTCGCGGCTATCGCGATCTTAAGGTTAGGCCTATGTTAGGTTAGAGTTGGTTAGATTAGGTTAGGTTAGGTTAGGTTAGGTTAAGCTAGGTTAAGTAGGACAGCGAGGTACACCTAAACACGATGAGCGAAAACCAGCTTAAATTGCGCCAAAGGGATTACTATATCTAATAATATATCATTAAAAGACTCTCTCACAATCGTGACATGCCTAAGATGAGCATATTCTATTCAAATTTGCCCTTACTGGCAAATGGGACACATGGCACGTCCATACATAATATTTTATGTCCTTTTTTAGGTTCAGCTTAAGAAATTGACTTACATTTCTCTGATTTGTCTTTACAACTAAAAAGTGAACCACCAAAACATCCCCCCCTCCCGTCATTATCAAGAGATACACATTCTGCTTATAGACCATATTGAACACTATTTGCAGCAATTCCGGCCTCAAGTTCTTCTTTTACCCTCTTTAATATGAGTCCCCCTCCATACTGTTCAATTTTAGGGTATATATTAAAAATAAACAAAAAACTATGACTATGGAAACATTTAATCATAAACATAATCTCCCTAGCTTCCTACAAGCTCATCCTTTATGTCAATGACCTTATAAATGCCATGCTGGAAAATTTATTTGTATTTTGATGCAAAATATGAATCCAACTCGTTTTCAATCTCTTCTCTTGATAGCAATCCAAGTGGTTCTGTAATTCTCTAAGCAAGTAATAATCAGAAGGAGCAAGGTCAGGAGAATACGGAGGATAAAACATTTATCCACCAAGCTCCTCGAAGATAGAGGATGACACAACTTCTGTTGACTAAGGAGCCTTTGGGCCTAAGTTGATTTTAAATGACAAAGCTTATTGCCAAAGAGAATCGCCTTAATTGTTGATTGCTCTCTAAATGTTCGTAATGTACAATAATCAACCATACACTAAATATGATCATTTTGGAGGAGGTGTTCCTCTCGATTGTTAAGAAAGTCTGCTTCAGCAACTAAACCACAAACGGTGGCGTTTAATGTTATATAAAGGATCCCTTTGTCCTCACTAGGACAAGGAGTGCACAAAGAAGATGGTTGGAAGTGTAGTAAAAGCAATCACTCACATCAGGCAATAGCCCATTCGCCGTGGACAGTTCATGCGAGACCCATTTTCCAATCACTGGAAACTTTCCACACTTTTCAAGTGACTTAGAACAGTCGTATGGGTTACAATATATTGTTTTACGAGTTCCTTATAAGTTTAGGGGGATTTTCTGGGGAAAGACTTTCCAACTCTTCTGAATCAAGTTTTTTTTAACGAATTTTTTGGTCCGTCTTTCATGTACATATGTAAACTGAAATCCCCACTTCGGAAAAGGGAAAACCACCTTCTGTAATATTATAATGAATCATCCCCATAAGTGCTGTGAATGGATTTTGCTGCTGTACTTTCATTGGAACTATAAAACTCAGAGTAAATCATGTCTAATGTGATATTTAGATGTAAGGACATATGTGTTGATACCGAAGATTTTTATGAAAAATATTTTTTAAATCTGAAAGAAAGAGGTAGAAATTGCTCACTGCACCATTTTTAAAAGAAGAAAACAGGCAAGATTTTAACAAATTTGATCTAAATCTGTATTCTATAAAATCCGACCTTACTTTCGTTCCAGCCTGAGACTTACCTCCTGGTCACCACTCACTGACCCTAAACACTTACAGAAAGTTTTGTCCTTAGTTTGACAGTTGCCCCAAAGATCGTTTCCTTAGAATTCAGGCTCATTAACAGCTCATCTATAAATTCCAAATTCAAGACACCCTTGGTTTTGTAGTGGAGACTCCTTCCCTCGGCATACCTCTCATCAGCTGACGTTTCACTCATAACCGGAAAACCCCTCTCTTTTTTGCTTAGGTCTTCGTCCACCGGAACCTTTCTTTGAATACCATCCGACGTACTCTCCCTGATTAAATGAGTGCCTTGCATGTCTCTCTCGTTCTCCCATTCTCTGCCCCCTCCAATTTATCTCCGCCCACTTCCTCATGGAACGCGTGCCTACGCATGAGGGAAACAAGGATTGGTAATCGGCCTCTAGGTTCTCATTTAGACTAGTGTTTAATGAACACTCATCACTTAAACTTTTAGGAACTACACAGCTACCAGCTATATCAATGCCTAATATGAGCCAGACACCTTTCTGTGGCAAGGAATCATTGATCCGAGCTTGTAATTTCCTGGACCGAACACTGACTCTAGTATTAAGCTAGCAAAACAGAATGTCTATAAAACATTTACCCTTTTAACTATCATGTCCGCCCCGGCTAAGGTTCATCTGATAGCTCAACCATCTCCTGTCTACAAGGCACAAAGAAGAACCTGGATCCCTTGGGATCATCATGGGTGCATAAAACTTTCGTTCAAAGCTAGTCAACTTATGATTGCGAATGAAGTATTGCATGTTATCCCTAGTCTCCCCTTTCACGAAAGCTTCTTGTTGTACTAAGGACACATTCCGGCTAGTTCTTTCCGAATTTTAGTTCACCTTAACTCCTTTTACCTATTCTGCCATTTGAGACAGCTGGCACGCAATCATACAATGTTCCACTCCTCAGCAATACAGGCAGACCAAACTGTTGCTTCAATTGTTTACCTCTCTATCATGGTTCGGTATTTCATCCCTATCTCAGTTTTCAAACCCATTATTCATATTATCTTGACTCATTTTCTTTTATTAAATAAAGATCGGACCGCTTATCAACCTCGATCGGATCCCCAATGTTCTTTCTCTCTAGACACTTGTCCAAATAAAGAGAAAACTTCATTGTAAATGACTCGACCAAGATCACCCTTCTTATGTCCGTAGCACAAAGTGCAGATACGCCTTTTATCCAAAGAGCCAGGCTCTACTTGAGCCTTAAGATAAATTCCACAGTAAAACATACATGAATTTAAACACTGTGGTAAACAACTACTCCGTGCCGATGTGCAGAATCGTCTCGAGTTGAGAGTACATCTCTCTGGAGCAGAGAAAATCGCATTTTCAAGGAGATGTAATCATAAGCCCCTTCTACGAGTCGTCCTCGTTAGGACTCCTCGAAGTATCTTATCGAAGACCTGTGCCGTTGGTCTTCTCACCCTCAGAATACCACGACGCTTCCAGGTAAGGCAATCTTGTGTTGTAATCCCATGATTACACTCCATCAATCGTCACCTGCATCCACTTTTGAATTAACTTCCCGCTCAATCGTAATTAATATCTCTTGCTTGAGTTAACGTTAATTTTGTTCCTCCGAATTAACTCTATCATATTATAAATTGTCACAATCAACTATCTTTATCGAGCAATTTGTTCCCCCTTTTTTGTATATATATATTAAAATTATATTTTGGGATCTTTTTCTTACTATATCCTTTGTTTTGCAACTTGGCAAGCCATTAGATAAATCCAGGTCAAAGGTAAATTGTACTCTGTATCAATTGCCCTGAAGTATATCATAGGAGCCAATGGTTCAGCAATGTGTCCATGCACGCAGAGATACCATTTCACTCTGGATCAAAAACTTTTCGAACTTTAACTAAAGTATATTTTTCTTTTCTATATTGTCAAATTTGTCACCACTATTCCATTTCACCCTTACCCCATTTATCCTACCAATCTCTCCCTATTTCTCCACTTGTTTATGTCCAATGTCAAAAGTTTTCATCGTTTGCACAGAAGTTGACCTTTGAACAGGTTGAAAGACGTCTCGGCTAATAAAGATATGCCATTTGCCAGCATTTCTCCCCACCTTCCGCTTTCTGAAAAGAAAGTCAATGAAAAGGTTAAAAAGCTGCAGCACAAGATGAATCAAATAGCCATCGCGCTTGATTTTAACAAATCTTATCTTGTATATAATATGGCCACCTACCACAATATATATATATATATATATATATATATATATATATATATATATTTATATACATATATATATTGGGTCTTTCATCAAGGACACTCGAGCTTTGTCAGGCGATAGTGGCCATGTTGTTAAAGCAAAGCCTGCAACTTCACTTTGAACTGTTCAGTAGTACTTAGCAAGTAACGATGAAGGGTATAGCGTTAAACAGCGAGCTCAAATCATCAAATGTTATTATCAAAATCGGTGCTCTGTTCGACAAACGTTCCGGCGCATTATGTGGTTTCTATCCTCGCCACAATCGTCCTGCGGAGTCCGCTGTTCAACGCTTGGTGGCCAAATTCGATGCAAAAGGGTCGATTAACAATCAGCCAACACCCGTAAGTCGCCGAAACGCAATGTCTGCTAAAAACATGGCTGCTGTAAATGAAAGTGTACGGAGAAATCTGAGGCAGTCAATTTCTCGTCGTTCACAAGAACCTAGCCTTTCTGCGACTTCAGTTTAGTGAATTTTGAGTAGGCACTTTGGTCTGCACACGTACCAAGTTCAACTAACCCATAGAAAACGTCGTGTGTTCTCTGATTTGGCTCTAAGGCAGTTGGAAGTTGCCCCAAATTTCCTCCCACAAATCATCTTCAGCGACGAGGCCCAATTTTGGATGAATGAATTTGTGAACAAGCAAAATTGTCGGATTTGGGACGAAAATAATCCACATGAGATACACCAGCACCAATTACATCTCAACAAAGTCACTGTTTGGTGTAGATTTGTGTCTAACGGAATCAGCGGTCCGTATTTTTTTGAGAACGAAGATGGAATTGCCATAACCGTCAACGGCGAGACCTACAGATTGATGATAAGCAACTTCTTGTGGCCTCAACTGGATTATATGGCAATATGGATACTGAAGTAATGTGGTTCCAACAGGATGGCGCTACGTGCCACACTGCACACGCCACGAAAAAATTTTGCACCAGCGATTTAAGGGCAGGGTCATCTCGCGCGGTGGCGACGTCAACTGGGCATCGAGATCATGCGATTTGACGCAATTAGACTACTTTCTTTGGAACTACCTTAAATCGCAGGTCTATTCGAATAATCCACAAACAGTTGATGTCCTTAGAGTCAACGTAAGGAACACCATCCAGCAAATTCAGCTAGATTTATGCGACAAAGTCATCGAAAATTGGGGCTCCTAATTACGTTCCACCAAGCGAAGGCGCGGCGAACATTTGAACGACGTCATATTCCACACTTAATACCATAAAATGTACTTTCAAGTTTAAAATAAATTGAGTGCATATATCTTACACAACTTGTTTTATTCACATTTAAACATCGTGTGATCTTATTGAAAGATACTATATATATATATATATCTTCTCTAGAAGCAGCTTAATACCCCCCCCTCCCTGGCTACCTATTTCTCTGACCTTTTATCACCTGGATCCAACCTACCTATACGTGTATAGCTTAGTTCGTAACTATGTTAATACATTTTTTGACATATATAAACTGAATAATTTGTAATAATTCTCCATTGTAGCTCTGAAGATAATACTCGATGTATTGAAACGCGAGAGTTAAATTAAAGAAAGTGCTAAATTACATTAATTTACTTCTACCTTTGGTAAAATAACAGGCATCAGTCCCTGATGATCTTCGGTTCACTTCGCCACAAGTTAAACAATGAAGAAAAGGCGAATATAAGACAAATCGAGGAGATTAAAAAAATAATTATTAATTCGAAACAAGCGGTTGCTTTTAATAAAACATGCTATAATATATATATATATATATATATATATATATATATATATATATAGAAAGAGGTGGGCAGTGTAAATCGTTAATCCCTTAATTCGTTAAAACTGTAATGGGATCGGGTGATCATTAATTATTATTTTTTTAATATAATTCAACACAGAAAACGTTTTTGTCGCTAAAAGCACCTCAAAATTTGCAAGTTGCAGTTCAAAGGATATATAAAGAAAAAGACCCCAAAATATAATTTTAATATATATAATAAATGTGGCAATATCTACTCTATATACAAAAAGGGGGGAACAAATTACTCGATAAAGATATGCAATTGGATTGTGACAATTTAGGATATGACAGAGTTAAGCGGGAGGAGCCAAATTAACCTTGACTCGAAGAAGAGATCTTAATTACGATTGAGCGGGAAGTCAATCGTATCAAAAGTGGATGCGGGTGACGATTGAAGGGGTGTAATCAGGGGATTGCAACACAAGATTGCTCTACCTTGAAGCGTTGCTTTGTTATATTGCTTGGAGACTGTATAGAGCCGTATGCTAAATACTCGCTTGAGTATTGTCGGAATGATTTCTTCTTATCAGCCATGGATAGTCTGTGAGGAAAATTAAATTGATAATACCTATAATCTAAGTACAAATATATTGTTATATGATTGGAAAATTTATTTAATATCATTAAGGATTGAATTGCCTATTTTTAGTAATAGTTATTCAGGAATGAGTAAAATGATTAAAGGAAGTAATAAACTTAAAGAAACGAATACACAAACCTATCAGGTACGTATATTCTGTGTGTGCTACTTGTCTACCGCACATACAACAAAAATAAATTTTAATTTTTATAATAAAAATTATATTCATCCAATAATATTTTGGATTATCCAATTATTTGCAATTTACTTTTTAGGCCCGTTTTGGTATAGAAGCAAAGCCGATTGCGCAACTCATGGTACGCAACGGAAAACTATTGTCGTAGGGTGACCCTATACACGAAGAATAAAATGTCGTCGGGTGACCGTGAAGAGGGCACGCCAGAGAAAATCGGGATGCAGATCTCAGTGCGAAGATTAAATAAACATAGTCAAGTGCGGTAGGCCTAAATAATCAATTCTTAGAGGTTCTGGGATTAGGGAAAATAATATATAACTTTACTATATAAAATATAGAAAAATATATAACTTAACTATATACAAAGAAAATATTAATAGCACAAGTAAATAAATACAATGAGACCCGGGGTACTAAACTGGGTGGGGAAGTATACAAATGACTCGACGAGTACGAGAGTCTGAGAGAGGATGACTCACGTAAAGCCTAATTGACTGGAGGATTCAATACGGCGAGTAAACGGGGTGCTGCAAAGTTAAACTTGTAAGATTCCTTCTTCTTTAACCTCGTTGAGAAATTAGCGAGGGAGTACTCCAGTCGTTGAACGAAGTCAATAACCGAGTGATAGATGCCTGCCCGTGTCTATCGTCTGTCGCCGGGAACTCTGATCATAGATACGAGCAAGACTAGGTAGAGATGACCCAATGCGTTCGCAGCTGGAAGCCGTTAGGAGTCGAAGCAAGCTATACGAGACTTTACTTGACTGCTAACCAAGACGGGACTGTATTGTATTGATTTCTTAAAGCTTTTCTCGAAGTATCTATACTGCGTCGGGGGAAGCGGGTCGCCGGGGGCTTCAAAAGAAGGACGGAGATCTCATTAGACTTGGTGCGCCCGGGGGGACGGTATAGCCTCGGTGTTCTTACAGCCTTGCACAAGTGTCCTTGGCGCCGTAGGTCTGGCATCGATCAGACGATGAGACGGAAGATAAAGAGAACCCAACCCGAGTCAGCCGACAGCACGGAGGTTCGATTGGCCGTTCAGGTGCATCTTTCATGTGCCAGAGGTAGAGGTTGGGCTCTAGCGAAGGGGGAGGTAATCTTCTTCTCTCTCTGACAACTATAATTTACAATTTGTCATACAAAATAACTATAATAATAGTAGAGATGAGTAAAACAGTTTATGTACAAGTTACTCCACTAATATAAGAACAAAACAGTGTAGAGCAGTTATATCTGTAATAAACAAGATTGTGGAAGAACTGCAATGGTGGTGCAATAAATTATCAACTGTGCAGTAATAATTAGAAAATTTTATTTTTACATTCAAACATAACGGTATTTATAAATGCTGAATAATTAAAAATGATGAACCACTATGTAATTAGTAAACCAACATAATCTTAATATATTTTAATTATATACAGGGTTATTTATTTTTCATTAATCCAACCTCTTGAGGTCAATAAAAGTTTTATGTCCCATTTAATGATCTGTGGCTTATATATTAGCACTATGGCTCACTAAAAACTAAAAGGTTTCTGTGGCCTACCTAAAATTTGCTATGGCCCATTTTCTCCATGTGCCAGAGGTTGGGAACCGCTGTTTTAAATGTCTTGGTTTGGCATTGATCAATGTTTTAGACATTTCATGGATTTGCTTAGATCTGAACCAAACTTTAATGAGACGGCGTATGAGTTGCTGTTTGGTCTTAATGGGATCTCTGTGTATTTCTTCTTTTAACAGATACCAGAAACTTTCAATCGGATTCATGTGCGGGAAAATTCCGGGACATAGAAGCAACTTAACCCCATCTAGTGCGCACCATGCCTTCTATGATTATGCTGTATAACAAGGGCCCGAATCTGGTTGGAATATCCGAGGTCTATCAACATACCATTGCCTTATTGGAGGCAATAAACGACATTTAAGAACTTTTATTTTCTTTTCTTGGTTGATAGTTTTTCATAAATGAGCAAACGACTTGTTCCCTGCACCAAAATGGCTCCACACACCATGATTCTTTATAAATTCTTCTCTAGGCCGCCTCCTTACACTCTGCACGAGGTCATCTAGCACTGTAATGGTTTATTATTCAGAGAAAACTATCTGCAATATTATAAAATATAACATAAGTAGTTAATCAGCCATATAAGTATTGGAAAAGCCGTTGAGGTAAAGAATCATCAAATAAACTTCATGGTTTAAAAACAATGGATCCATTACAAAAATGCGTTATTAGGTATTAATGCTTTTTTATGAATTTTAGATAGCAGGTTAGCTAGATGTGTCATTATTACCTTTCCCCATTGTTTTTAAGTTCACTAAGGCGATTCTTTGCCCAGTAAATCGTTCTTTCCGTGAGTCGAGGCTTCTTTCTCTGGCGATATGATTTCAATCCAGCCTCCAAAAAGCCTGTCATTCACTTTTCTTTGGGCAAAGCTAATATGCTCTGCTACCAGTTCAATAAAAATCTTTCTGAATATGTTCTATTCTTAAGAGCCTGTTCTATTAATTTTCTATGTTCTTATTGTTTTTCGTTTTCGACCACGTTTTTCAACCATTTTTTAGTTTAAATCGTCACCTTTATTATTTTTTTCTTAATAACACTGTTCTTTTGAATTGAAACACCTAGGTATTTTGCTACTTCTCTTGTTTAGTTTATTTTATGTCAATAAAACGCTTTTATTTTCCCAATTTTTCGAGGACTCAAATCACTGTTTCCTCATTTTTGTTCAATTCATTTAGAGCTAAAAACTACCAGAACACACAAAATAAAACTAGTGAAATAGATAATGAACTATCTAAAACATATAAAAACACTATTGTTAACAATTACAGGTAAATAAGATAAAAGAAAACATCGTATTTGCAATCTACAGCTAAGATACTAACTGACTCACACTAGCTGTGACTTCATTGGAATGGTCCATTGCAGTGTTGTTATTTCAGTGTTACTAATTATACTTAGAAACTAATCTAAGGCTCTTGAAAATAAAAGATAAAGAGTTGATGGGTGTTGGTGCATTAAAAAAATCTATTTTTAACTAATGAAATGGGTTTCACTGTCTTTTTTGTCGAAAAAAGTCAAATTTGGGAAAAATCCTGAATAATTCCGCCAGTACTGTATATATACAGCCTTGACCTAAATGATGGGGGAGGTATGAGAGAGTGAAGAACATGATTGTACCTCATTTATTTCATAGTATATATAATACAGATAAGCATTTTTGTGTATGTTCCAGATGGTTGGCTCAATTTTCTACCACTCTTCATATATTTTGGGTGTTAATTCACTTTTTGAGAAATATTTGTGCACCCTCACTCTTTTGACGAAGTGTGACCACAAATGTTCAATGGAGTTGAAATCTGGAGATTGAGGGGGACATTTCATCAACGTCACCTCGTTCTTTTCAAACCAACCCTTTGAGAGTCTACATGTTTGGGATGGAGCTTTGCTTGTTGGAAGATTACACCATTTGATATGTCATTATTGATAATTTACCTAAGGAAGATTGATAAACCTGGTCTAACATGCTGGTGTAAGTGTTGGAATGGTGTAAGTAGAGGAATAACCTCTACTCGAAGTTGCCTCTTCTGCCACATGCTCAATCCTAATTAAAAACCTGCCAGCGGGGCGCAGAATGGCCATGGCAAGGTGTTCAGAACAAAACCCATCACCAAACAATTTCTGTTGAAGAAAGAACTTTAACTTCTAAATGCCTACGTATTACCATCCACTTTCAGTTGTCAGTTGATCTATAGAGGTGAATTAACAGAAAGAATTCACAGTATGCTTTACATAATTACACTCTGTTGAGCCATACCATAATATTGATAGCGAAATATCGAAAAATTGAAAGAAAGTCTGGGAAGAGAAAATAGTGTCTAACAAGATTCTGTCCACAGTTGAAGACATGCCCTATAGAATTGTAGCTTTTGGAAGCCTAACTACAAATAGTCAAGAGTTTTTGAAGTTTATGGCGAAAATACATATCGCAAATAAATATCATTAAGGACCATTTCCATTTTTTTATGTTATTAGCACTAATGTGCTAGGTCGATAAATCCATAAACTTTAGATAAAACGAAGATATTCATAGAAATATAATTATCAAAATAAGAAAAGTAAATAAAAGAATGAATAAGCAAAGATTGAAATAAGCTATTTTAAGAGAGGAGGATACCAATGAGATCCCCTAGGCCTCTTACACATCCTTTGCAATCTTGAGTTTGAGGACCCAGGTTGCATTTTTCACTCGTTCACCGCTGCTTCAGGTAGAATATCAAACTGCTTAATGTGTTTTACGAATTATCTTATTTAGTTTTTTGGAACATCAACCATTAAATCTTCACTTCTACTCCCAGCAATAGAGTGTCAGTTTCAGCATGGGTAATTAGGTGTAAGAGATCAAAGATCAGAGAGAGAGGAAGATGTGCGCTGCGGCGCTTGCATTGTAGAGAGAGACAACACAGACCTTGGCGACCGTTTTTGTCTGCGCTAATGAGAGTAGGAAATTATGAGACGTCGTGGTAGCCGAAAGCTCGCGATCGGAGAAAGTTGCGACAAGCTTAATAGCCCGAAAAGTCCCAGTGGGAGTAGGACAAAGTTTTGCCTCTCCGACTTAGGAACCTTCTCGCGATCATGTTAATAGGGCGAGACTACTTTCGGTTGCCGATGCGTCGGACCATGGAACCCTGTCCCTCTGTCAGAGGGAGGGGGTGCACTAAATTCGAACCCACTATAAATCCTTCTGCGCCAGAGTTAGAAGGTAGTATCCGCCGTCTGCCCGACCACTATCCGTCAGTACCCGCTATTTGCCTCTCAGAACCCCTCAAGCTCCGAGTATTCTCGTTTAATTCACGTGAGTCTACCTCGTACTCGTTTCTACCCGCTCCTTATTGGTTTAATTGGCTTATTGGTTTAATTTTGAGGTACTCCTGGCTACTCGTTAAAACCCCATCTTCTTTTTCTAAGAGTTTACTCTAGCTAACCTATCAACGCCACGTTCAGAGCAGGGCTAAAATAGAACAGAGGAAAGCCATTCCGTCACTTTCAATAGCTCCTTAACAACAGCCACATAGTTAATTTTAATATATATGCAACAAATATGGCTTTACATGGTGAATTATTAGTTTCAACTAATCCTAAATATAGAATACGCTGATATATTATCAATTGGCATCGCATCGTATTGTATTATATATTATCTTGAAGGAATTTTTTATAAATTAAAATATGATATGGATATTTTATATTACTCATTAATTATTAAATAAAATATGATTGATTTAATTAACATTTTAAGTCAGTGCTTATAGGTCTGAAGTTATGAAGTACGGCATAAAAAAATAAAGAGTAGAGCACCTAACGACATCTTGCATTCGCAATTGAATTCAAACTTTACTCTGAGCCTTCGAATTGTTATAGAAGTACTTTATTACAAATTTCATGCAGCATGAAGAGTGCAAATCTTTAGCATAAAGGGGGGATATGGAAAGCGAAGCCTCCCATTTCGAAATAATCATCCCCTTAGGGTTGGAATTCAAATGTTGTTGCCAGAAGTTGTTATGCGCTGCAATGTTCATTGTTTGTAAGCTGGGCACCGTCCTTTCGGAAGAAGCTAGAAATGAAGTTAATAAATTTCTTTGAAATGGAGGACTATTTATTCCAAATTTACACAAATTCTTTATACTAATACAATAGTAAAGATGAGATTGCTAATATTAGGCAAAACTTTTCAACTATCCTTCATCCCTGTCCAACTAAACACAATCGAGGAGTTAATGCAAAGTGTTTAAAACAAAGATCACTAAAAATATGCACCCTAATAATTTGAATAAAGCTTTATTTACCGTTGCATAAGTGGATAAGTTAAGACCAATGACAGCACTTTTTCCAAAATACTTCATTTCATGGTTGGTCCTATGGTAATAGATAATTGGCAACTAACTCTCCTTAACCTGGTGCCATGACGCAATGAAGGAAGCATATTTTTAGAAAGAACGACCTTAAAGCGAGAAGTAGCTAAGCTTATTTGTGGATCGATGGTTACATCGGTCAACTCTTTTCTCACTCGCCAATGTTTTCTTCTCCTTAACAGACACAAATTCTACACAACATAATTCTTGTCTCTGCCGATAAATTAAAGAATAGTAAAACATTGGAAAATCACTTGAGCAAATAATCGAATGTGAATTACTGAATATTACAGCAACTTAATATATTATAGTAATCAATTCTAACCCAACCCTGTAATTTACTGAATATGATATTGATATATATAATACACACTCTAACAAAACAAAATTTTGACGAAATACTTGTTGCAATATGCTCCTTGAAGCAAGTTGCCAAACCGAAAGTAAATGTTAACACAACTCTACCCACATCTCATTTATTGGACAAAATAGAAACTACTAATCCTAAGCCACGTCTACTAATTTCATTAGCTTACAAACCCTTCAAATTGAGGCAGTCAAGTGATTAGATGTTTTAGAATAATTTCTAAATACATGATAATAGTGCAGACCGTGAGAATTAAGCTCGTTCGTAGGATCTGATCAATTTTGACTCGGTCATGACATGCCTAAGCATCTGGATGAATTCTCTCTTCAACCTAAGGATACATTTGCCTTGGTAGTTGATTTCCATCTTAGTTTTATCTTGGTGTAACCTTTTCCCATTTTTATTGCTAACTACTGCGAGATTCTGGGGGAGGAAAAGGAGGTGGGAGTGGAGGACCTGATTTTTTATTAACATTCGGGCCCCTATCTTGTGTTTTTCAGGCAGAAAATCGCTCGTAGAGCCTCAATAATCTTGGGTAAAGTGATTGGACACCTTTCGACTTTCCTAGATACAGAGAAATCAGCAGTCCTTGTTGAAGCACGCCTGCAAACCAATAAGGGATCTAATGATCATTAGGTCTCCACATAGGGTCAAATGATGCTACAGTTACTTGATAGCTTCCAGAAGAAGCTTTATAATGGCATATCACTCCTGTAGATTAACTGAGTGCGCAATGGGAATGCTGGGGTATTTATTCTCATTGGGCGGGAACACAGCCTTCAAGGCGCGCTTGGAAGAGTCTATAAAAAGATGCCAATCTGTGGAATTGTGCGGGAGACAATACAATATATACAAGCGAGAGATATCAGTGGAATAGCACACCTTGTTTTCCATTTCAAACATTGAGGCGAGCTCCTAGTTATGTGTCATTAACCTACAGATCTTTATATTTCTTTTGACAAGGCTTCACTACTTCAGCTGCAATGTCTGGAGCACTGCCTGCTACTTAGATAGGTAAAATTCATAGGCAAAGTCAATTAGCTCTTCCGGGTAACCCAGTTGGGTGCACTGCCACTTACTTACCTTTGAATTAACAGAAATACTCTCTTCAAAAAAGAATGACCTGGCAACATCCTATTCTGAAGAGATTTTTTCATCTGATGAAGGAAGAAGATCCTATCTCATCCTAGTCTGCCGAGGCGGAAATCATCTAAGTGGGTATCGTATATCATAACTATAAAGAAGGTGGAATAAACACTGAAACCAGTAATATTGTTTGGCCATTTGGAACGCCAAATAAATTCATTTTCTGATGATGCTCTCTAAGTTTAATAATATAATATAAGATAATAGAAAGAGCTTACGTAGTTGTTTGTATCAATTAAATAAATAGTACTTATTTAGCAATTTTTATTTTAAAACATTAAGATTTTGACTAAAACGTGTTACGCTTTGCCCCCAAATATTTTAAATTCAAGATATTTATCCAGGAAATCGAGGTTAAAGATATAAATGACCATTAAATTTGATAGTTATTATAACTTAGTAAGAAGCATAGGTGCAAATTTAGAAGACCTACGCCCTGTTTTTTTTTAGTAAAAACAGTATTAATAGTGTTTTTAGGCATTCTAGTCGTCATTATCGACTTGGGTTAGGCAAAAAAAGCACTTATTTTAAGATACTAACACTCTGAGTACGACTCTACTTGCAGTGATACTGCTTTCCCCGCCAAAACAAAGCCGAAAATAATGATTGAAATGACTAAAAATACAATTAGTACCGTTTTTTATTACAAAAAACACCGCATTTGTTACTGGAAGCTGTCATTGAGCTATGTTATGGGTTGCCATTATGGGAGGAGCTCCTCTCTCCCACTTGCGCCTTAGGAACACGTTGTACACAATTTGAAAGCTTAGCAAAATTAATACGCAAAACCACACTACACTATCAGCATGCACGCTTGACAAAGGGGTTATGGCGCTAAAATTGAAATCAGCGCTGTTATAAGTGATTGCATCCAGAATTGCTAATATGTGAATTAAGTTTGAATTTAATGTTGCTAATGAGTGAAATTCATGGTTTCTGGTCACATCGGTAAAAGGAAAGGGGCTTATTTTAATTTTCAATATAAACCCCATCAATGCGTAGTATGTATATAATATATATTTCCAAACCGTAACGCAACCAAATATGACGACTGAAATGCCTACAAAGAATATTTGTACTTTTTTAATGCTAAAAATATGGACTAGGTTTAATGAATTTTTACCGGAGCGTAGACACAAGAGACCTATATATCTTCATGGACTTCGTCTCAACAGAAAAAGCAGAAAATCTTAAAATTATACACTTCTTGTGGCAGGCCTTTTTTAGATTATTCCTTTTCTTTCTGGCATCCATACTTAGTTATAGACATTAACTTAATAGAATAGGTACAGCGCCTTATACATGTATTATATTAGAAAAGAGACATAAATTTATAGATGTTATACTTGAGGGTTACCAGGTTATTGTGTCACAAAGTTTATAATGGATCGCATAGTTAATAAGATGCTGGGCGAGTACCATTTCGGAGGAGATATAACGTAATAACTTTGGGGTAAGCCTGGGTTAATCGTAAAGGGATGACGGACGAAAGCGTTTGAGGACTCACCGTCAAGTTTGCCCTGACTCCTAAAGTTCTTATGGGAAATCCGTTTATAGGCTGCGTTCGAAAGGTAACTTGGTTATCAATAGGTTAAAGGAAGAAGTCGAAAGGAAAATGGTGTTTTTTCGGCTTTATTCTTGGCTAAGTTCTACTTTAATTGTGGTTAGCGAGATAGTCTAGTCTTACGAGGCTTCGGTGTTAATTTTCCTTCTACGGTAGATAGTTGAGGCTAAGGACGGCTATATTTGAGGACGAAGAATGGACTCGTAACGCTAATAAGATTAATGTGAATCCAGAAACAAGAGGAATGATTGTATCCTAGTAGTAATAGTGATTTTTGTTCATCCAGGAATTCTCTACCTGTCTTATTCATCCGAACCTCCATAAAGTGGTCGTGACTTAGCTATCTTTAATTAGAGCGCGAGTCAAAGTATTTTCGTTTTTTCCTATGTTTAGACTATTTGGCAGAGTCAAAGGGTGCGTGTGTTTCGATGTAGATATATTGGCCGCATACGGGCTGGGATCAATTGCAAGGTGATGCAAAGTTGATTCGCGCGGAAAAATACGAACATACACAGCTATAAAAAGCGTCCACCTGAATAAAAACGAGCATCCCGCACATAAAACATACGCGTTTTGGGAATATTTATCGGCAGCTTAATAAATACAGGCTCTGACCAGAGAAATTTCACAGAGATCTGAAACAAGCAATTTCCTGTAATAAAGATAAATCTATGGGAAATATATAGGCAAAACAGGTGCGCAGAACTGTCGGATTCTCAACCTAATGGGTGGAAATAACGAACAAACTAGATCACTGGGTCAGCCCCACAGACAAGTCAAGGTCACGCCACTGAGAGACGAGAGACACACATATATATAGAGAGAGACAG
Organism: Ceratothoa steindachneri; assembly: GCA_963969495.1. Classification (NCBI taxonomy): domain Eukaryota; kingdom Metazoa; phylum Arthropoda; class Malacostraca; order Isopoda; family Cymothoidae; genus Ceratothoa; species Ceratothoa steindachneri. The sequence continues at coordinate 228,283,234 of OZ018318.1, forward strand.
ACTCTCATTCTTATTATTAGTTAGTAATTATTCAGGATGCAGTAGTTAATTCACGCCCTTACGAGCATTAGAGAATCCTGTTAACCGCCTAAATCCCGCTGCCATTAGACTCGATGCTTCGCGTAAAACAGAAGCCATACACACATACCGCCAAGAACATGAGACGTTTACTCTTGCCACTTTTAGTAGGCCAATTTAAGAATAAAGTTATTTTCTTTGCTGCCTCCTTTCGAAGTACTTTTCTTATCCCGATCGGGAAGACTCTTTCGTTAAACCCAGCCTATATAAACTCAAAGCTTGGTCAAACTAATTATCTTATGAACCAAAGCCTATCTTAAGAAGGATCGGCAGCCTTGGTAATTCGACCCTTCCCCCCTCCCTCTACATAAACTGGTGACCCTATTTACGACAGGACAAGTGAGAGTGATGAAGAAATGGATACAGAACTTAAGGATGTGGAAAACGCCTACAGGAACACAGACGAGCCTACTCTTAGTGTAAGAATACGAGGTCTTGGCGAACTCCATCATTGTAGGCCTATCATTTCTCAGAAGCAGCTGTAGAAGGACGCATTTTTATGCATCGGACTTCTTCGGGCATCACTGGAGCAAGTTAAACACACAAGGTCGCGCCATACATTCGGGTACAGTTTTAAATAATTGATTAATAACAAACGTAGAAAGTGTTCCAGTGAAACCAAATTTAACTGACTAAACTCATTTTTTTTAAGGAGGTGAAAAGTAAATGTCCGGTAGTGTGAAAGGAATATCGGGTTTGCTAGACCAAAGTGAGATGTAAAAGGCCAATAAATTAATTATGCAAAGTTAAGTGTACATTGCTGGTATATATATTTATATATTATATATATATATATATATATATATATATATATATATATATATATATATATATATATATATATATATATATATATATATTAATTAAAAAAGATATTTCGAAGATAATGATGTAAAATAATAATGTTATATGTATTATCCTTGTATGATAGCAACTAATAAGCCAAAAGTGCGTAGCGAGACAAAATAGGCTTCATGTTGAAACATTCACATATGAGTATCATAAGAACTCTATAAAGCTTTGTAATGGCACCAGGGAATAAAATAATGATGTAAAATAAAAATCTTATATTTGTCATCTTTGTAAAATAGCAATATATAGTTTTCTCCATGTAAGTAAGAAGCCAAAAGTGCGCTGCAAGACAGAATAGGCTCAATATTGAGACCCTCACATAGGAGTAACATGAGATGTCTATGAAGCCTTTTAACGGCAGCAGGGAATAAAATAATTATGTAAAATTATAATGTAATATTTCATAGTTTTGTATAGTAGTTGAAAAGAGAATGAGACCAAATTGTAAGATAAAAACATATATTGTGCAGCATATGGCGGAACATGGCATAATGAATACGCCCGTGTTGTTGAGTACAGATGTATGTGCTTGCAAATACCAATGCCCTGTACGAGTATTAAAATTCTGTTAGACATTAGGTTTACCTGAAGTACGTATTTGATACTCGTATGTACCTACCTATGTATTTATAATGCCTTATTTTTGAGTTTCTCCATTACTGGCAGGGGAGTTCTGTATGTCTCCTTTTATAAAAAAGGTAAGCTGTAGCAGATAAATTGAGGTATTTAATAGGCCTAGCAAAGAACTGCTCAAATGGATGCTCGGTGGATTTACCAAATCCTTAAATTGCTAGGTGTGTAAATTAAGGAAATAATATGCTAGGTGTAATTAATAAAGAACCTAGATGAATTAAAAAAAGGAAACAAAATATAAGTCAAATTGCACAAATATATCTGATGCAAGGGGTCGTTAGATTTGCGCAGAAACATACGAAAATACACAGCTATCAAAGGTGACGACCTAAAGAAATACGAGAATCCCGCTCAAACAAACATACGCGTTTTGGGTATATTTATCAGTAGCTGAACAAATACAAGCTTTGACTAGGAAAATTGCAAGAGATATACAACAAGCGATTCCTTAAAATTAAGATAAATCTATGGGAAATATCTAGGCGCAACAGGTACAAATAGCTGTGGGAATCTCCGCCTAAGGGGTGGAAATAACGAACAATCTAGACAACTGGATCTGCCCCACTGACAAGTCAAGGTCACGCCTCTTAAAGGCGAGACACACACACACACACACACACATATATATATATATATATATATATATATATATATATAAAAATATATATATACATATATATATATATATATATATATATATATATAATTATATATATATATATATATGTAGACAGACTCTTATTACTCATCAGTAATTATCCACAATGAGGTATTTAATTCACTCCCTTAGTAGCATTAAGAAGCCTCGTTAACTCGCCTAAATCCTGCCGCCTATAGACACGATACTTCGCGTAAAACAGAAGCTTTTTCCCTGACCGCAAAAAACGTTTCCAATTGCACCTTTCAGTAGGTCAATTTAAGAATAAAGTCTTTTCCTTTGATGTGTCCTTTCCTAGTCCTTTTCTTACTGCGAACACAAAGACACCTTCGGTAAACACAGCCTATATAATCTCAAGCCTTGGTCATAATAATCCTTCTCTACACTGGAGCTTACCAAAAGAACGTACGGCACCACGAGTAATTCGACCGAACCCTCTCCCACCATAACATTTCGAATTCCTCCTACGCCATCGTCCCCCATCTCAGCTTCTTCGCCCTGACGTTACGTGTCTTTCGGATTCCATTGTGAAGTGGACTTGTACCATAGGTGTGGCTAATTCTTTAATGCATTTTAAGTCAATTATCGACGACGAAGATAGAACCAAGGTTTTCAGACACAGTATTGTAATCCCTGTGACTGCTGTAACAGGCGAAAATCCCGAATCATTCGGCAATGAGCAAATGACCTTGTCGACGGGCCATTTTGGAGCACTTTAAAGTTTGTGTGCACTTTCTCCCATCCCCTTCATGGATGGGCGGTAAGCCGTGGTGCGTAGACGATGAAAACCGGCAAGGGCTGATAATTCCTTGAACAAGTCGGACAGAAATTGGGCACTCTTCTCGGTTACCACATATAGCGGGACTCCAAATCTGCAAATCCATCCGTCAAGGAGGGCCATTAGAACCGTTGCAGCACTTTTGTCGAGAATCGATAAGGCTTCGCTCTACCTTGTAACCCGGTCAATCTACGATAGTAGATATCGGTTATGCGACGGATAGGATTGTCCAAGCAACGTGCACGGTGGAAGTGGTCCAACGGTTTCGAATCTTGACGAGGGAATATTAATGAGAATGATTGAAGATTTCGAGTTGCGATCGATTTTGGGGGGTTGACATGAGATGCACTCCCGTACCCAGAAGCGAATTTACGGAGGAATAACAATCATTATTATTAGTAGGATACATTCTTCCATCTTTCGTCAGACACTCTTTTACGGGTAACCCAGTCTTATTCCCAAGTTATTCCTCCTCTAAACTGGTACTCGCCTGGCATCTCATAAACTAAGCGACCCATTATAAACTTAATGATACCATGAATTGGTAACACTTACGAATAACACCTATAAACTAGCGACCACTTCGACTGCACATTGAAGGTAACATAAGAAAAAATATGGAGGTATCGGACCATCAACAAACGGGACAAAAAGAGACGGATATCGTGAACAACACCACCATCAAGCCACCAATCCTTAATGATGCAGCTGTTGCAGGTTGGTTTAAGATCGTAGAAGCTCAATTTCATGTATCAGGAATAAGTAAAGAGAAAACAAAATTCTTTAACATCCTGGATGCCCTACCTTTAGAGACTGTCGACTGACTTCCGGCTGCATTTTATCTACCCAAAATTAACAGCTCCTTTCTTACCGAGGTAATCGGGCTTTTTGAGAAACTCATCACCTTCTTTACACTCACTCGTCGACCTTCAACCAACCTGAAGGAACTGCAGAGGACTGCTCTACAGGTAGATGTTGGGAAAAAACTCGTCAGGGAAATATTGATTTAATCCCTGTCGGCTAATATCGCTATCGCTACCCACAAGGCCTTATCCCATGCCTAGCTAGGAAAGCTTGCTGACGAACTAATGCCATTTTATAGGGACAGGGTATTAATGTTAATAATACCAGTAATACAATAGATCATAGTGCCAATTCTTTTCCAAATGTGTGTATTCCCGATTTAATCAATAGAGGTGATAATCATGGAAATAAGGTAAAATATATGGAAAGTGCGCGATCAGTGCTTATAGATGTGTATCCTAATGGAAACAGTTTTAATTTTGTACTGCGTAATAATCAATAAAGTGTCAATCGTATACCAACAGGATTGCGACATCTTCACAGGAACTAAAGACCTGTATTTTGGTGAAAGTGTGAATTTCTGCAAGCCTTGAGGCAGGTAAGTAAATAAATTAATCTGTGAATTTTTAATTAATACGGGGGGGGATTGTGTCGATTATCTTGATTAAATTAGTCTAATGTGAACATTACGACGGCTTATGGTGGAAAAATAAAAGTGCATGGCAATCTTTAGTCTTCGCCGGTCATTTAGGTTGTCGTTTGTCGGCGTGGATAGCACATCGACGTTATTAGGGAATCACATTCTAGGGAACTTCAAACTCTTGGTGGATTGTGCGCGCGGCATCCTTGTCGACAACCAAACTAAGTTCAAATCAGTAGTAAAACAATCCGGGTAGCCTGCAGTAGCACTAATCATTAATGACTCCCAACACCTATCCCCCTGTTGCAAGGCCTTATTAGAAAGATATGAAGTCTTGTACAGCCCCGCGCCCACCAATCCCGTCCTGCCTTCGCTTAACTGCGTTAAATGCAGTTACCGAAAGATTTCAAGGAACTACTACGTTACTCGGGCATGTTGGGATACTCTCGAAGGATGATTCCAAACTTCGCAGCAATTGCAGCCGCGCTGATCAAGCTTGGACGCCGGCAACACAAGGCTCGAGAGTTTGAATGAAGGAGGATGCACGAGAAGCATTCGATAGTACTAAATCAGCTTTGATAAACTCCGTCAAGGTCTGTTACTTGTTGCCCAATGACTCACCCTATCAGCTGGTGCCATATTACACCCAATAAGCAACAGGTGTTGCCCTTCACCAGATGGTAAATAGATCAGCACAACCGGTAGCATTTTTCTACAGCAAACTAAGAAGGACTGCAAGCGTAATCCAGTTACAAAAGATCTCCTAGTAGCGTATCTAGCTGTGATTCACTTCGGGCACATGATTGAGGGGCACCATGTTACCATAAACACAGACTGCAAACTTCTAGTATCGGCTTTCTCGTGACCGTTGAGTGCCAAAATGGACAGTCAGCAACGCAATTTGGTAGCAATTTTAGAATACATCAGCGATATCACCTACGCGCGTGGTCAAGACAACGTAGTTGCTGACTGCCAATCGAGGAACCTCACTTCGTTTCAAATTGACTCATTCGGTCACGATTAAAATCTTTTCCTTTTTCCTTTAGAAGCTTAAATAGGGTGTGAAATAACATCAAAATACCCAGGACCGTTCATTCCTACAGCACGCGGAAGGAGTATCTTCAGTCAGTTACACAATTTTTTCAGAACCTGGGCGTAAAGCACCCCAACGTCTAATTAGTCTCGATATTTTTAGCCTAATATGGCCAGGCGAATTTGCTGATGGGCACGGGAGTGCACCTCATGTCAATCCTTTAAAGTCGATCGCACGCGAAATTTCAAATCCTGCGCATCAATATTCCATCGTCAAGATTCAAAACCGTGCACATTGCTAGCGATGGACCACTTCCACCGTGCACGCTGCCTAGACAATCTTACCCGTCGCATAACCGCTGTCTACTCTTAGGTATTAACTGGGCTACAAGATGGATCAAATCGTTACCAATTCCGGACATAAGTTATGCAATTGTTGCTTTGGCCTTCTTAGACGCTTATTTTCTAGATATCGAGTCCCTTTCTATGTCGTAACCGTCAGAGCAACCCAATTTCTGTCTAAATCATCAAGGAATTATCAGCCTCGTTGGTTTTCATCGTTTCTGCACCACACTTATCCCCTATCCACGAACGGGATGGGGAAAAGAGCACACAAAACTTTGAAGTGCTCTATAATGGCCCGTCGACAAGGTTGGCGGAGTGCTCTTTCAATTATCCTCTTGATCATTTGCTCCTTGTCTAATGTCTCGGGATTTTAGGCTTTCACAAAAGTTACAGGGACTATAATACTGTATCCGAAACCCTTGGTTTTATCCTCGTCGTCAAATCCGATTCAAAATTCATTAAGGAATTAGTCACAGCTATGGCACAAGTCGACTTCACTCGGCATCCCAAGGACACCTGTACTCGTTGCCCAAGCCTTTCGTGCCTAAAGCTCTTTGTTAGGAAATTCATGGGTGTGTCTAGATAGATCGTAGTCTCAAACCACTAGAATCACCATATGCTGGCCTTTTCCCGATGGCCGAGGGCGACGACAATGTCTACATGATGGAATCCCCTGATGGCAAACGGGTCACTATTTCAGTTAAAAGGTTGAAACCATCGAAGCTCTTTCCCTCGCATGATGTAATTGTATAGAGACTCATGCAAAAGATAGGGAAGCAACTTTTCCCAGGTCACGCCAGGGTAAAGAAGCCTAATTGGAGGACAATGGCGTAGGAGGACTTGAAGAGTAACCTCTCCGGGCACTGTGGAAAGCAACGATAAGCCCTACATTTTAACATGTTCTGAGATACGGGTTACGTTCACCAGAGATACTTCATTTTTTTATTTAAATCGAGTTACATCTAATTAATTGACCCGGTCTATTGTAATAAAATAGAAACAGGCAAATGAGTTATAGAGAACACGAAATATTAAAAATATGAATATGTATGAAAAAAAACCTCTGTGTAACCAGAGTCAATGTCTATTTGTTTTTCATTTATAATTCTCCGTGGCTTGAAAGGGAGTTTGAGTAGTGACGCAAAAATTTCATGGTGAAATATCTTCAACAAGGAGGCTCACAAATGAGTACCCTGTTGGACATATGAATTCCTCAAAAAATATGTCATGTAGTAGCAATGACCGAATGTAGAATAAAGCGAAATTCTTATATATAAATATAATGTTAAATCACAAATGTACATGTGTAACAACGCCTAAATTTCAACGTAAATTCGACTCAACGAGGAACCTCACAAATGAGCACCATAATGAATCTATGGAATCTTGAAATTGGGCACATATATTAACTACTGAAATAACATGATTTGAGGTAGCAAAGAACCAAGGTAGAATAGAGCGAAATTTTTATATTAAGATTGTACATGCATTAAGAAAAACAGAAGTGTAGGAAGGCAAGCGAATAGTTGGCGCTTCCCACGGGAGCACACAAACATACCCACACGAGGAAACAGCTGCGAGGCAAAAAGTCTCGATACGCAATAAAGAGGCAGCCGGAAAGGAGTCGGGTTTGACCAGCTAAAGTTGACGTGAACCTGCGAAACAACTAAATCAACTTTCCTATTACCTTGCTAACGTTGCCAACCCGGAGAAATCTGTCTACATTAAAACCCACATATCCTTTAACTGCACCCAGCAATCTTAATAAAAGAACAAACGAACATACTTCATCCCCTATCAGCTCCGTCCCGCGTCCAGATTCGGGGAAAAGATGTCACGCCCCTTAATTAGGGGTGGTATAAAAGGACGTGTTGAAATATTCTTACTATTATTATTCTCTTCATATTATTCTCATTCTGAATTGTTTATTAGTAGTGTCACGATTCTTTTCCTCGTCTTTAAGTCCAGCCTTCCTAGCCCAAATATCTAATGTAGTGAAAACTTAACAACAAAGCCGCGTAAGAATCGACTATCTCACTTCCTCGAATTAAGTTAGAACTAAGCCAAGGATAAAGCCTACTTAACACCATTTTCCTTTCCCTTCCTTCCGTTAACCCGTGAATAACCAAGTTACCTTTCGAACCAACCCTATGAACGGATTCCCTGTAATTAACTTTGGGAGTCAGTGCAAAAATTCGACGGTGAGACCTCAAACGCCTTTGTCGGACATCCCTTTACGGGTAACCTTACCTAACGAATAAAACCTTTTATAAACTGTTGAATTTACGAACACTCCAACCCCCCTATAATCAGGAGACCCCTGAACCTTCTATACGCCTTAGTTGATGGTACCTATCAGCGTATAAGCTAAAATACGCTCAAGTTGTAAGATGAGATCGTAGAAGGCAGTCAATTCGATGAGGGTGGCTTATACGTCTCAGAGATAGCCAAGGGAAATAAACCTTCAGTCATTGCCATCAGCAATGCGGATCGGTGGTTAGAAGAGCGGAAGAATATACTCTCGCTCGATTGCTTCCTTTTTGGCCGAATAAGCCAATATTTTTCTTTAACTTTCGCGTTTTGCTGAAACAAGTTCCCCCTTCTTTTGTAATACATGATCGATAGTTTTGCAATTTCTTAAAAAAAGAAGAGATATTTGATGAAAGCCATCAAAGAACATAAAAGTTAAAGGTTTTAGTGATAGGGAAAGAGAGAAATACAAATAGAAAGGAAGTTAGAAAGAAGATTGCTGCGAAGAATAGGAGATAATCAAAATCCCAGCCGTTTCTGATGATAAGCTCTTGAGAATATGAAAGAATTATATTAAAATTCCCTTTGAAATGAGGTGTTCAGTGAGTGGTGCCAGATTGCTACTAGTCGTAAGCATTAATTTTAAGAGTGCGAGTGATGAGTATTGAATGACCTCACGGATGTGCACGAGATTTGCTGGGGTGAGTACGAGCTCACTCTAGAACATTGTTTAACTAGCCATGTGGTTGTAACTTAATAGAAGGGTCCCTATAGGGAAAGAACTCTGGAGAAAGTGACGGTCTGTCGATAAATGTTTATGTAGAGAACATAAGGGAATATTTTAAGCGTTGTTTATATTGGTTAGCAACCCTGCAATCACTCTGTGATTGTTTAAAAAGTTGGAGCCTTTACGGTAACGTGGAGAATTTTTGTAGCCGAGCGATGGAAATTACCTTCCACGTTAGTTCGTTGTTAGGACATCTTTGGTTGAGCAAATGTCATGATTTCCTCAAGTCTCCTAATCACCTTTCCTATCCATATTTCTCAATCATCAAAACTCTGGGGCCCTTAGGATCCTTTATAAAATTAGCATGGGGATTTTATTAATAATGTTGTTGACCTGGCTAATTATATCTCAAGAACTCACCCTAAATGATCGGGGCAGAAATTGAAAACTATCTGAACTTAAGTGTTCCTTTTCAGTTTATAATTAGCAATACGTAGTTCATTAAAACTAATTTACATTAGTATGTTTCATTAAATGCAAGTTATTTCGTATTTCAAAATTAAATTTTTTTTTTAATGCCCGAAATTAAAATAGTAAAACCATTGGAATAGCTTCTTAAGAATCAATAAATGCCTTTGTGTCGTTGCTCTATTAGAAAACCAGAAACTGCTGCATGTGGAGGAAATAATGAAAATTTGCATATATTGGCTTCGTTATCTTATTGGTTTAATTTTCAATCTCTATCCAATGAAATTTCCTCTATTGTTTTCTAATGAAAATATTCTAAAGGTTTAGACCAATATTGCTCTCGTTCTAGGGAGGTAACTACCGATGTTTGCTATTCTATTTCTTTTTAATCATCATTGGAAAATTGATTTGCTTTACTATTTTTAAAATGATATGGGTTAATAAAGGAAAGGACGCATCAGGGTACAATGCTAGTAATCAACAAATTATTCTAATAGAAAACTTTCTTCAAATTTATTGAAACTCACAAAATGTTATATATATATATATTTACCAACGAGGAACTTCTCGGGAATCTTATTCGCAGCAGAAAAATAAAGGGGTACGCGATGGTAGAAATCATGATTCATTATCCAGACATTTTAGAACACACATCTCTTTCATCTTCAGTGGCTACAGACAATAAAAAGAATGTTATAAAAAGTGTATCAGACAGCATTTAACAACCTATCAGCCGGAAAGAGAGCTCAAGGTGAGATAGAAAATAACTCAAAGTAAAATAATATGATTAAACGTAAACGAATAAAAGTAAAACTTAAACCAAAGGAGAAGAACAAATTTAACTCACAATGTTAAGATATTAAAACTAGACAAATATAGATAATATCTGAAAATAGAATATTGTTTGATTAACTATTAAAAAATGAGAAATTGTGAACCAGCATAGTACAAAATATTAAATTAAGTACACACATAAAATTGAAGCGAAAATAACATTGACTAGAATTCATGTGAATGAGAAAAATTTGAATTAAAATCAACATCACAATAAGGTTCTTTAACGTTCGAGATGCAGGGGACAACTCATTGTATAAAAAAGAATGATGACGGAGTGAGTTGTGTTTTGTGAGATACGAGAGTCATTTAATTCGGGGTTACATTTTTTTATATAAAGAGATTCAAAATTTACTAAATTTATTAAGCTTGGTGCAGTATGAATTACAGAAAAATTATCTGTATCACTGGAATCGGGCACACTTTGAGATATGTGATCGAATATGAAACTGCTCTGGTTTGGATATCGGTCGACTAGTGTTATATAAAATTCCAAATTGCTTAGAGTTCCTGAGTTGTAGCTGTAAGATGGTTAATACAATGCAGCAACTGATGCATTGTCTTAACCGCCTTGCAGCTAAAACTGAGGATTATTTGTACACATTCTGTTTTGAACATTTTTGAGTAGTGGTTTGCGAATAAAAATTTTATCCAGAAAATTTGACACTAGATTATTGAAAATACTGATGTGATAGTAATTGTAATAAAAAAAACTATTTCTTGGTCGAATAAGTACCAATCCGAGTAAATACACAGGGCTCCATAGATTCTGGATTTAATAGCAGAGAGTTTAAATTCCAAGGGAATAGTTCTTAAAAAATTAGTACCAAGAAGAGTGGTGGTGTGTTTTCTTAAACCAAAAACCAAAATGGAAAACCTAGACTCGTTCGTGGTAACTAATTTATCTACAAATAAAATTTTGCAATTATTTTTAACATCCAGTGACAAGTTGATATTATTCTGTTGTTTATTTAAGTATTTCAAAAATAAGGGAGCATGATCTTTGTGTTTAAAAATCAAAAAGCAATCATCTATGAATCTTTAGAAATATAGTGGTTTTAATACGGAGGGACAGTCTTCAAACCAGGACTTTTCGTGAAAGCATAAAAAAGGATTGGCAAATTAAGCTCCTAATGATTACCAATCACCATGCCACCATGTTGAGAAAAGAGTTCTCTGTTAAAGAAAAGTACTCTTTCTTTTTCAGCCGAGTCCAAAAGTTTAGCAAACAATGTTTTGCTCAAACAAAGAACTCACGAGGTAGATCAAAAATTGAAGTAATGATGATATTGGAAGTCTCAGCAATGGGTACGTACGTAGCCATGAAATAATTACTTAATTTTAGTGGATAAGTATAATCTACAAATTTAAAGGAGCCACTTAGAGTGAATTCATTGTTGGTATGGTGATCAATCACTGGAACCAGAAACATGGCCAAATTATAATTGTGTGTGTTTATTGTTGAAAGAATAGGACGAAGAGGTACTGATAGCTTATGTACTTTTGGAAGTCCATATGCAATTCCAGATCTAGCGCCACAAGTAATGATAGTAGTCTTTTAAAATGCTGCCTGTTAGAAGAGATCGTAGAAAATTGTTAATTCTGTCCTTAAGTTTAAGAATAAGTTTAAGGCATCAGTGTATAATTTAGGGAACTTGGTGTGATGCGAGAGTAAATTGTTTATTTTTGCATTATAATCAGTTTTATCTAACAAAATGACTTCTTTTTCTTTGGCGGAGTAAAAAATGGTTAAATCATTAATTTTACGGAGATAAGTTATAATATGCAGGTCTTTGTAATCAGAAAGTCGGCAATAAACTTTCACTCCATTCAATTTCTAAAAACTTTTTTAGCATGATGTTTAAGATCTACAAGAGGCGATAAAGGTAGTATAAAATCTTCTTTCTGACCGATATGTTTTTAAGAGCACAAAAAAGGAAGAACAATCGAGTTTGAAAGATGGTAGTTTGAAATCAAGACCTAATTTGATCGTCTGAACTTCATCTAATGCCTAACTGTTTAAGTTTCTGTTTTTGACGCTTCATTGTAGATTTGTTATATTTTGAGATGCTTATTTGAACTAAGTTCCTTAAAATGCTAAAGTCCAACAGGGAAACTGACGAGGGAAGAGAAATTGCCGTATTAGCTAAGTTATTTTGTAAGTGCGAGGAAAGGCTCCGTTTGGAACTGATTTTTAGGGAAAGGAGTTTCGTGGTCCATGATTTCTAACATCAGGTGCCACTTCATTTCCCTGCTCAGTATATATAAATAAATATATATATATATATATATATATATATATATATTTATATTTATATATATATATATTTTTTAAATCTAGAACAATGGCAGCGTTATTAACTCTAGCTTTACTTTATTTATCCTTCTAACAAGTTTCTTTACATGGTGGGTGAGGAGAGAAAGACCAACAAGAACATTTACCTTCTCCACCTATGTTAGAGAAAGGATGCAATTGTCTGGCCAATCTTCAAATGTAGTTCAACTACTTTATTGAGCCAGTCTAGTTACCATTTATTAATCTTATAGGGATCCTACTCACGATCAACAGGAATCCTATACAAGTTCCAGCCGTAGTTAGAAAAACACTAAAAAAAGGACGACTGGTCATGGTATTCACAGCTGATCGATAACTATCGATATCCAACTTTGGATGAAGCAATTCTCGAGGAGATTGACGAGGCACTCGGCAAGCTCAATAACCATCTAATCGACGCTGATAGAGCTTGTATCCCAAAGAGGCATATAACTCCATCTTAACATATAGATGGATTAAATCTATGAACTCTATATACGGTTAGATAAAATTATTATACGAGATAAATATCAGAATCGCATTTTTTGACTCAATACAAAGAATTATAGAGATTATAGAAAAATTTTACCATTTGATCCTCGAAGAACAGTGGAAACGTTGGGACGATGCGAGCGAAAGTCTCGATCAAGCTGCATCTTGCAAATACTTTTAACAAAGAATCAGGCGTATCAAAGGATCGACTAGTAAAGGAAACACAATACCAATTCGAAACGAAGCCAGAAACATCAAAAGGAAAGAAGAAAATAAAGAAGTAATATTTCGAAGATATTGGGGAATCATATTTATTATAACTGAAGAAGACAATGAAGAATATGATATCGAGTTTGAAAGCGAATGCATAGACGAGGTGAGCAAAAAATCCATAGGATGCACCCGTATCTCCAGGTGGATAGACAGTGCGACAGAGGCGCTGAGGTAGGCGAGAGCGAAAAACTTGGCCCGCTTTACTTATTCCGCCAGGAAGAACCAGAACAATCGGGGCTAACGAAGTTAAATTTAAAAAAGGAACTAGTTAATATCTTTGAAGGAATAAAGAGATTGCTTAACCCCTTTGTAAATACAGGATTCTTCCTTGATGATTTCTAGACCACTAAAATGATCTTATTAGCAAAGCACGAGACGGATCAAACGCGGAAGAAGAGTATCGTCGTACAACCACTCTATACCATACACCACTCCTATATTATTTGGGGGGGTGACTTAATCACCTACTGCAACGCGAACCGTTGAATGACAATTCGCAGGGATTAACGACCGACGAGGAGGTCACACTTGAGGCGTTGTGTTTCAAATCCTTAATAATCGAACAGAGTGCATAAATGGTTGGCCAGATTTACTTGAATAGACCGAGAGTATCGTTTAAGGTTAGTTAAAGATGAAACAACAAAAATATAATTTTATTTACACTGATCAAAATAAGAATAATAATAGACTAAAGGGAATTATTTAAATTGAAAGATTCTCTTGATAATTATTATGAGGAGGGATTCTCAAATGGAATTAATTGATTAATGTAACTATGCTCAGATAAAAAATGGGAACTTGACAATACTAATAATGGAGGGGGTTTCAGTCTTAAAGGTCAATGACTTCGAGGAAGGTTCTTTTTGCGATGAGGCGAGTAGAGAACAATCCGATGAGGCAAGTGAAGCACGATCCAAATGAGGCAAGTGGGGGACGATCCGAATGAGGCAGGTGGGGTATGATCTGAATAAGGCAGGTGGGGTACTATCCAAACCAACCTTCTGATAGAGATGGCCAATTTGGCTTATAGAAAAAGCGAAGTTCCGAGATGGCCATAAATGTCACCCAGAAAAAGCTTGCCCAAGCCAAAATGGAAGGAAGTTACGTTGACTTTGTATGTCGAGATATATAAAAAGCATTTGGTGAGGTTTGGACAAGTCAGATGCAATTCAAGATTCGGCGACTTTGAATACGGGGAAAATAGAAAAAACACTCTGTAACTATGTTATTGAGAGAGCGGCGTGTATCAGTTTGGGGGGCATGGATGGACCCAGGTTCATGCTAAAGGCAGGCCTCCCGCAATAGGGGTTGCTGTCTCCCACTCTGTACTCGATAAACAACAGAAAATAAGACGGAACCAAGAGACTGCTATCAAATGTCAGCGTGAGGGATAGGCGCAATAAAACCACCATAGATGCAATGTATTTGGGATGAAGAGTGTTTCATCCAGATACAGGAAGCACGTATCTGATTGAATTTCAAAAGCCTCGGCCACAGTCAGAACAATATTCATGCTCAGAAACTTCTGACAGTGCAATAAGAAAACGCTCTGCAATGCACTTGTAAGATCTATGTCGTAGAATGACTCCCGACGATACCATATATATAACACTATTGGTTGAGGGAACTTCCTTAATTATCTTTAGAGTGCGTTTACTGTCTGGCGGCCGATATTATGTATCTTCGATATGCTTAAGAAGTGGAACTGAGCTCAAGGATAATAATATTGCTATCATTAATAAAATAGAGTTTTATTAATAATAACTATAAACAATACACAAAAACGGAAAATATTGACATAAACAGAATGGAAAGGGTCGTGGAGACTCGGGCTAATCCGATGATTTAGAGGATTTAAAAAGGTAAAACAAATATAGAGTTAAAGAGATGGGATGGTTCGATAAACCATTTAAAGCACAGGATAGAATGGACAAAAGGGATCAATACTCAAAGGTGAAGTTTTGCTTACGTAACTTTGGCACTAGTGGTTCAGTGGAAGGTGGCGCAAAGGAGTTTCGGTCCGCTGGCGAGCTCCAGCCGAAGGGGGGGGGATAAAAGGATCCTGACGAGGCGTCTTGGAAAAGAGAACCGTTTCTCGACGAACGGCTTGAAGAACAATGGCTGTTCTAGGTTGTTCTCTTCTGAACAAAGGGGGGTGAGAACCGTCTCTTGTCTACGGGCTCAAGAACAATGGCTGTTCTAATGTTGTTCTCCTCTGAACAACAGGGGGGGGGTGAGAACCGTTTCTTGGCGAAGGGCTCAAAACGAACAATGGCTGTTCTAGGTTGTTCTCTTCTGAACAAAGGGGGGGATGAGAACCGTCTCTTGTCTACGGCTCAAGAACAATGGCTGTTCTAATGTTGTTCTCCTTTGAACAACAGGGGGGGAAGCCTTGGGGACTTGGCGTCGGAAAGGCTCGAACCTTTGGCACTCAAGGAATATTGTCCTCCTTCTGGACAAGTGATAGTGAATCTCGAGGTCGAGGTTCCTTGGCGCACAAAGGGAGAGAGGGTCGTGGTGATGTTTCGCGACGAAAATCTGGATCTCCAATCTGATCTTAGTGGTAAAGTTTCCATATAAATAGCCAGGACATCTCCTTGGCGTGGGGGAAAATGGAGTGAAAGCTTGGAGGGAACGCACAGCCGGGCCGGAGAACAATGCCTTATCTGTTCATAAGCCTAACTCGATCTGGCGAGGTCGGCGTATGGGGGCGAACGGGGGGACGATAAACTCCTTGTTTAAACATTGGCATCCGGTAGCTGAGATAAGACTTCAAGCCTCGAATCGAAGATACACGTGGGCAGCATCATGGTTTTGAATAATATGGGATAGGAGTTGAAATTAACGCAGTCAACTCGTTCTATCACACCCCTCCATTCCGGGGGGAAGTTGTCGCTTTGAAAAAAAAGAGAGAAGGGACAACGATAGAGCTCCGTTGTGGGGAACTCGTTTTCTTGTACCAACCGTACCTTCCTGCACCTAACTAGTATTACCTTAATACATATGATCATTTTGATCTTTAGATTACAGGGGAAAATAACCTTTAATACAACTTAATCAGAGAGAAAAAAAAGGGCATGGAACAATGAAATGATATAAACTTAGTACATACGGGACAAAATAATTTATACGTAAATTAATAAGAACAAATATATATACATACAAAAATTAGACATTGAGCGTTACAAAATTCAGACATATACATTAATTAATTATATTACAAAAGAATCTTAAATTAAGTCGTACAAGACGGTATATACCTACATGGAGATACTAATCCTATGAATACAATTATTCTACGCTATTCGGTAACGCATTTCTACTGAGGGCGTCAGCGACCTGGTTATCGGAACCTTTTATCTAATTTATTTTAAACTGATACTCTTGCAAGAGTAAACTCCAGCGCATGATGCGGCCGTTTGAGTGTCTCAAATTCCTAATATAGGCTAACGGACGGTGGTCGGTTCCTATTTGAAATTCTTTACATATCAAGTACAGCTTGAATTTGTCTATGACCCAGATAATTGATAGAGCTATCTTTTCTCTAGTGGCATATCTCTTTCCGCGTGGTAATAAATGACGACTAGCATATGCAACTGGATGACTCGTTCTGTCATCCACGTATTGAAGGAGTACACCTCCAATGCCCTCGTTGATCACGTCGGTCT
The DNA here is from genome assembly GCA_963969495.1 of Ceratothoa steindachneri. Classification (NCBI taxonomy): domain Eukaryota; kingdom Metazoa; phylum Arthropoda; class Malacostraca; order Isopoda; family Cymothoidae; genus Ceratothoa; species Ceratothoa steindachneri. The sequence goes on from OZ018318.1 coordinate 228,300,080, forward strand.
TAACCCCAAAGGATTTTTCCGGGTTGGGCAACTTAAAAATGGGGGCAGAAATGAACTTACTTTTGAGCTGATTAAAATGGGAAACAGCGACATCGTTCCAACGTAAACGATCGGGGAAATTCTTTTCCTGAAGGGGGCATAGGGGGGCCAAAATTGCAGCGAAATTCGGAACAAATCGCTGATAGGGAGAAGCTGATCCTAGGAACGATCTTAATGGCTTCTTTGTAATCGGGAGGGGCATGTGGGCGATTGCCTTAATCTTGTTCTCGTGGGGACCTAACTTGCTTTTTCCTATTTTGAAACCCAAATATTTGATGGTTTCGTGGGAAACATGGCATTTGCGGAGGCCAATGGTGAGGCCATTTTCACGCAGTTGCTCGAAAAGAGCTAATAGGGCGGGTAAATGGTGACTCCATTTAATTAGTTCTTGTAGCTGACTCTTCTGACGTGGTGTCAGCTGCGCGTCACTATCCAGGTCAGAGGGTTCCAAAGACTCGCCTGGTAGGGAAGGAGGAGGGTAATCGGCATCAGGTTGGATGCACACTGTCTGGATTACATTAAGGGACTCCGCGGGGCAATCCTCTTCAAGCGCCGATGCTTCGTCCAGTTCTACGAAGGTATCTACATGGGCGCGTTGGGGGTTCTTTATTTCTTGGGGTCCAGGGACAGTCTCCGTGTCCTTGTCTGGGGCGTAATCACCTAAGGGTTTTAGTGATTCACACTCCTCTTTTGCCGTCCTAAAGTCCTGGTTAGGGGTCTCCGAGAAATCGGACGGTATCGGGGTTCTGATGGGGACGGGCTCCTGGGCTTCTTTCTTATCTCGGCCTTGAGGAAGGGCGGCCTGAAACACAGGGTCGAAACTTACTTGGGGGCTCTGTCCTATAAGTACGGAACAGAATTGTATGGGTGCTACAATGACTTCAGCCCAGCCATTATAATATTGACACTGCAGGTAACATCTAGCGACGGGGAATCTGTTCGCCCGCCCAAGGTAGTCATGTACCACCGCAAATTTTTCGTGGTTAGAGGCCACTGGGAGGAGTTCGTCGGACACGATGAAACACGTACATCCTGTATCCCTGACGAGAGTCAATACTCGGCAGCTGTCCACGCTGCCCTCCTCATATTTCAAAGTTCCCGCTGAACTTTTATCAAAAACAAAATTTACCTGGTGGCCTGACGGATGGGGAGAAGTTTCTGCTTGGGTCTGCACCACCGGGAGAGCCGGGGTTGTATTAATCTGGTAAACTTGGTGGGCTGGTCCGCTTTTAAGCCTAGAATTTTGGGGGCAGTTCCAGCTCATGTGGTTTTCTACACCACAGGTAAAGCATCTGGTTGGTCGCTTCGGGAAGAGAGATGGAGGAGAAGTCTTAACGGGAGGTTTGGAGTCCCGTTGTTGGTTTTGGGGAAAGAAGTTTGGGGGTTTTACGGGGCTCGGAAACTTTGTCAGCTTTCCTGGGAAGGGGCACGAATCATTCCTTCTTTCTTCTCGTTGGATTTCTCTTTCTCGTTCTTCTCGTTGTATTTTTCTTTCTCGTTCTTCTCGTTGTATTTCTCTTTCTCGTTCCCCTCGTCGGATTACTCTTTCCCTTTCTATTACTTCCATTTTTCTTTGAAATTCTGCTTCAATCCGAGCTAATTCAATCTGATGGTCAGCTTGTCTTATCCGTTCCTCTCTTTTTCTTTCTTCTTTTTTTCTTTCTCTTTCTTCCTCTTTTCTTTTCTCCTCTTGAATGTACTCAGTTAGTTCTTTTCCGGAGAGTCCACAGGACTCTCCTTGCGCTTTAAAGATTTCGAACTAAGTCATCTTTGCACTTGGGGGCGCACTAGTCAACCAACTAAAATTCCTTGCAACAAGAATTATGCCTCTATAGAATTAGCCTACCTAAATATGGGCACTGACCTATTCGTACTTGGTTTCTCAATCTAAATAACCACTGACTAAAATCACAAAAAAAAACACAAACAAATTATTATAACCGTTCCTTGAGCTACTCCAGCTTCTTAAGTTTAAAAAAAAAGGGGGATAGCAATCGTTAAAACAAAAGGGAACTACTATATTCTATTATTATAACGAATAACACTATGCTTTACTCGACTGAGACCAGTGTTTGCAAAGATATAGCGTTAAACCTTACACACCTGATACCAAATTTAAATAGTATATATATATATATGTCGTAGAATGACTCCCGACGATACCATATATATAACACTATTCGTTGAGGGAACTTCCTTAATTATCTTTAGAGTGCGTTTACTGTCTGGCGGCCGATATTATGTATCTTCGATATGCTTAAGAAGTGGAACTGAGCTCAAGGATAATAATATTGCTATCATTAATAAAATAGAGTTTTATTAATAATAAAAAAAAAATACACAAAAACGGAAAATATTGACATAAACAGAATGGAAAGGGTCGTGGAGACTCGGGCTAATCCGAGGATTTAAAGGGATTTAAAAAGGTAAAACAAATATAGAGTTAAAGAGATGGGATGGTTCGATAAACCATTTAAAGCACAGGATAGAATTGACAAAAGGGATCAATACTCAAAGGTGAAGTTTGGCTTACGTAACTTTGGCACTAGTGGTGCAGTGGAAGGTGGCGCAAAGGAGTTTCGGTCCGCTGGCGAGCTCCAGCCGAAGGGGGGGGATAAAAATATCCTGACGAGGCGTCTTGGAAAAGAGAACCGTTTCTCGACGAACGGCTTGAAGAACAATGGCTGTTCTAGGTTGTTCTCTTCTGAACAAAGGGGGGATGAGAACCGTCTCTTGTCTACGGGCTCAAGAACAATGGCTGTTCTAATGTTGTTCTCCTCTGAACAACAGGGGGGGGGGGTGAGAACCGTTTCTTGGCGAAGGGCTCAAAACGAACAATGGCTGTTCTAGGTTGTTCTCTTCTGAACAAAGGGGGGGATGAGAACCGTCTCTTGTCTACGGCTCAAGAACAATGGCTGTTCTAATGTTGTTCTCCTTTGAACAACAGGGGGGAGAAGCCTTGGGGACTTGGCGTCGGAAAGGCTCGAACCTTTGGCACTCAAGGAATATTGTCCTCCTTCTGGACAAGTGATAGTGAATCTCGAGGTCGAGGTTCCTTGGCGCACAAAGGGAGAGAGGGTCGTGGTGATGTTTCGCGACGAAAATCTGGATCTCCAATCTGATCTTAGTGGTAAAGTTTCCATATAAATAGCCAGGACATCTCCTTGGCGTGGGGGAAAATGGAGTGAAAGCTTGGAGGGAACGCACAGCCGGGCCGGAGAACAATGCCTTATCTGTTCATAAGCCTAACTCGATCTGGCGAGGTCGGCGTATGGGGGCGAACGGGGGGACGATAAAATCCTTGTTTAAACATTGGCATCCGGTAGCTGAGATAAGACTTCAAGCCTCGAATCGAAGATGCACGTGGGCAGCATCATGGTTTTAAATAATATGGGATAGGAGTTGAAATTAACGCAGTCAACTCGTTCTATCACAATCTACGCTAGTCTACTCAGCTTCTATCTCTCTTTTTAACTGATAACACAAAAGAGAAGAATACTGGTCATGCAAAACAAGTGCCTGTACCTAATTACTGGTACACGTAGGTGAGAAAAAGGACGCCAAGAAGAGCGGTAAAGGAAGGCGGAGATAAGTCTCATTTACAAAATCAATGAAGAACGGACAAGGAATACGCATGATATGGTTACTCAAAAAATGGATGATATTTGAAAATGCTTAATTGAAAATAATTATCGATTTATAAAGGCTGAGCTAGAATGGATAAAAGTAAATTTTCCATTCTCTTCGAAAGCAGGGACAACAATGAAAATAACTAATTGATAGGCAAATTTTATTTTTGACTTTGAAAGGCTAGCTTATGCGTTATCTCCTCGTAACTGTGAAAAGAGTTCCTTCCAAGAGCTTGATAAAGGGCTTAGTTAGCTATATATATATATATATATATATATATATATATATATATATATATATATATATTTATATAGATATGAGAAACTCATAAAGTAGCGCGTGAGTAGAGCAATAAATGCCAAAGAAATCCCACAGGAAAATGAAAGGTGGATTTTAATGCGGCACCCCGCTCATGTACAGCGAAAGGACAGCAAATAGAAAAAAAATATTTGAAATGGAGTTAAATAGCGGATACTAAGGGTAAAGGCATCAAGATAAGATCTCTTCCGCTAATTTCAACTATGAGTAAAGAATGTAGACAAAATAGGTCACAAAGTTATGAGTATATACACGTAATTATCTATACATTGAAATAAACAAAAGAAATACAGCAAATTTAGGAAATTAAAGGGCTAATATTTAAAAGGGAATTTTAAAAAAAAAATAAGCCATTTAATTACAGGGTGCAGTTTAATGAGACCGGGGGATATATTGAAATTAGGCGAAGAATTAATGAATGAACATTCGACTATTTCTTTTAACATATTCATCAGATTTATAAGTAAATATAGCCGAATTCCAATTGATAGGGTGACTATTTCCAGATAAATGAACAAAGAAAGCACTATTACGTGCATCTCCTCTAATATTGTATTTATGTTGGCGCAAGCGTAAATTTAATGATTTTACGGTTTGCCCAAATTATTTCAAAGGGCAAACGGTACAATCGACAGAATACCGCCCTCCCCTATACTGTTGTTATTATGTCGAATCAACATTTTGTACATGGTAGACTCATACTTGAATATGACAAAAACATGTTAACTTTTCAAGAGTCGGGGAAGCAAGGAAAAGGACTCAAAAAACATTCTCATTATTACACTAAAATCAATGTACCGGCAAATGAAATCTGTCGAATCCCACACAAGCAAAGTTTTGACGGATGCCGTAAAATAAAAATAAATGATATTAACCCGATCTACAAATAAATGAATTACAAAAGACCGACGAGACTACCAAAGATGTAATCTTAACTAGAAAAGAAAACCCAGAATGGAATCAAGACAATGTGACAACCAACAATACAAAAAAATTAGTAACTCGATGAGCAAACATGAGAATAAAAAATAATACTGATATAAAAAAACCTACTGCAAAAAATGCGCAGGAAGCAGAAAAAACAAAACCAAGGAAAATTACGAAGGAAACTCAAGCTTAAATTAGTAAATGAAAGCACAGGGTCGAATACTGAAAATCACAATAAATTACTCACCGAAAAGCAAAAAAAAAGAAGAAAAAAACGAAAGTGTTATCCTGGCAACCTGTCACAAATAATTATCGTCCTCACTGTATCACCTTCATTTATCATCCTCTATTCATAAGCATCTCATCAACACACACCATACACATTATTTTTTAACTATTATATCCCACTCGACTATCTTTCTTGACCTAATTTTGGTAGACCTAAGCCAAGAATGAAGCCTACAAAACAGCCTTTAACCTTTCGAATCCTTCCTTTGACCCAGTGATAACTAAGTTACCTTTCGATCCCAGCCTTTAAACGGATTACCCGTAAGAACCTTGGGTGTCAGAGCAAATTCTACGGTGAGACCTCAAAGGCCTTTGTCCGATAGCTCTTTACATGTACCCCTGCCTTACTAAATAAATCTCCCATAAACTGGTGAGCCTATTAACATCCCGAGGCGCCCATAGATATTAACCCAGTACTGCCTGAATTTCTCCTTGATAAGCTTCGAATCAAAGATATTTTGCTCATTCTCTCTCTCAACTCAATTTTAACGGTTCAGGAGAACACCCGTAATTGTTTGACTGTTTTCCAAAATCTTTGGAACCAAGAGTTGGTCAAACTCTTCCATTTTGCTGTTCAAAATGTCCTACTGCTGATGGGAAAGATTTTGGTTTAATTTTTTCTTCAGTCTCTTCATTTGGAAATATAGATCTATGTTGGCATCCACAGTTTAAACTCGATGTATATCTTCATGGAGTTGTTTGCTTTTGACCTGTATTTCATCCATCCATCTGGCCTGCTGTAAGGTTTTGTTGTGACGGAATTTCGGTCTGCCTGCAATAGTGCATTTTTAATAGTATCATATCTGCATCTATTTCCTCACATATTTTTCCTTCGAAGCTCTAAAGTGTGCACGCGAGGATGCTTGATCTTATAGGATTCCAAGTTAGCTCAATTGTATTTTTTTCTCGGCATGCACGGTATTTAGATCGGATTTTGGCTGAGACATTAGAGTATACCCACATGATTAATACAAGAGATGACTACCTGAGCCATATGGCTATTAAATGGCATTCTGTTGCTTGCTAGAAAAAATGGAAAGTTGAGTGGAAACGGTGCTAAGTGTTGAATGTGTGGAATTAGAGTCATATGAGTTGAGTGATGTTCCTTCCGAGCATGAAAACCAAGTTCCTCTCTATATTATTGGATGGTGGTCTGAATCCTAACAATTGGATTCTTGCGTTGCGATTATCCAATAAGATAACTAGTTTTGGGTTAGGAGGGTTAATCGATTGTGCCTGCGTCTCTGGTACCCTATGGCTGAAGTGACGTCGATCCCTTCCATTTCAACCTCGAAGGTGAGGTAGGATTTTTCAAACTCTTGGAGATCACTTATAAACTAAGCCTCTTTTAATCGCAATTACTAATCCGTCATAGTGCTCTTGAGACTGGTTCTTAGTGATGACGTCATTTTTCCAGAGTTTCATCTTCTGACTTGTTCGGATTTAGTCCGTCTACTAATATCAAAATGATATAAGCGTCAATTTCATTTAAGATGTCATTATAGATAGAATTTTTTTGTTCCATTTATATGTGTTAATATAGAAGATTTAGAGCCTAGGAGCTGCGGTTATAGGCTTAGCTATGATTGTGAAGATTAGTTTCTACGATTGTTCTTATTTTTATCTTCTTCCATCCTGAAATTTCCTTTTCAGGGTGAGTGTGTTTCCTCTTATTCTATAAATCCCTGTTCTTCTTCGTCGGCGGATGAGTCAGTGGAGTCATTTCCTTCTTCAAAATGGAATTCAGGTCATTGGTTTGCTCGGTTGTTTTCGGATGTAGTCTGCAATACAAGTTTTCTGCATATGTTTTTCTGTCCTCTAAATAGTTTTGAAAGGCAGAAAATAAATATGATGAAAGCCCTGTGGTGGTTGTTACCACCCGAAAAACTTGCATTTGCTCTTTCTCTGTATGTGACATGGATAGTGAGCCTTAATTTGTGAGCGGGTAAGAAGATATGGCATAAAAATCCCTTGGAGGTTCATAGCTTAGTGAGATAGGGCAACGCTTTGGGCGAGCTCAAGTTTGATAGGGCAACGCTTTGAGCGAGCTAAAGTCACTGTGCCTAGTGGCTTAACAGTATAGCATCTGACCGACAATCAGCAGACCCGTATTCGAGTCCTGGCCACGACTTAAACCTTTGGTTCCCTTTGCCTCCTTTCTGACTTCTTTCTAAGGATTGGCCTTCATTGTGCCGGGTGTCCACCTTTGCTCTCTATGATCTTAATGTTCTTCCAATGTTCCTTTCTCTTACCTGTAACAAAACTCTTTCTTGTCTCTTTGCTCAGTCGAGTCAAATTTCTCTGTCCCCAAAATGTATACACAATTCAAATAATTGTAAATTTTGAAAATGAAATGTATTTTAATAAACACCTACTTTACAATTATTTAAAGTGTGTATACATATTCGGGGGACACCATATATATATATATAAATATATATCGATGAGGATTGCTTCTAGAGAGCAAAAATTTAATGTTTAACAGAAATCCCAAGGCGAGGAAAATAGCTGGTATCATCCTTTATATTTACCGGCGACGTTTCGACCACAATACGGTCATCTTCTTAGGCTTAAAATACAAATAAACGAAACAAAATATTTTGCACTATTAAGAGAGCACACTGCTAAATGTACATCTAGAACTTTACTAGCTAGTATTAGCTTTGAATTGAAAATTTAGAGTTAAAGGGAATATTTCGAAATGGGGCTCAACTTTACAATAGAGAGAATAGGGAAGGATTTTAATTATTTAAATTAGTTAGCGAGTATATAATTGCTAAAATCTATTAAGGTAGGGAAGACTTGATTTATGAATCTAATGATTATATAAAACCGTTTTTAAAATGAATTTTAAACGAATAATTGAAGGAAAAATTGGCAAAACCTAATATACCAAATCACAAACCTTGCCAACGAGCGTGTTACGTGCTCCGGCCGACCCCAAAGTACCAAAACTGCGCCCCGCCACCCACATCCAAACGAATTCAGGTAACAAGTAGGGGAACTGACGAGAGATCATTATTTAAATTCGGGGAGAGCTGTTTTATATAAAGTGTTTCTAAGATTCGAAGGGTAATAGGGCATTTGTGCGAATTCAGAATTTCAAAGTTATTTAAGGAGATATCACTTTTACACTTTATTACGTGATCTCTTATCGCTAAATTTTCTTTGGTTTTAAGTATCTTACCGGTTCTATTACTTATACCCATATAGAAAGAGAATCTTGCCTTCAAAACTTTCACGGAGCTTCCGATATATTTGCTTTGGGAACACCAAGGACATTTAAATAAGTATATAATCGAACTCCGAAGACTCTTTGGAACCGGATCCTTTATTGTAAACAAATATTTTATATTTATTTTGTTGACAAAGGCAATTTGAAATTTTATTTAGCAGAAGTATTTCCTTAGCAATATGTGTAATTTTCGGCTAAGGACTTTATTGTGAATACCCAGCTCTGGCATTATTAAATCATGTTTGTCCTTTGCAACTGTTATCTCAGGGTTGCTTGGTTGGTACAATCCACTAAAAAATGTGCGGATTGACTCTTCTACAATAAAAGAAGGAAAACCATTGTGCATAAAGAAAGATTTAAGGTACTAAAATTCTTTGTCTATAAAATTGTAGGATGAACAGAGATTGTATGCGCGGTGAAGAAGTATCTTAATGGATGAGATTTTGTATTTCAAATAGAGCAACTAAAAAAGTTTTATCCTAACCTCGTATTAGTCGGTTTCCTATATACTGATTTTTCTAGATTATTTTGATTTTTTCTTATTAAAAGATCTAAATAGGGGAAGGTGTTATCATTCTCAGTTTCGATTGTATATTTAAGACCGGGGTGGATGATGTTCAAAAAATTAAGGAATTCTAAAGCTTGATTTCGTTGTTTAAATATAGCTATGGAGTCATCTACCAAACTTCTATATAAATATATATATATATATATATATATATATATATATATATATATATATATATATATATATATATATATACTCGTATATATTAAAAATCTTAGGCTGAGTAAAATTGGATGAATCTACATCTATATTAATATGTGGTGACGTTTCGACATATATGGTCTTCTTCTTTGGCTTAAAATTTAAACGATTGCAATTAAGAGATAAATGCATAACCAAAACACGTAGAAGGAATAATTTGAGTTATATTGGCGAATTTGAAGCTATAAAAATCGAAAAACAACGAAGGAAATATTAAAAAGCAGAAACCTCGTTATACCGTGAATTAGAGTTTTTAGTATGGCAATTTTATATTTAAACGCTGTGCTTTTAAAGAAATTTACTTCCACCCCTGTCGAAATTTTCGGACAATAAATTAAAGTTTTTAAACTGTTTTTATTTTTTAGAATCAGCTGCCATGGGAACTACTAGTAACCTAATTACTACTCCAAGGATTAACAGATATACCTTATGATCTAAATTAAAACCGACCCACTAAACACCAAGTCAAGTAAGTAGCTAAATTGAATTCTATCCAATCAATTAAAAATAGAAGAATCTCTTAAAAATCTCTCTAAAATCATATTTTAGTTGATTAAATGGAATGTTGGAAAAAATGATGGAACCTTATAACTCACCAATAAATGACTAGAATATATTTTGTAAACAAACAGTTGTTTTGGGAATTGGTAGGTGTTGGAAATCGTGTATTCATTAATTTACTAGAGTAGATAGAAGTTTCACAGCAAATTTGGCAAAGTTACACATGGGAAAATTATAAGAGGCAATTATAGAACACAGTAAAATACAGTTTTATCTACTTTTAATAACCAATATATTCTGCAATTGCCTTGCTGTTATGATTTTTTAATGAGGACTTCTTGAGTTTGAGGTCTGTTCTCAGGTCATAACAGCAGATAAAAGTTTCAGTAGTGAATGGCAATTTATTTCTTTAGTGCTTTTCTCCGTCTCAAGTAACTTAATGGAGAAAGACAATATTAGATAGGTCTGTTTTCTGCAACCCTCAGCAAGTTTTTAAAGAGTTTTTATCTTTGTGCAAGACCATGATGGAGTAGTTTTCTTGATAAATTTCAGTGGTTCCTAAGATGACATCATCTTCTCTTTGGTTCTCTCACACCTATATTGCAACCCATTACATCAAGATTCTTAGAAAAGACACATAAAAGGCTTCAAATTAACGTAAACCAATTGACCATCATGCAAATTATATAAAAAAAAATGTATATGAATCATACAAAACTTTATAAATAATAAAATAACTATTCATATAATCCATTAAATCTTTTTAACTCTATCACCCGTTTCTCACAAATTTATAGCAGTAGATGTGAACTTAGTCTGTACTTCATTATGTAATATCAACTTTAATATCATTTTTAATATTACAAAGAATGTCAGAAATTTTATTACATTTCTACCTACTATAGACTAAATATGTATTCTTTAGGGGCATCGTTGATACTTCGCTCCTTTCAAAAATTCAGCCTAGGCCAAAAAATTTTAAAACGCTTCCTTTTAATATCACGAGTCCGATTAGACAGAAACAAAAAAGAAAGACTGTTCTTTATAGACGTGCTTATCTTCAAGCAAAGTTCTGTTATTATACATCCTTTCATAGAAATTCCAGTTTTTATAGCCTTGGAATAAATATTAAAAGAAGCACGGATACAAAAGTCTGTTTACTCTCCAAATTCTTTTATAAGATAATGACATGTCTCATCTACCGTTTCTTTTATGAAATCAGAATTCCAATTCATAAAATCATTCTTCCTTAATAGTGTATTATTTTTTCCTTTTATTTTGATAAGCTTCACACACCTAAACTTACAGATTTCTTTATAGTTCAAAATATACTAAACATTTTATTACCTGAAATAATGAGGTTTAATAATTAACGTCGACTAGAGTTTTTCCGCTTACACAAAAATTCCTATTTCGACGTTAAATTTTACTAAATATTTTTTAACAAGAAAAGTAATAGCCGAAATTTTCCCCCTAAGACCAAAGCCCTTGATGATTTGGCATTGTTGTCTTTTATATAAGTAATCTCATGTGTCAACAGTCAGAATGAGAGGTTGAGGATAATTCCCTCGTAAAATGAGAATTTATTAGTCCCAAAGAAGATTGAGACCTACGATAGATACGTCGTATAAGAAAACATTCGAGGTTAATTTGTGGTTTCTCATAATCAGGCTTTTCAGTTTGTAAATACACATTGTTTTATCGTGATAAATGAATTAGCGTCATTTTCGCTTTTTATTATGCTTATTCAGGCCAGGGGCACTGTGTTGTTTGATTTTTTGCTTGTTATTTTCATTCATTCTCGTAGATTTTCATTTTTCACCCGAAGAGAGAAGTTTATACTTTTCGCACAACTTTGCTTGTCATGGTCTTGTATGATGGATGCACTTTAACTAGGAAATGAAAAGTGGATTTCAAAGGCAAGACTAAGGGGGAAAACGAAATAATGCTTTTTCTTTTTACATGAAATTTATTCTTCACCATACATTGGTGTTTTATAGTTTCTCTCTGATTTCCTTATATTCATTTACTTCAGTGTCTCTCACGCTTCTTCTTTATTCTGTCAATTTCCTCATTAAATCCTGCACCCTAATGATTACGTGGGGTGGCCAATAAGTTTTGCAATTCTTTTTAAGGAAACGATATAAGAGGAAAAGTGCTTTATTATTTTTTTATATAACCACCCTCGACTTCAATGCACTTGCGCCACTTGTCCCTGAGGCTTCGAATTCCCGACAACCAGGAATCTCCCGACTGCTGTTAAAACCACTCCTGGATGGCGAGCTGGACATCTTCATCGTCCACAAACCGGCGTCCACGCAGTACAACCCTGAGCTGGCATAATAAAAAGTAGTCGCTAGGGGTAAGATCAGGTCTGTAGGGGAGATGGTTGAGCTCTTCGAATCCACACTCACGCAGCGCAGCTTGTGCAACTCTGGCCTTGTGGACTTTGACGACGTTGCAGTCGATCATGGGGCGTGAGGTTTCTACGGTCCAACGGGCATAGACCTTGGTCATACCCAAATTGTCGTGGATAAGGTTGATAACACTTTCATGTGATGTTCCAAGTTCTCGCTGGATTTCTTCGACCTTCACCCGTCGATTTTAGAGCATCATCCTCTCCACACGGGCCACATTGTCCTCGTTGGTCACGTCTGACGGGCGTCCTGGACGTGGGTCATCTTCAAGGGACTCACGATCATGGCGGAACTCCCTATTCCAGCGAGCAATGGTTGCATAGGAAGGGGTGGTGTCGGTGTACACTGCAACCATGCGTTGATGGATCTCTTTTGTATTCTCGCTTTCCTTGGTCAAAAAATTTGATCACTGCGTGGTGCTCAATCTTATCCATGTTGAAAAATTTGTGACTGACGATCTACGATAAGCTACTGCTTCTTAAATAGACGAGGCAGGAGTGTTCGGTTGCAAGTTCTGACTTGTCATAACTTGACATAACACCACTACAAACAGCCATCCCCCTTCCTGTGTTTTGCACTATCTTTTCGCCATCCATATTGACCGCCCCTCGTATTTTACCATATCTATATTTGGCAAAGAGTATGTGACCATTTTTTCCTCACTTAATTCAATTCCAGTAATTGCTGCCTTTTCTTACGATGAATTTTGTTTTAATAAACTTTTAAATTGATTTAAACGTTATATTTTGTTAATTTTAGTGTGATTTTATGATGATATAAAACATATTTATCAGAAATCTGGATTCCGCTACCGGAATAGAGAATATACTGGTATTTTAGTCATTTGTCATGGCTTCTAGATAATCCTTTAATGAACAACATAAGAATTTTAATTAATTTTTCAATTTCTTTTTGTGCTATTATTTTTAAATGTCTTTAATGGACGAATAAAGTTTGAATTTAAAATATATATATATATATATATATATATATATATATATATATATATATATATATATATATATATATATATATATTCATTGTGTTAAACCGTAAGTGGAACTTGGCAGATGGTGTATTCACATTTAGTTCGATGAGGGTTCTTTTTTTGTGCTGCATTGATTACGACATCTCCATGTAAGTCCAATTGTTGGGAAATGATCTGAACCATCATGTCTAATAGCTGAATCGATCTTACTTTTATGCCCTTTTATAGACACATGAGGCCCTAATTGTTCATTAGATTTTTTTTCTCTCTTCTGTCACTTCTAAAGGCAGCAGCTCTAACCAAACCATGAATCAATTTTAATTTATAATCCTTTTGAGGTACTTTCATATTCCCACCCAGTTGACAAAATATTATAAACGAGTTAACTACTGCCACATCAAGGAAATGAAATGCAATCCTATGCCACCATTTCTTACTTTTTCTGTTCAATCCATACAAGCTCTTAAGCATCTCTGCCTTAACTACATACCCCATATGTTTATTATAATTCTTAATTATAGTATTTTCCTCAATTTCACTTACAGTGCTATCGTTAACTTTAAATTTAACAGATCTATTGTCCATCCACTTTGTAATAGATAACTCATTTGGATCCATTCTTCAATCAATATCTCCTCTTTTCATTTGCTTATCTGACAACAACTGAGGATTTAATTTTCGGTTTTGCCTAATTGTACTGCAGTAGCCAACATTGTCCTTTGAAAGAGTATAAGCCGATGGAATACGGGAAAAAAATTATCTGCAAAGATTTTATAACTCTATCCTACAATGGAAGCAAACAACCTCTTGACTACACTTTCACCTAATCCTATGCCTGTATTATTTTCTTTTCCTTTTCAAGTGTAAATCTCAAATTGAGATGTATATCATTGGCCTCTGGTCGAACCCAAACCTCGTACCCTCTTTTTACTGGATTTTTTGGGCATGTACTACTTGAATCCAATTGTACCTTTGAATATAATCATTGATTCATCTGCTGCTTGGAATTCTGTAGGCTTGTAGCTTATACCAAGTTGTTTATTAAGAAAATCAATGAAGGGCCTTACTCTTTATAATTGATCATGATCTCTATCATTCGAATGAAAATGGGAGATAAGCCATTTAAACCTATTCAAACTCATAATACTTTATATGTAGGGGTGCCTAAGAATTGGACCAGATGACCAATAGTCTTTATATGATGGGCTCCTTTTAATCCCCATTAGAAAATTTATTGAAAGTAAGTTTTATCTCAGTTACGTTACTTGGGGCAAAGGATTTTTACTTCTGAGTGGCATAGAGGTTAGTTTGAAAAACTATATGTTGGAACAATTCTTCTCCCAATAGTCTGTTAAAGACATCGTTCCCTGTTAGTTCTTGCTGAGATGTTGAAGAAGTAATGTAATCAGTAGGCCCTACCTCTTCTTTAAAGTGCAGAGGAATAACATCCTCCTGTTTCTTTTTTCATTTTGGCGTGAAAGAGAGTAGTTCATCTTGCATTAAATCTTGGATTCTAGTTGAAATCTCATTGTCTGGTATTTGAGGGTATGGTACTTATAGAATTTCTAAAAAAGAAAAATATAATTCAATTTAGTTGATTGAATATCATCAACCATGCCAGTTTATAAAGCTGATAAAATAAAAAATTTTAAGAAAGAATAGAACAAAGATAACCTGATCCTAATTGAAGCTTAATCTCCTTTATACATTCAATATTCTAATAACTGCAAGGACATAGGACTTTCATTTGCAAAAACACTGTAGCATTGCTACACTTATATATTGCCAACTCAATTGGGCATGTACTTGCAAAATTCATAATTTACAGTAAGATAAATATGAATACCAACATATTAAGCATTTCTTATTCGTCTCTGTGAACATTTCATTTCTATATTTAATGATAACTTCAAATGGAGGCAAATCAATATTATTTTACAAGGTTAAAAGGTTCGAGAATCAGGACAAGCGGTTCGAGGTATAGTCACGTGAATTACCGAGAATAGCGGGAGCTTAAAGGATTCTGCGAGAATTGTGCAAAGTCCTACGGGACGCGAATAGCGGGGACCGTCGGGGGGTACTGATGGTGTAGGAAGGACGGCGATACTCGGCGGGTACTGATGGATACTGCCTTCCAACTCTGGCGCTGGAGGACTTATAGGAGTCGAATGGGGTTTTCGTCATCAGCCCCAAGTTGAGGGTTCTAGGGTCAGACGCATCGCTAGACGAGAATAGACTCGGCCTTTTAGCGCAAGGGCGAGAAGGTTCTTGAGCTGGCTAGGCGAAATTTGTCCGACTTCAGATGGGACCTTATGGGCTTGCACACTTGCCGCAGTTTTCTGTGAAGGCAGCATTTCAGGTCATCGCGCTGTCTCACGGCTTGTCATATTTTCGCCCTTCCATTAGCGCAGAAGAAAAAGGTCGCCCAGGTGTCTGTTTTTTCTCTCTCTCTATTGAAGGGGGAGATGGCGGGTATCTTCTCCTTCTCTTTCTGTCTCGGTCTTTCTGTGATATCTGATACTGCATTAGAGGCAATGCAACCTGCTACTATTTTGAAATTGAGAGATTTCTTGCATGATAGGCTTTTTGAAGTCATCCTTCGAAATTCCGGTCATGTGGGAAAGTAATTCATTATGCCCATTAATTGTGTATTATAATTATGGTTTTCTGTTAAATATGTACATATATACACAAGTATGCTTGTACATATATAATTATTCTTTTTTTCCCCAAAATATGTTAAGATGGGCTACTGTCCTTGTAAAGCTTCTAGTGTGGTTCATCTCCAAAACGACAATTCTGAAATAAAAAATGAAGGAAGTCAACAGCATAATTAAAACAACATTAGTTTTGCCATATTTTGCAGAAACCCGAGCAATCATAACTTTCCAAATTTAGCTATTAGGGTGGTTCAGCGAGTAAGTGATGTTAATGATAAATTACGGGAGATAACACCCGATTATTAGGCTTTATTCCTATGATGTATCTTCTGACGAAGATATAAGATATAGAAGAGGGACCGCATTCCAGCTCACATTTAGATCATTGCGTTCACTTTTAGCCCCAAATGAGCTTAGGTGGTTCCATAGGAATGTTTATAGCACACATTCCTCTAACTTTTTATTTATGCCTTTATAGATCTACTCTTGCCAAATCTGATCATTTTTCAATCACTTAACTTGAGGAACTACTCGTTTAAATACAACTTTCATTAGTACAGGGTGGGGCAAAAAAGGTTTCCTCGATTTCCATGGTTAATAAAAAACAAACACATGATCATACGAGAAAAAACTTGGTATTTATAATAAGTTCATTAAATGCCATTGTGATTCAAGTGGTTTTGAAAATTGTATCACTTAAGTGACAACCGCCAATGTAGATGCAGTTTGAAGACTAGAAAGTTCACGATTGAACTTTGAACCATTGATTTCTTGAGGTATTGATGCCTTCAGATTTTATACAGTTGCTGGCCGGTGTTGATACACTCGTGATTTGTGGTGCCCCCATAGACAAGAATCACCAAAGGGCTAAATCCGGGGAATGTGGGAGCCACCCAATATCGCCTCGCAGAGAAACAAGATGACCCAGAAACATGTCACAGAGGACTCCGAGTGAACATCGAGACGTATGCGATGTGGCACAATCTTGTTGGAACCATACATCATCCAGATTATGAGCGGCGAGTTACTGGACGATTTTAGGATGGAAACATCTTTTGAGGAGTTCACAATAACCGTCCAATGTAACAGTTAATGTAACACCTTCTTTTTCGAAAGAATAAGGAACCCACACGCCGAAATCACCCTGGCACACCAGACAGTAACATTCGCACTGCGGAGTGGTCGTTCGTGGAGTTCACGAGGGTTATTGACTGACCATTATCGAAGGTTCTGTTTATTAACCATCCCAAATAAATGTTAGTGCACTTCATCACTGGGAGAAGGGTCTGGATAATGTCCCGACACAAAGTGTGCGGGTTTCATAATCCCTCTCGCTTAGCTCATGTACAACCATCATCTTGTAGGGATGCATGTGGAGAGACCTGTGTAAGATTCTGCGAACACTTCGAACGGACATGTGCGTGCGGAACGTCTGGAAGACTGTTGTATTGAAAATGTCACAGCTGCCACATTTTCTGGCCCTATAGTGGTTCTAGCACGGCCAGGACTTTTCTTGTTTGAAGCAGACGATGTTTGTCTAAAGTTAGAAACCCACCGACGAATTGTTATTCCATCCTGCACGGGATCATGACGACGAAGCGCAAAGTGTCTTTGGAAGGAACGTTGCGTCGCTACGACAGACTCACCGTTCTTAAGAAACTCTTCCACAACACATGCATGATGCTCTTCACTCCAGGCCATGGTAATTACTACCTGAAACAGAAAATAAATGACATTTAATATACTCGATAGAGATAAGGTTTTTTCTTGTATCTTCATATGTTTATTTCTATTAACCTTTGAAATTGAGGCAACTTTTCTGCACCACCCTGTAGTTTGATTTGTTGAGATTCTTTCATTTTTAAGGGGATACGACATTCATTTTCTAACTTATTACTACGTTTGATTATCATATACAAAATTGGAGCTTATTAAAAGCCCTTTTATTTATGCAAAAAATCATAATAACCTAGGGCGTCGTTTTTGAGATACAGGGGGGCCTTTTAGAACGCACCTTTGAAACCTCATATCATATAACTGGCTATAGAAATACTAAAAATTAGGCAAGCAAACTCAATTCACGAGCAGAATATGCAAATATGATTTAGCTATTATTTGAAATGAGTTTTCTTTAGTTTTTCAAAATTGGTTTTAATGGTGGACTAAAACATATCTTTTCCGGACATGGTTAACTATAGGCTTTGTTGTCAGTTGGAAATGGTGGCGTTAGGTGAAGAGCAAGGGAGTTCCTGGAATTTAGTTTAATCTATATTCGAATGATGCTAAAAATATAAACTATCATAAATATTCAACTCTTATTAAAATGAATAAAATAAATTGGATAAGCCCAAGCTAGTGTGAATAAAAACTGTATTAAAATTGCACAAACGAACAACACACTTATGCACTCATCTATTTATGCAACATATCCAGGAATATATGTTGGAACTAAAATGACACGCAAAAGTAAATTTTAATTTCGGTCCGAGTTCGTATGCTAGGAAATTGAAAATATACATGTATATTTCTAACTTCAACAGCAAAGAATACAGCTGAAAAAAGTCATAAGAAGAATGATGAAATTACACTATTTTATATTTTAAAGAAGAAAATAGAAATTGGAGCCACCATATCAGCGATATGAGGTACTTTAATTTGCATCAAATGGTTTTTAATTATTTTTATTTTGATCAGGAAATGAGAGAGCCTACATATCAATAACAGCATCGACGTCATGTGTAATTAAAGACAGATATAGCAGGTTCCTTCTTCTATTATCCAGGATGGTATTTTTGGTTCCACTCTGAAGCAATGCGCTTCTTCAATACCATCGATCGAGGGAAGTTATTCTACAGCGTTTTCATTTTTACAGACCTATAAATAAAGAAATTTTATACAAGGTATATGTAAAAAAAAAAAAATATCAAACATATATTCATAATTTTCGAAAAACTTGAATATAAATCTGCTTTCGTTACAATATTTCTTATTTTTTATTTTTGATAATTTAAAAGAAAGAAAAAAAGTTCGTAAATATCAATGTAGTATAGTAAATTTACAAGTCCATTTAGAGTAGTGAAATGTGATTAGATATGGCAGATGAACTTTCCTTTAGATAAATTTTAGTTAATTTTGTCATAAACATCGTCGGGAAGTATACATCATTGCTGGCATTATCCAAGGTTGGAGAAGTTCGGTTAATATTCAGTGGTATTAAGTAATCAGAGAGGCCAAAGGTCACAAGACCCCTGCTTTACATACCACAGTCTTTATTCAAAACTTCATAAATTATTCTCGCGATAAATACCGCACTTTGCAGATCTCACGTGAATATGCGGTTCAATTTTGGTTTATTAAAATCTTTCAAAGGTTTTCAAGGCAGAAATACAAAATTAATTTTTAAACTTCGAAGATAAAACGGGAATAGAGACGGAGTCCATTAAATTTGTATTAGCGGGACATTCCGCATTTATCTGGCTAATACTTCAAAGGCTTTAAAATATTAAGTGAATATAAAAATATGACGTTGCTAATTGAGTTAGATAACCGAGCATCGACCAGAAATAATAATTTAATGATTAACAAGAAGGGATTGAACCTTACAATTGCTCAACATCTTCTACCAGATTAATTCGATATCAATTACTTTATTCTGGCAAGTCTTATAAATGATTTCAGTCAAGATGACTGAGCAGATAATTGATAAATATTACTTCACTAATTAAATTACTAAAGACTGCAACATTACGATTTTCTGGTATATAATTTTTATCCTCTTCTCCTTCATCTCTAACATTCTTTCTTCTTTTCTTGAAAATAACCCCCTGTTGATCTCAGTGTCTCTGCTAAAATGTAAATCTGTACACTTTGTGATACAATCTTATTTGCTTACTGGGCAAAACTGATTTCTCATCAAAATTACCTTTCGGTGTCTTAATTCTTTTACGCATAAATATAATGTCGGTCCCTATTGAAACTCTTATCCATTTGCAGTTAAATAAACAGAGAAATCTCTTCCCAACAACAAGATTTAGCAAATTGCATTTTCGGTGACTCAAAACTACGTCAAAGGTGTAATTTGTTTTGGCTTTTTAATTTTTACAAATCAATAATTGAAAACCAACGACGACAGTCTCCATCTTAAAATTTTCACGCCAAATTTATCGAAGTGGAAAAGTTAATGTGTGACAGGTAAAGGCGTCTTTCTCCCTTCTCTATCAAGCGTAGCTAACCTCGCGGGTATAACACGAGTGACCCCTATGTAAGTATTTAATTAGGAAAGGTGTGGATAATAAAACTATAGGTCCTCGAAACCCTTTTTTATGGCTATTATGATAAATAATACCCCCATGATTTTTTATTATTTTTAGAATTCTCCCACTTCCCAATAAATGACATCGCCTTTTCCTTCCCTCCTGTGGCCATCGAGGAATGGAACTGAACAGGTAGTTTTCCCCTCAGAGGCAGAGGCTCGAACTCCGATGCGTGGTTGAGAATCAATCACACTCTTCCCTCTTCGAAATACAGAAGAAGCGACAAGGAAAACGATAAACATAACTAACCGGCGGAGGTATAAAAGGATCTGGAGAGGTTTTGGAAATCATGGTTGAGATGGCTGTTCGAGAGTACTTTGTTTAAGTCCATGTGACACATTCACACCTCCCCTCACTCCATTTAACGGAAGATATCTATCTCCTTAATTAGTTTATATGGTGAAGCCCTGGAAGTTTTTTTCATCTTTAGTCTTGGGTAATAATAATATTATACTATTAGTACTAACTCAATTACTGTATTAAGCATATATTATTATTACTATTGTTCTGATCATTATTATTATTATTGATATTTTCATCATTATTAAAGTATGTAATTTAGGTCATCCGTTCTTTTACAATCGTGGACGAGTCTCCGGATCTGAGAATGAAATTTCCCTAGTGATCAAAATTACACTCCTAGTTGCCTTTATTTGCAAAGCTACTGAATAGTATATTGAGAGCCACGAATCATAGAGCAATAAACCTCTTATTATCCTTGGTGGAGTGTTCTGATTAGCGAGGAGGCTACGTACATAAAAATACAACTTTCTTCAGTTATAAAAAGGGAATAGAGCAACTGTTTTGTATGTTGAGACAGAGAAATGAAAGAAAGAGCCATGTAATGAGAGGTTATGTAAGGAAAATTTCGGAACTAGTCGACCCCATAGGATTGTAGCCGGCCTTTGTCCCCGCTTTCAGTGGAGTTAATCCAGTACCTAATAATCTGATTATTAAAAGTGTTCCTCTGAGGTCAACTGTTTCACGAATTCCACTTTATGAAAAAGGAGGGTGTGGGAGGATGCCCCTCGAAAGACCAGCTTGAAAGGAAGCCCTCAGAATATCCCTTTTCACCCCTCCAAGCTCCAAACCACGTTTTCCTTAGCGTAGAAATTATAAAATCATCGAGATGGAAGCAGTCCCGCGCTGAATCGCCTGACCTGACTGTATTCACTTAAGCGGGACACACATCACTCTCCCTCCCCCGCGATAACGCCGAGTTCTCGCCCCCATCCCTCACAGGCATTTCCTTCCACCGCAAACGCGGCCGTTCAAGCTCAACCCCATATCTTGAGGCAAAATTCGCTATCCGACCTAACTCGTTATCGTGAACTAAGTTTAATTAAGCTGACGTCAAGAATTCTCTCGGGACGGTCATGCTCTGGGACTATCTAACGGATCAGCCACCTGGTTACTTAATCCTGCGTCAGCCATTTTTCGAGGAGATTGAAAGTCTGCCAGTTCCTCCGCTCAAACCATCTGTCTGTTTCCCACAGTCTCATAACCCCTGTTTGAGCCGTACCTCGTTGTTAAGATCTCACAAGAAGATCGCCTTTCGTGAAGCTTTGGCCCCTGTTTAAAGGAAAGCTTATCGAGCCACCTTCTTTTCGGAGAACTGTGCGGCCCCCCCTTATCTCGCACCCCCCTTGAAGACTCCCGTTGCCCGTTTCAGAGACTCCCTGCCGTGCCGCAGACCGTCTCGTTTCTGATATTCCCTCTTTCTGGAGCATAGAAAATCTCGTTCTTCAACAAGAAGTAACCCAACACCCATCTACGTGTCCTCCTCGTCAGAACCCTCAGAAGCATCTCCTCAAAGACATGTGCCGTTAGTCTCCCCCCTCCGACCAACGCTAAGATTCCAGGTAAAGCGATTTGCTTTGTAATCCCCTGAACACCTCCGCAGTCAATCGTCACCTGCATCCTCTTTTGAATTTACTTCACGCTCAAACTTAAATAATATCTATTATTCGAATTAACGATAAGTTTGCACTCCCCGCTTAGCTCTGTCCTATTTTAACCTCTCAGGATCCAATTAACTCTCCTTATAAAGGATAATTTTTTCCCCTTTTTGTCTAGGTATATATATATATATATTGCTCCATTTATTATTTAAATTAAAATTATATTTTAGGGTCCCCATATTTATATATACTTGAACTGCAACTTGGCAAGCCATTAGATAAATCTCAGCCAATTGTAAACGCCCTAAAATTCAAGGAGGCGGCCTTCCACTCCTTTAATTGCTCCAAAGCTTATCATAGACAGCCTCGGGCCCGCTATTTGCACATGCATGTTTACGCGCCCTTACACAGAAATGGCATACCTCGACAAATGGTAATGGATATGAAGGCTTAAGCTTTAATCCATCTCTCAGTGTGGAAAGCAATTCCATTCTGCTACATGAAAGGGAAAAAACCTATGAAGAATTATACAAACATTAACCCAAAGGCGGTAATCTATGAACCCATGGTAACTATAAGTGTTTAATTGAATCATGTACAAAAACCCATGGGGAAACAACCCTGCATAGGTTCAGGGAAACCGTTTTATATTTTCTCTTGTTAGTAGAGTTTGGTCAGTTTGAAACCTAATAAAATATGAAATTTGATGGTTTTAATAAATGGTTGCATTATTTTAGCTAGCCTCTTTTTTCCAATTAATTTCTATTCTTGAAAAAAATGCTCTATGTTTTGATTCATATATTGCCCTTAGTGCTGTCTGGGTAGCCACCCTATCTACATTATTCTTTCAAGAGTGCAAAACAAACCCTTAATTCAACATTTCAGGGATTAAATGATGAGCACAAATATTTTCTTTTGTTGCATGAACCTGATTTTAAACAAACATGTTTTTCATTTAATAGATACTTGTTATAATGATAATTCTAAATTTATAGCAAATCCCTTTATCCTCCACTCTTTATGTTAAGTCAATCCTTGGAAAAGATATTTGAAAGTAATTTTACGAGTCTCTTTATGAAAGTAGTTTTTAATTTCCAACGCTATTTTATGATAGAAAAATGTTACTAATGTTGAGTGTATGGAAATGAGAATAGCAAGTCTGAAAGCAAAGAAGACTTAGGGCAGATATGAGAAGCTAATCATGGATTTTCTATATCTCGAATCTGGGCAGCAGATGATAATACACTCGGTTACACACGAACCTACCCCCCCCCCCTTTAAATTAATTTACATAAGGGCTTACAACAATTCATGTTCTTATTACCTGCTACTGTTAGGGAAACTTTATGATAGATCGTGGTAATTTTAAAGCTTCAACAACATGGGAGTCAAGATATAGAGAATCGATATCATTATTATTTAAGGTTTATGCCCAATACTGCTAAAATGGGGTGAATCTTATTTATGAAGTCCATTTCTCTTCCTGAAATTTTTCTGAATGTCCATCGCATCATACTAACTGTTTTTCTTTTATCTAACACTTGAAATCTGTTCTTTTTCACACATCAGATGCCCTCTAAGTATACTAGAAAAATCCTTTTCCCTCATAATAAGTTGATTGTCTTCCTGGAACAGTCATGAGTTTTAATCAGACATTTATGATCATTTTAGAATTAGATGTTTGGGATATATGAATGTGCATCAGTTATATACTTTTAGTTCTAGACATATGAGCCTTCTTTGCAATATTAAGATACAGGTTTTCCCACTTACATCTTTGCAAAGTAAAAGTGATGCTTTGTTTGACTTTTAAAACTTTTACAGTGCATTATTGTTTGCTGAAATAGATAGGGGCACGATTATTTGACTATTAATAAGCTTTTCTAATTTTTACTTTGTAAGCACATTACGGCGAAATTTGCTATGAAACACGTAAGGTTGTCTTTTTGGGGTTTCATTTTCACACCGAGACTAGTTTCTTGCCAAGTGTGCTTTTGAAGTATGATATTATGCGAGTTCTATGGATTTTTTTATTGCCAATCAACCTTAGTAACGCTATTTTACCAATAGACTTCCCTGAAAATTAATTTACTCTATTTGATAGACCACTAACTAGACTATATATATTTTAACATTTTATCAAACAAGAACGAAGCCACTAAGATAATATTATTATATTTATTTCTATTGATTATAGGCGAATAATCTTCATTCCATCTTGCACCTTTATTCCAAAATATGATTTAGGCATCCTTTGCTCCTTTAATGATCATCCATTCCAAAAATGATATCTAGAGACTAATAGATGGCCTGTAAGCAAATGTTTGAGTCATGTAATTTAATTGCAGGAAGAGATTGCATTTGCATTTCCAAATATTTGCGTAGGCTGCTTTTTAATATTGTGCTTTGCTAAAATTTATGCCTTATGCAAAAACTAGGCATAACTCTAGTGGTAATCGTTGCCCATTCATAGCGTTCCTATGCTTTCAAATAATGGTGACTAGAGCTATCTTCTGTAATCCAAGAGACTATGAGCATGATATCATATAGGTTAAATTAAAAATAAATTGACAGCCTTTGGAATAATTTTGATAGATTAAAACAATTAAAGGTGTATGAGTTACAAGACTCAATTGAAAATAAAATGTTAGTGTAATGACATTCTTTTCAACCAATATCAGCTTGAGGACAAACGATCACTTAAGTTAACCTGGTAATTCTGTCTTTTACTAGTACATGTATTTTATCCTGGTTTCTCATTTCTTTTTTAGCATGAGAGGCGCAAAAAATCACATTTTTCCCTCTCACCTAAATCTCTATTATTCCTGACAAAATTATGGTTACTTCTACTTCAGGATGAAGTCATATTCCAAGAGTATTCCCTTTGAAATGAATTTAATGGGTATAATTTGAAACTTCGATGCTCCACCTCCAAGATACGTAATATCTTAATTAAAGTCCTAAAAATTTATGTACTAAGATTGGGCACTCATAATTGCGAAGTGGATTTCATGTAATTTTCAATTTGAATTATTTTTTTAAATCTTGGCTTAGATAATACAGTTAGTAAAAATTAATTTAATTATCTGAACTTTAATTAAATAAATAAATTGATTGACCTATTGGTTGTCGTATATTCCTTTTTTAGGAATCAGCGCGATTGAATAATAATTCTGCATAATTAAAAGATTTGTTTCTCATACTGATGAGCATTATCCATTCCTTAACAGATGTCTTATTTCATAATAAAGCAAATAGAGAAAATCTTGTTTGTAAGTTAGTGGCTTCGTTGATATTTACTTGTCGAAAGCTTGTAAAGATTCAGTCTCCTAAAAAATATTATGAGAGATTGAATCCTATTTGATTACAGGGTATTGAATGCAATGTAAAATATAGTGTGAAAATCTATAACTTAGATAATAATTTTGTAAAATAACATTATCTGGTTTCTTATGTCGGCCTTATCTAGTTTCTTATGTCAGCCCCCGTTCCCTAATAATTTTATAAGTAATGTTTCCCTCTTAAACTGAAGGAGCTTGTAAAGAGCTAGGCCTCTTTCTTAATATAGGAAATAAAGGGGTTAAATAAAGTTCAGTTGCATATATCTCACATTCGAGATATAAAGGACTATATCAGCAATAAATGTTTTCTATACATATATACATGATCCTAACCATGCATGAACCTTGCTCAAATCATTTTCGGTTTATTTTTCATATATCTAAAGAATCATCACTCTTTCTGGTTGTGTAAATTTGGCCCCCAAAAATGTAGAGATTTGGGTGGAATATTAGCCATTTTAATACAAGTTACAAAGTGCTGATTTATTTAAGAGCAAGAAATCACAATGATCTGATCTCTGGGGACTCCTTTCGATAAAGATACTTTAAGGTTACCCCAATTTTGTTATTTTTGATTATTACATTTCAAATTCTAATACTTCTTTCGTTCTTCTATCTTATTTAAATTCCGATAATAGCTTGTTTATCCATATTGTATAAGAAATGAGTTTTATAAAGTTTGAAAACTTTATAAAATATCGTTTAATTGAAAATATTCCTATATCGATATCAACATCTTTGCTTTCTTTTTGAATCCGGACTTATAGAATTTTCAGAAAAAAAAGGTTAATTCAGAGCATAATACAAATATGGTTACAGGGTATAACAAAATATCAAATTCAATTATTTACACGAGCATATACTCATTAGAAGTGTAGGAATGAAATTTAGTACATCCATCAATATTACATCTTAAATGTATGAAAATATTTGCTCTTTGCATCAAAAGAATTGTAATTAGTTGTGTTTTTCAGTCACGAAACAATTTTTAAATGGATTTTGCTTTTCCATTTAAACCCATCACTCACTTGCATTGCGAAAGTGGCTGTCATGGTTACATCTAGGTGTAAACAACATTTTGATTCTAAACCATGAACTAGAAGAAGAACTTATGCCAACAAAATGGTACATCAGTAGCTTCAGATAAAAAGAAGCAAAAATAGAAGAAAACACTAAGCGAGTGCAATCTGTATTACAATGATATAAATTTCACTCTTACTATTTGTATATCATTGTGAGGGAATTCCCTCGAAGGACCACCGTGAGAGAAAGCCTTTTGGCGATACCGCTCTATTCTTTCAAGACCACGTGAGCCAGCGTGAGAATTTTCTAAAGTCGGGTAAGAATTCGTCCCTCCCTTACTCAAGCGTCCCAGGAGTTTTTGTTTTCAGTCGCCGATCGAACCCCCCCAACCTCCCTTGCGATAACGCCGTGCGCTGACATATTAACCCTACCCCCATAACGCGAGGCAAGTTTGATCGTTGGAACAACGCGTTAACATGAATTGTGTTTGATTAGACCGGCGCCAAACATTGCTTGTAGACCACAAGGCCCTGAGGCGTCTAGCAGAGCAGCCATCCGGGTATTTAACCAGAAGCTCACCATCTCTCGAGGATTTTAAAAGCCCGCCAATCACTCTGTCCAGACTGCCGTCTGTTTCCCGTGATCCCTCTTAACTCGTCGTCTTACGTCGTCAAAGATCTCGTAAGCAGATCTACCTTCGTTAAGCTTTGGCCTTTGTTCAGAGAAGAGCTATTTAGCCGCCTTTTTTTTGAAGAGTTGTGCGACCCTCTCCTCTTCACCCCCATTTAAGATTTCCTTCTTTCGCGACTTAGACTTCATCCTGATCAGCAGAATCGTCTCGAGTTGAGATTACGTCTCTTTGGAGCAGAAAAAATCTCATTCTTCATCACAAAGTAATCCGACCCCATCTTCAAGTCCTCCGAGAGAGGACTCCCAGAAGTATCTTCTTGAATACCTGCGCCGTTGTCTTCCACCCTCCCATCCAATTCGCCCGCGTTTGAAGGTAATGCGATCGTGTATGGTCATCCCTAGATTACCTCATTAATCATCATTTAATTCATTTAACCACCTTAAGTAATTTGTCTGCCTTTATATATATATATATATATATATATATATATATATATATATATATATATATATATATATCAATTGCACCCCTTTTGTTTATATATATTAAAATTATATTTTCGGGGTATTGTCTTTATATATCCTTTGAACTGCACCTTGGCAACCCGGTCAGCCGTAATTCGCACTCATTTTTTTATCGCTCAGTCATAACTCAAGCGGCCTGTGGCCAGCTGTCTGCCCGTACTTTTGTAAGACTTTGAACACCTAGATAGTCTATGCAGGTATACCTCTACAATCATCAATTTACGAAAAATTATCATCACAGTTCATAACAGAAATAATAATATCCGATGTATTGAGCAAACTAGTTATTAAACTATATAATAAGTAATACAAAAAATATTAAAAACAAGCGCGGATACTATACTTCACTATAAAATGATATTTGCCAGCTTCTATGTAGCTCTCATGACTGAGATACGCAAAAGGATGCCCAATTTAAGATGGAACTGAGTACAATAATTCAAAGAATGCAGAACAAAGACATGTTTGACGATCTTTAAGAAAGGTGGGGCAACTTAACCTATACACAAATTTGAAACCTGAAAGGAGCAAAATTCCCAGCATATAATCTTTTTCCATGACATTCAAAACAAACGATACAAATAAATAAAACAAAATAATTAAAACAGAAATGAGTTGGGTTACATAAAGTTCAATAGAAAAACATCACTAATGACCAGTTATTAAGTGTTGCAAGGCAATTAGTTGCTGAACTTCTTATGGAGAAAGTTCTAAATAGAACTAAAATGTGCAAAAATCAAGATAAAGAGGAGGAACATTAAAATTTTGCAGTCAAATTTAAATTAAATCAAAATTCAAGTTCAATGAACTTTATGAACAAGTGCTAGAATATTAAATAGAACAGTGAAATAATAACATAACAAAAGTATGTTTAAACTGTGCTGCTTTGGAAAGTAACAATTATAAAAAGCATATTGACGCCCCCAAAAATTGCTAATGCGATAAAGTCTTTGGAAAAGTGATAAAAATGACATACGATAAAACAGTTAAAGAAACGGTCCAATGTACTAGTACTAAAGTTAACAAGTCTATTAAAAAACTTACAGGAAAAGCTTATCTTAAAATACAAATGAATGATTGATACTATTGAAAACAACAATTCACTAAAACAAAGGTACCACAACCTAACATTTTGCAGCGTGTGAATTAAGTCGCTAAATCATGGACATGAAAACAAAATGACAAAGAATAAAGCATTGAGATTTCTATCAGGAACCCTGGTATTAAAATTGCTACCAAACACTATATTCACTTTTTCAATTTAGGAAGAACAACCATACCACTAAAAATGAAAACCCGCTTCAAGATGAAGGGAAAAAATCAATCTTAATAACGTTGGTGATATAATGGAAATTAGGATTCCAATGAGTTGGTCCATTCTTTCCTTGCTACTTCTTTTTTATTAAGGCGTCAAAGTGGAAAGAGAAGAAAGGTTTTATCATTTTAAACAATAACATTCCACATAATCATATTTTTTAGACAAAACGATTAATTGCTGAGGCAATTGCATGCTTGTTTATTGCTTGCAATCAATTTTATTGAATTTGGTGCAATGCCTGAAATTCATTTCATTTCAAATATAATTCTTAGAAAGAAATTGTTCTGAATTTGAACTGATTAAGTTTTGCTCCCGCCAAATTAATTCAATTGATCTTTTAGTGTTTATTATGGTTTTGTTTATTAATTTCTTATTAATTTAAGCATTTTTGTCTCATCAAAACAATTCTGTTTATATCGCCCACAAAAAAAAGCAATTTCTTTATACTCCATCATTTCATTATATTTTCATTTTCATTAATTTAAGATTTTTGTATCTTTGTCAGGGTTTATCATCATCAGAATTCGTCTTACTCTATTATTTAATTCTCCCAATTGCTTTATAGATTCACTCTCCTTGTATCAGTTGTGTTTGCTAGAATTAGTCAAACGCATTGGTAGAATATTATTTAAATATTGTCCAAAAGTGAGAATGGGCTGTGATAGTTTGGTTATCATCAATCGCCATTCTTTTGGATGCAAAACTAATAATTTGATATTGTGATATCTGAAAGGCCTGAAACACCTATAGCAATATCATTTGGACATATCAGATGCTAGAAAAATTTTAAATGATGGATAATATTTGGATAAAAAATTAACTGATTTTACCATAAGAATATTTGTTTGAACCAATCAGATGTGAGAAAGTTTATAAAGATTGAAAAAATATTAGATCGGCGAACTACAAGAAAAGATAAAAATAATTTGATCGGCAGATGGAAGACAGTTGCTACATTCTTATTTTCAAAGAAATGAACAACAATCATACTTAGCAGAGTACCTAGTTCTAGTAACTATGAAAATATCATGAAGAACTAAAAAGAGACTTGAGTGGACTTCACATAACTCGAACTTGATTTCCAGACTTGAACTAAACTTTTCTATTTTGCCCCTCTTTAGGAAGTGTTGGTTAGGAAAGCTTGTCTTCATAGATACCCAAACAACCAGAAACCAGAAGCCTTATTTGTACATTGTAACTAATCCGGTGAAGACTGAAGCTTAGCAAGAGATGGGTTAGAGCCGTTTGAGGGGCGGACTTGTGTGGGTGGAGCAAACACTGCTACTGCTAGTTGTTAGGTAGGTAGGTACGGCTACTGAAATGCCAGCGGAATAAGCCAGTTGAACTAGATTGTAACCGCTTCTTTATACCTGTAACTGCCTCTACCATTCTTTTCTCATTTAAGAGTATTTCAATAAATAAATCGAAAAAGTAGAAGTAAGAGTAACAACTTTATGGAAATACTAAAAAGGGTCCCTTTGCATCCTTAAGGGTGTGAAAACCCCCCGATAAAAGCAGTGTTTAGAGTTATTTACAGTAACTTTAGACTCGTCCTAATAAAATCATTCTATTACGCCACTACTTATTTTGCGATTCGTCAAAGTGAAAAAGACGTTGATAAGCTATTCACTGAAAAGGCAACAGAAAATTTCAAACCAATATGACTGGAGGCCAAGATCTCCCCCTCCCCCCAAATCGAAACTCAAAAGCAATATATTGCAGGCAGATTGATCCATGGATTAGTGAGCATAGTGCAATAGAGATAAAGTAAGAAATAGAAAGAAGACAAATCTGGGTGAAAGATAAAGAAGTGATAAGATTAAAAAATAGGAACACGAACGCATAGAACGCAAATGCCTTCAAGTCATTTGTAGGGAGACAGGTATGACTAGAAATACGAAAGAGAACAGAATTCTGGCCTTCAAACTAAAAATAACTCAACCTCAGAGAAAATTGAAGATTTCATCAGCGTCTTAATCTGCTTCAACTGCTTAGCGCAAGAAAAGCATATGTCTAAAGACTACCCAAACAAAGAAATCAAATGAATTTCAGAATGCAGTTCAAAATCGCACACTTGGAAGACGTGCGATGGCCAAGTAAATAAATGTTCAACTCCATTAGTAACCAACCCACAAATATAATGGTGTGCTCAGATAAAAAATGATTATTAAAAGGAAAAGAAGAGAAAAATAAAAATAGAAAAAAAGAAAGAGCTAAAACTACGATAAGGTATCAAATGTCACTGTGATCAGTTTCAGCCTATTATGAATATTATAGAGTTAAAACAAGAAAAATCTCTAATTATTCTAGCATGCCTAATACACGCACAATTACTTAATGTAATTACCCTAGGCTTATACTCCAAAGCTCTCAACACAAAGTAAAGTAATAACGAACTTAAGTCAGTGTGATTTCCGGACAACCCATCATCCATGCAAGTATTCAACGTTCACTAAAAATCGTTAGCTTTAGAACATAGTAGTCCCACTCCTGAACCCGAAACTCCAATTTAAAGTCAACAGCCCATTCCAGGTGAAAATGAGTCCCAAGACTCAATCTAAAAAAACAACAACAACAAAAGATAAAAGAGATATATGTAGACATCCCAACCAACAGCAGCAGGTGCATGAAAAAAACCCAAGATAAGCATGTAGTAGATATCAAAGAAGTAGGAGATGAAGTCAAAGAAACACAGGGATTTAATCTTAGATTTTACGCCCCTGAAGACTCACCATTTCGGTTAAATACCACTGAGGAAATAATCCAAAGCATAAAGACCAAGGATATTTACTATAAATATGGATTTGAAGGACCATACACACACAGGTAAGTAAACATATTATAATGGACAGAATTCTAAACATTCTTAAGTAATTGTGTAATATAATAAAATAAAAAGGAAGAATTTAAAAATAAAATCTGCGGAAGAACAAAATCTCCATGCAATCGAGAGATAAAAGAGTCTGAGATAAGGTCTTTTAAAGACAAATAATTAAGAATAAAATGAGTCATACAAGCAAACTTAAGATAACACAGGGGAACAATTTTAATCACATTTTCTGGTGACTTAGATTTATCTGTCAATTTTAATTTGTAATTAATGCTGATTTAAAAAATTTAATAAATTTTTACCTACATTCAATAGTTATTCTGTAATTTCTATATTCTCGTTTCCCCGAAAACTGCCCTCCGGACGGACAGAAACAGTGCTTGTATAAAGCAAATACTTCACAGTACATAGTAGTAAGATAGGAATAAGTGTTATAGTGTAAAATATTCACATTATTGTTTCATTTTTTTCAGGTCTCACGTTAGAGTGATGAATTCGTTAAGAGTAAATTGCGTTAATGATCCAGACACCTTCTGCTACATATGTGGCTGTTACATGCTAGTTCGTCAAAGGTGCAATATATCAAACTTTGTGATCCGCACTTATAAGGCATATTTTGATGTTCCTCTTGGCGATCAAGAGAAGAAGTGGGCCCCACATGCTGTTTGCCATAGTTGTGTCAAACATCTTCGTGAGTGGACGAAAGGAAAGAGAAATGGTCTTCCTTTTGGAATCCCCATAGTGTGGCGAGAGCTAAAAGATCATGAATCGGACTGTTATTTCTGTCTGGTGAATGTTAAAGGGATTGGCAAGTAAATCGGAACAAGATCGACTACCCCAACATTCCTTCGGTGATCCGGCCAGTACCTCATTCTGAGTCTTTACCAGTTTTGATTTTCAGTAGATATGCTTCCTCCGAGGATGAAAATTATGTACCTGATATGGACGTCAACGGAATGGATTCAGAGTCTGCAGACTCATCATTAGTTGCTGCACAGTCATTAGCTCCTCACTGTTTCAAACAAGAGGATTTGAATGACTTTGATACGTGATTTGGCGCTCTACAAGAAAGCTGCAGGACTTTTAGCCACCACGTTGAATAAAAGACAAATGCTTGAAAGGTCGGTACGGGTATCATATTGCCAAACAATGGAGAGAACATTTGTTAAATTTTTCTCTGATGACAAACAATTTGTATACTGCTACGAATGTTCTTGGTCTGTTCTCGCTCTAAGCGTAGCCTTAAGTGTGTCTTTTTGCAATGACTTTGGTGAATTTCATCACGGTTACTCTGTTTATCTGCGAGAAACTAACGATGAAATGAGCATTGTCATGGATTTACTTGAGTACCATGAACACAATTGGATCATATGTGTATACCTTAAGATGGTCAACTTCCTCCACGGCCAGCAGAAGGGAAATACAAAGTTTCCATTCTATATCTGTATGTGGGAAAGTCGAGCCCGTAACAAAGTCTGGTCCCCAAAGGATTGGCCAGGTCGGGAAACTTTAGAAGCAGGAATGCCAAACATTGTTAATCAGCCAATCATAAGTCGAGAGAAGACCGTTTTCCCTCCACTTCATCTCAAACTGGAGTTGATGAAGCAGTATGTCAAGGCGTTGAGCACTGACAATGATTGTTTTCAGTACATAGTATCGGCGTTTCCTGCTTTGTCATACGAAAAAATAAAAGCAGAAGTATTTGATGGTCCCTGAATCCGAAGACTTCTGAGTGATTCTAGATTCGTGAACACCATGAATGAAAAAGAGAAGGCCACCTGGCTCTTATTTATTGCCGTGGTTCGTAACTTCTTAGGTGAACAAAAAAGCGCATAACTACCAGGATCTGGTTACTAACATGCTTTTAGCATATCGTGATCTGGGATGAAACATGAGTGTGAAACTGCATTTCATAAATAGTCACCTCGACCGATTCCCAGAGAATCTGGGAGCCGTGAGCGACGAACAAAGGGAACCCTTCAATCAGGATTTGATGACCTTGGAAAAGGGGTACCAAGGTCACTGGGATAGACAGATGATGGCGGACTACTGCTGGACGATTAGAAGAGATCAGCTAGAGAAGACTTACAAAAGAAAGAATTACAAACACGAATTTTGGCCAGATTGAAATCTAGAAGAGGTCCTCCAGCCTGATGTACGGTCATTACTAAATGATCCTCTATTTGATTACAGTATTTGTAATGCTAATATGTAATTCAAGTTTCTTCTCATATACAATAAAATGTTTGTTCAAAATACCTGGTTACTATAAATAACGCAAATTAATGATCCAAAGTTACTTCAGGGCATGATGATAGGCGTGATAAAATTAAAATTATTGTATAATATTAGTCATTAATATTACGAAAAATCTGTAGCATTTAGAGAGAATCTTATTTCAGATTTGAATTCAGTATGCTCGAATTAGGTAGGAAAATGTACTTTTGTAAATTCACCAAATACATTGTTCCCCAGTGGAATCAGTCATAGCGAAGCAGAATGTGATGCAAAAAGATACGCACTGAGTAACGTCAAAATAAAAGTAGACCCTGGGCTGATACTACTAAGTAAGTGAAATTAACATTAACCCAAATATTAACTCCCTAAAAAATATTTAACTATACAATCATAACCAAAAATACAAGAGGTGTTAACTTTGACGTAATAGCGGTGGTAGTAAGAAAGGATATAAAATTCACCTGACTACAGAAGCTAGACAAAGCCAACTTGGCGTACAAAGTTAAACATAACCACGAAACATAATTATAATGACCGGATATTAGCCCCCAAGGAGAGATTTCGTACCGTTCCATAATTTTATGGAAATCTTTGGGTGACAAGTCCAAGCAATATTTATGGTTTATTTAAATGCTAACACCAGGGCTTCTGGTTACACTAGTCTCTTCAAAAACAGCGGGAAAATCTAGAAAAATTAATATAAATAGGCTGAGTGGAAAGAATAGGTCCAGACTTTCCAAGTTTCCTTAAGACCACGAAGGGCAACTAGACCGGACATTGTGTTAACATCACTCAAATTCCGATTTGACTGCATAATTAAAAAGGGTCTGCCAGTGAACATGATATGGTCATAATAGCTATATCGACAGACCTAACTCAGGTTAATTTCCCACTACAAAAACGGCAACTGGCGCAGATATACTGAAGAACTGGCAGGATTCTTCAGACAACCTAATTAGGGCTATAGTCTAAGCTGATCAAATATGTGTAAAAAGAACAACATATCGGAAACTGCCGCATTTCCAATGCATGAAACGATTTTTTGCGCTTGAAAGAGACTATAAACAACTTAAAGAATCAATAGAACGTTATGGTCACCAAAGATGCAGCAGAAAACGTCTATAATAGATAAAATATTGGATGTTCGCAACTATTACGATAAAGACAGGTGCAAGATATGAGTAGTTTTTAGGATCAATTAGCAAAGAAATAAACCCATCAAAGTTCTAGTACTAGTTATTCTCATCGAAACGTTAGCAAAAGCCAAATACGACATAAATTATACAGACTTAGTGCTTAGTGACGTACAAAAAGCGTTTGATAAAGTTTGGAGGGTGGGATTAAAATACAAAACCAAAAAGCTATGACTCACTTCTCCTCTAACCAACTGCTCATGTGATTAAATCACAAACCGCACAGCCTACACATCCTTTAAAGAGCACCAAGGAGCAAGTTTTGATATACACCAAGGTGTCCCGCAGAGGGGATGCTTGAATCAACGAAATCATTCAATTCGAAAATGACATTACAATAGTCACAAACTGCCCATACAGGTATGATCCAACTATTGCCAGAATGACGGCGGCAGAAATAGAAAACATCAACAGCTTTGAAAGCAGATAAAAGATCCATAAAACGCCGAAAAATTTGTAATAATCCGAATAGGAAGACCAAAAACCTCAAAGGTGGTGTTTGATGACGAAGGAAGGCAAAGTTCTCTGACCGAGAGTTACTAGAAATGGCTATAAGAATCACCTGACTGAAATAATAAACTTGGCGAAAGACAACCTGGTAAAGTTTTACCAACTTAAAAGCCTAAAAAGGGAAAACAAAATCAAATTATACAACGCGCTAAACCGTTTAACTCTTTTATGTCCAGCAATGCCCTTAAACAGTCTCCTCAATTCTAATACTATAAACCTGTAAATATTCCAGAATAGCAGAGTTTTAATAAAAAAAATCACAAGTAAGAGAGATCGTCGAAGACAAAGAGATCTCCACCAAGAAATAGATCTAGAATCGATAAAAAACACATTGCATAAGAAAGCAAACAAAACATGGAACAGGATAGAATTGTTGCTTGAATGATGAAAAAAGGGACACTGGATATGATCCTAAGCTACCAAGAGACGAACGGGGTAAAATTTAAAAGTAGAAACTATTACCTAAAGAAAACCCAGCACCAATGTTCACATAGTATAAAATATTAATGAAGAACCTAATAAATAACAACACACAACTACAAAAAATTCAAATCATGAGCAAGATATATAGCGAAGAATAAAAGAAGGCCGAGAGCCTCCCCTATTAAATAAAAACAAAAAGTAAATACAACCTAAAGAAAAGCACCCAAAAGATGGCTGGTCACTAGGTAACTACAACTAATACTTAACTCATTTTCTTTTATCACTTCACCTAAAATACAGTATCCCCTTCTCTAACTACATACTTTTTCTTCTAACTATTTAGAACGTAAGACTTACAGGCAAAGGATCAAAGTAAACGTAAGTCGGAGTATGCTGCAATGCGGTTCATATTAAGACCGCGCTTGGTGGGCATACTGGTATCTGGCTGGAGTTTGTATGTTTATTTGGGGTTTGGGATTCAATATTGTGACGGTTTCAGTCATGCCCAGTAGTCATCGGTTGATCTCCAGGAGAATTATGGATGTATTTCTATTTAGCATACTTCGGGTGATGGTCGTCCGATGCTTTGAATTGTGGCGTTTGATAGCTTCCTCTGGAAGGTGTGCAGTTAAACCGCCAAAACATGGTTGTTGAAATCATCCTAATGTACGAGGAAGTGCAATGCTCACAATCACCGACATTATATGAATATTCCTAAAAATGATTACACTTTTTTAAATATCCAGTCGTTGGAAGGACCCTATTCTTTATAACGAAAACGTCTTTGGTCTTTAATAAATTACTAATTTAATTTAGTTTATTGGATCAGGGGAATATTACAGTGAATGATAGTGTTGAAAAGTTTTTCCTCTGCCTTATATCCTGTATTCATGAATGTTTGGTAATAAAGGTCTCTTGTAGTTGGTTTTTAAATTTTTCTTTCTTAGTTTGTGGAAAGAGTCCATTTTCTGCTTTATAGCATTCTCAATTGATGTTTGTGAGTAGCTCGTGTTGACGTATAGCTGAGTTACTCTTTTTAATTATGTATTAACCACTCTTCAGTTTGAAGAGTGAGATAAGGCTCTTTTGAGGAGGGCCTTCATTTCGGAATTTTTATATGAATCAGAACATTCGGACTATTCGCTCATGCAGAAGCACATATTTATTGATTTGTCGAATATTCAGTTGTAAAAGGTGTCTCTTGAGAATGAACGAGGACGTCCAGAAATGGTAACATGGACTTGTTTTCTGTTACATAGAGGAAGTTGAGAAATAAATTTTTCTGGAATTTTTTGCATGAGGGTAAGGGCCAGGCTTGGGTTGCCTGCATTGATAAATATGTCATCAATAAATCAGAGAAGATCAGTGGATTCAAGGGAGGATTCTTCTTGAAAATAGCATCTTCTACGGTTCCCATGTAGAAGGGGGTGAAATATCCTCGGTGTGTTAGACTTTCTGGCAAATGGGCTCAATGGTTCGTCTACGTGAACAGGGTAAACATGGATTCGATGTCCATTGTAGACTTAGTTTAATCAATTGTGTTTTCGTACATGGCAATTGGATGGGACCGCCATATAAATTTGCGAATTTCTTTGCAATGCGACGTCTGCACTAAAAAAGATGCCGGTCAAATGGTTTGTGGAGACCGTACTTTATTGCGGCAAGTCTTTCATTATTTGAAATAGTTTCTTTCATGAGATTAAAGATTGTCTGTGTTTGTGCGTAGAGGCTTGAAAGAAGGTATTGTTTTTATGCTAACTATTCTCGAAGAAATGTATTTCTCTCTACGGAAGTAATTTTTCTGCTGCCGGCCTAGCGAAAAAAATTATAATGTGCTAGGTGACCGTGTATGCATGATATCATGAAGTCCACACCTATGGTTGCATGAGTGAGCTTGCGCTGTATCTATTTAATCTTTTCAAAAGCGAGGAAAAAAGCTGGCAGGTGTCATTTCTTTATTAGCCAAGACGTCTTCCATGTTCTGGGCAAACAACAAAAATCATAAAAAAGAAGGACCGATGGTAATCTGTTTGGTTGTCCTTTCTGAGCTAGTGTCTCGTAATATTGGGGTGTTTTGACTCTGGTTTGCTGATTGCTGGGTGTCTAGATGTAGAGAGATGGTCTTCTAGCTGACTTTTGTTGACGATAAAATTTAATGCCACAAAAGGAGGCGACACCGCATGGTTAAGATATATGAGTGAGGTTGAGTTTATTACTGGTGATGTTAAGTGATTTAGGAGAACCACTCGACCATTTTGTGAGAAAGTGGAAGGAAAAAAGGAAACGGGATGTTCAGAGTGAACAGCATAAATAGAGACGTGGTTCATTGTTTTTAACAATAAATGAAAGATATATAAAACACTTACTCTTTTGAACAATTTATATTCTTTATGGGAAATGAAACACAATCAGGCTGAAAAAAAACTTTAATAAGGAATATTTCTTGTGGAAATTATATAATATGTAGTAACAAGTCCATTGATAAGTTACTTAGGAGAGTTTGCAATCACAGAGAGTTTCTAGGAATTGAAAAGTGACAGGATGTGGTAACGAGATGGATCCTTAAAGAAAAGCTTTATAGAATCTCTAAACCAATATTACTTTACCAAAAACTCTAAGTACTTAAGAAATTTTTCTATTCTGCCCCATTATACGAAAAAGTAACTAGGAAATTGATAACAAAAAAATATTCAAAACTAATTAGAGGTAAATTGATTTACGTTAGCAGGGACCTAAGGAAACGATCCATTGTGGCCATTGATATTCTAGGCCTTTGCTGAGATTAATGAAATAGTTTATTTGAAGGAGTCTCGCAAAAGAGAATTAATGATATTATTTTAAATGCGAAATTCTGTCCTTATATACTTGGTTGAATAGACAATAAATTTTCTTCCTCTAAGAAAGTGCTTACATAGATTTACCTCTAGATACCATTAATAGAAACATAAACCAAACATCATTCACATTCGCGAAGGAGTAATAAAAAACTTGGAGACAGAATTTCCTTTCGAAAATATAAAGATTTTAGATAATAAATGCAGTAGTTTGTGTCCTTTTTCAATTATAACTTTTCACACTCTCACTCTTTCTCGATTTCTCCCATTAAGAAAGAAAGTTTGTTAAAAACTCTTGAGGCTTTTAAATAAAGATCATAAAAACTTTCCGTAAAACATTGCTTGGCCATAGTAGAGAGCTCGTAAAGAAGTGGCATACCAACGCACCTTAACTTAAAAGGAAAGGTAAAAGAGAAGTTCAACAGTGTGTTAGTGGGAAACTAAATATATCTTTTCCTTTTTACATGGAATTTCGCTTTCAGCTTAATTTGTTGTTTTTCACTACGCTAATATATATATATATATATATATATATATATATATATATATATATATATATATATATATATTTATATATATATTTCTATGCAGGAAATCCGTTTATTATAGTCCGAAGTTTCAATATATGCATATTAGGCCATAGCATCGATAAACAAATTCGAGGTAATCAACATGCACATTACATATTTGTACATTTGAGTACTCATATTTCAAGGTAGATAAGTTTTTTTGAGAAATAGGTGGAACACCCCCTTTTTGAGCTCAAAATTTTTTTTTTTTAAATTTTGGAGCCAGAAAGATATTAAGGCTTATAAATACATTAGAGTTCAGTTTAGACTGAAGGATAATGACAGACGAGTGAGTTTAACTTTTATTATATAACTAAATCATACTACATATTTGTCAACAGATAAATTAAAACCATGCTTTGCCTCAAACGATGGCATGAAGCCACTCGATTTTAGTACCTCCCGAATGTAGCCATCTCCATCTTCTTTTTCATTAGGCTGACCATGAGCTTCTCTCACCATTTGGACCGACTGCTCCACCACTGACCGCTTCTTCGAACTTCGTCCCATCTTTGCTTTCCTGACCAGGCCGTTCTTGCAGGTAAAAGCAACTCCCATGCAATCCATCGATGAAGTCATGGTATCCTACAAGGGTACCAGAGCGGGGACTCTGAGACAGTACATCTAGACAAAGCCGGACAATTGTGGGTATAAGCTGTTCTGCCGGGCAAGCATTGATAGCTTTATCTATGATATCCTCATGTACCAGGGAGAGACTACCTTCACTAGCCACCACACTAAGCTCATCTAGGAGGAGTCACAACTGCTTGTATCCATCAAGACCATCCTTGTGTTGGCTAAGACCCTGAAGAAATTTTCTCAGTCAGCTATATATGCCAACCACTACTTCACCAGAATCGAGCTCGTGGAGTATCTGAAGGACAAGGTGGGCTTCCGGTACGTGGGAAAAGCGAGTGTCAACCGTGTTAGCTGTGCTCCTCTGATCTCTACCAAGGAACTGGGCAAGAAGATGAGTCCTAGAGGCCAATACGACTACTGCTCCAGCAACGTGATCCTTCCCCTGCGCTGGAAGGACAACCAGAACGTAACGGTCCTGTCTTCTGACGTCGGTGTCGAGCCCGTTGTCACTGTAAGGAGATACGACCACAACACCAAGAAGAAGATGGGGGTGTTCTGCACCTACGTCATCAAGCAGTACCCTAGGAAGATGGACAGCATTGACAAGTCCAACATTCTGACCCACCTCTACAAGATCCCAATGCGAGCCAGAAGGTGGTAATGAGGCTCTTCGGGTATGCCCTATACCTCTGTGTCTGCAACGCCTGGATCCTCTACAATTGGGAATGTCAGGCCATGGGAGATAATCCAATGACCCTAAAGCGCTTCCGGCTTAATATCAGCCGTTTCGCCCGCTGCCAGAAGACCATGGGGTCTAGAATCACGATGGCATCACCTGACCATGTTCTGGGCAAACAACAAAAATCATAAAAAAGAAGGACCGATGGTAATCTGTTGGGTTGTCCTTTCTGAGCTAGTGTCTCGTGATATTGGGGTGTTTTGACTCTGGTTTGCTGATTGCTGGGTGTCTAGATGTGAAGAGATGGTCTTCTAGCTGACTTTTTTTGACGATAAAATTTAATGCCACAAAAGGAGGCGACACCGCATGGTTAAGATATATGAGTGAAGTTGAGTTTATTACTGGTGATGTTAAGTGATTTAGGAGAACCACTCGACCATTTTGTGAGAGAGTAGAAAGGGAAAAGGAAACGGGATGTTCAGAGTGAACAACATAAATAGAGACGTGGTTCATTGTTTTTAACAATAAATTGAAAATATATAAAACACTTTCTCTTTTGAACAATTTCTATTCTTTATGGGAAATAAAACACAATCAGGCTAAAAAAAAACTTTAATAAGGAATATTTCTTGTGGAAATTATATAATGTGCAATAACAAGTCCATTGATAAGTTACTTAGGAGAGTTTGCAATCACAGAGAGTTTCTAGGAATTGGAAAGTGACAGGAGGAGGTAACGAAATGGATCCTTAGAAAAAAGCTTTATAGAATTTCTGAACCAATATTACTTTACCAAAAACTCTGAAGTACTTAAGCAAATTTTCTATTCTGCCCCATTATACGAAAAAGTAACTAGGAAAATGATAACAAAAAAATATTCAAAACTAATTAGAGGTAAATTGATTTACGTTAGCAGGGACCTAGGGAAACGATCCATTGTGGCCATTGATATTCTAGGCCTCTGCTGAGATTAATGAAATAGTTTATTTGAAGGAGTCTCGCAAAAGAGAATTAATGATATTATTTTAAATGCGAAATTCTGTCCTTATATACTTGGTTGAATAGACAATAAATTTTTTTCCTCTAAGAAAGTGCTTACATAGATTTACCTCTAGATACCATTAATAGAAACATAAACCAAACATCATTCACATTCGCGAAGGAGTAATAACAAACTTGGAGACAGAATTTCCTTTCGAAAATATAAAGATTTTAGATAAAAAATGCAGTAGTTTGTGTCCTTTTTCAATTATAACTTTTCACACTCTCACTCTTTCTCGATTTCTCCCATTAAGAAAGAAAGTTTGTTAAAAACTCTTGAGGCTTTTAAATAAAGATCATAAAAACTTTCCGTAAAACATTGCTTGGCCATGGTAGAGAGCTCGTAAAGAAGTTGCATACCAACGCACCTTAACTTGGAAGGAAAGATAAAAGAGAAGTTCAACAGTGTGTTAGTGGGAAACTAAATATATATTTTCCTTTTTACATGGAATTTCGCTTTCAGCTTAATTTGTTGTTTTTCACTACGCTAATATATATATATATATATATATATATATATATATATATATATATATATATATATATATATATATATATATATATATATATATATATATTTCGATGCAGGTGATCCGTTTATTATAGTCCGAAGTTTCAATATATGCATATTAGGCCATAGCATCGATAAACAAATTCGAGGTAATCAACATGCACATTACATGTTTTGTACATTTGAGTACACATATTTCAAGGCAGGTAAGGTTTTTTGAGAAATAGGTGGAACACCCCCTTTTTGAGCTCAAAATTTTTTTTTTTTAAATTTTGGAGCCAGAAAGATATTAAGGCTTATAAATACATTAGAGTTCAGTTTAGACTGAAGGATAATGACAGACGAGTGAGTTTAATTTTTATTATATAACTAAATCATACTACATATTTGTCAACAGATAAATTAAAACCATGCTTTGACTCAAACGATGGCATAAAGCCACTTGATTTTAGTACCGCCCGAATGTAGCCATCTCCATCTTTTTTCCATAAAGCTGACCATGAGCTTCTCTCACTATTTGGACCGACTGCTCCACCACTGAACGCTTCTTCAAACTTCGTCCCATCTTTGCTTTCGTGTTTGGCCATTCTTGCAGGTGAAAGCAACTTCCATGCAATCCATCGATTAAGATATGGTATCCTACAAGTCCGACATGCTGACCCACCTCTACATGGCCTCAATACGAGGCAGGGGGTGGTAATGAGGCTCTTCAGGTATACCCTAGACCTCTGTGTCTGCAACGCCTGGATCCTCTACAATTGGGAATGTCAGGCCATGGGAGATAATCGAATGCCCCTAAAGCTCTTTCGGCTTGATATCAGCCGCTTCGCCCGCTGCCAGAAGACCATGGGGTCTAGAATCACGATGGCATCATCTGACCAGCCAATGTCCATTTCACGTCGGGGGTATAGGGCCCAACTACCCAGTGTCCAGCAGCGCTACTACAACTCAAAGCCACACCTACCCATCTTCGTCAATAACCGGCAGACCTGCAAGCACTGCTCCACCGAGGCCACAACCCACCGCTCCAGGTGGATGTGCGATATCTGCCAGATCGTGCTCTGCCTCTCGGACACCCGCAACTGCTTCAGGCCGTTCCACACCCCTCCCACCGAAGCTGAGCAGCAGACCTCAACCTCCTTCGCCTCTCCATGAGCCCGAATACCATATACTGATGTCCTCTAGTTGGTTTCTCATGTGTTGGTATGTAAAATCATGTATTTTTATACTTTTTTCTAAGTAAACATTGAATTTTTTCTTGCGTTTTATTTCAAACAAGTATTAATTTTTAAAAAATGTTTAGGAAATTTATTGATGGTAAATAACATATAATATTAACATAATTGAAGCCAGTTATAACATAATACAAAAAGAGTTATATGGTAAATTATTTATACCCCATACCGGGCGAAGTAGCCCGGATGGGACTAATATAGTTTCCGGTGAGCCGAACGGGTAGCCCGCACGAGATACTTCATTGACAACACATTGCAGGCAATCAATGCCTCAGATAAAAAGATATTCAAGAGTAAAAGTGTCATAGAAATACATCTAGTTTATGACCTTAAGAGGAATTTTTGATATCTCAAGTATTTCTAGGTGTGCCCTCTAAAGGGTGAAACCTGGAGATTCCAACATTCTACATGAGCTCTTTTTTACAGGCAGAATATAATATTCCCACCTCTGCACATAAAACTAGGTCTCATGA
Source organism: Ceratothoa steindachneri (assembly GCA_963969495.1). NCBI lineage: Eukaryota > Metazoa > Arthropoda > Malacostraca > Isopoda > Cymothoidae > Ceratothoa > Ceratothoa steindachneri. Next base: position 228,344,017 of record OZ018318.1, read on the forward strand.
AGCAGATTGTAAAGGCATTTACAACTGATGGCGACTGTTTTAAGTACATCATCTTGACATTTCCTGGTCTGTCAATTGAAAAAATCAAGGTCAGTGTGTTTAATGGTCCACAAATTCGACAGCTCATCAAAGATGAATAGTTCACGGGTCTATGTCAAACCTTGAGAAGAATGCTTGGTTATTATTCAAAGACGTCGTCAAGAACTTTCTTGGAAATACACGTGCAAGTAATTACACAGAAATTTTTTAGAATCCATTGGAGAGCTACATGTCGCTTAGATGCAACATGAGTATTAAATTACATTTTCTGAATTGCCATCTTGCCAGCTTTCCGGATGATATTGGTGCTGTTAGCGACGAGCGAGGTGAATGATTTCACCAAGATTTGAAGATCTTGGAAGAAAGTTATCGGGGTAGATGGGATGTACATATGATGGCTGACTATTGTTGGAGCATCAAACGCGATAGTCCTCAAGTTGAACACTCTAGTAGAAAAAGCTATAAACTTAATTTTTTACCTTAAATACTTGCACACAATTATAATTGTATAATTACAGTAGCCATATACTTTGTTAAAACATAATAGTGTTAAATAAACATTGCAATCATACCTGTTTATTTCCTATTTCATATTATGTTAATATTTGAAAAATCTCAAAAACTTGACGTGATAGAGAAAAACAGAGATCAGTTTTGGATTCAGCACCAAAAAATTTGTTGAAAACAGCTGTCAGACCTAACTCAACAAAATTGTGTTCCCTAGTGTAATAGACATTGGAAATGCGGTCTTTATTGTTCAGAATCAGTGCATGAACGTCCGTTTGTTTGAGCTCATAAAATGAGGCTCAGTGGTAAGGATTTCTCTTTTCAGTGTCTAAAAATAATCAGTCATCCAGATTACATCACAGGATCCCTGATGCGTGGTATCTTTCTCTTTCATGTCTCAATGGACTCTTTCCACATGTTTATTGCTCACTAATCCAAGATTCTGAGGAAACCAATCCATATTTGAGAATTAGAAATAAATTTTGATACTCATGTTGGATCCAAAGGCTCTGAAAGCATTCAGCGTATTGGTAACAAGTTCTATGTAGTTCCTATCATCAGTTTTACTTCATTCATTGAATTTTATAACTCTATATTTCTGATTTGCTGACAGAGTGGAAGACCATCAAAGATACCAGCATACAACTCTAGATGATTAATCCTGGAAAAGCATAGCACAAGTAAATAAATTAGCCACCATACTCATCCAGAGCTTTGGTGAACTATTTTTTCAATTTGAGTTTGATGTGCAGTGGTGGCAAGAGTATCCTGCCACTGTCCACCAGAGGGTTGTTTATGAAGTTCCTTACTCTGCAAGGCAAGAATTCCTCCCATACAGTCTAGTTATTGTTACTGTAATGCTAAGCTCAGTCTCTACTATCCTACATGCATAGAAATAAGGGTTACTTGGAGATTCCAGGCTGTTGTTCCGACAAAAGCGACACCCTTTTTAGATCAACACAATCAACCACTCATGCTAATCATAAGGCATTGGTTCCAGCACGTATTCCTACTTTTAATACTTTCCATTCAGTGTAGTAGAATGAACGATGGGTAGGAATGAAAACTGTTTTTTGTTGTGCAGTAGAACACATTTCAGTGACGCTTGATACTTTCAATCTTCGAGTTTGTAGCGTGGCATGCCGGATTTGTGCATAAGCTGCACAATATCTGTCCAGTACATCAAGCCCTTCTCTTCAGAGAAAAAATATAGATACTGTTGATGTATGTTACTTCAATCAGGATGTTAACAGTTCGCCACGGACTTTTACAAACTGAGATCAGGAATTAGATAATTTATTTCCTTTTGGGGAAAGAAGTGGAGAATTATCATGAAAAAATACGTTTTCTTCTTCATTATCCTCAACAATGGAAGAATCGTCGTCACTTACTTTTTGGTTATTAGAAAATTGTAGCATTTTCTATCTAAAATCCATCTATCATAAACAAACTTTAGCTAAGTTTTGTGTTAGTTCATGTTTCTCTCTTGAAATCACTCATAATATTTAGGATGGAAGATATCCATAACTATTTAAATAACTCAAAACTAGTGATAAGATCTTTTTTCAAGTGTTTGTGGATGATGGGTTGATAATAATAAATGTTATTAAACGTCTAGAGCTCCAAGAAGAAATACATCTACAGCTGATGGCCAAATCTCTACAGCCAAAGAATTTAAACTAGTAAACAGGTACATCTTTTTTCTTTAGTTTTTTTTATCTTAAGATAATTATATAGAAAACCTAAATCCATTAGCAGGTTAAAAACCTTCAATTAACACGAATCAAGAGGAAATTTAAGTGAATTTTAGGAACCAACAACGTCGTCGGATTACTTGAATAAACCTCACCTATTGAGATACAGTAAATCAGTAGATACAGGAAATCTACAATTTAACAAAACGTTTATAAGCAGCTACCTAATATGTAGGATTATATTTAAATTAGAATTCCATGAATGATAATGATTTCGATTTCACTTTGAAGGGTAAGATAATTAAATGTAAATAGATAATCAGTTTGATATTATTGTGGTCTGTAAATAAGTATGTCAGTAGATGCGGATAACCAACGATGGAATAATTTTATGGAGATCAACAGCGCAAGTAATTGTCAAATATAAAATATCATGAAAATAAAAAGGACGAATTTTGTTTTAGAATGAAATTGTTTGAAGTGGAATGCATAATATATATATATATATATATATATATATATATATATATATATATATATATATATATATATATATATATATCATAAATGGCTAGGAAAAATACGTCGTGACCTACAGATTATAAAGTATTGTGTGGAAGCAAGCAATAAGGTAATTATGATATACTAGTACATAAGTGAAGAAAATATAGGGAAATATTTTTTGATATTTTTATAACTAAAACTTGTTTTAGTTATGAATGAGGACGTCTCAATCACCGCGAATATTTGTTCAGAACTTAATACAAGTTGATTCTGAGATATTCGCGATCATGCATCATAATTTAAAGTTACCTGATAATTTCCAACATAAGTATCGTAAAATGTAATTTTAAAAACGCAAAGTCATTCCCAAACTCCCACGCTTTATGGGGTCAAGGATTCACGTGCTTGATAATTAAGACAACTATGGACACGTTTTATGTAAATGGCTAATACTTGTTCATATCAGCTCGATCCAGTTGTGTGGTATAGTTAGGTGAATGCGCTTAATTGGGTCAATTTTGAATGTAAGTTCACTTCTAATTAAACCTAAACTAGAGATATGGGCTATAAAAATTTTCCTTCAAAATTGGAATGTGATTTATAATTTAAAGATAAGTATATCTTCGAGAGAAAACATACGAGAAAATGGAAAGGAAGAATAAAGTTCATTTTTCATGATAATTCTGTCCTTATTCTTCAAATTTGGTAATGCGTCAGAAAAGAAGATTAGGAGCAATTATACTATCCTCATTTTCTTAAAGATACATTCTCGAATAATGATAAACACAAGAATGAAAAAGATTTAGAGCTATTAAATAGAATAGTGGAAGCTATAATCATATGAATTTACACAAAGGTATTTATAGTGATGGCCTGTGCTAAAGCATAATTCCTTCTAATGAACACCAATTATAATAGGATTGTTAGTGAAATATTCGCATAATATGGAGTAAAATTAGTTATAATCATTTATTGCCAGTGATGTACGTTATATAACATCCGATCAATAAAAAAGTGCAATAAAATAGGAGTGGTGAATTGTACATTGCCTGGAAAAGAAATGCCGTTTGAAGCTCAAAAGGGTTCAACCCTAATTTTTTTACGAAACGAAAACCAATTGTATCTGAGATACCTAATCCATACAAGATATATATTGAGGTGCTTTTATGGAAAGTGATGTATTTGTAGAGGGGAAAATGTATAAAATTTCTTTGACTCTCTACCTAAATATATGACCTCATGGGCATGTAAGGAGCGAGATGGCCTACACTTCTCCCGAACCTGGATTACACATTCCTCACAATAAGTTTCATGAGAGCACTCCATCTAAAAACGCTGCCTCCACTCAGTGTGCGGATTTCGTGGTAACATAAAACTACCTGAAGGCCACGAGACATTGTGTTTTAACTGAAAATAAAACGCCGTTTCACAATGACACGCAGCATTCGATTCCATTCTTTCTTATCTTATCCTTTTTGCCCCCCTCCCCAAAGGGCTGACCCGATTCTTACCATGTAATCAGAGTGGGCGAGAATGAAACACAGGTTTTCTTCCTATGCAAAGCAGACTGGTTCCCGTAAACAACGCACTCATTTACCTTAGTCTAAATATGTAAAGGTACTCAACATAAGACAATATTGATATCGTCTCTGATTTTGGCAGCCACCTCGATCCTAGGGCCTACATCAAACTCTTGAAGGAGTGGCCTTGCCTTAAACACAAAAGGCTTAGAATATGATTGGCGTTTTACGGTGCCCTTGCCAGCGTCGAAGTCAATCGGCAATGGAATGAGTACCATATGCGAATTAAGTAAGGGAAAGCTTGCGTGTGTAAGTGCAAAATGGACCTACACTTTGTAAAAAGAACGTCATCTAAACATCAACGAGCGGATGAGCAGAGGCACCGCTCGAAAGCGGAGATTAGGATCAGGAATTGATACCATCTTTCGTAATTAATAATAGCATACAGACACATAAAACTTCCACACGTAGTCTAGCTTAGGAAGGGAAAAAAGTGGTAAAATTTAAAGAAGTAGACCTATCAATATCCAGGTGTCAAACATAACGGAACGAAATATTTGAATCAGGCGATTACAAAAGGAATTAAGGCTGCGAATATGGGCCTCACATGTGAGGCGTCTCTCAAAATCAAGACAATATAAGGGGTGCTCCTTGATCCCATTAAGTTGAGTGAAATGAATTCCCGAATGGGACTTCACTCCCTTTTAAATAAAAGCGAAACCCATGCGGTTGAGCATAGCGAGAAATGCGTTTCACTGCATGTTGCATACTTGGCAGCAGATATCTGGGCAGCATCTAACGAAATCGAAAGGTTATCCCTATCAGGCTGTTTCTTAGGCCTCTTATAAATGAAAAACTTGGCAAAGTGCTCTCGATAAAGGGCGGCTTTGCATATAGCAATATCCAGAATGAGTAGAGCTTTGACGTGGAGGGAGACTTGCGAATTTCTAGTATGCAGGAGACAAGTGGAAAGCTATCCCAAAATAATCTAAATTAACATTACCCAATTTTTCCATCAACTGTTATTTAAAATAATTGGACAGAAACCAGCCGGAGTTGAGCTGTTTCTATCTAGCAACGAAAATCAAGCACAAAAGACATTTTGCTATGATTACGGGAGGATACTTTCATTCCAGATTCCGATAAGCTAAATTAACAAAAAGGAGATTCCTTACTCATCATGATGTTGTTACAAGACCTTCCTGATAGATTCCATACCATGGACGGTATCCGCGAACAAAATAAGAGTGGAGCTTATCCTAAATATGTCTGTGAATGGTTTCCAGCCTATACAGGTACAGTCCACTCGGTGTTCTTTAGCCAGTCTTTGACAAGCTGTAAATGCTGGTAGAGCATCAGACTGGCAAGAAAAGACAAAAATTGAAGAAGCAAAAGACACGGCCACAAACACACGGTCCGTACGAGATATCTTTCGTGTTAATTGAACATACGTATAATTGCAAATAAAAGCGGCAGGCGTGGTTAGAAATATGCTGGATCATGCACCTTGTTTGAAGAAATTCACACACGATGAATACGTTTGAGCGTCGCTTAGACGAATATCTGGAAATTGAGTGAGTGGAAATCGGCCAGTTGTTCTACGAATGGTTGTAAGGCCTACGCAGAAGAGGGTGCCAAAGAACTCAGGTCTTCATTACATGACAAAATAAGATCGACTGAGTAATATACAGAAGCAATCAATTCCTGAAATGGAAACCACCGATAGCTGATCAGAAAAAATGTTTAAGTGTGAAAATGACAAATTACTAAAATGAAGATTATCGACCACTTCACAAACAAAATCGTCTAGTGGGTCAATAGAGCACAGGAATAGATTTAGGCCAAAAAATTCAGTGATTTTCGGACAATATGAAAATTCATCAACATTTATGACACTAATCTCTAACTCTTCGATCAGATTCTCAAGGTCCTAGACATTACGGACCTTATCGAAGATGAGAAATGGCTTGACAACTGCGCCACGATGCGTCGGAAGTACATCAAGTCAATATCAGCTTAAGGTGGAATATAACCTGAAAGAAGATTGTACCAACACTATATCCAGGTATCGATCCATTATTAGTGCCTGAATAGAGGTATTTAGCCAGAAACGCACCACATCTTGTTGTGGTGAGGTTGCAATAACCATTTATCCCCGGATGGTTGGAAGGTGGGCACATACCCTACCTAACATTCTTTCCTGAGAGACAAACAAATATATTACAGTTGTAAGAGTTTACAACAGATTGTTTAAAGGAAACTGCCCTCCAGGTCCAACTCAAAAGAGATGAAAGGCATCTAGAATATTCAGGGCCCCACATGCAATCAACCAAAAATTTACCATTGGCTGTTAAAAAAATTGGGCTTGTCTCTAAAGGTGTTGGCTGCATATATTTAAACTCAGGAGATCTCGAGGGGCCAACTGATGTTGCTTTTGCGAGTAGTGAATCATTCCAGGGAGTATTTTTCTCAATTTGTAGACCGTTTCGAAAAATTATTGAGACGGCTGTTGAAAAGTCTTAAGCAGTGAGTCACTGAGGCGTAAGGTGAATGTTTATCTCCTTGCAGATATAAGAGAGGCGTAAGAAAGTCACTCTACTCGAAGTTTAGGGAGTCTCTGGGAAAGCACACGGGGGCCATGGATATCGATAAAATTTTAAGCCTAACAATCCGATGGTTGGCCAGGAAGCGGTTAAAGAGAAACATCTTTTTCAATTAAAGTGGTGATATTGAAACCCCCTCCACCAGACAAAACCATACTGTGGGTTGTATCGCCGACCCCATCACGTTAGAGCACACAAAGTTCCAAAAGATTTAGACCAAATTAAGGAAAGGGCGAATTGGTGTGGTTTATCTCTATTGTCCCACCTATCACGCCTATCCTTTCATTAATTTTCGTAACTTTCATGTGCTTTAACTTTATTTTCCTTTAAAGAATTAAATTCACGCATGTCCTGCAACTTAAATCAACCAAAAGCTGCCCAGTAGATAGCGCTCCTCAAATGATGCAGTTCCAATTTTAACAACCACAACTGTAGTTGCGACAGAGTGGATTCATTACACTGTCATTCCAGTACTCGCCAAAACTACCAGATTCAAAATTCTTTCATATTACAGAGCAAGGGGCAAGTCTGATGAATTTTAGTTGTATTGGCATCAAACTAGCTAGAAAAACCCGACTCCATAGCCAGTGTAGCCTTATGCATCGAAAAATGGTTAGGGGAAAAATCAGACCAATTTTTCTCACCTTGAGGGGGTTATAGGTGTTGTTTATAGATTTTTCTAAGTCTCTCTTCCCATGTGACAATATGAAGCACTTTTAAGTCTTCAAACCGCAAAGGTAAAAAAAGGGGAGATATTCTTATGAAAAGTGTGGCAAAAAGAGAAATCAGGAATGAAACATCTTCCCCAGATCCTTTCAATGTTTTATTAATCTCACTGAGCCGAGCAGTGAGTCAGGAGCAAATCTGGATAGAACGATGTACTCAATATGGTACCAGGCGAAGCAGACTACATATTTTACCCACTTTCTGTTTTATACAACCCTGAGTTTCATTTAGCATGTGTATAAGCGAAAAGCTAGTATGCCTGTTCAGCCAGTGCAGATAGCCTGGCACGTGAAGCATAGGGCTCGTTTCAAGAAATTCCTACCTGTGAAGAGGAAGCAAAAAAATTCAAAACATTCTCGACGTTTTTACGAAATGAGGAAATAAATACGTCGCTGATAATGAGAAAAAGGGTATACGGAGGTCTCATTACTTCCAGCAACTTAACGTGTTTTTGTGACACTATATCTATAAAAGATAGTATCCGAATTTTGCAAAGCGTCGAACTTAATGTATCAAGCGGTAGCTTAAAAACAGCTCGGCCAAATAAGAGCGATAGGCCCGGAGAAGCATTTTAGTTTTCAACAATGGTGGGGTAGGAGTGAATTCAACATCCACTTGGACTTGTTGCCATATATTTACAACGGCATGGCTCAACTATGACACTATATATGTAAATGTGCTCCATGAAATAGGAACTCACCTACGCGAGTTTTACCTTATTTAAACAGTATTTTAGTCGTAAACCATAAGGTTTTAGTTCATAGTTTGCGTTATTCTTTTGCATAGCTACAAATATTTTTAGTCGTGGTTAAATTGAAAGCTGTTGGCGAGAGAGGGACACAGTGAGCCCACGTACACAGCATACCATTCACTTTGAAGGAGGCCCAGACAATTTTTGTCTCCCCTGTTACAAGAAAGCTCTCAAAAGGGTGCTTGTGAAAGGTCTAAGTCACTGCCCTGAAAATTAGGCTGGATTAATTACACGACCCGTGGATGAAATAAGATAGGCAAGGTAAGAATTCACGCAGCAAATTCAGGTTTTGAGCTAAAAAATGTCCCGTTTGAATTCCAAAGGTGGTAGTAACTTCATTGTACGGGTAAAACAAAATGTTAAGCTGAGAATAAGTGTTTCCTAGCCTTCGGAGTTTAAAAGACAAATAAAATATTTAGAGTCAACCATGTCTAGGAGAGCTCTATTAAGTAAAGTTCACATTTGGATTGATGGTCGTAAAAGCGGACAGAGGGGAAAATCATGAGCTTGTCTAAATAAAACAGAAACCAGTGCAGTTCTTTGCAGAAACACAGCGGCTCCAGTGTTATTTAAACAAGCTGTGTTTCAGAACCTTATTTAGGGTGGACGCTGTAAGGTAGAGTTTGGAAGCACCTCAAAAGAAAGCGATAGGATAATTCGGTACTGGATAATTCGGTTCCTGGAAAAATTCATTACAGGTATAAATTAAAATATAAATAAATTGAAGTAGACATAAATAATATATATATATATATATATTATGGAACAATTGTCTTCATATATCTATTGTATAAAAATGAGTTAAAACGACTTAGCTATTTTATGCTAATGCATCTTAAAACTTTATCTTATGTGATATCCTTTTAAAAAGGTAAATTTTTCTTTTATTCTCTCAATCATAATTAATTACTAACATTAAAATATATTTTTTACTATTACGATACTTTTGTTTTTGAGGATTTTTTCTTCCCGACGTAAATTCTGAGTTTTAATTTTTGCCAGTATTATTTTCTTATTTAATTACATCAATCAGTGCCTCAATCTCCCGATAAATAGGTGCGACTGACTTTGCAATATTCGATGATATGTGTTCTTTTCTGATAATTGTCTGAGTTGTCTCTGTTATGATGCTCCCATTAACGTTCCACGATAACATTGCAAAGGAAACCTAGCGTATTTGCTTCGGTGTACTCATTTAAAATAAATTTTTAGTAGCCTTTTCAAAATGACTTAATATAATTTCTGTCCCTTCAAAGTTTACATTAATCACAAGTCTGAGAAATCTTTACTGCTATCATTTTGGGATTTTTCAGGAAAGAGAGCAAATATTCTTGGTAAACTAAAGTTTAAATTTGAATATGTAACACAGACATTTGAGAAAGACAACTCTTGAATGTATTTTAATCTCTCCAGATTTAGTCAACTTTAAAGCCTCAATGATTTCATAAATCCTAAATATTAAATTTAGTTTAAGCATTTCAGATGTATGGTGTTTAACATTTCAGGATCAATTTCCATACTTCCAATAGAATTTAAAATATTTAAAATTATTTGTAGTACTTAAAATTTTCCTCGTAAATTAGTTCTTATTTACTCTTTCAGAATACACACATTTATAAGATGCTATCGGAAAAGCGGATGGTTGGGAATACTTAATTTAAAATAATAGCAAGTGCGCAGCAGCTAGTAATGGTTACAGCAGGATACTAAGTGTTTCCAGGAACAATTTTCATACCGCCGATACACATTAGACCTGAATGAATTAATCAGATTGTTCGTGTAAAGGAGGTGGCTATAAAGCTCTGCCAGTTACATTTAGGCATTATGTCATCTCATAGGTAATTCAGCCTTTATTCTCTTGAGAGTCTTTAAACTCAAAAGTGAACCACGTTAAGGAAAATTAATAAAATTTAATTAAGTTATTTTGAAAATAACCATAGAATAAAATCCCATTACGTAATTGTTTAAAAAATCACTAAAAAACGACATTTCTCTCATTACACAGTGCATCGTCATTTAGAAGAAATGGGCAAGGATTTAGGAATGTGACAATCGTGAAAGCAAATCTTGTCTCGACTAAAAGTTAGAATATTTCTTCACTTTTATTGCTAGAGAAGACGAAAAATGGGTAATACAAAATCAGATTGAGCGGTATAGATCAAAGGATAGTCATGAGGGAAAATCAATAACCCAGCAGAAACACAGAATATTCTGTTATGTGCAGGGTGAAATATTTATTACCAAATCCATTTTAAACTTCTTAACACAAACAAGACTATTATTAAAGTAAATCTATCCGTTTTATTCATCACTAGAAGAAAAAATGTCAGCTTTATTTCATTGAAGGAATATGCTTTATCATCATAAGAATCGCCACCTCATATCTGAAGAGGTGCCTTACAAAAATTTAACAAATTCGATTTGGAACTAATGAGTCAACCTACATACTTATTAATAATCCCTATCTGAGTACTATCTTTTAAGAATTTAGAACATCACTTAAACAGGATGAAGATTCAGAAACAAAAGAAGTCTAAACAACTTTACAGAGCTTTTTCAAATCAAAGTCCAAATATTTTTACAGAAATGGTAGTTAAAGGTTACCAGAAAGATGAAGACAGATCGAAGAAGCTAGTGGAAATTATATTCTTAATAAATTGATAATATTTAAATAGAAATGACTTATAATAGTTCTTTGATTTATTTCCTTAAAATAATGATAAATATCGAGAAAATGCCACATTGCTTATAAGATGATTTAATGGTTAGTGAAAAATACAATGGGACATGTGGTATTGTAAATTATCTCTATGCAGTTGTTCATTAACTCAAAGTGAAATTAGTTGCATTTATAAGAGGGATAAGAAACAGCTTGGCAATACGGTGTTATAGAGACACTCCAGATCATGTTAGCACATTCTTCGGGTTCCACTTCCGTATAAACTATCGATTCTGCATGCGGTTGTGTGGAGCTCTCTCTACTCAAATAGGGCAGAAAGCGAGAACCACGTAATGACTTGTCCTCTTTGTTCAATTTCTTACCTCTGAAAAGGTATATTTGGATGCGTGCTTACCATTATTTTCATAAGATGGAAGCTCTCCACGATACCGTATGGCCGCACGTTATCTTAGGACTTTTACAAATTAAAATTACTGTGGCGAAATAGTGCCTTCAAGATAATGCCTAGCTAATATCACTACTTTTCAGATGAAAGAAAGAGATTCTACGTAGATGGTAACAAGCGAAAGACGCACTGTGCAGAAAACAAGAGAGTTTGCTGCTGTCCAGTCAACAAGCTAACTCAAATCAAATTTACCATCTTCTCCCTTAACTTGCATATATAATGATATCTCCTGTGCCTTAGAATAACAACCAACTTTGCCTTTTTCCATGAATCGTGGAAGATTCTCCTTTACCAGATTCTTGGGAATTAAATAGAAGAAAGGCTGAGCCTCAGCCATCTAGATTTCGAATCATAGCCTACGGGATTTCGACTGAACTAGCCGTGTTATTCGCATAATAAATGAGAGTGGAAAGCAATTACTTCTCTAGACATTGCTCATTGAAGTGGTTTCCCATCTGTAAGTAAGATTTAATTAAATCCACAGCAATGGATAGTCTTACTTTTCCTGGCTTGTGCCTGCTAAGAGGGCAAAAGCAAAATACCCACCCTCCATAAACCCTGGGTCAGAGAAAATGACAGGGAGGTGATAGATAAACATAATCCAAATGTATTTAGCACACTTACACAATATCCAAATGTTTTTATCACATTTACGCACATTTGCAAAATTGTGACCCCTCATATATGCACGCAATGAAAAGAGAATCTGGCGCTAAACTGAAGAAATTCACAAAGGCCTAAATCACACTCATGGCACTTACAACGCTTAAATGTACACAAATCGATTTAAATGGAATGTTTGACGCATAAGGATTATGCACTCGGTTAATATATCCTGCAATTATTTTATTAACTCTATTATAAATAATTATTACACATTCTTACAATGCTCAGTTAACGAGTTAGAAAGCAGGTTCCAAGTTTAGCAAATTTAAGCAGCATTCGTTATAGTTTGTCGTTAGATGAATTGTCAAAATTGGTTAATAAGCCATACATAGGTGGCATACCCTCTGTTAATCTGTCTTATATTCACCTCCACGTCCAAAATAAAGAAAGTCTCCAAGGCCAAATGAACAATTTTCAAATTCCGATAAAATTTTAAATTTGAAATTCCCCAGGTTGTTTATATTGATTAACAATGTTCATTCGAACTATAAATCATAAAATATTTCACTATAAACGTAAGTTATCTAATGGATCAATCCAGGTGCTGTAGATAAATTGTAAGATCAAATATTATGATAGAACGGGATAAATTTTAAATGATTTTTAAAAAATCAGCAATATTGTTGCAAATTCTAGCTGATTTCCCTAATTATGTATATTCTCCTTTCTAGCATAAAATATGAACAACGCACGGGAAGTATTGAAAAGGGCTAGCTTTAGTGTCAAAACACGAGCACAAACGCTTTTTTACAAGTGCGAATGAGAGTTAGCCAATTTAGTATTTCAACAGACCTATCAAGAATATCAAGGGAACCCATAATGACGAGCTCGAGATTCCCTGAACCTATTGCGGATGTTTTTACTAAGGAAGATACATTTTTGTTACTTACATTATAAGAAGGAATAAGTTTTAATGAAGAATCTATACTTTCAAATTTCGAAATTAAGGAAAATAATATAATCTTTTATTTTAAAAAAAGACAATTTTATTAATATAAGATGTAAGTTTATCGTACACTCGTAAGGTGGCTCGATATTATAATTACTTTGATTTGTAAATTCTAATGGTGCGTAAAGGTACGTGCATTAGAAGTACTCAAGAAGCAAATGGTAGTATGTTAAAGTAATGAAAAACTAAACCCCGGAGAAAGAACGACTTTTATAGTTACAATTGCAGGACTAGATTCGTAGAACACGTTCGATCCTTTAGCTTTACAAAGAATGAAAAAAAATTACCTTAACACATTACTTATATACAAAATGAAAGGGAAAAAATAAACTAACGTCAAAATAGAGAAAGAACGACACGCATAAAAAACGCAGAGGCAATATTTATAATGAAGGGCCTGCTCTTCTTAGGGTTAAAGCGATAACTATTTGGAAGGCTATAAGGGACCTAAGCTCGGGAAAAAATTCTAAATTCCCTTTCACAGATTAAAGTTTGAGAGAGACTCGTTTAGTCTGCACGCGAGTACAGGTCATTTGATCCAGTCATTTGAGAGAAAGGTTTACTCCGTTTTGTACAATCGACAAGCTTGGAGGGTAGGGATAACTTAGATATAAGGAAGAGTGGCGTAGGTAACTAAAAATAATTTTTCCTATTAAGTTAATCTTTTGTTTTTATTAATTATCAACGTGTAAACTACGCTAAATACTAGTGTTAAAAAAGTAATATTGAAATGCTGCACGGTCCAATAAAAACAGAAGTATGTAAATAGAATTGGTTTAGACAGTGAGGGGGGATGTTGCAGCGTGATGAGCAGTTATCCTGTAACTTGTAGTGATGCATTGGATGAGAAAGAAGTATAGGTTATTATATAAATGGAAATATTCCTGAATATTAAGAAAATATGTGGCTATTACTTAATGTAGAAGAGTAGGGGAGATATTGGAGTTAAATTTGATAGCGCTAATTCCCTTTCAAATCATCTCTTCTAAATAATTGTACATGGCTTATCCTTATTTGGAAGGGGGTGAGAGTATGGTTATCCAAGTTTTGCTGCACCTTTTTTTGTCGTAACTTTTACCTATTTTTTTAGGTGATGTTTTTAATGGCATTTTATTTACCTATTTATCTACTCATGAGAAATACTTTGCACAAAACTCTTAATTTTGAGGTTGCAGCTCCTACATTCTCGCTCCAGTTAACTTCATCATAAAAGCCATTGACTGGGAGGTTGCCCAATCATTTGCTGAAATATGGTTAGATTATTTTAAACTCAGCAGCTCACCAAATAATAACATTTAAATGCTCTGATTCCCTTATGTCATATTTGATGGTATTGTTTAAGTAATGGTAAACTTCGACTTTTTTGGTATCGAACTAACAAAAACTCATTTTCCTTTTAATATTAAATCATAGTTAATTACTTAAAACGAGTTTATAAAGTGAACATTTTTTCTCTCTTAAAGGTCTGTTAAGTAATCTTGTATGATTAGAGATTTTACGCTCCACAGAGAGTGATAGATGCTTAAAAATACCTGATCAAACACAAAAAATAATGTAAAAACTAAATTAAAAAATATTAGAAACATGCCTCAAATCTTGAAGTTTTGCAGAAAGAGGAATAAAATCGACAGACAAAATAGAGATAATTAAAGCAAATAACATCAAGAGAAACAAAGTACAACAATAGAGACATATATAATTAGTAATACAAGTTAATGCACCAGTGCCCAGGGAAAAAAACACTCCTGCAATAAAATTGTAAATATAAAAGGCTAAGAGAATATGCATTTTATTTATTAAAAGTTTTTATTTGAAGAGTCTTTCAAGAAAGACTGGTTTTGAAGTATAATAGAAAGGATGAAAGCAAAAGATACTATGGGGGTGCCTCGATTTCTCGGATGTATTCGCCATTTTCAATCACAGTTAACGTCTATCTAAATACCAGGAAGGTATTTTTAAAGCCAGTGGACATGCTGTACTCGTACCCATCATCTAAATCACAGTCTGATAATATCTATCCCTATTTGACCTCTTTTTCAATTGCTAAGAACCTTAGAAATCTTATATACATATAGCTCATCATTATGGAATAGCTCCCTAACAAAATTGAAGTGTTATTCTTATCTAATCTGTATGTTTCTATGGTTCAAATTTTGCAAATTTTAAAATCTTTTAGGTCACCTTTAATATCTAAATATCTTTCAAATTCCATTTTGCTAATGTCTGCAAATACTCCCTCTGCTTTCGCAGTCATCTTTCCTTAATCCGCTCTCACGTCGATGCCTATATAATGAGATTGACATTTATAAGCATAAGCTAAAAGAAGGCTGAAAATAAATTACTTAGGATTGCTACGCTTTTCGGCGCCAATACCCGCGAAGAATAATCAAGGTCTATAAAGTTTTACTTGTTTATTTATTCGATTGCCACGATTCTTGGAAATATTAAATCGTTTACGTCATGCTTACTGAAACACTTGCAGACAGCTTTGTTAAAACCAATCCTGAAAAACCTGAAGTAAATATAACTGTTAGGTATTATTACAAATGAAACTTGCTGTAAATAAATCCCTAATTTTCTTCGGTTCCCATTATGGAATGCGTTAAATATCTTACCCTTTCAAGAATAGTTTATTTTCTCTTAAACTAATGTTCCTAATGTCTATACACACTCTCTGTTTCTCATTGAACTTAGCTTTTATCCACCTACGCTTTAACACAAATAGCTGCAACTTTGCAATCTGTAGCGTGAGCTTACACTGCCCAACCTTTAAAAGAATGCTCTAAAAAAGACACAATATAAATTAACAGAACTTTTTTTAAAAAGATACTTAATATCACACTAAATTTCAAATATGAGAACTGGCTGGCCAATTTTCTAACAAAGAGATAAGCACGAGTAATATACGACGGTATGCTATCTAAAGTTCATCAGCTACACAACTGTGTCACAGCGGGATCCCTAATCGCATCCATCCTTTTTGCCTTTTTTCTTCCCTAGATCTCCATCCTTTCGGCCAACAGCACACACTAGAGATAAGCGAATGACATCGCATTCTTGCATTTCACGCAAGCAGATCGCATTCTACAATAATTGTCCACAAAAAGAACCGGACGCTGGCTATCTTCAAAATAGGTTTTTTAATTCTTTTTATAACCTACAACTCCGCTTTTGCATCAATTTAGAAAATACGTGACTCTCTTAAATAAAACAAATATAGCAGTCGATGTTTCACTAGATAGGGGACTAAATTTTCATAAATACTTAAGAAATATAGCAACCAAAACTAATACAAATATAATACACTTCCTCCACACACATAAACAATATTTTGTCGTAGGCTGTCACTTGCAAGCAAAAATAACATCCTATGGGTGACCATCAATCATGTGGGTTTTCAGATGGTTGAGAAAGCCCAGTCGTGACCTGCTCCCTTTCTAACACGTCTCGTAGATGCTGCTGGCAGGAAGTTGTCCCGCTTCACTAATTTGATAGCTTTTGCATACCTACGCTATCGTCTCGGCTATTTGTAGTCACGTGGGAGTAGGGTGGTTTTAACCATCTCCACCTTCCGGTGGGCAACACGTCGCAAGCCAGGGCGATCTCCGGTGGAGGTATCCCATGAGTTAATATTAATATTGCTTTTCTTCCTATAGGATTTCAATGTATCCTTCTATTGCCTATTATGCACTCCTGTCGTGGGGGCGCCAGTTTTAAATTCAGAAAACAAGACCAACCGAGGCAGTTTTGTCTCGCAAATTCAAGAGAAATTACCCGAACATTTAATTGATATTTGTTTTCGTTCCTCCCAGGAAATGTGTAGGATACTTTGGAAACATCTTTGGTGGATAGGCTCGAGTGACCTCACATGACGCCGGTATGTGCTCCATGCTTGGCTACGCTAAAGTACTACCCTGAGGAGCACAACATTGTATACTATGATATTTGCCTTTGTTCTCAAGCCGCGATTGCCAAAGGCCATTGAATTTAGTTTCTGGAATGATGCCCTAGCGTTGTGGAGGGGATGTTCCATTTCCTTGTCGATGTTTGCCTTCACTGAGAGGAGACTGCGAAGATACGGGAAATGTTCCACATATTCAAGTTGCTCTCCTTCTGGGGTAATTGGAGGAAGATTGTATGACCTTGATGGTGTTAGCTGAAATACGCTTTTAGTCTTCTGGGTATTAATCTTCAGACAAAGCTTTCTGTAATTGTTGTTAGATGCACTCACTGATGCTTGTATCTCTTCAAGAAAGTGGGCGATGATCGTGCAGTCCTCGGGTCGGCATACTGAAGTTCAGATACCCTAGTTCTCCGCCCTCTCTTCTGGTAAAGTATTAAAGCTTCCTCCACAAATACAAGTAATATATCCGTGCCTTACCGCATGGCACCCAAACCCCGCACATATTAACTTCAGTAATGTACAAAAGAAAAAAAAAGCAGTCCGTGTCTCAACAGATGTACCATAAGTACGTCTTGAACCATCAAATACCATGACACAAAAAAAAACCATTTCGCTTTGCTGGAAACAATTTCTCCATTGTAAAAGAAACCCAAGCCGCCCATGACACTACATAAAAGACCAAAATCATCATTCATGTAAAATGCGCAAAACCTCAACGACATAGTCTGCCAAGACGATCCAAGAAATCCCTCCATACAAAAACCATTCGACACTTACCCCCAAATCTATCTACATACACATAAGACAGCAATTAAAACAATCTCTGGGTCCAAATCACCCAAATCTCTCACACACTTGCACACATTCTAAAGAACACGAATATATTCCAAAATTCAATTTAACGTGCCTGCTATGAGAAAGTAAAATTCACATGTTTCCTTCATGTTCTTAATGGTGTAAAACCGCGTGACATTTGAAATGGAATAAGAAACCGATTGCTGCATTTTTAAAAGTTTGCTTGTATATTGTTTGGTACTGCTTAATGGTGAATCTATATTTTGGGCTTTTGGGGATTCTGACTTCAAGATATTTGCCTTTCGATATTATAACGTTTTGGATTTGGACTTTTGTGATTATACCCAGCATCCGTCTTCCTTCATGTCGCCCTCATCTCAGCAACCAACTCTAGCCTTTTTATGAATGAGATAACTCAGCCCACCATCCAATCAGTCCATCAAAATATTTAATTTGATTACCTGTCCAATACATCCCGGTAGGGAAATCAATATCCAACCATAAGAACAGATACCCCATTCGGGTACAACAACGCTCAGATGTGAGGCGGTGTAACCCTATTCTTTAAACCCTCTTCACCTTTCTCCACTCGACCCGCTGGCTACCAGACACCTTCTCAAACCACAAGAAGTAGGAAACAACCGATTTATGTGCCAGCGAGCATAACAATACGAATGGGAGGAAACCACGCGCAATAACAATGTTTAAACATGCACTATTTCCTCTAAGATTTGGGATCTAGTTTTGCGTAAGAGACGAAATTATAGGAGCTGCGACCAAAACCCATAAGATGATTTTAGGGATAAGTGAAAGACGCTCTGAGAAGCGTCATTATAGGATAGAGACTTAATATAGAAGCCCTCATCCCCCAACTTCCCGTACCCCCAGTGGGTCGGTGAAGTATTTATGTGGATAACTGGAGAAGAACGTGGAAGATCAAGTTAGATATCGACAAAACGATGACAGGCGTCAGCCCGTCACTCACGGTACAGAACCTTGGAAAATTTTATTCTGCGCTAGTTTTTGGTAGTCACACCGAAGATTAGCCCCTTTTGCATCGAGGATCACTCTTATACATCTCTCGTCAGAGAAACCTCCTATCTTGGTTTTCAACAAAAAACAGAGATAATGCACGCCATTGAAGAAAACCCAAAGTAAACTCCCTCCATTCTTCAAAGGATTTACTGTATATCATCGCTCGTCAGTGCGAAGCATCTCAAGATTAAACTAAAGATTGGAAAAAGCCCACTTTCACGGTCCCGTTGCTTAAATCATCTGACTAAGACAACGTGCCTAACGCAATCCACCTCGCTCACGGAAATCACCTGTGGCTCCAAGTCAGTCTCCCCGCTAGACAAACGGCTGGGTGTCTCCGACCACACCCACGCGTCGAACCGCAAACCACTTCCCCGTCTTTATAAAATCCATCGACAACGTCATCCTGCAGCGGATTCACTTGTGTTATTTTTTTTAAAGGTAAAGAAATTCATATATTTTTGTGTGTCAATTAGCGTCCAGTATTAAAGTGAGCTTGGGGGTTAACCATTACTTTATATTCATTTGTTTTAAATCCGTAATTATAACATAGACTCGTTAATTTTTAGATGCATAGGTTGTTTTTAATATTTTACTTTTTTATGTTGTAATTAAAGATATAATTTGGTTAGAAGTGTTTAACTCAATCCTCGCAACACTGCACATGACAATAGAAACCCTCCCTGATTAAAGAAGTAAAGCTAAAGATTAAATAGAGTAAAAGCATTATAGCACTCTTAGAGAAAATAAAATTACAGAGTTATTGAAGTACGTAACAAACCTCCGTACACCAACACAGCCCTTGTACCACAACAATCCCAATCGAATTCTACGATCATGTCATCCAGAAGCTTAAACTCCTACCGGCAAGGCCTTCAATATTGCTTGATATTTAAAAGCTTAAGACCATAAATCAAGAAATCAGTCACCATTTTTCCAATAAAACTTTACAATTAAACCACCACCCATACTAAATGGTTAATCGCACACTCACCCACCAAATTATTAGGCATCAGCTTAGATCTATACATAAACTTTTATGCCCCAAAAAACAATTCCCCAAAGACCATATCCATCGAAACACCACAAAATACTCACAAGCAGAATGTTGTGTCAAAAAAACAATACTGTACATACACTATAGAGCAAATTTTGAAAACAATTTTCGTCTTTTAAAATACTTTGGAAAATATGCTGATTAGGCAAGTTAAATTTCCTTGCTACATAAAGTCATGCATTTAATATATTTTATAATTCCATATGAAACAATTGTATATTCAAGAAATTACACTGAATAAACTAACAATAAAATACTGCCGAGTGCAAAATAAGAGAACGATCATTCATAGAATTGCTTAGCAAGCAAACATTAGAGAAACAATGGAAGATTTTCCAGGATTAAAGTTAGAACAGATAATATGAGGTGTTGAACCCTTTGTTTTATATTAATTCGGAGCAACGATGACCAAAAGACCTCATGTTCCTTGCAAAGTTCTCGAGTTATTTTGTTACATTCTTGCTTAATTTTCTAAATAAATCCGTCAAAGTTGTAGGCTTTCGGGTTGAAACATTTTCTCCAATATCCTTTTTGGTGTTTCTAATTGGGTTCTGGCCCGGAATCTAAGCAGGTTACTTACTTTATTACTTTAATATCTTCTCTTTAAAAATAGTATTTTACTCGATTTGAAGTATGGCTTGGCGAACTCTCCTGCATAAACACTGACTGGCTCATAGTTGCTCGGAGTGAAGCTCATGGTATTGTATGAGTTGTAGGTACATATTCGCATTTAGCGTTCCAATTATCATCACTAGAGGAACAACAAATTTAAACGAAAACACTTCGTTTACCATGACGCCACCTCTTCCATACTTGGCCGAGTTTTTAACACATCTAGAGATAGGTCTGTCACCTCCTACATGTCTAACAAAGCGTCTGCCATCAGATCCAACCTAATTAAGTTACTTTCGTCGCTGAAATGAATTGTGTCACAAACTTCATCCCTCTACACAACATGAGCTTTAGCATATTCGTGTCTCGCCTTCGGTTTTTCTATTCGATGATCGGTTTTGATGCTGGAGAACGAGGTTTAAACCTAATGCATTTAGACGATGGTACAAGTGAAACGGCTCATCTCTTTGAAACTATTGGCCTAAATGTTCTAGAAATTCCTCCTGTTGGATCGAAGTGATCCTTTAGTCAAGCGCCTAATCGCTCGGATAGTGGTCTTCTCGGATGGTGGTTATGCCGACTGAACAAAGGTACAGGAGATTTCTAGGTTTTATTTTCATTCTATAACTTCAGAACTCACGATATTACACTATTGAACCTTCCTCCACCTATTGAAATCGCCAAAAGTGTCTTTCCCAAAGCTTTCAAGCGAAGAATTATATGACAGAACTCTGGATTTACTTTAATGTATGGAAGCATATCTGCAGACAGAGTACGACCACAAAAGTGGTTGCGCAGTTCTTACTTACTGAGCAGAGTGTTGCCAGATGATTAAAAGAAATCCTAGAAAGTTCGTAAAAGATTTGTTTCCTACTTTGCATGTGTCATTATTTTATTTTGTTAGTTTATTTAGTATAGTTTCTTGAATATAGGATTCTATCATATAAAATCTTCATAAAATATATTGAATGCATTTATGTATCATGGAGTACTTTTTTACCTACTGATCATATATTTGAAAATATTTGAATAAAGGTAAATCCTTCTCTTATTTTGCTCGTTAGTGTAGTTCATACAGTATCTTTCACTTAAGTCCAAATTGTGAAAGCCAGTTTGATCACCATCCATATTTTGTTTGAAAAAATAATGTTTCAACAATCCACTTAAATAAAATTTTCTCAAGAATCTCTTTTAATAAATATCGCAGTGCTTATTTGATTTTCCTTCGTTTATTATATCTCATCTTTTAAAAGAAAATTTTAAAATGTCGTCTGTAAATCCAGTCCTTAAAGTTTTTCCCTCAAACTAATGTTGAGAGCTCGAAATTGGATTTATAACTGGATTTTAGCCGAAATGAATAATTCATGCACCTTTTCTAGTAGAGAAATTTTCCTAATTTGCTTCTAAAATTCCTACACTTCCTTAACCTTGATCGTGAAAGAATTGTTCCTAAGATTTCCTTTTCTATTGAACTTAGTAAATAAAACTATAGAAAAGATATGAATTAGTTGCCTTGCTTGAATGCAGTAGAAAGCTTTGACCTTTAATACCCTAATTGATAGCATTTCCCTTCAAATGTGTCTTGGAAATTGAAAAAGAAGTAAAATTGCTACTACTAAGTGCTAAATGTCCGCTTTCTTATTGGTTCTCCTTTTTATCTCTTAGTTCCACGTGTTCAATCCACAGGTCTAGATTTGTTAATTAAAGATAGGTGATTTATGGTTCAATTTTGTTAAATAATAGTTAAATTATTGTTGCAGTCTTATTTATACACTCAGTCAGACATTATCCGGTGGTTAAAGTAAATATTTATCTATCTAAAAACAGATGGTAAAGGAAGGTAATTCTCAATTTTTTCTCATTATCACTATCAATAATATGCTTAACAATGAAAGTAACTAAAAAATTACATTATTGTTTTATAATACCACATTATTTATTCCCGATTAGTTACGTCCTCATTCCGCCCGCTGAGTCCTCATTCCGCCCGCTGAGTCCTCATTCCGCCCGCTGAGTCCTCACTGAAAAGACGTGTTATCTCTGTGCTCCTGCTTAATTCATCTGTGCCCATAAATTTCGTTTTCTGAGTAACTTAATAATTATAGATACTTCCTGCGCTCATATAATATTAGTCGCTGTATTAAAAAGATTGGCCGTCTTATTCGCTGTGTTAATTTTATTTATCTTCATACGTATTCTAGAAATCGACAATGCCCGTGATCAAGTTTGAATGTTCGAGTTGTGGGGCTTCCTTTAATAAGGAAATTTACGTTCCTTCTAACATGGAACAAACTAGAATTTGCCGTTTTTGTATGTTAAACGATGCGTTGGAGCGTAAGTTTGCTAACGCGATTAGCGAAATTAAATTAGAACTAAATTCCGTCGCGAGGGACGTTATATCGACCAACCGTAAAGTCGACGAATTAAATTCGAGTCTAAATTCTACCATTCATGACATGCGTGGGAGGGAAAATAGAAATCGCGACAATTGGCCTACTCGTATGAATCATCAGACAATTGTTGACCAGCAACAAAGGATTTTGAACTCGTTTGGACCCCAGGATTCACAATATAGACCCCAAGATTCGCAATTTAGGCCCGTTAGAAATGGGGCTAGACCATCGAGGGAACAACATTTCACATTACCATGCTCAAACCCCTTCGCACTGCTAACTCCTATCGAAGGGGAAGAAGAAACTGTACTAATTGGGGATTCTCTAATTAAAAACCAAGAGCCGGAATTCACAGGGCGAAACCCGTCAAAACGAAAACGATTTTGCTTTCCTGGTGGCCGCATAGATAAAGTAGTTAGTGAAATTGAAAAATTGGACCAAACACGTGACGGGCGTACGATCCTCACGCTCGTAGGGGGGAATGATTTGCACAGATACGACAGCACCCCAGAAGGAATAGTAAACCGCGCTAAGACTCTGATTCATACTGCGAAAGTTAAAGCGGATAACGTAGGAATAATTGGCATTTTACCCCGACTAAAATCCACGTTGCGTCTGCAGTCCCGTGCTATATATACAAACGAGTGCCTTAAGCGCTTGTGTCGCGATACTGGAGTTAGCTTCTTTAACGTTTGGGATAAATTCCAAGACCAACCTTCACTTTATCAAACGGACGGAATTCATTTAAGCGATGTGGGAAACAGTCGGCTGGGTAGGATTTTAGACCAGTCAGTACGTAGCATATTAAGTAGGAGAGTTGCGGGGCCACGTGATGCCCATGTGCCAGACCGTTCCTCGCTTGAAGGGGCAATGAGTATTGGGGAGCAGGGAAACGGAACAGATTCGCGTGTGATAGAGGAGTCCACCTAAAGCGCAAATTGAAATGTATATATTCAAATGTTCGTAGCTTAAAAAATAAACTTGCCGAAATAAAAGCCGTAATTCTAGAGGGAGACTACGATCTCGTATTCTTAAGCGAGACTTGGATAGATACACATTCGGGGATCAGTGTTTGCGAATTTGATATACCAGGTTATAAAATTCATTATACAAATAGACAAACTGGTAGAGGAGGGGGCGTATTAGTGTATATAAAAGATGACTTAAACGCTATAACGATCGACTCGTCTACGGCAGATATGAGAAGTGAGGCCTTATTAATCCAATTATGTTGTAATGCAAAATATAAAATTAATTTAGCCGTCATATATCGTCCTCCATCGCAAATAGAAAGAGAAGATGCTGCACTCTTTGATATGCTTTCATCTTGGGTTAGAAAAGGAACCACATTAGTCTGCGGCGATTTTAACTATCCAAACGTTAATTATAGTAACCTAACGTCAAATAAAGCTGGGGAGAGACTACTAAACTTTATTCTGGAGAATTTTCTCGTTCAAAAAGTGGAGGAACCAACTCGTGATAATAATATCCTCGATTTAATCATGGCGACTGACGAGTCACTGGTAGAAAATGTTTGTGTAGGAGAGCATTTAGCCTCGAGTGACCATAATGCGATTAGATTCGTGGTTAACACGTGTGTAGATGTAAAAATTAGTACACAGCTCATGCCACGTTTTGGTAGCTGTGATTTTGATACTTTTCGCGAAAGGATAAAGGATGTAGACTGGGGAATGCGCTTCGAGAATAGGTCGGTAGGAGAAATGTACACTGAGCTTCGGCGTACACTCCTTAGTGTAAATTTCGACTTAGTAAAGTATGTGCGCCGTAAGAGCGGGAAGTCGATGAGAGCGCCGTGGGTTAGCCCACTAATATTAAGCTTAATTAAGGACCGAAATAGAAAATTTCAAATACATAAGAACAACGAGTCATTTATAAGTCGGCAAAATTACATAGATTCTCGAAGAGAAGTTAAACGGGCGGTTAGAGATGCGAAGCGGAAATATGAAATAAAACTGGCGAAGGATTCAAAGAAGGAACCGAAACGGTTTTACGGCTATGTAAACAGTAGGAAACCCTTAAAAGGTTCAATAGGGCCGATTAAAGACAAAGATGGTCGTTTGACGGAATTTCCGGCGGAAATGTCTAAAATTTTAAATGAACATTTCACAAGCGTCTTTACTATTGAAGATTCGTCCCAATTAGGATCGTTAGTTGAAGAAGTAGATAATAGTGATATTTGCATATCCGATATAACGGTTAATGAAGTGGAAATTCTTAAATATATTAACCTGATGAAAAAGTCGAAATCACCCGGGCCCGATGGCGTTTACCCCACTCATTTAAAGGAACTTAAGAATGAGCTTGCGAAGCCGTTGCGTGCAATTTTCAATCGCTCATTAGAAGATGGCGTAGTCCCTGTAGACTTCAAGCGTGCAAACGTTACACCAATATTTAAGAATGGGAATAGATACGAAGCAACGAATTTTCGTCCTATTAGTCTAACTTCGGTAGTTGGAAAGCTTTTAGAATCGGTAATTAGAGATAGAATAGTGTGCCACCTCGAGGTAAATAATCTGATTAAAGATTCCCAACATGGGTTTAGGCGGGCGAGATCGTGCTTGACAAATTTGCTCGAATTCTTCCATAAAATGATTTGCGTTTACGACGAAAGCAAAGCTGTAGATGTAATCTATCTAGACTTTAAAAAGGCGTTTGACACCGTTCCGCACGAGAGATTATTAATGAAAGTTAAAGCAGTCGGTGTGAAGGGTAAGATATTAAATTGGATTAGAAATTGGCTGAAGGATCGTTCGCAGCGAGTAGTTATAAATGGTGAATGTTCAGATTGGGTCAACGTCAGTAGTGGAGTGCCACAAGGCTCCGTTCTTGGCCCATTATTGTTTCTAATATATATAAACGATTTGGATAATGGCGTATTTAGTACGATTTCTAAATTTGCTGACGACACGAAGCTGGGCAACCGTGCCTATGTAAGATCGGATGTAGAAAAATTACAAAAGGACCTAAACTTGATTGTCAGATGGGCGGATAAGTGGCAAATGCAGTTTAATTTAAGTAAATGTAAGGTGATGCATTTGGGTTGCCATAATTTGAGGGTAGAGTATACCATGAAAGGCCAGGTCCTCGACGTAGTTAAATTGGAAAAAGACCTGGGAGTTTTAGTCTCGGATGACTTCAAAGTCATGAAACAATGCGCGGATGCATGTAAAAAAGCAAATCGTGTGCTGGGTTATATCGCGCGTAATTTCACGTTCAAATCCAAAGAGATAATTTTACCATTGTATAAATCACTTGTGCGTCCACTGCTCGAATATGCGGTTCAATTTTGGGCTCCATACTTAAACAAAGATATCGCGCAATTAGAAAGAGTGCAGCGTAGGGCTACAAAATTAATTCCCGAGCTGAGAAACAGGCCCTATGAGGAAAGACTCAGGGCATTAGATTTGCCATCTCTCGAAGGCAGAAGATTACGTGGCCAGCTAATTGAAGTATTTAAAATATTGAAAGGATTTTCAAACGTTGATTATAGGAATTTGTTCGAATTGGATCATAGGGGAAATACTCGGCAACACGGATTAAAATTAGTGAACAAGCGATTTAACACTAGTATAGCCCAAAACTATTTTACGTTTAAAATTACTCAAATTTGGAATAGGCTACCCACCCACGTAGTGGATAGTAGGTCGGTAAATATGTTTAAAAACCGTCTCGACGCGCACTTAAATAGTATAAATATAACGTAGTCTGAGCACAGTAAATAATAACGTCTTTGCAAAAGGAGTTTGGAGCGGAGGAACAACGAGAGTAAAAATGATGACTAAAAATGATGCCAGCGATTTCTCTTGCATGTGTAGTTTAGATATCCATTTTCTTTTCCGCCTATCCTATAACTAGATTTTCACCACTAGCAGTCGAGGGCTGCGGAAGTTGAGAAGAAAAACTTTCTATCACCCCCCCTTAGGTTGAAGTAGTTAATATGCCTGACATTGTACACATGTAGATAAGTGTGTACAGTAGATTATATATTAAAAAAAAAAAAAAAAAAAAAAAAATATAGCATGTTAGAGATACACTCGTAGATAAGTGTGTATCGTAGTTTCGGATGTAGTGTAGCGGACTAGCCTCGAGCGGACCTTAGGGTCTTTGTTGGTCCTAGATTCTGTAGTTCTGTAGTCTAACGTTTATTATTGATGAACACAGAAGTAAGTTAGTGAATAATTCAAATGAATAATTATAGTGAATATACTGAAGGAAAATCTCTATTCATAATTTTTTCAATTCATAGGTAATTAATGAAAATGCCGTCATCGTTAGCTTCCTTTTAAAAAACAACAGATATAGTACTTTTCTTGAGCAACAGGCACAATAAAATACATCGTTCTGCATTGGCACTCAGCCGGAAGCCTTATTGTGTAATGATTCATTTATAAGAACTGATTTATGCCATAAACCTTTTTAATAATGTTCAAGAGCTATTAAACAAGAGAGATTCAGATTTGGTGCCAAACTCAGATGAGGATCTGCGATACCAGATTTTTTTAAATGCTCTTCGTCCAAATATATTTTGTCGACCAGAAAGAGGTCGTATCTATGAGGCCACATACTATGTTTAAGGTATTTTTTAAAATAGCATGTGTCACTACAGTACTAAATCGCAAAACTCCTTCAATAAGAAATGAGGAAATATGCTCCTCTTTAGTCTTTATTAACGCCCAATGCTAATATAACAGATCTAAATCTAGACGTTACTTTCTATCATTTAAAATTAGTCATTCTCTAGTTGGTTATGATTTTCTCCTTTAAAGTCGAATGATATAACTTTCTAAACTCTCGAAAATAAATAAATTAGAATAAATATTTATTACATAGAATGAATATTCGGTAAAAAAGGAAAGGCCATGCTCAGTGTCTTCCTAAACCGTGATAGGACCACTCCGCCTGAGACATTTACATTCACCAAATCTACACCTAATATTATAGTAACCCTGGGAACCTATATAAGGATACTTCTGTGGCCCCCAGCTGGATGACCTGAGACCCCGCCTAAATTTAGAAAACCTTCAAAAACTACTGTATACCCAGATGAACGCCCGGAAGAGCCTCCCGAGGCTTTCTACACCCAGCTCTTAGCGATCAACTACTAACATGCCCCCTTCCCCCCTATCCATACAAAACCTGCACATACGGTTATTAACCCAAAGGCACAGAGATAAGCAGGAAAGAAATACCCAGCACCATAGAAACCATAGACTAGATGAGGGAGACCGAGAAATCTTTCGTTCCGATTCTGCAACCCCCTTCTGTTGCCGAATAAGAACTGATTGTAGGTACCGCCTATTGATCTCACCAATTATAGAGGCGCCAACAAGCTCAGGTGAACTGATTGGAGATTTATCTTGTTTTTGCCTGGCTTGGAGGAGAGGTAGCGGCTAGGGCTTGAAGTGTTATTCAGCCTTTCCTCACAGAACCTGCTCAAATGCCTGTGGGTCTGATTGGCGATTTTTCCTGTATCTAATGACCCTGAGAGGGAGTAGAGAGCTGTTTGAATACTGTTTGGAATTTCTTCCTTTATCTAGCTTGCCTGTCTCGAAGAAGGGAACTACAGGAAAAAATTGAGCCAGTCCAGGTCGATGAACTTGCGTTCTAGATATGAACGGTGCAGAGGAGTTGCTAGAATCTCATTTACCACGTAGTCACAGCAAAAAAAGAGACCAGAGACAAAGTGGAATTAGTTAGTGACGATTTTTGTGAGACCTGTATTGGACTCAAATAACTACTCACAGTCGCCAGAAGATAAACACAGTCTGACCAGGTGTAGCTGACCTCACCAACAGGCGACGAGTAGTTGGGTCATATTGGGCACGAGCCTAAACCATCCTCAGCCATAAACAAGTGAAAAGCAATACTCTGTATGAGAGTTGACCTTTGGATCGCCAAAAGATTGAAAGACGAAATCAAACTTAAAATACAAAGAACTCAGCAATAAGCTAAAGTAGGAGAGGTCGTAAAATTCCGTAGTTTCACTTACGTATTCAAGGTAGTTTTTAAAGAAATCGAAATGTCTCTCAAACCAAAGGAGGTAAGACTGGAGCTGCTTTACAAGAAAACCCTTCCTAACCAAATCAATGGAAGAAATTCGTTCAACATTTAACATACTTCAATCTCTACAAGGTCGAATACTCTCACGCCAGTGCCTGCTCTAACAACGACGAACGAAAAATCTGTTCACAATGTGTGCAGATCTGTCACGACTGGATGAATTTCCGTAAACGAGAATAAGATCTGCGTCAACTGTGCGGGACCACAGCGAACCCTCACTATGCAGTGACCAGTCAGGAAGGAACAGGTAAACAAGAAGAGGGCTGCAGTAGACAGACTGCGTTCCACCAATGCGGCGGCTGCCAAGTCATCACCGGCTTAACAACCAGCCCGACAGCCTACCCGATGACAAATCGTCAAACATCTTACAAACAAAATGTCCCAAAATGCTGAACAGCATTTTAACTTCACACGTGATAAATCCATCATGCTTGCTTTCATTCAACGCTGAATTGGAAAAGATACTAGCTGAAAATGGTATAGAACTTATAAATTTTGGTGGGAAATCAGGGCCAGGATCTGAGAACTGGACCTACCGAACAAACCCACAAATTGGATGATCAAGAAAACGTGAATACGGCGCAACAGGAACCTAAAGTTATTCAACGTTCGATACCTACCTCAACTAAAACTCAACAAGTGAGAGTGACAGAGGAGGTTTACAAGAAGTAACAAGAGGACGGCACAAATCTATTCTCTCGACAGGTTGCACCCAAAAAATTCATTTATGATTGTAAAAAATTAACCTTATCATCGCTCTTAACTCGCATATTACCCAGAAAATGGCAATACCCTCGCAAGAGTTGGCAACAAGAGTCAGTAGCTGCAAGTTCAAATGTGACTTCGACTCGCCCGTAGAAGAAGAGTCGTTTAAGCAAGCTGCAAGGAGAATAAGCTAAAACTATATGATGAATGCTTCAAACTCTACGATCAACCTCTCTACAAATAAATTATTCCAGCAGGCTTTATAGCCCCTCGCACCACCATTACCCCAGAGGTTGAGGGAAGAGGCAAGCTGATAGCTAGAAATAGACTCACTACTCTAAACATAATGTGCAGGGAATTATCGGGCGCACAAACAACCTATATACCGAACTGGACCCAGACACTCTTCTGATGGAAGAAACTGGCTTTGTCACGATAACATGCAGAAAACTTTGGTGAAACATTCTCCAAAAAAACATTACAAGAGGGAGAGATATGACAATGCAATGATAGCAGTTGAGAAAGATCTGCAGTTTAGAACAGGGACCCCAATGAAAGAATCGTTCCTGTCAAGAAAACTGACCAGCCCTTTATGAAAAATTAAGATGGGCGCTAGATATCAAGCTCCTTGCTATCCTTATTTGACCATCCTTGACATGTTCACCTATCAATGAAATAGCACTTACTACTATTCGCCACGTATCAAAACGCAAGTAACAAGAATCTCGACCTCTTGCTAAGAAGGGATATCGTTGAATTCCACGGATTGGAGTTCCTTACGTTCCTATTCCAGGGTCATCCACAGAGCTAGATGTCATTCTTACAAAGTGCAAATTCTTATTCCATTAATTAGTCTAACCTACATCCCTGACGCCTCTTAATCACACCAGAATGCTGATCACCGTATCAACTGCTCCTGTACCAGTTTCTGGCGCACCAAAGAATGACTTCGCAAACGCGGACTGGGGTGCATACAGGAGGGTGTTCTCTTTGAACCTGCTTGATCTGGACGGCGCATCCGAGGTAGACCTCGACTTTGACTTACTGCTAACAACTTATGCATTACAAGCAAACGCAATAGCCAGTCTTGTAATCTCTCTCAAAACTTTATTATCATATACCCCTACACAAGAGAGAGTGGTACTTCAACAGCGTTTCACAGCACCCAACAACCATATCGTCGACATAGGGTACACAAGGCCAATGTAACTCCTTCTCTTTTACCAACTTAGGATACGGCTGAACTCCAGGATGCTTAACGATTTGAGGGAGAAGTAAAACGCCTACTTGAAAAAATAGACATTAATAGGAATTTGAATTACTTCAGGGCGACAGTCAACGGAAAATAAAGGACTTCCAGAAAAGATGGTCAAATAGCACGTTGCAGGATAGAACCATCGCGACCACCCAATATGAAAAGAAGATACTATTCCGCGAAGTGTGGAAAAACGTTTTTCAAATCTCCGATTGAAAAAAGGAAAATTTTGACCTAGGCTTCGAGGCCCAGGTTCTCGAATACATCAAGGAGGGAGGAATTGTTCAATTTTTACAAAACCGCGGACCTCACGCATCTCCATAGCAACGGACAGGAAAACAAGCTTCATTAGTGCGGAATTGTGGGCGGGCGATCTCATCCTTTTGGCCAAATAACCATTAGGCACCTGAAAGAGGCAATGAAATACTTCCAA
This sequence comes from Ceratothoa steindachneri, assembly GCA_963969495.1. NCBI lineage: Eukaryota > Metazoa > Arthropoda > Malacostraca > Isopoda > Cymothoidae > Ceratothoa > Ceratothoa steindachneri. The sequence continues at coordinate 228,375,371 of OZ018318.1, forward strand.
TACAGCGTAAAGCTCCGAAGGTAATCTTCATCTCGACGTCTAGAAAGCCATGAAACTAGGTTATGAACTCCAAACATATCTCATTACTTGAGATCATTGGAAAAGTTTGGGGGAAAATTATCAACAGCAGACTAACGACACACCTTTCAGAACACATACTACAGAGCGATAACCAGCGTGGATTGAAGAGAGACAGCGGCAAGGAGACAGCCATAGCCCAAAAGATTAATCATACATCATCAGGGATGGATAAGGGGTGCTACATCAAAGCCGTCTGCAACGATGTACAGAACGCACTTGACAAAGTCTCGATCGATAGCCTGATATACAAAATCTCGCAATGAGACTCGCATCTCACTACAAAAAAAAATCTTCTGTAGCTACGTAACTAATATGCAAGCAGTCATAGCCTTCAAAAAGCATACAGGGGAGAGTTCCGAATTCATTTCCCGTGTCCTACTGGAGGATGCCTTAGTCTCACTCTCTTTTCCATCTATATGATAGATCTCCCTAAACCTATCCCCGGAACGACCCTAATTATCCAATACGTGGACAATATCACCTCGGTCATGGTTTGAAGGTCAAATTCCGTGAAGATGATCGCCAGAACCACGGCCGCTGAGGCTGAAAGGATATAGAGGTCGGAAAGTCGTTGGAAGATCAAAACCAACGTGTCGAAGTTGACGACAGACGAATAGTTAGACATCAGACCCTCACCCAGTACTTATATGAAACTAAAATTGAGTACTTACCAATGTGTCCGTCCTTGTGTTCAAACTTACCAGCACGTGCATAAAAGGAGACATTGTTTCTAGAATCGAATATGCGAGAACCAAGCTGGACAAACTTTACCGAACTAAAACTCAAATTTGTCTAACAAGAAAAAAGTGTTCACCACTTTAGTCAGATATAAACTGGTTTACCCTTATATACCGCTAAACGCGGCCTTAAAAAGAAATGCGTCAAGACTACAGGTGGTGCAAAATTGAGGCATCCAGTTTATCACCAGCTTTAAATTGCAAGAATACCGGACATTGAGAAGTCTCTTACAATGAGACTGTAATGGATAAAGTCAAAGGTTTTCTACACAAAAGAGGGCGGGATATCCAGTAACGGTTACAGGAAATCCTCTCCAGGAGACTATCAGCTCTTGACTCAGAGGCAGAGGGAGTTAAATGCAAAAGCTACCTCTCATTACCAGAATACCAGAACCCGTGCCAATTTGCAGCCTGGCAGACAAAGGTAAAAGAAGAGAAATATATAAAATAATAATAACAATTAAGGAAAAAAAAACAGAATATAAGATCCCGTAGTGGGACACTAAAAAAAAAAAATATCAAATCCAAAGACAATCACAACCAACTGAGAAGGTGCGTTTACCGGGGTCTTTTCATACTACAACTACCTTCCATTTCCCTCACAATATTGCTTTCCTCCTCTCTTTCTTTCTCTTTCACTCTTATTCTATCATTCTACAGATTTTGAAACAGAATGATCGAAATTATTCAACAAATTTAAATGCTTGTCCTAAGAAAAAGAAATTCTAAGAATTTTGGCGCCACATGAAGGTAACATAGATAACATATCGCCACATATTTATTGTTATATATATATTTATGCGCATTAAATCATGAAAACGCAATTAAATCCTTATAGCAACTTAACTCTACATCTCGTAAGTATAGAGCTCATAGCTTTATTTAGGCGGCTTCAGAAATCCGTTCGACAAAAGTTATTGGAATCTGTATGAAGAATTTGAAGACATTTAGTGACTTTGGTGGTTTGATGTACTTGTTAAGCTAGATGCATACACCTTCTCGTTCCGAGTATATTGCCTTTTAATAAAGGGTATAATCCAATAAGGTATAAAAAAATATTTGCTCATTATTTCTGAAGTAATCATAGACTATTTATGAGAACGTAGATTATCAAATATTGACACTCGACAGACTACTAGATAAGGGGCTGGTATCAGGAACGATTTCCGGCTATAGCAACATAAAATATGTGATGCCTGGCAAGGAACTGCCACGATTGAGGCTATGCGTCGATTCTACAGCGTGTAGGGTCGAATCTTTACATAAATACCTAAATGCAATATCACTTTCCTTTAGATCCACCTTTTTTCGCTTCACCTTTCTCACTCAGAACATACCGAAAAGATTCTAACGTTTAAACACTCTTACATGGAAAACCTGCCTTTCCCTTGCACCACAAGGATTTACTACTCTCTGTTTGGTGAAAAAACTCCCTAATGTGTCTTTTTCTTCGCACTCTCCCGTAACGAGGAGTAAAACTATTGCTCAAGAACTGTTTTTCATTATGTTTCACATTTCTCACCCATGCTGGGAAAATTCAGTGTTGACAATTAACTCAATTAGCAGAGATGTACCAACAAATCTTTTGACTAACAAAAGAGTAAATATTGGTAATAGTAGAAATATTATTAAGTAGCTCTTAATAAAAACATTCTCATGAAAAGAATAATATAACTAACCATTCGTTGTATTTGTTTTAGTATTACATCTGTATAATAACACTGGTCTGCGTCAAAAATGTACCTTAGGTTTTCTATAGCGTTTCTTAATAAAATTGACCTCTTCAATCCGAATCTGTCATCCGTTTTTCTCTATCACCTCCAGTTTTCGCGATACAGGGGGTGATAATAATTTTATAGTTTATACATCTCCTATATTACATCAAATTTCAATAGTTTTTGCACTGCTCTATTCGCAGTAAATTTTGTGTACATTTTAAGTAATTATGCAAATAGGTTTATATTTTGCAGGTTAAAAATTGCTTAGCATTATAATAATATGAATAATAATAATAGTGGTTGAGTTAAAAATGAACAGAAAATGTAAGAATAGCTCCGACAGATTTTGCTATGTTTGCGGCAAAGTGACTTTTCCCGAGCAGCAAAGTACAATCCCTCCTGTAATTAAATCTCTGTATCATGCATATTTTGGAGTAAGGCTAAGAGATCAAGATAAAAGTTTTGCACCACATATCTGCTGCAAGGTATGCTACATAAGTTCAGGACGCTGAAGTCAGGGCGAACAGAAGTCCCTCTCTTTTGGTGTTCCCATGGTGTGGAGAGATAGCAAGGACCACACTACGGACTGCTATTTTTGCATGACAAATTGAAAAGGTGAGCATTGTATCAAGTATTTAAGCTTTCTGTATTATACTGGCTCCTGAAAATGTCATTATTATGCAAAGACTTAGCATAAAAATAAAAAATAACATAGTTCACTTCAGCATGAACATATTCTTTACTAAACATTTATGTACTATCTGCAACTCCAAATCAATTCCTTTATGTAATATGCAATTATATTTTCCACAGGTATAAATAAAAAGAATAAACATAGTGTGGCATATCCGGATGCTCCTTCTGCCTTCAAACCCCTGCCCCATGGCCCAGGAATTCCTATACCTTCTCCCCCTGAACATATAGAAGTACATGAAGAGATTAATATGGAAGTTGACCAAGATTATGACACATCTGAGTCTTATCAGGTTTCCACACATGATATGGTCGCAAGAACATTCACTCAAGTTCAGTTAAATAACCTGACCAGGGATCTGTGGGTGTTAAAGGGGAATACACAACTTCTTGGCTCTCGACTTCGTGAAAGTAATCTTCTCGCTTAAGAAACAACATTTAGGGGGGTACAGAAATAGAAAACAAGAGTTTCGAAACTATTTTTTACAGCATTCTTCCAGCTTTTTAGTATACTGCGCCAATATTAAAGGACTTGTTGAGGCCCTTGGAATTCCCTACAACCCATTAAAATGGAGATTGTTCATAGATTCCTCCAATAGAAGATTAAAAACTGTGTTACTGAATATTGGTAACAAGATAGCTTCCGTTCCTATAGGCCATTCAATCCAACTTACTGAAAGTTATAAAAATATGAAAAAATTGCTGGATGCAATAAATTACTCTAGCTATAAGTGGAGGATATGTAGTGACTTAAAGGTAAGATCATTTTGCCCTTGGCATTTCTAAGCTTTTTGATATTGACATTTTCATTTTTAATTGTTAATACTTGTATACACCTTTTGGTCAACTTACATTTTACTAGAATGCAAATCTGGAAATCATGAGTCATTTTTGAGTTATATTTTTTGTTGAAGTGTGTCCCTATAGATTAATGCATCCTATTGGGTTAATGGAGAACTTATCCTAATTGAGAAGGTATACAGCACAACTCCATAAACTCAAAATAAGATGTACATATATCCAATTAGTTCCAATAGGATGATTTAATGCATCGGCATACAGGATTTTTCAGTACATATTCATATTCTTATTGTTTTAAGAAATATTACTTTGAATTTGTTTTCAGAAATATTACACTGAATTTACATACCGTGCTAAATTTTTTTCAGGTAGTGTCTCTTACGCTTGGGACGCAAATAGGCTACACAAAGCATCCCTGTTTCCTATGTTTATGGAACAGTCGTGCAGATAGTATTCACTATGAGAAAAAGGTTTGGCCTCCACGAGAAGCATTTAGAATTAGATCAAACAATGTGATAGCTGAACCTTTAGTGCCTCCTCAAAAAATACTCCTCCCTCCACTGCATATAAAGCTTGGCATAATGAAAAATTATGTCAAAACCCTTAATAAAGTAGGCCAAGCTTAAAATTTCTTCTTCAAAAATTTTCACAAATCAGTGACGCTAAGCTCCATGGGGAAATTTTTGATGGACTTTAAATCAGGAACATGATCAGAAATTTGATGCATCAATTAAGGACATAGAAAAAGATGCCTGAAAAGCTTTCAAAGCTCTAGTTAACAATTTTCTAGGCAATAAAAGAAGCCTAGAAGTATATGTTGCCCTGGTCAATCAGCTCTTAACAAGTCTCAAACATTTGAGAGCTCGAATGTCTATAAAGATACACTTTTTACAGTCCCATCTGGAATATTTTCCCAACAACTGCGGGGATTACAGTAAAGAACAGGGGCAAAGATTCCACCTAGGACATAAAAAAATGGAATCCAGGTACCAGGGTGAATGGAACGGAAACATGCTTGCTGACTACTGTTGGTGTTTGAAGCGTGATGCACCAGATGACAGGCACAAACGAAAATCAAGGGCGTCTGTTCTTCGAAATTATATTTATTTTCTTTATTATTTAGCATTCTTTTCTTTTTTGTTTATTAAAATAATTATAGTTTACATACGTGTATTTCTGTTTATATGATATAACAGTAATAATGAATTATTAGATAGAGAAAGTTTTTTTTTTTTAATTCAGAAAAAAATGAGGTAATCTCAATGAAAATAGTGTATGCTGTACTGAGAAAATCTGACCTGATTGAACAAATATACATTTATTTTTGAGCTCAGGAGGTTGGATTCATTAAGAAACCACAAAGAAATCCTAGGGAACATAAATTTATTTTTCAAAAGCAGGCCTGTGTAATTTAAAGGTGAAAAAAAAAAAATCCAAACTCATTTTACTAAAACAATGAATTGATGTGCACAGTCCATATTTATAATGATGTCTCTTGTTCTTCCGTAATTCTTCAATTCGTTTTGGCATACTGGAGACCAAATTTGTGATGATATTCTGAATGATATTGGTCTATTTTCGTGCAATAAATGCCAGAAAAGTGCCCAATTGAAGCTTCAGTTTATTCACCAACAGTTAGATTATTGCCCACCAATTCTCTATTTGGTATAAAGCTGGCGCATTTCCAGGCCACGGTCCAAAATGTTGGATGATATTTTCAGCCAATAACTTTCTTATTACTTTGTAACAAGATACGCTATCGTACTGAAAAATACAGATATCATCCGCATGTTTAGGTACTATATTGATTTAATGGCGATGTTCCCCTTGATGTATCTCAATATATGAGCCTGGACCTTACCACTAGGCGATCTGGGCACTAATATAAAGCTCTTGGCCGTCAAAAAGACTTATTTTAAAAAGGTGCAACCACTTATTTTAAAGCAATATTGATTATGCTCCTTACTAAAATATCGTTATCTAATATCTCATCGCTTTTCTGTCCACTTTGGTATTCATTCATCATCATCTGTTATTTAAAAAGATTTGTTATACTCCTGTGAATAAGAATTCTGAACACCTAGTAGCTTCCAATTGTTGCACGATATTCTTTGGAAAGAACATTTTAGTGGTGGATAAAGATACAAACATTTATTGAAAAAAATAATATTACGATAAGGATTATAATTAAACAACCTTCATCTAACCCATATTTGACATCCTTTTACCCTTTTGATTGAATAGCAAAGCTTCAGGGTTCAAACTCATCTCCTACAAGAACAGGAGCAGAGCGCGATTTTGAATTCCCCAAAGGAATGCTGGTTTAATAATCGTTAATTCACTAAATTGTATTTTAGCTTAATTTTTTTTGTAGGTTAAGTGTGTTGTATAATTGTTTTTCGAATAATTGACGCTAAATTATAAAACACAGTATAAGAAAAATAATGCAAGAGAGGAGTGAATAGGAAAAAATAGCAAAATGGAGATAGGAAACTTCATAGCTAGTAATGAAGTAATGTGGTAAGACAAGATCTAATTAGGCGAGAATGGAAACATAACAAAACGGTTAGAATTCCTATAGTATTCGTATTGGGCCAATGTTTAAATTTTAATTGGTTGTGGCTCTTTGAACTCAGCGTCTAGATATAGTCATGTTAGTTCCCTGTCCATTAAGGTGTGATTAAACTGTAGATGGTGTTAAATTCCATCTTTCGGTATATAAGTGATAGCATGGAACTTGACAATGAATTGCCTAGTCGAACCTAATTAGAGAAAGAACCAAGGGTTTATTGAGATTTTATTTTTATCATTCTGTTTAACATCTTCCACAAAATTTACTTTGCCTATATTAGCTGCTTTCTCTAAGAGCGAATTTACAAAATAATGACTTATAAAGTAGTACAATGTGTACATCACTATATCATAGGAGTTTAATATGGAAATATCTGTGATCTTTAATGATCAATAACAACATGTGACCATTTGAAAACATCTGGGTTAGCCAGAAATGATTAGTCAGGATTGATTTTTAGTTGTTTTAAGGATAAATCCCTTCGAGAGAATATGAACACGTGCAAAATTAATAGAAGTAGTTCGTTAGAAAGCCTGATTCAGCTCAGAAATATATATAGCTGATTGAGAGCACTTTCAACACGCTATTTTTACAATAACTCAAAATATATATTATAATTTACTAATCAAACATATAATAAAAAACCAATATAAATATAAAATTTATTATAAATTAAACTGTACTTCTTTTATGCTTGGGATTCTTGTAGTTGCTTAAAATAAAATAAGTTTACTAGTTTCCTTCCTCAGTTTTTATTTCTAAGCTTATGAATAGAAAATATTTTACTCCCCGTATCCAGTTTCTCAAATACAAAACATGATCGATTTTTCTAGCTAATTAAAGTAAATTTAAGTTTACGCAATACATTTAACTTTAGGTTTCCTTAAAAAGCATACCACATAATGTACAAAGAAAGATTAAAAAGCATTTAAAAAGAAATGGTGCGACTAAATCGCTTAATTACTAAATAATCTCATCCTTGCATGGTCTTATTTGTTTGCTTTCGTTTTGGAAGAACTAGATACCAATTTTGCATAAATAAAAAGTTTCAAAGCAGCATTTAATCCTGCTAGACACAATAAGGAAACAGTCATCGTTGTATCGAATTACGGACACGCCAAATACAAATAGCTCTGTGTATGACCTCATATTTTTATCATGGTCTCATTACAAGATCTGTCAGAGTATTAGCTTCTTTTTAGTTAACGAAAGCCAAAGGCTCACAAAACTTAAGAAATTTTTAATAAATTGTTGATAAATTGACGGACATATCTATCTCAAGATAATAAATGAGGAGTTAACATTAACTCCCCAAAAAAGAGAAAAATATGTAAAGGAATCTGATAAAATAGGTACCAAAAATCCTCAAATGAAGTTATAATAAAAACAAAATAGATTATATTTCTAAATGCTTGTGTACTAGATAACATGAACGAGAATTAACTTATTTTTATCAAGAACCTTTCATTCAAACTATGTAATTTCTTCACACAAATCACACGTTTTCGATAGGAAAGGAAACCAATTGCTAAAAGGACACATCAAATTGCTAAATACTAAACAAGATAAGATTATTATATAATTCCCCTCAAACTTTGTATAACAGATTATTTATATTCAATAAATATAGAGCTTTATGGTTAAGCTAATGTTTATCATATTGGAAATTCGTTAACATGTTTGCCCAATTATTTTTAAAGAGAAGGTTTGTTAGAAAAACGCCCTGTAAGCTTATCAACTTTTTAAACCCTTTCCAAGTTAAGACAGATAAAAAACTATACAAAGAGAAATCCACATAATGTCATGGATTTAATTACCCCTAAGCCAGTTAATTTGATTTTCTATATGAATTTAAGACAAGCGAAATTATCGTATAAATTCTGCACGATCAAAACAGCATTATGCTTTTTATGCACCGAATGTTTCTTTACTCTCCTTGCTATCTACTCTCTTTGCTTTGTTATAACAAAATTAGTATATACACAAAATAAGTGGGTGTGAGGAAATAAATGATTGAAAAAACGTCCACATCAAAATGGAAAGAGCAATCTAAGTACTTTCAAAAATATTTTCAGTAATTGTAATCATATTTTCATTTTCCTTGTGTTGATTTTTGCATAATAACTATTATTTATAATATCAATATGACCATCGGCTGCTTAAGCCTTTCTTTGATGTCTCTTGCTTGAAATTCTGCATTAAATGTAATATAAATAAGATGTAAGAGTATTATTATAATTATGATTTATTATAACTTTCATTTATGGCCTTACAACCTTCTAAAGTTTCAATAATTCGCGGACTATCTTTGGAAATTATATCATTGGAAAATTAATATAAAACAACATTAGAGTTTTAAATTTTGTTGGAATTGACCGTATAGATATGACGTTACGGCAAAAACAATATAATTCTCTGGATAATCTTGAGATGCCCTTGACAATTATATCATTCGAAAGAAAATGTTAATAACATAATGTTTTCAAATTTGGTTAAAATCGGCCGAAAAGTTATGAGGTTATTGCCAAATTATTCCCCTGATAATGTTTATACGACTTTGGAGATTATTTTATTCGAAAGAGAATGTAAAACAACATAAAGATTTTAACTTTCGTCAAAATTGGCTGAATAGTTATGATGTTATTGCTAAAATAAAATAATTCCAGGCATAATCATTGGAGTACTTTGATTATTACATTATACGAAAGAAAATGTAAAACAACATAGGAGTTTTAAATTTTGTTTAAATCGGCCGAATAGTTATGATATTATTGCCAAAGAATTCCAAGGCTAACCTTGAGACAACTTTGCCAATTATATCATCTGAAAAAGGATTGTAAAATAACATAAGGGTTTCAAATTTCTTTAGAATCGGCCCAATAGTTATGATGTTATTGCTAAAACAAAATAATTCCCGAGGTACCCTTCGGAGGACCTTGGCAATTATATCATTCGAAAGAAAATGTAAAAAAACATAAGGCTTTAAAATATCTTTAGTATCAGCCAAATAGTTATGAAGTTATTAGCAAATAATTCACCAGTTAATATTCGGCCGACTTTGACAATTATATCATTTGAAAGAGAATACAAAAAACCTAAGGGTTTAAAATCTCGTTAGAATCGGACGAAGAGTTATGATGATATTGCTAAAACAATATAATTCCCGTGCTAACCTTGGGAGGACATTGTGAATTATCTCTTTTGAAAGAGAATATAATACAAAATTAATCCTTTAAATTTCGTTAGAACCAGCCAAAAAGTTAGAAGTTATGACCAAAGCAATAAAAGCAAAACGGGGACCAATTGACCAACCAACTGACATATTCAGATATAGAGTCACCCGCGACTAAAAACTGCAGAAAAACTTTCCTTTACTCCGTCTTCTAAAATAAAATACCCAATTTAGAAACGAAAAACTTACCTACTGCAACTTCTTTCCCTTACTGCCTATCCCAATATGGGCTCAGAATGGATTTTGCCACTATACTTGTATTTACACCTTTATGAAACTCATAGAGTCAAAATTGTCTAATATGATACTCGTAATCCTTAGGTTGGACGATATAGGGGCGAACGACAAAGAAGAATATGGAAAATATTATTAAAATCTGAACTATCAAGCTATAAATTAGTCATTCTTGCATTCGAAACGATAAAAAGTGGCACCTATTCTATTAAATGCTATCTAAAACCTTATTCTAGAAAATTTGAAATTACATTCGTTAAAATTATGATATTTTCAAGAGAGGAATGACGCAAGCTGAATAGAATGTGTATATAGGATAAAGTGAGAGAGGAATGGAAGAAGGAAATTTAAATATAAGTATGAAATTTAGGAGATAGTGAGGAATCAGGACACGGGTAATGTAATAGATGAAAGAATAAAGCAATTTAGGTAAAAAGAATTAGTGAAAATTAAATCATACGTATAAAAGTGGGTATTTAACTAGAATAGACGAATATTTTAAAATAAAATTATAACCGACTAACAAAAATAGACGAAAAATGTTAAAGCAAAGATATAAATATGATATTAACGGGGGAGAAATGAATTAGTAGTAATTGTGGTCATGGAAATAATAATAAAAACTAAGATAGTAAGTGATTTTGGAAGCATTGAATGATTACGGGTAATGGTGGTAATATAAAAGAGGAAAGGTGATTAACTCCCTAGAAAAACCTAAATTGGGCTCATTAGGGGTAAGAAAAAATAGAAGGAGATAAAGGTATGAGATAGTTCTCCTTTAAATTAGAACACGACTTAGCTGTGAAACGGACTATAAGAAATTGGACGAAGAAATAAAGTTCAAGGTAACGAGATATAAGTGAAGAAAAAGCAAAAGAAAAGAAAACGTGAATAAAAGTTAAGTGAAAAAAATTTATAAATTGGAAATATTGTGGGTAGTAATTGAATATAATTGAATTTGAGATAATAAAGAAAGTAGAGGATAAATTTATCGCGTAGAAGTTAGTTAAATTAGATATATGTATTTATAAGAAAGTGAAATAAATAAAAATTTAAATAGCCAGAAAAATATAAGTTTCCACAAAATAATATTTTAGTATGGTTGCAACGGTCTAGTAAAAGGAGGAAAGAGAGATCCCGAAAAAAAATGTTCATTGTGGTATCCTAGGAAACTCAGAGCACCATGTTCTGTTGCCCAACTCTTCATAGGCGTGTCAAATCTTGGGTCCTCCGTTGTCTTATTTAGAGCATCCGTAGCATGGATCTCCACGTTTGCCCTAAGTGGCCTGCAACTTGTTATAATGGAAGTTATATTCCCTATGCTCGAACCAGACTGGAAATCATTCACCGGGTCCACTAGAGGATGGATTTTTCCTTTTCAGAGAACTGTGTTATTTGCTGGTTCAATTATTTTCCTGTTTCCTCTTAAAACCTAGAGCTAGTAGCAAACTGGTCATGACTCTTATTATCTCCGACCATCGAATTTTAGCCGGTTTCGCTGACTAACTGAAATAGTAGCTCTGTACTTTGCGTAAATGGTTCGTAAGGCGCTGAATGAAACTCCTAAACGATATCTATCCTTACTAACCTCGTACAAGATCCAGTGTATAGTAAAGCTAGACAAACAACATTACTTACTTTACAACAAACTATTAAATTATATGTAGTTCCTTTAATTAAATTGGTTTTTGTATAGTCAAGTACTTAGGAAACTCATTGGGGTACGACCGTAAACTTACGCCCTCTCCACGTACGCTTCGCTTAGAGAAGCTGCTGTGTGACTGTCCCTGAGTACTTCATCGTAAGACTGATGTGGGACCATGTATTCACTTTGTATCTTCTTAGCTTCTTCATACAACAACGGTGAGTACTTAATTTTAGTCTCGGCATATCTTTCCAATTCTAATTGTGTTTCCTTTCAGCTACTTTGCATTTGCGGGCTACGAGTCTTTAAATACGGGTTCGTGTTTAAGATCCGATACCTAGGGGGCTATTGTTTGCTTTTGTGTGGAGAAGGTGCTTTATTTTTAAATTGAAAACGCTGCACAAAGATATGCGCATGCTTACGGCCGATCGAGAAATATAGAGGTTAGGTATATTCTTGCTTAAAATGAACATGACTCACGGTTGTAAGAAAATGGATCAGCCCGTAATTTACTTTTGCGATGGAATGACCTATATAGGTCCGTGCGAAGGCCCTATATTTTCTCAAGTGGGGGCGGGGTGCGAGGTCCTTTTAGGGTGGGGCAGTGGTGGGAGTTATAGGTTCCGAAGGTGGTTTAGTTTCACATTATGATACTGCTTATTTCTCTCTCTCTCTCTCTCTCTCTCTCTCTCTCTCTGTTCCTTTGAATCTCATCTAGTTTAACACTTTTCTTTAACATTGTTAAGGGTTACACTACGATTTACATCAAGTGAGCCATTAGGCCGTGTCATGGTAGAGAAAGGACCGAGTGATGGCTGGAGTTCGTACGTATGGGTTGTTTAAGTACTTCAAAACTCCGCCTGGATTACGTTTTATCTCTACGAGTGCCATAAATTTGATTATTATGATTAATTATTATTATTAACTGATTATTACTTCTTTAATATTTGAGGATTCCTAGTGCCTTGCTTAGCGTTTCGAGATTGAATAAAAATTTGTTAAGAAAAAGTAAAACTTTAATTAAAACAAAAAACAAGAACCAACTAAACTTGACACCTTAAATACTCATAAATAAATGACTGAATTTAAGTGAGGCTTTCTAAAATGACATACTGGAAATTATAGTGATGGTTGAACCACAGCTCACTTTAATATAAAAAAATTGCAAACGGAATTTACTGAAACGGTTACCGGGGTTTAATTACCTTTGTAGCTTCCTACTAGAATTGGGTTTGAGGCGGACCTTGAACTCAATATTTATGTCACCACAAGAATGTTGTTTCTTGGATGACGCATGCCACTTGTCCAGATGTGTTTATACGGGCGAAATAGCTTTAAAGCCACGGAGGCTTTTGGCGTGAATGGAAAATGTAGGAGCCACACGCCTTTGGCACGTAATGATATCACCACAGGATAGTGAAAGAATATTTCATTCTTATCTTTGGATTACTCTGGGTAATAATTCGCACTGGCTAGCGATGAGCCAATGCTTGAATCCTTTGACTCACGAGACTGCTGAAGTGAGTTCACTCGAGGTCTTCCTCAAAAGCGAGGACTATCTCTGTGCTCCGTATATACCAAGATAGAGGGGTTTCTCTGACGAGAGAAAGTTGGACTTGATTCTTAAATCAAGTTAACTTAAAGTTCAGTGTGACCAGCAGAAACTAGCTCGAGGATGAGATTCTTCTTATTTCCATTATTTCTCAAGGGCGAGGACTATTTCAGTGCTCTGGGATACGTCAGGATAGTGGAGTTTCTCTAACGAGAGTAAGTTTAACTTGATCAAGTTAACTTAAATTTCGGTGTAATCACCAGGAACTAGCTCGACGATGAGCTTCTTCTTAGTTCCTTCTGTTGGTAGCCCGGCCTCTTGCCGGGGACTTCATAGCCTTGCTGACTCACGTATTCTACAACGTTTTTCCAAATATATTGGAATTTATACTTCGTCATACCAATGGGGTAGGGCAGGAAGGGAGAGGGGTGCGTGGAAATGCCGCATGAAGTCTTTTCCTACAACGGTTTTTCTCAGGGCGTCGTACATATGGCTTGGAGGTACCTTCTGGCTTTAGGGCAACGTTCCTCTAATTTCACTTCTGAGGTTAAATTGAATATCCGGTCTTAGGGAAAATCTTGCTGTTTTAACCGTTCAGCTTTTCATCCAGACGAGGGGCAAGAGCGAGGTGGTTAAGAGTTTAGGCTACGACGTCTACACCGCCAGGATGTTGTGGTTAGCGACCACCCGATCACTTGTGAGGGGGAAGGAGTATCGATTTCCTCACATACCTCCCTTCGGAGAACATAATAGGGGAGGGAACTCCAGTGAACAATAAAAACTAATAACTAAACATAGGGGACAAGCGCAAAGTTGCATGTCTTTGAACTTATTACTGCTTATACGGCTAACTAGGGTCAACCATACTCTCATCTTAAGTTTCTATGGAACTGAGTGCATACGCGTGCGCGTACAAAGGCAATGGATAGTAATAGGCTCCGCGAGCCGACTGGTGGTATGTTTCCCAGCACAATTTAACATAAACAACACAAAACATAATTCATCGCTTACGTCAACAAAAAAAGGAGCTTGGCTCGAAAGTGGTATCTAACCAGCTACTTTCTTACATTTCTACTCTTTTAAGAAATTAAATCCACACACTAAATAATAACACACAAAAAATTGAAAACATGGTTTCACGATTACCAGGTGCAGAAATAACCTTTGATGGGGTTTCGACTCAGGTTATAGGACCCTTTGATATAGCCTATATTAAAGTGGTGCTCTATGACAATTGACTTGCTGCGCCTGAGTCAGCTGTTCGGGTTATTAAGTCTACCCAAGTATCTCACAAAATGATAATGGTATTCCAACCTACTCGAACAACCCTTTATATGGTACTTGAATAATTTTAATCTTACCCTTATGGCTATAGCGACCTGTTGTAGTGTGGCATAAATGATGGCGCGTGAGTCCCATGGTCCTCCTTTAACAAGGTACACTGGTAGATCGTGTCTGGGTTCGATCGCATAGGGTCGAAAAAACTTTCCTCGCGGGATCGTTAATGGGAGTGGCGCTCACGACCGCTTGGAGTTTTACTGGTAACTCCGTGGATGTTCCGTTCTGGGGAAAGACTACTAGGGGTAGGAGATACTCATTATCCGCTTCTACCATCTGACTTGGTTTACCTGGGTGTACCACATTTACACTTCCATCTTCCTTCATCATCACTCCATTTGGCTGGGTTTTCTTCGTAGGCACTTCCTTAGGTATCGCCATTAATTATATATGGTTTGGTCATTTTTGGCTTAAAAATTGAATTTACACAAACCCCATATCTAAGTAGCCTCATTTGCCTAATGAGACTTTAAACTGAAGTAGGAAAGCTTATGATGGTGTGGGAGAGAAGGATTCATAAGCTGGTATGTCTTTGTTTTGTTCGTAAGAGAAAATCATCTACACACTTCTATAACTCTTAGGGTATATGGGGACCTCATATTATTTAGTTCAGGAATAAAAATAATCAGACACACGCTAGATTATAGTACCACGAAATACAATAGAATATGCCTTCCCCTATTTAGTTTACAGTTAAGAGAAAAAGGCACACTAGTGTAAATGGGCGTTTTGTGCGGGTAAGTAGTCTACGAAATAAAAAATATACATATATATTTTTAATTTCAACCAGACAGAAAACAGTTGACATACTTGAAAAAGGTGTCTTAGGAATGCGGATTTTATTTTATAAATGAGAAAAGATAAATTTGAAGCACCGCAATAGCGATAATCCTGGAAATGAAAAGGTCTACCTATCAATAAGATTCTCCTTGTCATGTGAAAATATGGTTAGAGAAGAATATATTAAAAACATAAATTGTTAGGGATTTGGGCCTAGACTGAATGACATTTTGCTTAAAATTGAATCTGATCTCTTATCACTTAAGCCTCTCTGAGGTGGATCCTGGTTTCTTTATTTATTTGAAAAACCACCATTTTCTTACATGCTGACCACTATCAATTATTTTAGGAAGAGGTAGATTGGTAATTTTTTACAGGAGTTTTATTGATTTCGATTGATAAGAGATAATATTTAAAAAGGAAAAGTTGCATAAAACTATAAAAAGCATTAGGTTTAGTAAGGTTTGGAAACTATGTAATGAATGTTAGAAATATATTAATTTTTCTTCTGACTGCTTTCTACGTAGTTTCTTTCAGAAGCTTAGATGAAAAAATTCATTTTTCTATTTAAAAAAGAGAGCTTTTTTATTGAAAGAATGTAGGTAAAATGTATATATAAGACACTGAGATATTTCGATATAAAACAATTGTACGTTTTGTGATCCTTCATCTTTATGCAATTCTATGTGATTTCTAAGCAACGTTAGATAACTTTCTTCTGAACTATATCAGCAATCCATAAAACAAAACCAAATAAAATGCCTATGGCTTAAAGCCAGATTCGATTATATTAATCAAAAAATGGGAAACTATTGTAAAATAACAGTAACTATATAGATTGACAATTTGCCATTGGACATTTTACAAATAGTTGTTGAAAAGGTGCGCTTTCTCTCCAGCTTCAATTTGTAAGGAAAGAAGGAGAGGGAACAAAATTAAAAGAAAGAAACAATCAATAGAAAAAGAAAAGCAAAGAAAAGTGATCAATACCGCACAAATACGAGAGAAATCAATCTTAATCTAAATAACTTGAATTATGAAAGGAAATGTTGCATCTTTTTCCAAAAAAGTCCACCCATGGCTCGATTCATTCAATTGTCTTATACCAGCCCCATCTCTGTTTAAAGCGTAACTCGCAGTGAAAATTTTTTATCTAAATAATATATCAAGATATTACTATAGAGCGTATTTTGCGCTATATCAGATACTAACAATTTGAAAAATATAAATAAATATATCAGTAAATATGAGCATATATAAAATCACATCAAGTCAAATATAAAATAAACCTAAATTCTCCATGTTTTCGCTATTAAAAACTACCATATTACTACAGCATTTGAATGGACAGGAGCGTTGGTAGCGCACCTGGAATACGAATGCGCCATTTTGCAGCAGATATAATAATTAGAATGAATTTTCCAATGCTTAAACCTATTCCAACAAAAATTATAACGAGGCTGTTTTGCTCTATATTGAAATTTCCCTGATTATAGTAGAAAAAGGTCTTTATGTTTTAATTTCATTTAAACGATTATGATGTCCATAAGAGTTCTATAGATGGGAAAATTTTCATAGAGCCTGTTTTAATAATAACGAAATTGCTTTGCCTTTAGTAAGGGTAACCAAAATTACGTTAGAGTCAATTAAAGGTGAACGAACGATAGAATTGATTAGTATTTTATGGTTAATTTTTTTCGACGTAAAGATTATACCAAGTTTTATTACATAGTAAAGAATTGGATAAATAATAATATTTCACTTCCATATAGTGAGAAGAAGAGAAATTTTATCTACTTTCATAAACGACTTCTTTAATATTAAGTTATTTAGGGTAAAAAAAGAACGACTATTCCTGCCCTCAAGCTGGACGAATAGCAAAAGAATTAAGAAGGTACACGATATCTTTGAGCTACCATAATCTAGTAGGGCGTCAACAACCAATTTCATAATTTGGAGCAATGTTTACCACTACAAAATACAGGATACTGGTTAAAATTTAAATAATGGTGCCTCAGGTCCTCATAGGTCAGTAAGAAATGTAGAAATTATTGTTGATATTAAAAGGATACTTCTTAAAAATCAAAATGTCTGTGCACGAACAAATAAAATTCAAAAGTCAAAAATCATTATTTAATCACATTAATAATGTGGATTTGATAAGTCCTCCTTATAAGATGCACCTCTCTCATCAGATCAATGCGACTAACTTTCCTCGCCAAATAAGATATGTGGAATGGTTTCCCTATTAACTTGCTCTTTGTTTGACAAAATTTTACTGTGAGTTCTCATTATTTATACTTATAGATAGAGGCATAAACAATATTCGGCAGTATGCACCATTGTGCATCTCCCCTGATGCTTTGTTTAGTATCTTATTTGTGTAGATGAGGTCCTTTCTTTTACAATAACATTAATTGAGCTCTATACCAAAACAAAATTAAAACTAAGATATGTCCAGAACTAAAACGCAATTATCAAAATTTATTCATTAACTTTGACGTATTCAAAATGGTTGTTTTCTTCAAAAGCAGATTGAGTGGAGAGAAATATTTCAACATAAATTTTCATTTAAGGTTCGTTCACCCTGCAGCATCAGATTTAAAATGGCACGATTTTCTCTAGTAGTGACGTTTAAATAAAAAGGTTTATTCCCATACTCCTGTATATATACATAAAAGAATTAGAAGAAGAATTAATACCTTTAGTCAACATGCTTAATGGTTTCGACGATCGATCTGAAAAGTTCAGCGAGCAGTAAGATGTACAAATCAACTTAACTTGGAGAAAACAGGAAGGAATAAGGATGTAACTGGTCCTTAGGATTTAGTTTTATATGTGCCTTCAAATATATTTATTCGGTGGATGTCAGGAGTGAGCATAAAAGACAAAGTTAGGAACAAGCAAATTCAAGGATCGGTCAAAATGATAGAACTATCAAGAAAAGTACAAGAAGCAAGATTGAGATAGTTTAGGCCCATCACAAGAAGAGAAGATCTAGAGCAGCATGTAGCAAGGGAAGAGATGAATATTGAGGTAGAGGGGACCTAAAAAAGAGGAACACCGATAATGAGATTGAATGACTGTATTTTGAATGACATGAGTGAGAAAGGACTAAATAGAATAAGTACACTAAACAGAAATCTTTGGCAACGACTCATCCATCATTAACAGCCACCACAGGTAATTAAAGCCGAGAAGAAGAAGAAGAAGCAGAAGTTGTTTCTAATAAATTTATTCTTTTCTTCAAATATTATATTATTTGATTAATTCCTTTGCAATGTGCAAATGAAATCCTCGTTTAAATATGAATCATTATTTCAGGGAAGATATAAGAAATACGAAGAGAGCACTCATCCTCCATAACCCTATATATTAAGAACTAGATTTTTTAAATGTTTGAATAATAATTCCTATATAATAAAAAAAAAATAAAATGGTGAAGTTCCAAAATAAATATAAGTATCGATTTTTTGTGATTTTTTTAAAACTAAAAGAATTACAAATTGTGAAGTGCAGAAAATTTCTTAAAATTTTGGCATGGAAGTTATTAGAGCAAATATAGAGGGAGGAAAAAAAAGAACCATGATAAGCCGTAGTTCAGAGACAAAAAGTCTGCCAGCGAAGCGCAAGCTCCTTCTGTAAGCAGGAGGGGAGAATAGGTTCTTACTGTTTTTAAGATAGTTTATATAAAATGTGTCAGCATCCTTAAAAGAGCGTCTTATCCAGGTATTGTTGTTATCATTTCGAAAAAACGAAGCAGCTTCACCACTAGTCAAACTATTAAGGTTTAGTGAGTAGGTAATCCCAGTCCCACTTCCTGGACATAGATTTTGTTACAGCACTAAGGTGAAGCGGAGGTGAAGTGTATCCAATACACCTACGGTAGTTACTTTCGGTGAATAAGAAGAACCCCGGTGCTTCCCATTTGATCAAAATTAAGATAATGATCCCCTGAGTGAGTCCTTACTCAGTAATAGCAAGTCATGGGTGGAGCTTTGTAATATTGAGATTTAAGCCGAGTGGATTGCTTAATAAAGGCCAAAGTATCGTCGTAAATAGTTAAACACACCGATACAAAAATAATCTTTAATATACATGAATTATAAATATGAAACAGCGTATATAGGTATAAATAAAATTAATCTTTTCACTGAATAAGTAAGTCTACATAATGTCCTGGGGATTACACTTGAAAATTACTCACTAGGATGCTTGCGTCTTAATGGCACCCGACAGAATGAATGGAATAATATTATTGAATTAAGCACTAAATTAATCACTTCTAATACTCGAGGTTATGGGCTCGGGATGGAAATTCTAGTTCACAAATAAATTGGTGAAGTTAGGGGAGGGGATAATTCACTTTAACAATACCTTTGAGTTCGTAAGTATTTTGAGAATGACGGTGAAGATCTTCTTCTGGTTACGATGATCACCCATATTCTGGTATCCGAGGTTAGCGAATAAGAAGGTAATCCTAGACCAGTGATATAATGATCCTATGCCGGATCACGAAGGCGAGCCAAACTGTGGCTCAAATAGGACTTCTTTTTCCTCGAAGTGACTGCCGATTATACGCCTTTGGAGGGGGTAGCCAAAACCGATTACCTAGCTACGTCTATGGTAATCCGCAGAGGGACGTCCTGTGTAACCTCTTACTCTGAAGGGGGAGGGGGGCTCTGCGAGAAGTTTGGCACTTACAAGTACCGTGACGGCAACACACAAATTCCCCGAAGTTCCTTTCTTACAACGGACGAATTGTTTCCTTTGTGAGACTAGCTCTCCACACTCAACGTAGGTCAAGATCTTCTGCTCGACTCCAGGGAGAATTTTCCCTTTTATTTCGCTAAGGAGCAGAAATCGAGAGAGGGCTCCGAATTCTCATAAAATCTATATCTGCGCGAAAGACCTTTTTATCTGCTGCCTACAGAGTAAATCCTTCACACCTTCTAGCTATCCTTGCTCCACGTCGCGGTTTACGACGGTGCGAAGACTCTGCCCTTCGTCGGTTTGGGTATCTTTTAGCGGCAGACATTTTCCCTAGCGACCGGCCGCAAATTTGGTCGTCTCTTTGGTGCGAAAAGGGGCAGAGGGAATTCGAGGCGAAAGGCGAATTTGGAATATGAGAGAGACTCGCAGCTTGTGTTCGGGTATTTCTGCGTACACTAATGTACGTGGTATTTAGACTTCTACAAAAACCAACACTGAAAATTCGAAAATTAACTGGCATTTTCAGACTGCTTTTCCACCTCTTTAGATAAGCCTATATTGGACTGAAGAAAAATAACACATATTTGAAAATCCTTACTTTCAAAGATTTCATAAAGAAATTTTCACCTCTAATCGCTCAAGCGAGATGCCTCTCTCTCTCTTGGAAAAGATGATTATTTTAAGAGATTGTGACAGATTGACAAGCCGTTGGCTTTACACATTACAAGGACGGTACTTCCCTCTCTATCTACCCAATTTAGGGCATATCGGCTAGAGGAGCTAAGTCTCCATAAGAACCTAATTGATCAGGAGCCATATATGAACCAGGCATCTACCACAGCGCAGGCGGAAGCTTACCCCGAGACGGGTTAAGACCCGTGTGTGAACTGGATAGTAAATTGGATTAAAACGCGCTCTGAATAACTATATCTTCCTCTACCCTCTCTCATTTTTTCCTCTTTCGCCTTCTTAGTAGTTTAAAAAACACACGAAGAATATTGGCTGGTTAAGTTGAAGATAAGCTGATCGGGTGCTAATTTATAATTATAGATTATACGTATATGCGTTTGTTTATTCGTATATGTGTGTGGTTACTGGAAGCCTGTTTCGAGCCCGGCTATGAGTTACTATATGTTAGCTACGAACCCCATACCCCCATTCGTTCTGTTAACCCTCAAGAACAAGTAGCCGAGCAGCTTAGATTCAACTTTACCGATTGACTAAAACATCGATCGACTCGACCAAAGGGGTCCTTTTCGTGTCCGGAAGGGCGCGCAAAAACCCAATCTGACCTCTAAATTCAAGTTCATTTGCGGGTATTCCGCCTCGTGCTAGTTCTTCTACTAGAGCATTTAAGTTCGTATATTGCCATCACGACAAGGACGTGGACAAATTAATTTCAGAAAGAGCCACAATTTTATTACAAGGTATCGGTTTGGCGGGAAAACCTCTCCACAAATCGAAGCCAAAAGACCGTTTACTCTTTCCAGATCGATCCAAGGATTAAACACTATTCTGCCGACGAGATAAAAGAGGAAATTGAGTGGGCTCAGAGTTGGGCCAGAGTAAGCGAAATAATAAAGTTCACTAATAGAAACAATGGTGCAGAATATTCTCACGCATTTAAAGTTATTCTTCGAGAGACCGAAATGGCGAGAAAAGCAAAAGAGTTCGGGTTGATAGTGTTCCATTTGAAAATAACGAGTTTATTAGCGCAAAAACATGTTTCAATTGTTTTGCTCAGGAGAAATACACTAACACGCGAATGCCGAATAAAGGACATCAAGTTGTGCTGCGAATGCAGTAGTAAGATACACACGTGGCGCGACTGTGACTCCCAGAGTAAAGAAGTGCTTAAACTGCAATGGCAGACATTGATCTATGGCAATGGCCTGCCCCCGATAAAGTGAAATTATAGAATATAGGAGAAAGGAGAAAGTTAGGATCGAGGAAGAAAAACAGAACATCACTTTCGCTATGATCGCAAAGGCGACAGCGCAACATTTAAAACCAACACAGAATATAATAGAAGCTGAGTCACTTAACATTCTAGCATGAATTTTACATCCTCATGTACTAAATGTAGCCAATCCAGGGACATACTCAAAAGAGTTGTACCTGATGTTGAAAGTGGTTCCCCGAGAACCCTTCATCGTCAGATATCTTGAGCGTGCGATACAAACCTGAGTATTCTGGCAAGGTAGACCAGCACCAGGAAGCCGCCAGCAAGCCGAAAACACAGCCTCCAAATGCAGTAGAATCCAAATATCCTAGAATGAGGAAAAGAACGAAACAGCGTACTGTAGAAGCTATGGAGACAGAGGAAGCCGTATGGAAAAGTAGCCGTAAGGAGATTAATCCTTTAACCCAAGCCAAAACCCAAGAGGTAGCGAGTGATGCATCCACCGCCGAAACCACTGAGTAAGACGGAGAGAAGAAAGAAGAATTTTACTTGAGTTTCTTCGCGTCCGAGTAGAGATCGTTCCCGGAGAACAAAGAATAATTATTTAAGGGCTAGAGAAAGGATTGGTGAATTATGAATATGAAAGTCCTTACACAGAGAGTAGTGTATCCATTCATTACTGGTGGCAATTTACTTATTTCCTGTGAACTATGTCACATAATAACCAGAGAAGGATTTAAGGAAAAGCAAAGCAAGATAGCTAAATCACCGATCATTAGGCAATCCAAAAAAGCAAAAAAGAGATCACGTTCGAAAAAACAACAAAAAAAAACAATGGTTCAGTGAAGAAAATAAAAAATTATTAGTCACAATGTTGCGGTCTGGAACGAAAAAAGACACTCACTAATCAACGCATATTTAAAATAAGACGCAGAAATTATAATATTAAATGAAATTAATATAAACCCAGAGTTTAATAAAATCAGAATATTTAATTACACAGTAATAGCCAAGAATATAGATGATGTCAACTTTGAAGGTGTTGCAATTGCGATAAGAAACGATGTCAGATTTACAAAACTAATATATCCCTACACAAAATGGCATGTAAGGTATGGGATAATCTAAAATACATCCTAGATGAAAAATACTTAAGATCTATGGAAAGCATGCAAATACATAGGATTGAGAACAGACAAAACTTTAGGAGCGAAAAACTGGACCCGAGAGGGGTACAGGAACCTGTTTATACATATAACTGAAGCTGCTTTTAAATGCTAAGAACAACATGAAACATTACATCTGCACTGAAAAGTAAAAGCAAACAAAGTACAAACGAACAACAAAAGAGGCTTGACAGCCTCCAAACAACAGCGAGAAAAGATTGAAAAATAAGTCGAAGCAAGAAGAAAGCAAGAGTTGGCTGGTCACCCATCAACTACAACCTACTAAACCTTTTCCCTTTCTTACTTTACTCTACAATCTCTATCCACTCAACTTCTACTATACACTATATATTTTTTAACCTTCTCAAGACTCAAGACTCAAGACTCAAGAAAAAACCTAGAAAACGCATATCTCTTTTAACGTTCTTGGCCTTTGTCGTCGTAGTCATCTGGATATCCCACGCTGATCGAGGTTGATTTTATTAAGAACGTTTAACGTCTGCTTGGGTCTCACTGGCTCGGAAAATATAGCGGCAAATATTCAAGAGGTGCAATTGAGGATCCAAGAGAGAGAATACGAGTTTCTCTTGGGGTATTGGGATAGGCAAAATGTGCCGTTCTTTCAGGTGATAACTGTCGCAGAAGAATAACTACTGATAAAGAATTGAGAATAATGTTATTCATTATGTGTCTGGCCTAGAGCACACAAACGCCTGTGCGTGGTATTGTATAGCGTGTACAGTTCTTGTGAAGCAACTATATACATCCTGCTGATCTGCCGTTAAAGCTTTCTCATCGGGTTTGATTTAATAGTTGTGGTATCTGCTTTTATTGTTATTAAATGCTTATTCTCATAAAATATAAATATTTATCAATGAAATACATAAATCCATCCTAAGAGATGATTTTCCCATAATGGAAGATCCTGTTCTCGTGTTTGTCGGTTTTCTTACTTTCCTGTTATGGTATTCGTCGAGTCTAGTATTCGTTCATATATAACTTTTATCTTTAACAAATGGAAATGAATACATTTGCGTTACAGTAAATGTAAATTATATTAGGTACACACAGGTTGTCGGTGTCTGTTTTTACCACTCTTTATTACTCCGCTCCGACTCGGAAAGATTGACAGTCCACATAAATATTTGAATCCCAACGATATGGATCATTATCCTGAACCTAATCAAATTGTGTATCTGTCTAGAGGGTCATAACTTGTCTATCCTTGAGTATTTTAAATTTGACGTCCATTATTTTTTCACGATATCAGCAAAAATATCAGAAAATTGTACAAATCACAATGGTAAAAATAGGACTGCTGACTAAAAGTCGCGTGGTCTCACCTATAATATTTTATGACCTTGGGGGCTTCAAAAGTTTGAATAATTTACGAACTAACCTTGGAAGGACCTTGACAATTACATCATTCAAGAGAAAATGAAAACAACATAGGGATTTCAAATTTCGTTAGTATCGGCAGAAGAGTTATGAAGGTATTGCGAAATAATTGCCAATATAGTCTAAGAAGGTCTTTGGCAATTATATAATTAAAAAGGCAATACAAAACAACATAAGGGTTCCATATTCCTTTAGAATTGGCAAAGTAGTTATGACGTTATTGCCAAATAATTCTCCGGCTAACATTGGGGGAACTTTGGCTAATATAACATTCGAAAGGAAATGTAAAATAACTTAAGGGTCTCAAATTCCGTTAGATTCTGCGGAATAGTTATAATGTTATTGCTAAAACAATATAATTCCTGGGATATCCTTGGGTGCTGGTTGTGTAAGGGGTGTAGGTGGTTCTGGTGTATGTGATGTTGGTGTAGGTGCTGGTGGTTCACGTACTGTTGATGTAGGTGGTCTAGTTGTTGTGGGTGGTTTATGTGTGGGTGGTGTAGGTGTAGGTTGTGTATGCATATGTGTTGTAGGTGGTGGTGGTTGTGTAGACGCTGGTAGAGGTTTAGGTGGTAGTGCTGGTGTACGCGCTGGTAGTGTAGTATTGGTCATGCAAGTGGTAATGGTGTAGGTGGTGCAAGTGGTAATGGTGTAGGTGGTAGTGATGTAGGTGGTCGAGGTGGTGTTTCTGATGTCAGTGGTGGTGATTTAGGCGCTGGTGGTGTAGGTGGAAATGGTGTATGTGGTAGGTTGTAGATAGTAGTGGTAAGGTAGTGTAGGTGATGATGGTATAGGGTGTTTTGAAGGTGGCGGTGGTGGTGCTGCAGGTCGTGGTGTAGGTCGTGGTTTTTTAGGTGTTGTAGGTAGTGGTGGTGGTGTAGATTGATGTGGTGGTGCTTTAGGTGGTGTATGTGTAGCTGGTCTTGGTTTAGGTGTAGATAATAGTGGTGTTGGTGGTGTTGGTGTAAGTGTTGCAAGTGGTTGAGGTGGTGGTAATAGTGTTGGTGGTATTGGCGGTGTAGGTTGTGGCGGTGTATGTGGTAGTGTAGTTGGTTTAGGTGGTGTTGGTGGTATATTTCTTGGTGAATTAGGTGGTGTAGGTGTAGTTAGTGGTGGTGGTGTAGGCGGGGATCGTGTAGGCGGTGGTGGTGTTGGTGGTATATGTCTTGGTGAATTAAGTGGTGTAGGTGTAGTTAGTGGTGGTGTAGGTGTTGGTAATGTAGGTGCTGGTGATTTAGGTCAGTAGTCGTGTAGGTGTTGGTGGTGCAACTGGTGTTTGCGGAGGTGGTTGTTTAGGTGGTCTAGGCGATGATGGTTTAGGTGGTGTTGGTTGTGTAGGTGTTGATTTGAAAGGGAATGTAAAACAACATAAGTGTTTGAAATTTCGTTAGAATCGGATGAAAAGTTAGTTTTATTCCCAAACCCTCCAAAAAAAGTAGAACGGGGACCGACCGACTGGCATACTGAGATGTAGAATAGCACGCGACCAAAAATATCCGCTCCCGTAACTAACTGCTTTTAATGAGAACTTGCAAAGTTTAAATATCTATAAATATTCTTAAATTTCATTAAACGATTCCGCAAAAAATGCCGCTACTGCCTCCGTTCCTACTCTGCTTTTAATCTTTAAAAAGAGCGTAAGAAAAGACACTCTCATCCACGAAGAGACTTCTCTAATTCTGATGACGGTTGCATAAGATATTGGTTTTGGTTCAATCTTTCAACATTATTCAAAACATGGAAGTGTTATCAACATCATCCACAACAATTTGGCCATGATCAAGATCTCTGCCCGTTGCGTCCCTAGAAACCTCACGCCCCATGATCGACTTTAACATAGTCAAAGTCCACAAGGCCAGAGTTGCACAAGCTGCCCTGCGCGAGTGAGGATTCTGGGAGCTCAACCATCCCCCCTACAGTCCAGATCTGGCTTCTAGCGACTACTTTTTATTCCGCCAGCTCAGGCCTGTACTGCGTGGACGCCTGTTTGGGGACGATGAACATGTCCAGTTTGCCGTCCAGGACTGGATTTAACATCAGTCGGTTTTTTTCTGGTTGTCGGGAATTCGAAGCCTCAGAGACAAGTAGCGCAAGTGCATATAAGTAGAGGGTAGTTATATTTATAAATAATAAAACACTTTTCCTCCTATTTCGTTTCCTTATATACGAATTGAAAAACTTATTGACCACCCCTCGTATATGCTCGAAATGACCGATTTCAATATTTTTATGGAATCCAAAACAATACTGGTATCAGCTTTCACAATCAACAAGGCAATCTCCAAAGAAGCTCACACCTTAGAGTTTATGAGCTGATAAGTAATGATATTAGGTATATTTCTAGAAGGGTTAATTCTCATCACGCTCTCTCCGAGGGACTGTCAATTAATGATTGCGCCATAGACTCGATACTACAAGACACCCTATTTTCTTCATCATAAAATGGTTCCCCAATCTATTTATGTCAGTCCTCTTAATCTACGATTCCTTTATTTTCCGCCATAAATTATGAAACTTTAGTTAAATCTCTAATATTCGATCCGTAAGTAATTTCCTTGTCAGGTTATCCTTCACCTCTTCTGAGTTTCTTATGATTCTTTTACCTTCCTCAAATCATTATATTCTTTTTGTCTCATCACTAATTTTCGCAAGTTTGAGTTCGACTAACAAAGGGTCTTAAAACTAGGACGCTCAAGATTTGTAAGGCGATAGTGGCCAGGTTGTTAAAGCGAAATCTGGCAACCTCACTGTGAACTGTTTGGTAGTACTTGGCAAGTCACAATGTAAGGTTATAGCCTTGAACAGCGTGCGCAAATCATCAAATGTTATTATCAAAATCAGTGCTCCGTTCGACAACCGTTTCGCGCACTACGTGATTTCTTTCCTCGCCACAATCGTCCTTTAGAGTCCACTCTTCGACGCTTTGTAACCAAATTGACGGCAAAAGGGTCGATCAACAATCAGCCAACACCCGTACGTCACCGAAACGCAAGGTCTGCGGAAAACATCGCTGCCATAAATGAGAGTGTACGGAAAAATCCGAGGCAGTCAATTTCTCGTCGTTCACAAGAACTTGGCCTTTCTGAGACTTTAGTTTAACAAATTCTGTGTAGGGACTTGGGTATGCACCCGTAAAGAATTCAACTTACCCAGAAACTTAAGGTAAAAACCATAGACAACGCCGTGTGTTCGCTGATTGGGATTTAGAGCAGTTGGAAGTTGCCCCAACTTTCCCCCCAAAAATCATCTTCAGCGACGAGGCCCATTTTCGGATTAAAGGATTTGTGAACAAGCAAAATTCTCGGATTTGGGACGAAAAGAATCCACAGGAGATACACCATCACCAATTGCATTTCAACAATGCCACTGTTTGGTGCAGATTTTCGTCTAACGTAATCATCGGTCCGTTTTTTTTTGAGAACGAAGATGGGATTGCCATAACCGTCAACGGCGAGACCTACATATCGATGATAAGAAACTTCTTTTGGCCTCAAATGGATTATATGCCTGATATGGATACTGACACATGGTTCCAACAGGAGGGTGCTACGTGACACACTGCGCACTTCACAATAGACATTTTGCACCAGCGATTTCAGGACAGGGTCATCTCACGCGGCGACGACATCAACTGGCCACTGAGATCATGCGATTTAACGCAGTTAGACTACTTTCTTTGGGTCTTCTTTAAATCGCCGGTCTATGCGAATAATTCGCAAACAGTTGATGTCCTCAAAGTCAACATAACGAACACCATCCAACAAATTTACCTAGATTTATACGACAAAGTCATCTCAAATTGGGCCTCCCAAATACGTTCCACCAAGTGAAGCCTTGGCAGAAATTTGAACGACATTATATTCCACACTTAATGCCATAAAATGTTCTTTCACGTTTAAATAAATTGAGTGCATATATCACATACAACTTGTCTTATTTACATTTAAAAATAGAGGGACCTTATTGAAAGACACTATATAAATATCTTGGGCATTTGGAGCCATACCTATCTTTCAAATCAATTCCACAAAGTTTTGTGTGGAAATTATAAAAATAAATGAATTGCCTAAATTTCCGAATATCCAAAATACAACGAAACATAATACCGACGGACACAGGATTTGCAGGTCCTGCTATGAAATTTCATAATGTATTCTAGACAAAGTAAGATGTATTCCATCTCTCAAAAAGGATACCAATAACTTTTATCTATGATATGCCGTAAATGGGTAGAGGCATACCTATGCAAAGACATTACAGCTAAGTCTGTAGTTGAAGCGTTGCTCTCATACTACGTCACACGAATCGGCACACCGGTCAAAATAGTTTATGTTAATAGTTTGCATTTCAATTCCAAAGAGGATAGTTTCATCATCTATTAAAGCTGACAGACACAATCCATAGTTTTACTTTTCCTGGTAATCCAAACGAATGCAGTATTGAAAAAGTGTCACAGCACTATGAACTTATACCACTTTCCCAATCATCTGATAGGAATTTGTTGCAGAATATTTTAGTACAATATTTAATATAGGCAATTCACTGAAAGAGGAACCAGGGTGTTTCTTTTCCAAAATGGTCTATGGCATACCAGTTTCTATGCTGAATGATCTGTTTGATACTAGTGAGAGTAATGGGCTTTGATAAAATTATATATACAGGTATCATCACCATCAGATATTTACCTCTCGTGCCCACTTAACTTCACTCCAAGACCATTTTATTCACATGAAAGAAAAAGTGCAAAAGACATTCACGGACATGTTACAAATAGGAAAGTATGCCTTATTTTTCATAACTTCCTATAAAGATACCGTCATCAAATTACACTTAAAAGAGTGAGAAGAATGTCGTAGGGTGACCCCACACCTGAGGGCAGTTTAATATAATATAGATATTTCTATTTTTCGTTGGTTGATGTTAGAACCCAACCCTTTTAAGAATTGATCAAACCGAGGGAGAAAGGACTATTAATAGATTAGTCCGTTATGAGCGTGGGTAAAATTATAAATACAAATCAGAGTGCAATTAGGTTGGCCAATACTTAGCTATCTTGGAAAGGTTCTGGAGTAATAGAAACGGAATACAAAAATATACTATATTAGTTGTGATTTGATTCTCATTCTAGGTAGCTTTGTTTTAATTTCCCATTGTATGAATCATTTATAAGCACAGCGCGTTAATACTTCGAAGCCTCTATCTTCTTTTTTCTAACTGTTTCCTCATGCATTTCCCTCAACTCAAAGGGCAGTGCGTTTTTAGCGATTCATTGAGTTCCCCTGGCACTTGGTATTGTCAATTTTGTTCAGGACCATCACAAGGCAACCTTCCGGTTCGAAGACACCCAAAATCTTATTTAGATGAAATATAATATAACTCTCAAGAAGCCTATTTATATTTTGAGAGAGATAAAAGAACGATAAAAGGAAATGTTTTATTTCCTTCTAAGATATGGATAGCTACCTCCTAAGATTACACGGGCCGATATTTCTGGAAACGATGTCTCACATAAAAAAAATCTGCAATATGCTTTCCCCAAAACATATGCTTCCAATGACCTTTGCCCTCCTATAAGCCAACCGAAATTAATTCTAAAAATCTACCTACACCCCCGTCTTGATTCACTCACTCATGGAATATAAATGAGTTAAGATTAGTTAAACAAATATTATTTTGTCATTAAATCGAACGTTAGTAATCCATTGCTTTTACTTTATTTTAGTAATCCTCTTACAAGGCTTGGGGGCTGGTGCTTTGAGGAGTATTCTAACCTACATGACTAAACTCCTGTAGTCAATCTGTTTCTAGAATCTACCATGACGGACCATCTCACAAATTTATTTTAAAGAGGTACATTTAAGACTTGCTAAATTTCTATTTTCATAATAATATAGCTTGTTGGAAAAATACATCTTATTCAACCTGTGTTCAAGAGTAAATTCAAGAATTGCTAGCCGAAGGATGTAATAGCTAAAATTCCCAGATTAACATATTCTATTATATTGACTTTTCAAAACATGTAATTTCTCCGGGAAAAGCCTTAATTGGAAACCCACAAATTGTTATGAAAATATGATCGCGATACGCGTATACACTCTCTCAGGGAAGCATTAAGACAAAATGCTCCCTCAACTGATTATAATTTTTTCCAACCTTTCACAACCACATCGTCTTAGTATATCTTTAACACTAATCGTAATATTTTTAAATTGCAATATGTTTCTATTTAATTTTCATGCACGCGTCGTTCCTCAATTTCAAATCATAAGAATTCCTGCAACGACTGGCAAATAATCAAGTGAATGTCTAAAAATGACTGATGTTTTGCGACATTTATATTTCTAACCATTGCACACAATTTGAATATCCATGTAGATTACTTTAATTTTATCTATGTAATTCCACTTTCTTTAGCTATTTTATTTATCTATGTACTTACGAGTATATCCATATTCCCTGTTAGTTATTGTATTTATCCATTTACTTTGTTCCAAGCACAATTTATTCAATGATAAGATTGATTCTGTTCATTTTATTATGCTCAGTCAAGCCCATAAATACGCTAAATACTCGTAATATGTACATCTCATTAAACCTACATTAGATGAAG
Organism: Ceratothoa steindachneri; assembly: GCA_963969495.1. NCBI lineage: Eukaryota > Metazoa > Arthropoda > Malacostraca > Isopoda > Cymothoidae > Ceratothoa > Ceratothoa steindachneri. The sequence goes on from OZ018318.1 coordinate 228,406,544, forward strand.
CCCTAATAAGGGAAATAGTGATTACGTCCAAGGTACTAAATACTCGTAAGTGTATTTGTTGTCTAACTTTACTCATGCCCAAAGTTTCTCTTTGGTAAATACATTCGTAGCGGCCTAGGCACTCTAAAGGCTAGATATTTTTCTCAGATGGGTACCAGCTTAAGTACTTGTATGAACTTTAATAAAAGGAGACCACAACTACGGTCTGGTTAATCTTTAACTACTCCAAGTTTCTTTTAACCACTCAACAAAGAAAACTGGTTTACTTTCACTTGTCCTTCCCAATCCTTATAGATCCGAATCTCGCAGAGACAAGGTACATTTGTCATACTTATTTTTAGGTTTGTTCTTCGAGATTTTAATGTCTCTAAAATTTTACTAGGTATTTTGGTAATCTCTTGTCATGTTTTTAATTTAATCAAACTTAAATTTAACCTAAGCAAAAAGCCAAGGATGGAACATTTTGTTGAATATATATACCAAAGATACAGAAAGGAAGAGCTACAAGATTTTCGCAGCTCCTGTAAAGCTGCACGAGAGTGTAGTTTTCTCTAAGTTTCTATATTTTCAAATATACGAGTACTGGCAATCTCTTTATAACTCAGAATATTACCAATCATATTTTGAATACTTTTTAAATAATGAAACTATTCACAAACTTCAATTTAATGAAATCCTACTATGTTAATACTTATCTAACTCTAACTATTTTGTTAGATATAGTTTTATTATTAAACTATTTGACTTTTATTTTAATCATAGAGAGCGAACTGAATAAAATTCTTAGTGAATTTACCGTCATTCAAAACAAGAAATTAAGTTCTTTATTCCTAGATTGCCCCCATTTTTAAACAGAATTAATTCATTATATACATCGACGATTACAAATTATTCAGAAGAGAAAAAGTTTTGCTCTTTTGGAGCGTCAGCTTGTGTTACCTATACTTGTATATGTACAACATTAACACTTTAGATTCTTTCTTCTATTTGAGAGATTTCATTACAAAATTTAAAATGCCAAAATTCGCAGCGATCTCCCTCAGAAATTTCTATTTGAATGTGAAATATTTCTAACAGAGCGCCTTTATTTTTAGTCAAAGTGATATTGATATTTTAAGAGAGATTTGACGAGTACAAAATTTTATCATATCCAAATGGTAAAAACATAGTACTTTAAAATGGTACTGAATACGCAAGGTAATAAAAAGATAGAGATTTTGAATTCAATGATTAGATTTATATCGATAAATAAACCATTTAATAACGTAATTCTAAGAAGGGAAGTTAACGTTACGCGATTTTTAACAAAGCTAAAATTTAGAGGCATTTTTCATCAAGGTTCATATAAAGAAATTTATGCCACACTGAATGGACTAGCAAAATCATCTCTTCTTATCATCAACAGGTTTAGTAAAACTTTACACTCAATACAATTCACGAAATTATAAAAAAGCGAAGTTTATTGTTCAAATGATCTCTCCCATTAAAGAAAACTAATTTGCCTTTAATACATCATATGAATTTCAGAAAAAACTTGAAATATAAAATTCAATTTGTAAACATCTCTTTGTTTTCTTTGATATAAATTCCTCTTTAAGTGTTCATGTGAAGCCAATATTCCGAAATATTCCAAATAATGTTTTTTCTGCTAAAAAATTCTAACGGCATTTTTGAGGCTTTATGAACAGCTTGGGAAACTTCTGTTTAATGAATCGTACTTTAAAATTACTAACATCATGTACTAATAGATTTCCTAACAAATATTTTAGACTATATCTTGCGAAAATTTTCAGAAATGTCTAAACCCATATTTTACTGACCTTTTTTGAATCACTTCATTTGCGTTTTTAAGAACCATTCATGTCTAATAATACCTAAATTTTCCTTATTCTATACATTCAAATATAACAGCCACTATGAAAACGAAGGAAAAAATTTTAAAGATGATCAATCTTCACTGGCTTACATAGGTTTAAACTTAATTAGTATGAAGATTATTTAAAGCATGGAATAGAGTAATTATAATTTAGAAGAACAACTGATAAGAAATAATTTACTGGTTACTACAAAGCTTTTTATGCAAGCTGACTATGAAATCAGAAAATATCGTAAAACGGAAAAAAAAACAGGAGAAATTTCTACCATAGATATAGTTAAAGCTTTTTCATAATTTATCCATCATTACTAAGAACTGAGTATTAGTAGATAACTTATAAAACAAATCTAAATAACTAACTTTCTTCATTTCCACCATTTATTACTTTTTCCCCTAATTACAAAGTTTTATGCACAAAAATCGGCGGTTGGGGAGGGAATCAGATTGCAAATTGTAGCTTCAAAGAGATAGAATTCTTTTTTCTTCAGGATATTTTTCCTTATGCGAGAGAGGAGAGTTAATTTGCATAACTTAATTAGCTATTTTAAAAGTGTAGACCAATTACTTTTCCTGTCATTCTACTTAGAGAGAGACTCTTCCCACCACCCTTTTTACTTACATGGAGAGAATTTGAGAGAAATTTTGTTCGCTAAATGCACGTTTGGGAAAAAGACCTAAGAACGTTGCGTTAGCAGTTTAAGTTTTACTACAGTGCTGATGTCCGTTGCTCTTAAGTTCATTCCCTACCTCTACTGAAAATACGCGTTATAATCTTTTATTTGTTGAGTTGTATGCAATTGATTTCAAAACCAGGTATGAAGTTGAATACGAAAAAAAGAGCTTTTTTTGATTAACTAGAAACCTAGACCAATGTGTGCTTTATCATTAATTAAATGTAGTTTTTTTAATTAAAATGTGAATGACAGGGTTTTAAAAATAAGGATTTGTTTTTATTTATGTTTATTTCCTTTTCCATCTTTCGACCCTTCCATGTAACATAAATTAAGATGAAGGAATTTCAGTACAAATTTTTTGAGCGAACACAGGCATTGGATATCTTCGACCCCTTTCGGCGTTTGTCGACTTTTCTTTTGTTTTACTTTGATGAGATTATTAGTCTTATGTAGAAGAGAGTGGATAGTAGTACATTATATTAAACTGACATTAACTATTTTCACTTAACAAACTACTGCAACGTAAAAAGAAAGGTGGAAAAATATCCCTTACATGGAAAGGATCAAATGAGATTCTGGGGTTCAAGTAGATTACCCCTAAACATTATTTTATAGTTTTTCTGGATGCATATAAAAGGATGGATGATGAGATTTAGCTACATTAGGTTGTTGTCAATGAAACATCGTATCCATAGCGTACAATATATATCAGTGAATCTCGAAGAGGGTGATGTACAAATATGTGAACTTAAAGGTAATGGAAATAACCCCTTTGGAGAAAGTATTATGTGCTGGGGATGAGAATGTGGGCTTCTCATTCTTGCCAGTCAGTCCTAAATTAATTATGATCAATTAGTCTAAAATTATTCATGTTCAGTCAGTTCTACAGATTTCTTGGTTTTCATTTCTAACTTTCCAATTTTATGAATGAAATTGGCATGGTTTTTTACCTTTAAACCACAGCTATTCCATAGGAATTTGCTTAATCCTTGATGGCAATGTTAGAAATTCAAACCATTAAAATTGTGTTGACTTTTTTCTAGATTATAAAACTTTGCCATTAGTTCGCCTTCAATATTCCGGTTTGCTTTCTGTGAAGAGATTTGGTCTATTAATTAGTTTTTATCAATAAATTTCTCCATTTTGTTTCTATCTTGGTGAAACATATGGATTTTTTCCTGCGAATTTATCTTAGAAAAAAGGACTAGTGTACAGGGTATTTAATAAAAAATCAATGAAATAATTTAAATCACAAAATGGGTAACCATAACTATGGATTTTACAGATAAAACTAGGAAAATAAGTGCAAACTAATTTTTTTAAGAATAAGTTTGGAGAGAAAACGTGACTTCCTTGATACTAAATTTACTGTAAGAAAGCGAAAAAGGGAAACAAAACAAAACGGGAAACGGTGCATTGTGCTATTTTGTTGTGTGAATCAGACCATTATAGATTTCCTGGTAGTCTTCCTAGGGCCAATGTTTGAGTTCAGATTCCCAGCGGTTCACTGACCTCAGCGTGTGCATATAGTCATATTAGTTGGCTGTTCATTAGCGTGTAAATAGCCAGTAGCCGATGAGCGTACATTTTATCTGTCGGTATATAAGAGATATCAGAGTATTTGATGATAAATTGCTTCTTCCGCCATAGTTAGAGAAAGAAGAGGCGTTTTATTGAGTTTCTTTTGTCTTTAAAACATTCTGACTTTCCATCTTCCACACAATTAATTCTATCTATATTAGAGACGTTGTGTAATAGCGAATTTACCGTGAATTTTCAGATTCCTCAGTTGTTTTACATATCAAAATATATGGTAAAGCAAATTGTAGACTTTTGATAAATCCCAAAGCAAATTCTCGCCGAGACTATATCATAAGATGCTTTATGGAAAATCATCGTGGTATTTATTGGTAAAAAACGACACAGTACAATGTGAAAGCACTTGGGTTAACGAGAAAGGAGTTAATCAGCATTGTTTTTAGTTGTCGTGAGCTAAATCGCTTCAAGAGAGTTATGAACACGTGCATAAAAAAAAGCATTATATCGTTAGAAAGCTGATTAAGCTAAAAAAAAGAAGCATTTAGCAAGGTTGTTTCTAACAGGATATTTTCACAATAACTCAGAACATGTGTTGTGATTTACTAGATAAAGCCTATCATAAAAACTAATGTAACTATGCAATTTATTAGCAATTTGAACTGTCATTCTTTCATGCTTGAGATGTAAGTAGTTTCTTAAATTAAAATGAGTTTAGTAGTTATCAGTTTATATTTACAAGTTTATAAATAAAAATTACTTGTTCCCATTATCTATCTTCTCGAATGCAAAACTTGAATGATTTTCTTTAACAAAGTGAAGTAGGAATTACGAATTAATTTAAGTTAGTGCGTGTGTCTGTAGGGGTAAAAGGGTGTATGGGTAGATAGACCGTAAGAAAAAGTGGTGTAAAGAGAAATTAGTGTGTGAGATTTGCAAATGCTAAACGCCTGGAGATCAGGCCTATTGCTTTCATTATATTTTTGTTTAGGAGGAGCTTTTGTTGTTTTTGGTTATAGCTTTTATTATTTTGGCCTTCAAGACATTTGTCTTAGTAATCTTAATATTTTTGGGTATGTAATATGTATTTTGCTGTTGTAATTAAAATAAATTAATTTAGATTTGTTCTTAGTATTCCTTGTTTTTATTTGTTTTGTAATGAGTGCAATTTGTGGCCTTTGTTTCTTCTTTCATTGTCTTCAGGTCTCGTTCGGTTTAAATAAGTCTTGATTGGTCAAATTTTAGTCGAAGGTTTGTGATTTTTCATTGTTCGGAATATTAACTTCTAAATCGGGGTTTTGTCATTATGTTTGGTAAAGTAACATTCTTTTCATGCGTTGAACGTCAGTTCGTCTCCTCCAGCCACTAGGATAGCAGAACTTGGAAATCTGGCGTGACTTATAGCTCTTCTGTTTTGGTCAATCTTTTGAGTGATTTCATCATTCAATATTCGATTAACCTGTTCCTGCATATTCGTTGTCCGTTCTTCAATGACAATTTTAATGGGACTTAACCCCGCCTCTCAGTCCAGCTATTCTTGGCATCTTATTTCAGCCCCGCGTGTATCCTTGATTTTGTACAGCAATTGTTTTGCAACAATTGTAGTCTCCCCTTTTGTGTCCTCAAGCCACAAGAGAGGACGTAAGCGAGCTAGAGCAACGTATATTTTACAATTACATTGTAAGTCTTCTTCCTGTTGCTCTCAAAAAAATTTCTAAACTTGTATAGAGTTCTAACTGCGGCAGAAGCCTTAGCGATTCTATCTGAGATGTGCTTCCTGTACCTAGATAAGGTAATCTTCATTCTGAGTACATTGCACTCCATGGTGTAGGGAGAGCGCATACCCCCTACCATGATATCAGAGAGTAGTCTACTCCCAATGGGGACTACAGTGAATTTCTCCTGGTTTGTCCTTATTTTCTATTCGTCCTCGTAGATGTTTAATCTACCATTTTTTTCCGCAGTCATACTAACATGCATAGGGGCATTCCTCCAAGGACAAGTATTTGGATGATATCATCGGTGTATTGAATGTTGAAGCAAGTGGGATTCGCAATGGCTGGGACATCTGCGGTGTTAATCGAGTAGAGAATCGGCGACAGACACCCACCCAATGCGGGAGGCCCAAAGTAAGCGAAAACTTTGTTCCTTCCTTGCACTCTAAACTGATATACGCAGCTCTCTCCATGACGAGTCGCAGAGAGTTCTCTCTAAGTTTTCATTTAAGCCCAGCTGTAGGATCTTGTACTGCTTTTCCCAGTGGCAAACTTTATCAAACGCCTTTGATACATGCCGACAAACAATGTCCACATAACTCCTCTCCCGTTTGACTTGGGCAAGCTTTTCCGTGATGATATTTACCGCCATCTCCGTACTTTGCATTTTCCTAAACTCAAACTTGTACAGGTTGTAATGAGAATTAGTTGAGAAATTTCTTCAAGAGCTTTCCGCCAAACCAGGAGTGAAATTGGCCGGTAGCTCTCTCTTAACCTCGGGTCCTTTCCGTGCCTCGTCATAAAAATCAGTTCGGCCGTTTTGTAAGCATTCAAGAAGTATTCCGTGTTTAAGCAGTCCTCGAATATTCTTCTAATTCCTCTCATGATGTTTTCTGATGTCTTTTGAATGTTTAATTTAGTAAGCTCCGATTGTTCTGCGGCCTTTTGAGGGAATGAGCGGAGCAAACCAATTAGTTCATTTTCGGTAATCTTTGCGCCTCTGTTGCGCTGTCTCTCTACCTGCTGGTGAGGATGCGTCCTATGTATTTGGTTGTTAATCTCTTCAGTTATACTGAAGAGTTTTTCCCAATAACTCATGAATATTTCTTCGATGTTTCTTTCTTCTGTTTCTAAGTTTCCATCTTCTTTTAATATTTCCATTTTCTTTTTACCAATCGATCCTTTGTGGCGCCTGATCTTATTAAAAATATCATTTGGGGATGAATCATGATCAAGACAATCAATCGCACCGTTCAAATGTCTCCACTGTTTTTTTGAGGATCAACTTTTTGATCTCTTCTTTGATCTTTTTACTGCGTTTTTTTTTATTCAAGTGAAGCGTTTCTGATGTTTATTTCATACAATAATTTAAGGTCACCGTATAAATCATTCATGTATTCAGTCCATCTGTATGCATCCGCGTTAAAAAGATGGTTGTTTAGATCTTCGAATGCCTCGTCGATCTCATCGAAAATTACCTCATCTTAGTTTGGCGGATGGTAGGCTTCGAGTAGACGTGCATACCATGCCCAGGCTACTTTCTAATATTTTTTATAACTATAGCTACGACTTATATAGGCTTCTTTTTTATGGTAAGTAGGATCGATATATGATCACTACATGGGACCTGGACTGGCTCCATGTATTAATTGAACGGTAGCTGACGATGTATTTACCGATGTTTCTTCTTATTTTTTATTTTTATTCTTGGCATGGGAGGCAGCTTTATTGTGCCCATTTCTTTTCGGGAGAGGACTCGGAGCTTTAGCTTTACTCTTCCTCAATCGTGTACGAGTACATGGGTACTCATCACTCTCTGATGAGACAGATTCTTCCTCGTCTTCTTCTGCTTGTTCCTTTTCTTACTCCTCTCCAGATTCCTCCAATGGGTGAGCTTAAATTGCCGTTTCGAGACTCAATTTAACCTGTTGGCTGTTGGTTACTTCTGATCATGGTTTCCTTGAATAGTGTTGAGCATTCTGGGTTGTTGGGCATTTTTATTAAAGGCAGGTCGTTATCCTTCAGTAGGCCATTCACTATCTCGTTATAGCAGCCAGGCTTGACTGCATTAGCGACATTTGCATGTGTGATGCAAATAAGAATCTTCGTACATATGTTACTTGAGATGGTACATTGATGAGTTTGAGGGTTTGCTTTTTTTGGCGGCGAGCTTGCGCGGATTTTTCTTTTGCCTTCTTTGTTCCTCTTGCTTCTTTTTTATGATTTATCGTCGTTTCGTGCAGTTCAGAGCCATGACCCTGTGCTCACCCTTGCATTTGAGGCACTTTTTCTTCGTGCTTTTGCACTTGTCGTTTCGATGGCCTTCTCTAGCACATTTGCTGCACCACAGCTGCTCTTTCTCGGGGCAGATCTTCGTTGTATGATCTTCAAATTTATAGCATACAAACACATTTGTATGCTATTAAATCTACCTATTAGATATTTTCGCCTGCTCTTCTCATATTGAATAGAAGTGGTCCATCTGATCTTATTTTCCTGGCCATGTCCGCAGTAGAGAATGTTATTTTGAACACGTGGGTGTGTTCGCGGAATATAATCACTTCGCGGACTATTGCCCACTGGTTGGTCCTCATAATCTCTTCCTTGAGCTCGTCTGGTGAATGCTAACCGAGAGAGCTATCGACTTTGCAGCAGATCACGGATCGTTTCGCTTCCACTTTGCCTCTTGTCCGATGGTCTAGAGTATGTTTGCTCCTTCTTCCTATAGGAGCCGGTCGATTTGTCTAGTTTTCAGCCCAGATTGCGATGAATCCCGTTGAAACCTCGATCAATTTCATCAGAGCCACTTTTAGTCTTAGGAAGAGGGATCAGCACAGTTTACTTTTGTGCGGGGTCTTGAATTTATCTCTTTTTCTCTGAAAAAAGGCGTAATTAATTGGTATTTTGTGAAGGAGTGATGTAGAAAAGTGGCAATGGCGGTATTTGTTCGAGAAAGTGTGATCAGAATATTTGGAATGAAGGCTACCATCCATTTTCCTGTTGGTTCCCCACTCAGATGCTGTAGGAAAGATGAGCGATGATGGAATGGAGGGTGAAGGTCCCGATTGGGCAAATCAAATGGGCTAAATCATGATGGATCTTTGAAGGACGTAGCGGCCGAATCAACTACCGCTACCCTTTTGCTACCAACCCTCGGGTAATTGGGCCATAACCACTTCCAGTATACAGAGAGACGGTTGTTACTTCCCTCTATCCTTCTTGCCGGTCCCTCGGATGAGAGGATTACTCCTCCTCCAAAAGGCGCAGTTAAGTCTCAGTTTCGGGAAATTTCTGACTTATGCTTTCGCTGTGGGCTAGTCCTCAAACCAGTTTCCACATAAGCCCTTAATTATGTCAGTCCAAGTGGCTGGCATAGTTAAGACGAAATTAATGATTGGCAGACATTCCAGGCAGGTTTCCACTCAGGTCGATCGACCGAAGCAGTGAGGTTTTATAAGAGCCGCCATATAATTACTTATTCTCAAAATGTGAAGTTTTATCAATCGCTCTTCAATAAAGGTGAGATGGAATTCACTAAAAGACTTCCATAGTTAGGCTGCTTCGTTTATCAGCGTTGCTCTCAGTCTTTTACTAAGCAAAGTAAAGAATGAATCCCAAATAGCTCAGCAGAGGCGTATAACTCGAATGTTCGGCTTCACTAAAATGAAGTAAAGTGTAAAAGAACGATTAAATAACCATTAAAAGGAAGACTAGGCAAATAAATCCCTTAATTACCGATTAATTCCCTCATCTCGCGCTCTTCTTCGCTAACGGACGTTTTCGAATAGTTAGAAACGGATTCCACCCAAATAAAAACTTTCATAACTTTCAAAACATCCTTTTATCTCCATTCAGAATAAGAAAACGGCCATCTCAACTTGTGAGTTGTCATTGTCGCTTCTAATTAACGACACACTGAATTATACTTTAAGAAAGAATTTGAAATGCGATAAAAAGGTTTTCTTTTCAATTATCCCTAATTTTTTTTAATTTTTGCTATGTATGAAGAGAGATTTTATAGCAGCCTTTTTAAAAATCTGGCAAGGTGTTAGCCTCTTACTTACTTAAGAAAGTGAAGGAGTAGGCTCATAATCCTTTCTGAATTTTAAAGGATTTATTTATGAATTAAGGGCCAAATTAATCTTAAAATCAATCGATTAGTTGCTATCCTGCAATTAAAATGATATGGATAGCAAGTTAACAAATGATAGAGCTTCATTCCTATATTAATCCATATGATTGTGGAGATTCGATAACATAATTGCCGAATTGAATTCTAAATAGAAGGATTCGTTTGCAACTCACCCTCCAATTGATTAATCACCTTCCAATTAAGTGGCAGATTATATATGATTATAAAGAGGAATCGATATTATTTCCTGAATTTGCGCGCTTTTAATATAGATTATCTCATTATCATCATCATCCCTAACTCTATAATTAAAGAAGGGGATTTTTTTGAGTATTTGAATAATAATTTCATCTTAGTTTTGTTATGACATATTTTTTTTATCAAAGTTAAGAAATATTTATAAGTATCGAAATTTTGTGAATTTTTCAAAACCCAAATATTACAAAGAGTGAAATTCAGAAAATATATTTTTATATATCTTCTTCTATAACTATTTTAGCAACGTTATGTTTTGAAAGGGACGAAATTTAGTTTAGGGTTCCTTTTTAAAATTATTATAATTGGCGAAGTTAAAAAGTTGATAAAAATTTAACTATGGCTGCTTTTTTGGAGATTTTAAATTTTAATTTTAGTAGTGAAGCGCAAGCACTGGCGAAGCCACTGCCTGGTTTTCTATATATATTTGTAATAAGTGAAAATATGTTCTAATATCAGAGCGACTCATTGTCGATCTAGCTCCTTCAACCTTTACCTTTTGCGCATGCGACTTTTGGCGATATTCAACCAATACCATGTTTTTTTTAGATCTGCAGGCCCTTAGCGCATGCGTCTTATGGCTTCCTAATCAATGACATGCTTCGTGGATCTCCGTTTATTCAGGTTCTATGGTATAATGGCCTGTGTTTACCCTGATAGATCGCAATACCAACTCAAACGAGAAGATTTTGATGACCATTGTCAAGCCTTTAAAATATATAGCGGGAAGATTCGTTTTACCGAAACTTAACCCTTTTATTTATAAACTGTTTTCTGCACAAAGCTTTGATTCAAACTAGAAGCCTAACGACATTTAGCAATCGACGTTTACTAGTCTTTGAAATTAGGAATATTACGAGGATTTTTTTAAGTTTCAGGGAGTGCACCCGCCCCACAAGTAAGCTCTAAATTGGATCTTTTAAATGAATTTAAAAATGTGTTTATCTTATGCAGTTTTATTTTATAATTTTCAGATCTGAAGCTCGTTTATGCTGGAAAAAAACATACATTTCCTAGTAAGGACTTCGGTCGATTATGGGAAAATTATGCATTTCTAAGGAAAAACTAGTGTCAGATCTGAAAAGTATACATAATAAATGCATAAGAAAAACATTTTTAAATTCATTTGCGAAAAATTGTATACAAGAAACTTCGAACAATAATGTAAGGACTTGGTAAGCTTTTTTTAATTTCCTGTGGGTGATATATGCTTATTATCTATTAGGTATAATATCCCTATGACCATCGTCTGCCAATTGTCATTCTTCGAAGTGTACTGCTCGAAGTTATGTATTAGATAGGATAAAAATAATACTTAAAAAGGTTACACTATGTAAAAAAAAATCCGGGTTAGTGTTATTTTCTGGATATTTTTATTGGATATAATATAAAATAGCCATTATTTGTTTTAAACTTTTTACTTCTTAGGTCGTTGATGAAATTTTATTGAATCTTAAACAAGATATATTTTAGACTAAGTGAACAAAGCTAAAAGTTATCAGTTTTCCTCGATTACCGTTTGAAATGTATATCACTTTGCCCTAATAGCCACAAAATGTAGTTTCCAATCATGTTGTTATTGTAGACTCATTGGTTTCTGTGTTCAAATTTGGATAGAACCTGATCGACGCCCTCCCCATGCCCTCTGTTCACAGTCCCATTTTTTACTTTTCCTTGTAAAAATGGGCATCAAGTATGTGCACCTTCAGAACTATCAGTAAGTCAAATTGACTATAATTTTTCAGCCTTTGTGATTTTCAAGAGCGCCTTGTCATACCAAACAAAACCATTGCAAGCTTTGTTTTCCATTTTTCGTAAGCCTTTTAGTGAATTCTAAACGCAAAGGCACTAGCTTTCACTTTTCCTCAAAAGTTCGCGAATAAAGTTTTTAAAGTGCTTGAAGGGGCAGACATTTTGTTAAAAGTTTTAAATGCAATGGAGGAAACAGAATAGATTTTCACAAAGTTCTCAACCAATTTCGCATAATTGTCTGCTTTGTGGTTGCCAAGAAAGCCTTGATACACCAAAACAAAACTATTACAAGTTTGTTTTACATTTTTGTAAGCCTTTTATGATACTCTAAACGCTCTATGATAATCTTAATGGAAGAAACAGCATCATTTGAAGGTGTATCAATTGTTTATGCTTGCGATTATGCCCTTCAACTAAGAGCTAAATTATTTCTGCCAAGTTCTTCTTGGAAGGGTTGGTACAGAAAAATCAGCACTGTATGGTTTTGTGCAATAAAGGTTAGAAGATCGGGCTAGGAAATAAGAGGTACATTTTTTGTAGATGCATTTATTACTTAGGAGGTCAGAGTAATCACGCCAAATCCTCTTTATTTTGCTTACAAACAAAAATAATAGCGCAAGTTCTTTTGACACTTAATATTTCACTCTTTATAACAAGCAATTTTTTACTTTCCAAAGTTTTTTTACATTGATCAATGTAGCAAGTCTGATCTTAGCCCGCTTATTCAGAACTTTCTAAAATGCACTTGGAATTTGCCATGTTTGAGAACTTACCCATCTTCCAATATTTCCTATACAACCCTCTACGTATGTTATTCCTATTCTGTTTACCCGAATAGGATTTGTTCGGTTGTTTCTACCAATAACAAACGTTGTTTAACGCATTTTAAATCAACCTCGTCTTGTCTTTGTACCTCTTGCATATCCAAAGCCAATCGTGCTTTCTCCGTCGTCAGACTAGTTCCCCGTGAGGTATGCACCTGTGTATGCATACATTTTTCGCTATACCACTGGTATTCATACCAGTGTGTCTATACCAAGAACATTATCACTTTCTATATAAATTAATATACATAACTAATCCAAATATCTGTAGTGTTAGAAACAAATTATAGAATCGAATGACACAAAAGTTTCTAAGAAATGAGCATTTTGTAGTTTTATAATATTTTAGGATGCGATCACACATTGAACCATACAAACATTTGACCTAGGCAAATCTGAAGAGCGCTCTCAAAAAAGCGCTGCTCCCCTGAGGTCGTTATCTCTCCTTTATAAAATTTTCAAGAAGGACTTCACGTCATAAGACGGAATTTTGTCCAACCGGTGCGATCTGGGTAGGCGGGCAAACATGCAAGTAAGTCTATAAACAAGCGCTCAAAGAAGTAGTGCCCAGATCGTTTAAATAATCGAGATCTAATGCTAATTCTAGCTAATGCTAAAATCATCCCTTCCTGAATCTCAACACATGACCTAGAATGTAACTAATTAAAATTAAACAAGCAAATACTGTGGAGGCTAGCCCAAGAAAGGTCAAAGGTGCAAACATTCCCAGACATAGTCTGGCCATATCACTTTAGTTTATGGCCCCGGAACCTTTAATCAGTTTGAAACCCTGTCGTGCAACCCCCTTACTCTATTGTGCTCGGTTATTATCCCCCACAGAAGGTCTAACTCTGGTCCCGAATTGGCGAGCCCAATTTCTAAGATACCTGGATGTGCGCGTCATTTTATACATGACATCCAACTGACAACTCAACAGCCTACCAGGACAAAGCCCTATCCTTTACCCGTTCACCTTTGCCCCGCATTTAATACAAGCGTGGAAAATTTGTTAAAGCTGGGGATAATCGGCCCATCAATTTTCGACTATTGTTCCCCCTTTTGTCATGGTTCAGAAACCCGACCAGTCGTTCCGCCTCTATGTTGACTTCCGTAAATTAAATTTTATTACAGCCTTTTGGCTGATTCCCTCAGCCGAAAGCCAGTATAGTGCATTTCCAATTCCCTAAAACAAAATACTCCACTTTGTATATCTAATTGCTGTCATTGAATTTTTTTTGCGTTTACGCCTTTGTATATATTGCTGTCAATTATCAATTTTTCTTTGCCTTTAATGATGTATTCTTTTTATGTATGATTATTAAGTTTGTTATTAATTGGTTAACATATTTGTCTTTTTTTGTCATATTGAGTTTCAGACTTCACCTTAGTGCCTGTTAGGGGAGATATGCACTTCTTTCCTCCTATCTAATACCTGCCTGAAAGGATGGGCAAAATTCTTCTAGTTTCTTCGCCTCCAAAATATTTTTTTCTTAGGAGGTGAGGCGCGTGGAGGTTAGCCCAAGAGAAGTCAAAGGTGCAAACATTTCCAGACATAGTTTGGCCATATTACTGTAGTTTATGGCCCCCAAAACGTTTAATCAGTTCGAAACCGTGTCGGGTGAGGCCCCCCCCCTTTATTGTGCTCGGTGGAGACTCGAAAACGAGAACTATCACTCTCCCTCCCACATCACCACCAGACGCTGTTAGACGCCCGTCCGATAGCCCCTTAAAAAAAACATAAAATAAAATGTTAGGCGCCCGTGACTTGGAGCTGTTTACACGGCTACATTCCAAGTCTCTCATAGGACGCCAGGTGTCTTACGCCTCTCTCTTCAACCCCGTCCGTCGCAGAAACCTGCCGTATTTATGTAAACGACTCCATTCATTGTTAGCAAGAGTTTCTTCCGACGTCCGTCTGTCACGTTTCCCGTTGGTTCGCCGTGTCGACGCCTATGATCCCTTGAGCGGATCTTACCTTCGTAATCTCACTGGTCAGAGACAGATTACTCTCTTCGTTATTCTTAATTTAGAGAGCTAACCGGGATCAATTCTCCATTTATTCCCTCCATTCTACAACGTCCCTGTACCTTAACCTCAACCATGAGACAAGAGTAAGGAAGTCCGAGAAGTCCTTCTGTGCAGATTCCCATCTGGTCGCCGAGCTGACACCAGTACTTACAGCGGACTCTCCCCCCCCCTTCGTGATTCCCATTTGGAGGACAACTTGGAACCTGATCTACGCTCATCATCCGCTCTAGCAAGTCCCCCTGAGGCTTCATCGAATTCACCACCGCAGAGGTAAAACCAAGGTCCCCGTCCTGTGATATTTGCTCCATTTAATTTACTACCCGAAAAACCCGTATTTCCACGCATTTAATTAATATTATCTCAACCCGCGTTTAATAACCGTTTTTCAAGGTATTGTTACAATTCCCGGGCTATTCTCATTTATTCCTTTCCCGCCTCTATTAACATCTGGTCACTTATTCATTATTATATAGGTTTGCTTAGTTTTCGTGACCATTAATAATTTTATTATTGACTTATATATTAAAGGTTATTTTTGTGAGAGATTTTTCTTTCAATAACTCCTGAGCTGAAACGGTGATCTTGATTCCCCACTTTTATTGGCCAACCTTGTAGTACGAACTCGAATATAAATTAAGCACAAGCCTTTAGCCGGGACTTGCCGGCCTTATTAAAAACCCGTGGGCCCGACTCTGTATAGAGCCTGACACCACCGTGTCGTTCCTCGACAAATACCATTAACGTAAAACCTAAGTATCTCCTAATGTTACATAATTTAAACGCCAGTTAAAATACTTCAACTATCTCTCATTTACCTTAATAAAGTTACATCTCTTATGAGTAACTGAATAATTTTTTAGAAAATTATCGGAGGGAATTTTTAAATGAATTTAAAAATATGCGAAACAATGAAATTTAGTAGTTCTGAGTTAATAAATATAACATTAGTGAAACATTCTACAGTTAATAAATTCAATCTAATTTCCTCAATATATTTAATATAAATCGAGTTAAATTGACGATAAATTAGAATATGTATTCTGCGGCTTTGAAAATAGGGCAAATTGGTACATTTGGAAACCATACAACGATTTAAATGAAATAGATGAGATGTATGATTAAGATAGAAACAATTTTTACCATATTAATGCAATTGGATTTTGTTATAATAGGCATATATCAGTGAGTAAATCAATGTACTATTATTTACTATAAATTAATCTCCAGAATATTTTATTTTAATATTTTTAAAACGCTCTAAAATGTGGCACAACTCTATCGAAGGAACATATTAAATAAAATTTCTCAAATCTTTGAATTGCTTACTGTCGACGTAAATCTGTGTAGACTAGCTCGGCGTTTAGTGTCTTACACAAGAACGGGCAGAGAGTTGACCATAGGCCGCTGGAAATATGTCTGGGCGATTAATAAAGAGTGCGAATTACGGTTGACAGGGTTAGATTAATGGCTTGCCAAGTTGTAGTTCAAAGGATATAAAAATAGAATACCCCTAAAAATTAATTTTAATATATATGAAAAAAGGGGCAACAAATTACTTATGGTAGTTAAATGAATTAAGTGAAGATTAACAAGGTAATCTGGGGATGACCATACACGATCGCTTTATTTTCAAGCGCGGGCGAATTAAATGTAGGGTGGAAGACAATGGCATGTGTTTTCAAGAAGATACTTCGAGGAGTCCTGACTAGGAGTACTGGAAGATGGAGTTGGATTACTTCTTGATTAAGAAAGAGATTTTCTCTGCCCTAGGGAGATGTAAGCTTAACTCGAGAGGATTCTGATGATCGTTGGGGAGTCTCAGTCTAGAAAGAAGGAAATTTTGAAAGGGTGTTGAAGATGAGAGGGCCGCACAACTCTCCGGGAAGAAGGTGTCTCGATAGCCTTCCTCTAAACAGGGGCCAAAGCTTGACGAAGGTAGATCTGCTGACGAGATCTTCGACGACGTACGGCGACGAGTTACGAGGGGTCACGTGAAACAGACGGCAGTCTGGACGGTGTGGATGGTGGGCTTTTAATCACCTCGAGAGATGGTGAGCTTCGGCTTAAATAACCCGAAGTAAACACAATTCATGCTAACGCGTCATTCCAGCCGATCAAGCTCGCATCGCAATATGGGAGTAGGGTTAATATTGTCACGATCGGCGTCTGAAAACAAACACAGCTGGGACCGGTGATTAAGCGAGTGACGGATTCGTCCTTGAATTTCTAAAATTCTCACGCTGGTTCACGTGGTCTTGAAATAATAGAGGGGTATTTTCAAGTGGCTTTCTCTCACGGTGCTCTTTCGAGGGCATTCCGTCACACGCCTCCCTTTCCAAATATGACGTTTTCCTGATTTGAAGAGGAGGGAAAATGGCATCCCCAAGCATGGGACGAGTCGCGTATGGGAAAATTTTAGATGTGATTCTACAGGTGCCCAATAAGGCTGGACCTTTAAATTTAAGGCGACCCAGCGGTCACAAAATGAATGAATTACTTCCGTTATATCCCTTGTGCAGGGTATATTTAAAAAGGGTATGGTCGTTAACCTGGGCCCAAAAAAACACACAAAGTAAATAAATGCAAGTTACAAAAAAAATCAAAAGGATTCATTCACAGAGTTGATTATGTGCACGGGAGTACACTGCTTAACACATTTTACTTCGCAGTGGGAGGATCATCGACCCGATTCCTACTTAGCCAGTCTGCAACACAGGTTTCTGTCCCTTTAATGTACCTTATTCGGAATTGGTATTCCGTTAGAAGTAAAATCCAACGCATTAGTCTTCCGTTCTGGCTTTTATCATTTTTTAAGTAAGCCAATGGGCGATGATCGGTTTGGATTACGAACTCCTTACCTAACAAATATGTTTGGAATTTCTGTACACTCCATACAATTGCTAGAGCTTCAAGTTCTATGACCGCATAGTTCATTTCGCGTGACGAGAGCTTCCGGCTAGCGTACGCAATGGGGTAACTGTTGCTGTCTTCTCATACTGGAGCAAGACGCAACCAATGCCTTCATTACAAGCGTCCTTCGTATCCCAAAAGGTTTGTTTGTATTCGTGAGTCTCAGTATCGGAGCTGATATTAGTTTTTCCTTCAGGATGATGGAAGTGGGCGGTCGCTTTGGTGTTCCATGCGAGGGGGGCCAGGAAACGTTTCTTTAGTAGGAAGCTAAGGGGAGCGCTACGGCAGCGAAATTTGGGACAAAACGTCGGTAAAATGATGTTGCCTCGAGAAAAGAGCGTAATTGCTTTTTAGTACGCGGGAGGGGCATGTCGGCGATAGCCTTTACCTTTTCCTTTTGAAGGGCGATTTGATTTTCACCGATATGGGACCCAGGTACTTAATAGTGCTATAGGCGAAATGGCACTTGCTAGGGCCTATAGTGAGGCCGTTTTCACGAACCCTATTGAGGGGCGTTGTAGGGAGGTAAGAGGCTGGTCCCATGTACGGGTGGCCACGTAAAAATTATCCAAGTAAAATGTTACTCAGCCCATCCAGTATTCTGCGCATCACTCGATTATAGTTACTACAGGCATTAACTAAACCAAAAGGCAGGCGATTTGATACTAGGCCTTACACAAGTCTATCACTGAAATAAACTCGGCCTCTTCTAATAGATGTAGGCTATGGTCTAACAAAGGAATAGGCTCAGCGTCGTTAACTGTTAGGACGTTCAGCTTTCTAAAGTCTACGCACATGCGAAAAGACTGATACGGCTTTCTGACCATAAGAGTGAGAGAGCAATTATCCGACGTGGAAGGGTTCAATTATTCCTAAGCTAGCTTATAGTAGTAAAATGAGGCATGCCGACCTGACTAAGATGTACAAACTGGAGAGCATCACTGAAATATACGAAAAAGGAATTAACTTTTTTTTTGGTAGGAAACCGAATGGTTCCAAAAAAAGGTTGTGCTCATAATGAAATTAAAATATACCTAACCATGTAAACTGCCCATTATCTTCGTAGAGTAAAAAGCAAAATTATAATAAAAAAGACAAGAAAATTGATCTTTTCAGAACGTACTAAGAAAATATGAGCAAATCTATGCGTATCTAAATATTAAAAGACAGATTCGATTTTCTAAAAAGTCTATTAAAGAGGAGGAAATTTTTGATTAGCAATTTCATCGTTGGACGTATCATAAATCGTAAATAAGCTAAGACATTTAAGCTGGAAAACATAGGTCGAATAACTGTTTCTACCGATGTAAGTGATTTAAAAAAACAAATGCTAATTATAATTACTCATAAACGGAACTATAATATTTTATACAGAAACTAAAAATTAAAAGATCCTGTACAGATAAAATTGAGTCAAAACATATGCAAAAGTCCTAGAGCATGATATTTAGCACCCCTTACCAAATATATGCTGCTGTCATATACATATTATGCCAATTGTTCTATATAAGAGGATGTGTGACAAACAAGTTATGGTGCTAATAGCTTAATGTTGTTTTTGCGCAAGCTTTCGCAGTAATTTAAGCAGAACAATTAGATAAATATAAATATAATTATAATTAATTAAAGATAGGTAAAAGGGATTTGAAGACGTCATTTATGTTTTAAAAAATTGTTGTATTTTTTCCACCATATGACGGAAAAATGTGATCGTCATAACCAAACGGAATTTATTTACTCCCGTTAATCTGCAATAGATTTTGATTCGTCTCTTAATGGATTAATTTGAAATAGCACCGAGTGCACGGCATAAAAGTGAGCGTATTGCTTTGGATCGAAAACTAGCTTCCAAAGCTTAAAGAAAAAAATGATATAAAAGAGCTAATATTAACCTATTTAATCGTTTTTGCTGTGATATTGCAAACAAAGGTAATACTTTAAAATATTATATGTGAGAAATTATTATAGGTTGAATAATTTTATCACTTGCTAAATTTTTTTTATTATCAATGGTGTTATATGTTAATGTCGTGTAACAACCACTCTATACCATACACTACTCCTATATTATGTGTGGGGGAGGGTGACTTAATAACCTACTGTAACGTGAACCGTTGAAAGACTGTTCGCAGGAAAAAAACGACCGACTAGGAGGTCACACTTGAGGCGTTGGGTTTCAAATCCTTAATAATCAAGCAAAGTGCATAGATGGTTGGCGAGATTTACCTAAATAGGCCGAGAGTGTCGTTCAAGATTAGTTAAAGATGAAACAACAAAAATAGAATTTTATTTACAAAGATTTAAATAAGAATAATAATAGACAAAGGGGAATTATTCAAATTGAGGGAGTCTTTTGATAATTATTGTGAGGAGGAATTCTCAAAGGGAACTTTAATTGATTAATGTAACTAGGCTTAGATCCAAAGGGTGAACTTGATAATACTAATAATGAAGGGGGGTTTCAGTCTTGCGGGTCGATGACTTCGAGAAAGTTCCTTCTTGCGATCAAGTGAGTGTGGAACGATCCGATGAGGCAAGTGGTGCAGATCCGAATGAGGCACTTGGAGCAGGATCCGAATCAACCTTCTGATGAGGATAGCCAAACTTCAAACATGACGTTCGACGGGGAATGTAGGATTACTGGTAATTCCACGGAAAGAGGAATCTTCTTTTTCTTAGAGCTAATCTAAGGAGATTTTCTTTGGTTCGATTAAACGAAGGTAGACTGTTGCGCAAATTCAAACGCTTGCCGTTCACCGAAGCTACCAATTGATTTGGGTAGAATCACGGCTAAAGAAGTCTGCTGTCTGACGAACGCTCACGGTACTAGATGATAAGGACGGCCTTGAGGTGCAGGTTAGACCCTCCTAACTACAAAATAACACGAGTATTTGTATGCCCGATTCTGGAGGGGCAGGTGAAGTTTGGAGAAAGGAGTCATATACTCCAGACATCTTAATTCTGGATGCAAAGTCGATTTATCATTTATCAGCGAGGTGCGATACAGCGCGGTTCTTTCTCACCTCCTCACCCATGGGGGCGGGGGTGGCTTGGGACGAGTTCGCAAGATTGGGAAATATTTTTTCAATCTGCTTATGAGTCGAAAATTCGAAAATGTTTGAACAGGAAGTGACGCCGTCCATGGCGCAAAACAATTCCACGTGGTCTCCGATAAATTGGATGAGGGTCGGAGATTGTTTGTTATTTTACAGTAAAGAAATCTTTCTTAAGTGTATTTCCTCTGTTAAATAAAACTTATAGTTAATTATATACATTGCAGATCTTGGATAAAATTGGGCGGGGAGCTTAACCTGAATTCCCCTATATGAAAAGTTTGATAAAAGGGCAGTTATCTTGCACAACCTTGAAAATAAACAACAGTATCTCACACAGGAATGAGTTCTTTCAGATCAGATTTTTCGTCACAACAGATAATTGTTTATGTGAGCGCGAGGGTTTAAATAACTGTTTATATATATATTCTATATTATTACATAAATTTTCTGAATAGTGGAATGCAAGTATGGTTTACAAAAGAAATGCCAATATTAGCTGGTGTAAAATGGTAAATAACAGTATTTAACACACATTAGTAACACACAACATTGGTCACGATATTTCATATGAACATCAATCTCCTGTTCCTTTGAGTAAATCCATTGATTGCGCTGTCTATTTTAACAATAAATTTGTTTTGAACACCGAGCAGCTTTAGGCCGTTGACGCGTTTAGTTTAAAGGCTTCATCCTCTTAGCCCCTGCGTCAGATTTTATTTCTGGATGAAAGCACTAAATATTTCAGAATATTTGAAAATTAAAATAAGCAAAGAACTGTTATATCAAGAGAGATTAAGAGGAAATTTTACTTTTATCAATACTAAGGTCTTGAGTGCCAGATTTGCCGTTTTAAGGCGGTGGGTTGTCGATGTTCCTTTCTGTTTTGCAGTTTATATTTTGGTTCTGTATCTTACTTTTCCTGAAACTCCATGTTATTTATAAATTCTTTCATTGTTGCACTTTATTTTTATTTCTTTCCTTGAACAACAATAAGTCACTTAGTTCACTCTGCTCCAATATATGTGCTTTTCTCTTATTCTGTAGGGCTACACATTCCAGTAAAAAGTGTTTCATGGTCTCTGTTGGTTACCCAAATAAAAAGCATCTGGTGTCTCCATTACTGAAAGTCTTTCTCCAGTTCAGCTTCAAGGTGTTAAAACGGCATTTAAACAACAGTATTGAATTGAGATCTTTGTATATAATCCTGATTCTTCCTTGATTTCTCTCTTCTTGCTATAGGAGGGGCGGTCAATAAGTTTTGCAACTCGGATATAAGGAAACGAGATATGAGGATAAGTGTTTTATGTTTTTTCAATATAACTACCCTCGACTTCAATGCACTTGCGACACTTGTCCTTGAGACTTCGAATTACCGACAACCAGAAATCTCCCGACTGCTGTTTAATCCACTCCTGGACGGCGAGCTGGGCATCTTCATCGTCCCCAAACCGGCGTCTAGGCAGTGCAGCCTTGAACTGGCGGAATAAAAAGTAGTCGCTAGGGGCCAGATCTGGACTCTAGGGGTAATGGTTGAGCTCCTCGAATCCGCACACGCGCACGGAAGCTTGTGCAACTCTGGCCTTGTGGACTTTGACGACGTTGAAGTCTATCATGGGGCGTGAGTTTTCTAGGGACCCAACGGTCAGAGACCTTGGTCATGGCCAAATTGTCTTAGATGATGTTGATAACACTTAGCCATGTGATATTCAAAGTTCTCGCTAGATTTCTTCGACCTTCACTCGTCAATTTTCGAGGATCATCCTCTCCACATGGGCCACATTGTCATCGTTGTTGACGTCTGACGGGCGTCCTGGATGGGGGTCATGTTTAAGGCACTCATGACCATGGTGGAACTTCCTATTCCAGCGAGCAATGGTTGCATATGGGCGGTGTCGGTGTACACTGCAACCATGCCTTCATTATTCTCTTTTGCATTCTTGCCTTTCTTGGTCAAAGATTTAATCACTGCGCGGTGCTCAATCTTCTCTAATGTTGAAACTTTGTGACTGAAGATCTGCGATCAGCTACTTCTTCTTAAATAGACGAGGCAGGAGCGTGTGGTGGCAGATCCTGACTTGTTATAACATGTCCTTACACCCCCACAAACAATCATCCCCCTTCCTCTGTTTTGCCCTACTGATTTGAAAAACTTATTGACTGCCCCTCATAATATATTTCTACTGTTTATTATTGCCTGAGTTCCTCTTTCCATCTTTCTGTGTGGAGATTGTTCACTTTCACATTTAATTCTTCCATCAAATATTTCTTTCAGCTGCCTAGGCTCTTGTATTTTTCAATTCTGTTAAACCACCTACGGTTCTGAGTCCGCCCTCTAATGGCTCGCAGCACTGCTTTCTGCAGATCATTGTCTCCTTCTACAATGTGGTTGACATAAGTCAGCTTTGTCTTTATGTCCCTAGCAAAAACTGTTGAGGGTCCTATTTCTCATTGTGTTACTGTTTGGGAGGGAATTTATCTAGGATCTGTATTCAGACATTATTTTCTCTTATTTTCAGTTCTTCTATTTCTTTCTGTCTCCCGTCTATGACAGATGAGCCAGTTAGTATACTTGGGAGGGAAATATTTTTCCAAAATGTCTGGCCTATCATCAGTTTATTTGGTGATCCAGCTATTATTGAGTAGGTCATGTTCATCATCTTTGTGCATTGATTTAGGCTTTCTTTTTTACGTCTTAGGAAACAGTTTCTTGATTTGGGGACTTTTATTCCAAGATATTTCATTTCATCCATTACTCTTATTTCCTTGATCTTGCCCTATTTTGCCTTGATTTCCTTGATCTTGTTTCGTCTTTTATCATATATTAGTATGTTACATTTCTTGCTGTTGCCCTGCAGGCCAAATTATTTTGATGTTTTTATTAATAGCTCCATCATGTTTTCCATTTCCTCTATTGACTCCTAGAGAAGGAGACCGTCATCTGCATTGACGAGCATAGGAATGTGCCGAAATCAAAATTTTCGCTATTTAACTTTTCTTCTTATATATCATTTTATCTGCTTATCTCTCCTTTCTTCTCTTTAAATTGAGAGGTAACTCAGGAGTCCCTTTCTTATTATGCGGGTAATTTATTTTTACGAAAAGGAAAAAAAATTAAGACAATGATGCATAGTAATGTGCCAAAATATTGGCATTGCCATTAATTAAAAATATGACACAGCTATTCCTAAATATGGTGTAGTTATTTTAAGCTTAAAAGTTTATTATATATGATACTTAATTCTGATCACAAGTTTCTTGCGTAATAAACTCTCAAATTCAAGGTGGGTTAGCGTTGGATGGAGTAGAAAGGAAGGGTTTAGTGTGTATGGATATCTTTTATCACAAGCATGCATGTATTTGGTGTGTTCATAAGACGAGAGCATATATTTACTTGTGTAACTCCTAGGGTTAATGGAGACCTCATAATATTCAGAACATGAATAAATAATTGGACACACGCTAGATTATTGGACTACGAAATAGAAAAGAATTTCCCACACATGTATTCACCTATTTATACAACATCTCCGGGAATATGCGTGAAACGTAAAATGGCACACCAGAGTACATGCTGTTTTGCGTTGGTATGTAGGCGATGAAATAACAAATATACATATATATTTCTGACATCAACGGGATAGCAAACATTTTGCATACATGCTAAGAAGTGTAGGAAATGCGTCATTTTATTTTTTAAAGGAGACAATAAATTTGAAGTACCGCAACAGCGATGATCCTGGCAATGCTACGTACTCTCATTTTCGTGTAAATGGCTTTTATTTATCGTTATTTTCACCTGGAAATGAAAGAATTCAGCTATTGATAAAAGCATCGCGTTATGTGTAAATAAAGGAAGAGATGAAAGCATTCAAAAATATACATCTACTCGTATATGGATTTGCCCGTAATTTAACTGACATTTTTCCTAAATTTGAATCACTAATCACCCAACAATTAAGCTTAGCTGAGGAAGGTTATGATCCCCTTATAAATTTGGAAAAACTACCATTCTAGTACATGCCCTCCCCCTGATATCAATTGTATTAAGAATTGCCACTTTGGTTATTATTTATTGGGGAATATTGATGTGGAATGATGAGATAATAGTTTAAAAATTTCAAATTGATGAAAACTATAGAAATTATTTGGCTTAGCTTTGTTTGGAAACTATTTAATGATTGTTCGAGTTATAATAACATTATCCTCACTGTGTTAGGTGATCTCTCACTGCATTGTACATAGGTTCCATTGGAATCTTAGGGGAAAAAATTCATCACTTCATATTCACAAAGATAAAAGAGCAAAAACTAATAATATATTTAGAAGATTGATTTCTAGTATGTATGACATATAACACAAATACACCAAACAATACAAAATCGAATCAAAAGCTTATATTTTGAACGCATCTTCAATTAAAATGAAAATATGGAAGTATATCGTATAACAGCAAGAACAAGGGAAATTATCAATTTGCACATCTCAATGGAAATTCTCTATTGAAGATATTAAAATTGGTTGATAAAAAAGATGCGTTTTGTCTCCAGCTTCAATCCGTAAAGAAGAAACGAGATAAAAATAAATAGTAGAAAAAAACGAGGGAGGGAAGAAGAAACCAAAGAAAATAGGTTAATTCCGACTAAAAATCCGAGAGCAATCAATGTGAAACTAAATAACATGAGTGAAGAAAGGAAATTTCACATTCACAGAAAAGTTCCCAGCAAAAACAGTTTCACTTAAAGGTTTTAGACTTCCTCATATCTAGCGAGAGAGAAAGTTACTCATATTAAAGTGTCCTATTTACAAAATACATAAATATATATCTATAAAGAGCCTTGTTCGCAACATCAGGTACCTACACTGGGAAAAAAGTATAAGTAGATTTCTCTTGTAATAAAACAATAATGACCAAGTTATCAAAACTTCAAAAGCATATTTTACACAAAATAAAACCAAATCAATTCAAAAATAAAATAAACCTGTTTTCTGCGCGTTTTCGCCATTAAAAACTACAATATTTCCACTGCATTGGAAGGGACAATATTACCGCAATATTACATAATATTGCGGCAGATATATTAATTTTAATGAAGTTTCACCCTTTTAAACTAATTCAAACGAAAAATATAACGAGGCACCTTATCTCTACAGTTAACAAGGGTTTTGGCATGTTTTTATTTTATTAAAACAATTACAATAGTTGAAAATATTAATAGACATGGTAAAACTTTCTTCGAGTTTGTTTAGATAATAACGAAATTGCATTGATCTTATTAGAGTTAATCAAACTTACGTTTAAGTTAATTAAAAAAAGTACGCAATAGTTTAATAGTTTTGTAGAGTTATCCTTTTCTGTGTAAAAATAATATCAGCTTTTATTACATAGATTGCTCCCTGGATTCCAAGATTTTATAGGGGCAATTTTGTCTTATAGAGACATTTAAAGAATAAAGTGTAATCCAACATCATGAAAGTTTGAACAAATAAGGATAAATACCAACCTATTCTGGCGACTTACTTAAGTGAAATCGAAAATTAATTCAAAAACTTGCTCAAGGAGTTAAATCTCAGCTTACTGGAGCTTGAAGAGAAATGGAAGGTATGTAGAAGGAACGGGTGCTTAATAATAATAATGTTTTATATGTGCCATCAAATTTTTTTATTAATTTTTAATTAATTTATTGTTCGTGTCAATGATAGTATGATTTTAGTAATTTAATTGCCCTATATAAAATTATTTTAAGTAAAAAATATATCATTATCCACTGAAGAAATTCAAAATGCAAAGGGATAACGCTCTTTTAGGGCTACAATACTAAATTTAGAATATCCTACCTCCATCAGTATCCTTAAAAGGGAGTCCTTTCCAGGTAATGTTTTTATGATTATTAAAAACAAAGTACCATTTACACTATTAAATCAAACAATGAAAATTTGCAATTAATATTTTTTAACAAACAAACTGACGTTAAAGAATAAAAAACTTTAATACTTTCAAACTTTAAGCACTCAGAAGACGCATCCTACGTCCAAAGTTCGTGTCATTCGTCGTCGTAAATAACACTCGTTGAAAGAAGAGGATTTTTTTTAAGAACGTTTAACGACTTGTTATACCCTTGGTTTATTCTAGAAGGCTCTGGGAAAATAGTGGAACATTTAAAAAAAGGTACCAAATAGGATCCAAGAAAGAACACGAGTTTAACTTGGGGCATTGGGGTTGGGAGTGCGTGTCGTTCTTTCAGGTGGCAGCTGTATCAGGGGTATTTCACACGTTACACGACTGGAGGAAGATGTTCTTGATCCCCTGTATGGCCTATAAAGGATTTAGGTTGGGCTAGAGAACGTAAACGCCGTTGCATGATTTTTATAATGTGAACATTTGGTTGTACTCCAAGAATCTCACTGTTATTCGTAGAAGAAAATAGCTAATTGATTGGCGGTAGCCCTCATCTATCTTCGTAGCTTTAGAGTGTGAAGCAAATACACCCCACAGATCAACCATTGAATCCTTCTCTTACTTTTCCGAAATATTTCTGAGGCATACGCTCTATTGACCAGTAAACATGTATGTTTCTAACACACTTGATTACTCTTTTCAGAATCGGAAAGATTAAGCCTACAAATAGTTAATTTGATCCCACCTATCTGAATTATTATCTTGAACCCAATGGAATTGTCTATATTTAGTTGAGTATCATAATTTTTCCATGCTTGACTATATTAAATATGACATCCATTATTTTTTATGATATTAGCAAAGGTAGCAGAAAATGTCATCTCTCGCACTGCTAAAATCGTAATGCGGATTCCGCATATCTCGATCTTGGTCCATTCCATAATAACCTCATACTTGGCTTAATCCTCACCTTTCAAAAAAAGGTGGTCACTTAATTAAAATGATTTAAATTTAGAATCTGTATAAACATTGTTCAGGTTATTTAAATAACCGTTTTACCAATCATTAGATCCGACGAGTAATCAACCATTGACTTTGGCCAGCGATATCACCAGACTTAAGCCATTTTTTTTCATTGGTATTTATAAAATCGCATGTGCATCACAGGAATATTAGGTCTCTAGAAAACATACTTAAACGAATAACAGTCTTAAAATCTTATTTACGCACACGAATACAAACAGCTACAAGAAAATTCAGCAAATGCCTCAGAAAGTATTTAAAGTACTGCGGCACTAGTGAGGTGTGCACGGATACTAATGAGCCTCCCATCAAATCTTCTATTTTATTATATTATAAATCTTATCAATTTATCGTGTTATGATTGAATTCCTTATACTTTTTAAGTGCTTCACAAAAAATAGATCATGATTTATGTAAACCCAGTATAAAAGAAATAGTGTGTATGTGTCTGTCGGCTATCATTTAAAGAAAAAACGGGCCCTCGGGGAGGTTTGTAAACCAATTAATTTTTTTACACTGTAAGCTTGATTATGGATTTCTCCACTGATTAAAAAGGATGACCGCAAATGGGCATTATTTCCAAAAACTTCTAATGGTTGATTTTTTTCTTCTATAGACTAGAAAACGAGAGGAAGTGGCATGAGGATTCGGATGGTCATTTATCCTATAAAGTGCTGTTGAAGAAACGTTTGTTTAGGTTAAGTTAGGTACTAATTTAAATATTCATACCTACCAATCAAAATCATCATGGAAATCAAGAAATACCAAACAATCCAGCATAAGAATCATAACAAACAACCATCTCATTATCTTATAATTTGACCTAACCTTATTGACAAAATAAACCCATAAGCATAAAAAAATACCTATGAACCAAACCAATTAGACCTACCCTTAACAGATAAAATAACACATATTCATCATATACAACCAACAAAACCTAAGAGCTTCAACCCACCTAAATAAAAGAGTAAGCAACACCTGAGCATGAGGTAAAATTTACACAGGTGAATAACCTAACCTAAGGACGTAAACACAGCAAATCTCTTCGTAAGCTCATAATTTTCCTTTTAGAGAGTCGCAATTATTGCTCAATAATAAATTCGTCATTAAGACTAGGACAAACTTTGAACATCTAGCTCCCAACAAGAAAGTGTGATTGAATCATAAAATTGTAAAATAATTGCTATGAAAAATGAAAAAAAATGAATTGATGAATTAAAAATATAGTTTATTAATTACTTTATCTAATGCAAGATAATCTGTGAGTCATTCTTACAACTTCCCTGCAAAATATTTTTTAAAAATATTTATCATCCAGATAGCCTCCGTTCTGAATAGTATATCTGGAAGCTAATGAAATGAATGGAAAAACAGGTTTGGGCCGTTTCTTCAATATATAACCTGTTTGAAGGAAAAAATTAAAATAATTTTGTCCCTTAAACTTGCAATCCTTAACTTATAAATTACACTAGCGGAAAGATATTAATTTTTACTTATTACGACTAAATGAATTGTACCTTGTTATCATAAATCTGCTCGTAGGGATTGTGGATCCAACTTCTGTTCACATTTTTTGGCCTCGCGCAAAACTGTATTTCTCAGGAATTCCGGGAATGGTGCGTCCGGCCACATTTTCTTCGAAGCTTCTAATGGCTACATCAAACGAGAATCACGTGAATATTTCAATGTTTGATTTCCAGCTAATAGCAGCACTCCTTGGCTCTCTACACAGCAAATCAAAACATCCTAGAATGAGTGGGGGGTGGAAAGGGTAGAGCCTCAGCCTCAGAGCATCTAATATTGTTTAAACAGTCAAAGCGTCAAAAAGTGCTGCTAGTTGTTCATACTTTTCGCAGCATTAAATTGACATTTTTAAAGTTGTGTTTAATTCTTTCACAACCCCTACCTAAGTGATTGTGCTCTATGGTGTTATAAAGTGAAATGCGTGAATTTAGATAAGTTATTGAAAAATGCAACATTGTAATGTTATAATGCAATAAAATAAAAAATGTTCAGCTACAAAAATATCTCATAATTGCTCGAACAAAAACATAATAAAATTTAAGTTTGGAATTCCAAATATTTCTAGGGGTGCCCTGAAAAGGGTTAAATAAGTTCACAATCAGCAGAACTTAAAACTCCGATACTCTAACCTCAGGTTACAAATATTTTTGGCTACAGTCATAAAGTTTGCGGATCAGATTTCGTATTCTTTCATTTCGAGCTATTGTTATCTACTTCTGAGGAATCGTCTTAATACGAGTAACCTATTTAGTATATTTAATTCCCTTCTAGGTTAAATATTGATTGTGATTTATTTTTTACGCAATGTAATCTTTAATTTAATGATTAGATTAAGTTTATCATTATGTCGTTTTAGCCTTAGTTATCCAAAGTATACCGTGCCCTGATTTTGTCATTAATACCCAAACAATGTGAGTCTTTGAAACTGAAGCAGAATGTAAAGAAGCAGACCGTTTCGTGAAGATTGCACATCAGGGCTTAAATATTGTAGATTTTCTCCTTACTGACGAAATATAAAGTAGTAATTAAGTAAGCAATTTTCGCGATACATAGTCGTAACTATGTATGAATTTGCTCAAATAATAATCTTAATTATCTTTGACATAAATGAGGCTTTAATAATCTTCTAGGTAGTATCTGTGGGGGAATTTCACGTGGAAGTTTTTCCAGCAAGGAAGTGAAGTATCTGCGCTGGATAAGATTCTAGGATTTATTTAGGCTTAAATTGGTAAGCCTCCCTTCCCCCTTTCACAACCTCAAGCGGTAGCCTCGAACCGTGTGCACCACGGACCACCTTTACGCGGGTTAGAATCGCCTCAGGGGGAAGATTTGAGGCCATTCGAGAGTAGCGCTGTTTTCCCCCAACCCCGCAAGGGAGCCTTAGATATATATAGGGCTCGTCTTTCATGTGGGAGACATAAAGTTGAGGAGTCTCGCCCGGACCCAAAGTCACGGCTGAACTTTTGTGTCTTGGAATTAATCCAGCCAGTGTGGTAATTCAATTTGACGATCGCCACCGAGCGATTTTTCCGACTCCACTCTTCAACTCCTTTCGAAGCCCTCCTCGTTCGCCCCTCGTTTTTGGGTGGCCAAAATACTCTCCCATTAACCTGACGTTACCGCCCCCTCCCACATTTAGAAAACCGTCATCACGTCACCCTCCCGCTTAAAAGCTCCGACTGCCCTCACCCCCACGTTTATTGCCTGCAAAAGACATCCGTGAAGCCTTACCCTGACGTCTTACCCGGAATCCTCCGTAAGCCAACCCCTCTCTCTCTTCAGCAACCTATTTGAGTTAATCCTCCCCATTTGAATAGTCTCCTTCTGTAACGCATTAATTTCTAACTTCAGAGTCTAATGCATAACTCAGCAATTCCCCTCTCGTTTACCAATATAATTTTGCCCATTAATTCTTTTATTTTATGTAAATAAAATTATATTTTTAGGAATGCCTCTTTAAATAACCTTAAGCTTTGCTATTACCCAAATTTTACCTGACCTCGTTGCACTCTTTCTCGCTGTTCCGCGCGTCGAAGCTCGTGTCGTTCCGTCCCTTGTCGGTTCGCCTTTAAGTTATTGGTCCCTCCCCCATAGATATAATATGGTATTGATATAATGTAATGTCATACCGCTTCGGATATATAGGGCTCGTCTTTCAGGGGGGAGACACAGATTTGAGGAGTCTCGCCTGGAACCAAGAAGTTTCCCCTAATTCCAAGTCATGTGCTAACAACGAAGCAAAGTGACGGCTGAACTTTTGTGTCTTGGACTTAACCCAGCCAGTGTGGTAATTCCATTTGACAATCGCCACCGAGAGATTTTTCTACTTCAATCATCAACTCCTGTCGAAACCCTCCTCGTTTCCTCCTCGTTTTTGGCAAGCCGATATACTCTCCCCTGGACCGGACGTTACCACCCCCTACCCTTTGGAGAACCGTCATCACGTCAACTTCCCCCTCAGAAACTCCGAGCACCCTTGCCTTCACGTTTATTGCCTGCAGAAGACATCCGTGAAAGCTTACCCTGCTGTTTCACCCGGAATCCTACTTAAGCCAACCCCTCTTCCCCTTCAGATACCCATTTGAGTTTATCCTCCCCATTTTACTAGTCTCCTTCTGTAACGTATTAATTTCTAACTTGAGAGTCTGATGCATAACTCTAGAATTCCCCTCTCGTTTACCAATATAATTTTGGCCATTAATTCTCTTTTTTTATGTAAATAAAATTATATTTTTGGGAATGCCTCTTTAAATAATCTTGAGCTTTGCCATTGCCCAAATTTTACCTGACCTTGTTGCACTCTTTTCTCGCTGCTCCGCGCGTCGAAACTCGTGCGTCCTGTCCCTTTTTGGTTTGCCTTTAAGTTATTGGTCCCCCCCCATAAATATAATATGGTATTGATATAATGTAATGTCATACCGCGATATATATATTTATTAATATATATATTATATAATTTTGGTGTCAAGTGTGTTTGGGGTTTTACGAACCCATGTCATTTTAATTTCGACATTAGAAGTTCCCTTGTTACTCCCGTCTATCCCTTTTATTTTAATTTTTTGTTTGTACTGGCACAAGGAAAGTTCAAGTTAATTGAAGAGGAGTGGAACGTTAATCGAGTTAGATTTTGTGTTGGACCCAAGGAAATCATTTTTTTTTATTGTGTTTGAATTTTGGAGACTCTCCTGGTTATTAATCCAAATGAGTTAAGGTCTTTGGTGTCCTAATTCCGTTAGGACGATTTTAACTTTTTCTTCCGCTTAGAAACAGCAGAGGTAGGTAGCTGTATCATAATTTTGGGGGGTGAACAAGGCCTTCACGAATACTCAAGCATTCGTTTTGCGTGGGTAGAGTCCTAGCTCGTTCGCTTGTCAGTGTTCCCTCAGTTAACTACATAAAAATGTCATCTTTCGAAAAATTCAAGAGTCAGGGTGAAATCTTAGGTCTGTCGGGCAAAGACCTGTTAAATTATTTACAAGAAGAAGAGAGGAACGAACGGGCAGAGCGAAGGGAAGTGAAACTAAGAAAAACGGAGATGGAGAACAAACTAAAGATGGAGATGGAGGAGAACAAACTGAAAATTGAGATGGAGAAGAACAAAATGGAGATGAAAGAACGTGAACAAATTAAGCAGCATAAGCTGGAAATGAGCCGAAATCAATGGATTCTCTGTCTATCCGTTCCTGGGCTGAAATTTCCCAAACTCCTTCGGTCAACCTTCCCGCTTTTAATGATGAAGATGAGTTTGCGTCATTTTTGACCCATTTTGAGAGAATCTTTCAGATCAATAGATGGCATCTCGAAAATGATAACGTCGCTCGCTTACTTCCCCTCCTAAATGCCCGGTTAAGGGATATCTTCGTCTCCCTTCTCCCGAAAGCAAATTGGACTATTCCACGTTAAATTCCGAATTGTTAGCCGCTGTTCATATGAATTGCGAATTCTACCGCTTCCGATTTCGCCAGGAAAGGATCCGCCCTGGCCAAACATTTCGACAACACGGGTACATCCTCCAAAGACACCTTTAGTGTTGGCTGGATGCGTGCAAGATTCCCAAGGTCTACGAGTCCCTTCTTGAATTATTCCTTAGGGATCAGCTTTTGGCTGCCGTGGCTCCCGAAATTCAGGCCTTCATTAAGGATAAACGTTGTGCCACTTTCAATGAATGCTTGGAATAGGCCGATGTTTACGCGGGTAGTCACCATTCATACCCTAAGGATGTTAAAAAGGCTCCCCAATCGCCCCGCAAAACTAAATTTTATGGTCCTAAATCTCTTCCTAAATTGGTTCCAAGATTTACCAAAGTTCCTAGTCCCTTGAAGCCAAGAAACATCCATCTATCTCAACACTCAGACGTTAAGCCCCTAGTTTCTTCTCTCCCGGTTGTGCCGTAACAAAAAAACCTGACCAGCTGCTACACCTGCGGAGTTCCCGGCCATTACCGCACGAACTGTCCTCAAAACTCCTGATTCGCAAACTCTCAGTCCCACCAAGTGCACCAAATCTGGGCTGCCCCTTATCCTCCTCCGTCGCCTCAAGAGCCTCCTGATCCTCCGTTGCCCACCAAAGACCCTGTCCATCAGGTGAACTTTCTCTTTAATGAGAACAACCCTGGTGGATTGAAATTCAAGAACGGAACTGTGAACGGTTGCCGAGTATCTAACCTCGTCCGTGACACCGGGTGCACCTGCATCTTAGTGTCTGAGGACCTACTCCTTCGTGTTGGCCCGACCACAATAAATTTGCTGTGGTCCACGAGTACCATTGCTAAGCCAGTCTTTCCCAGTAATTCGTTGTCACATCGAGTGTGACTATATGTCCGGTTGTGCCGAAGTGGTAGCGGCCCCAATCCAGTTCTGCTCTATTTTGATCGATCAGAACGCCGTAATCCACGACCATCTAGTGGCCCAGCCCGTGATTACTCGTACACAGGCAGCCCTGGAATCTCATGCACCCGTTACCCTGGAAACCCCTATCGACCGGGAGTTCCAAGCCCTTCCAAGCGACAAGTTTGCCCGTGCCCAGAAGGAGTGCGCAACTCTCCTTCCCCTTCGGGAGAAAACTAAAACCCTTGAGCGTGAGTGCACCCGAGGTGACAAACGAGTGTCGTATCTCGTCAAGAAGGACTTATTGAGAGGTATAAGACCTACTTTAACCTTAATTCAACAGAACAAAAATTCATGCCTGGCGCGGAGGGGCTGGTATTACTTCCCACGGAAAGCAACAAATTCCTTAGCCAGTGGAAAGGACCCTACGTCGTCCTCGAGGCTAGAGGACATGTGGATTTCTTCATCCGTACTTCGGCAGGAGCGAAGGTTTTCCACGTGAATTGTATATATTATCTCATTAATTTTCTTAATCATGATTTTTTGGGGGTCAACTAAGTTGTTTAGTCATTAGTCCCATATCATGCCTCCATTTAATTGCATCCTTTCTGTTTTGGTTCCACTGAAATGTCGCCAATGTTCTCCTGTGATTTTATTTTTCGTTTAAAATTGTAGTAGTTAAATTGTCTCTAGAATTGACCCGTTTAAGGCTTATGTCCGTAAATTCCCCGCTGAGCTCAGATTAACGTTTTTTTTCGTGTGTGTACACCTGTCCTAGCAAGTCAGAATTTCCCTAGACCCTTGATAATTATAGTTCGACGGGTGGAGTGCTTGTTTCATACGCAACTGCTCTGTAAAGCTTCATCTTTCGGATGGGAGATGTGTAGGGGAATTGCCTGTGGAATTTCTTTTCCAGCACGGAAGTGAAGTCCATGTGCTGGAGAAGGTTTTAGAATTTGGTTAGGCTTAAATTGGTAAGCCTCCCCCCTCCCATACACAAGCGGTAGCCGCGAACCGCGTATACCTCGGACCACCTTTTTGCGGGTTAGAATCGCCTTGACGTGAAGATTCGAGGCCATTCGAGAGTAGCGCTGTTTCCCCCACCCCTGCGGAAGGAGCCTCGGATATATAGGGCTTGTCTTCCAGGTGGGAGACACAGAGTTGAAGAGTCGCGCCCAGACACAAGAAGTTTCCCCTATTTACAAGTCAGGTGCTATCAACGAAGCAAAGTGACGACTGAACTTTTATGTATTTGAATTAACCCAGCCAGTGTGGTAATTCAATTTGACGATCGCCACCGAGCGATTTTTCCGACTCCACTCATCAACTCCTGTCAAAGCCATCGTCGTTTCCTCCTTGTTTTCGGGAAGCCGAAATACTCTCCCCTGGACCGGACGTTACCACCCCCATCCTTTTTGACAATCATCATTACGTCAACCTCCCAATCAGAAGCTCCGAGCACCCTCGCCCTTACGTTTATTGCTTGAAGAAGTCATCCGTGAAACCTTATCCTGACGTCCCACCCGGAATCCTCCGTAAGCAAACCCTTCTTCCCCTTCAGTAACCCATTTGAGTTAATCCTCTCCATTTGAATAGTCTCCTTCTGTAACGCATTAATTTCTAACTTCAGAGTCTGATGCATAACTCTTCAATTCCACCCTCCTTTACCAATTTAATTTTGCCCATTAATTCTCTTATTTTATGTAAATAAAATTATATTTTTGGTAATGCCTCTTTAAATAACCTACAGAGTTGCCATTGTCCAAATTTTACCTGACCTTGTTGCACACTTTTCTCGCTGTTCCGCGCGTCAAAACTCGCGTTCCATCCCTTTTCGGTTCTTTTTTAAAGTTATTGGTCCCTCCCCCATAGATATAATATGGTATTGATATAATGTAATCTCATACCACGACACTCTCTCCTCTACATTCTCTCTCTCCCTTTTAGTGGGCGTGCACAAAACACTTATCCATAGTTCATATGCTTCCATAGATGGCCAGCCTACAATCAAAGTTTTCCTTCCAAATTGATCAACTGTACTTAACCTTGATAAACTACACGCACCTGCTAGATTTACTAATGAATATTAATGAGTTCAGATTATATTTAAACTATCAACTTTGGATTCAATTGAACGTTGTCAACCTAGCTATTACTTTATTTAGTAACCTTCTTCCAAGGCTTTGGTGAGTGCGGGTCGAGAAGAATTCTAACCTCTGTTTTAATTCGTGCAATTACTTTTATCCTTGAATCTACTGCTGACGTACCAGCAACAAGATTATTTTAGAGAGGTACAGTTTAGACTTGTTAAATGTTCATTTTTATAATAATATAGCTTGTAAAAAGAATTCATCTTATTCAACCCGTGTTCAAGACTGGATTCAAGAATTAATAGTCAAATGATACATAACCTTTCAGATTAAATAAAAAGGTTAAAACAAACTTTTTAATCACACCCTGAAAAGCTTTGACACGAGTCGACAAGAACTAAGCCATAATTTACATATATGTAGACTATAAAGCAAAATAAGGAAATGATTTCATTTATTAAATTATTTTTTAAAATATTCTGAATAGCTTAATGAAATTTGCATGGTACAAAAAGTCAAGCATTTAATATTCTTATAAAAATTTCATATGATATCATATATTGAAGAAATTATACTAAATAAACTAACAAAATAAAATATCACGTGAGATACAAGAAAACGATTTTTTTAGTAACATTCTAGACGTTTCTTCAAATCACCTGGCAACGTTTTACTCAGTAAGTAAGAATTGTACAGCCACTAATGTTGTAATCACTCTACACACTTATGAATCCTTAGCTCCGTGTGTTAATTGTTTGCTTGAATAGTTTGGAGAGGCCTCGCCATGTGATTTCAAGAGCGGTAAAAAAGACTAAGATTGATATTCGCGCGTTCTAAAGTTATACAATGATAGCAAAACCTATAAATCTTTTGAAAATGTCGCTCAATCGGGCATAACCTCATTTCGAAGAGAGAATCCTATTAGGTGCTTCTCAATGAAAGATCTCTTCGAGAATGCAGCAAGAATTCTTCGAAAAATTAAGACCAAGAGTAGCAAAGAACTAAACTTTTTACTATAGTCCCGTTGCCTCAATTCATCTGATTTGAAAACTCATTATCTTGAATAAAAGCAATCATCATTAAGAAATACCAGAAGGCAAGAGTCGAATATGCTAACGCTCATGTTGTTTCTAGTGATGAAGATTGGGTTGAGTATTCATTTCAGCTCCGTAAATAAATATACTTTACTTTAATCTGATAGTTGACGCTTTGTTAGACACGGTGCATGTAAAGGATAACCCTTATTGTGTTAAAAAGTGTTTCCAGCATGCAGGATGCTGGTCATAGTATGGGTGATGTTTTTCTCTGAGAAGTTGGTCCCGTAGTGCGAATAATTATGACTGTTAATGTGAATGTGTACCTAAACCTAGCATCGCAATATGTTATACTTACAATCTGAGCATCTCTAAATCAGACATCAGGATTTGTGCATGACAACGCATCATATGATATTTCAAAGCGAGCTATATACTATTTCTAACAATAACATATTAATTTAATGAAGTAGACTAATCAGAAGCAAAAATTTAATACCAGCCGCCTCATACTCTGACGGATTTATGGACAAAAATTGAGCAAGAATGAAACAAAATAACACCAAAATTTTGCAAGAAACTGATGTGGTCATGTGGTTGTGGTTGCATCTAAGTAAGAAATCAAAGTATGAAAACCACAAATTAATTCTTTAAAGTTTCATCTTTGTCAAATCTTGCTTTGTTTCTAGTGTATTTGATTTCTAAACAATTCTATTAATGATAGCCCTCTTAATTTGCACTTGTCAATTTTATTATTTTAGTAAAATTAGTATAAGTCCTTTAATTTCCGATTGTATCATTTAAGATCTTTATAAAATATAATAAATGCCTGCGTTTATGTACAATCACATTTTTAAAAATACTTGAATGAAGAAAAATCTTTCTTTTCCTATGTTCCGTAGTATATATACCGTGTAATTGCCAAAAAATGTGAATAGTGCACTTTATTCGATTATAAAACTTCCTAGATCACTATTTTCTAGTATATTCACTTTTTTTAATATACATACTTTATTAGGAGAGACCTTAATGGAAAATTCAGCAATTGCCATGAAAGACAAGGTAGTCATACGTATAGAATCCTCTTAGGAGTGGCATTAAGTCAAAAAGTGCCCTCAATCGATTTTAATTTTTTTAGTCCTTACAATTCAAACGCTTCGAGTGACATAATTAAAAATACATGGCTTTCTGATCAAATCGACTTAATTTAGAAATGAATTTTAAATCTTCAACACTTATTTTAACATATTCTCATTACAAATAATATAATAAATTTCTAAATATGACTCATGTTTTGGGGAAATTTTATGTTTATAACTATTGCATACATTTTGACTGATTAAATTCAAATGTACTTCTTTTCATGTACATGCCAGTTACTTTACTCTAATAAAAAGGCTTAAACAGACCATTTAAAGAAAAATTCTAGTGCAAATAATCCTAGACTAAAAGGTTCTCTTTTCTTACACCGAGAAACATACCTAAAAGCACATCTTGGCGTGTCAAAAAGCAATGATGTTATTAATTAGTTGAAACGCCATTGCAATCTTCTATAGTAATGCTGATTGTTAAGGACCGTAAGTATTGTCATCAATGTACTGTCATAGTAGTGGTAAGACACAGGACTAATCACTAGCGGGCATAATATATGAAGCCACTTTGCATGGGAAGATTCCCAAATAAATCGGGAATGCGCCACTCAAAGTTAAAGCCATCCCGAAAAGGAAGTTTTGGTCATGGGTTTAAAAAGGTTCTAAAATATGATCTTGTAAGCTTTAAAATGACTAAGTATTGCATAAAGATAATCATAACAGATATTCGTGAACAAATTTGCACTATCAAAACTATATATATATATATATATATATATATATTCCTTCGTCTTTAAGGAAAACAACAAAGGTACTAAGAATTCGCATAGTGGAGAAAAGGATGTCTTGTGGGCCTCCTGAATTAGACTTAGAAAGGCCAAATATAACAGTAGGAGTCGAAACAAGAACAATTACCTGGTTGACCGATTGACCGAATAAAGGCCAAACAATTATTTCTAAATCCTCTAACCTCCTAAGGAATCGACTTATATTATTTTCAAATTTGTTGGTTAGTGAAAAAATTACTACTAGTTTATCTTTCTAATCTTCGTAACGCCGATCTATAAATGTAAACTGCTTCTATGGTAGTCACTTTTAGTTAATTAAGAGTTGAACATTTCCTCACCCCCATATCTGATTATTACACTAAAATAATTATGAGAAGCAAACTTCCTAACAAAAATAGACATTTATAAAAGTTTTGAGGGTCGTGTCGTGGTCATTTTAGCGAAGAGATTTTAATGACACAGATTCAAATCCAATTCTTTCATTCATTTTCTTATAACGGTTAAAATATTTTTGCCCTATTTTTATGTTACTATTTATCCCATTTTTCCTCTTAAGCTTTAATGATACACGTAATAACAATTTCCTGATAGTTTTTCCGGGTTGTGTTGACAGTATTAATTTCTTTGGTCCTTTAAAATACATCTATTATATATTACCTGTCATCTGATTTTCAATTATTATATAATTATCTTTATCAAATATATCTCCTCCGCATTATTCTGCCATTAAGTGAATTTTGTCTCCTCACCTCCTCAAAGTCGTTCTCCTTTAGGTTTCCTTCGTTTTTAGCTGAAGGTTAATTAGGATTTATTTCTACCATCTTACTTTAGTTCGTCAGCCAATCAGCACAGCCAATATTCACTATAGAACTACTCTCCATCTTACTATATACTTCTCATGTGTTTTATATTTATCGAATTGTTTATTAATGTCCCTTATACGTTACTTTTAACACGTATTTTTTATGGTTTTTAGCGCTTTCCTATAATTCTGAGTTTAACATACCAAAATGAAAATTAAAAAGATAACGAAAGAAAGGGCTTCCTTTCAGAGTACAAAAAAGAAGACACTTTAATTAAATATATTTTAAAGTACTCTGCCATTGGTAAAGTTAAATGTCTCTTCCGTATCTGAATTTTTATAACTTTGTCCAAGTTTCTAGCTTCTCAAATGGTTTCTATTCAGGCACCAAATATGGACCAACACCCGATCGTTTTTCTTTCTCTAGATTACGTCCATAAAAAGTCGCAATCTATCGAGGTAAACTGAGGTTTAAAGGGCCGTCTTTGATCATCCTTCTTCGTAACAAAAAGACGAGAGTAATTACTCATTTTCACCTTTCCTTTAATAAAACGGTAATGAGTCCATATTCCCCCCCCCCTTAAAACCACTTAAGTGGTAAACTATAAAAAATAAATTAGAGAATAGAAGAGATTAATTATAATTTAGAAGAAAATATCGTACAAGTCTAAGCAGAACGTAAGCCTTGACAAATTCCTGGCATTTATAGGATAAAAATAACATAATTTATTGATAAATGAGTACAAATAACTGACTGTTAGTTGCTAACTTTTAAAATAAATGTAAATAACTGCCTTTCTTTAACTTATACCTACGCCACCATCTCCTCTAATTACAGAAATTTGTGCATAAAAATCGGGAGTTGGGTAGGGAATCGGCATGCAAATTGTAGCTTGAAAGCGAAAGGGTTCTCTTTTATCCAGGACTTTTTCCTTAGGAGAGAGAGAGAGGGGAGTTCATTTGCATAACTTAATTAGCTATTTGAAAAGTGTCGACCAATTTTTTTTCTCGTCATTCTACTTAGTGAGTCTCTCTTTTCACTTCCGCCTTTTGTACATGGAAGGAATCTGAGAGAAAATGCGTTCGCTAAATAGCCAAATGGGGCAAAACTTTTAAAACTTAGTTAGTAGGTTCAAATTTTAGTAGAGTGATGATCTCTTGTCCCTCTTAAGTTTCACGCATCCACTAATGAAAGTAAGCGTTAGGATTTTTTTATTTGTTGAGTTGTATACAATTGATGCAAAAAACAGGCATATAACTTGAAATATGACGAGAAAAAAGAGTAATTTTGCTTAACTACACATTATCCTAGACAAAGGTGTGCTTTATTTTTTATGTTGTGCATTTTTATTAATTAAAATACGCATCACAGTGATTACAAAATAAGGGAATGTTATCAATTAAATTTATTTCCTTTTC
Source organism: Ceratothoa steindachneri (assembly GCA_963969495.1). Lineage (NCBI taxonomy): Eukaryota > Metazoa > Arthropoda > Malacostraca > Isopoda > Cymothoidae > Ceratothoa > Ceratothoa steindachneri. The sequence continues at coordinate 228,447,798 of OZ018318.1, forward strand.
CATGTTTCGACCATTCCATATAATCAGCAAGTAAGAGAAATAATTTCAGCATGATAGAATTCTATTATGAAGTAACTCAGTGAATATAGGCATTGGATCTCTTTTACCCTCGTGGGCGTTGTTTGAATTGACTTGTGTTTAATTTAGATGGGATTATTCGTCTTAGTTCGTTTAGGCTGAATAGTATTACATTGTATTATGCTATTATTGACTATATTAACATAAAAAACTCCTGTGACGTAAAAATACGTGGAAAAGAACAGTTGAATGGAAGAGATCAAATGAGATTCTAGGGTTCAAGTAGATTAACACTAGACAATATTTTTAGATTTGCTGGATGTAGATAAAATGAGAGAAGAGGAAAGTTAACTACATTATGTAGTTATTGACAAAACCTCCTCCCCATAGCGTACAATATCTATTAATGAATCTTGAAAAGTGCGATGCAAATAAATTAAACTTGAAGGCAATGGAAGGAACCCGGAAGAGCAATGTATTAATTTGCGTGATTATCTTTAAGAAAGAACTAAGCAATGTGATTTCCCAAAATTAGTCAGAAACGGGTGTAAGAGACGAAAGAGCAAATATTTTAGATAAATTACCTGAAAGAAAGATGTTGTTTCGGTTAAGTCCTTAATAAAATATTTCTCGGGGAATTGTCCCATCAAAGAGGTGTATCGTGTATATTCTTACCATTAGCGAGAGAGAACTAGCAAGTGTACTCCCAGGTCACAAAATGATCCATAGTCTTAAAATAGATTGAATTACCTATTTTATTGAGAGATACAAGTTATGAATCGAAGTGTTGACCAGCTTTCAAGCACCCAAAATGATCAAATGCCGGGGGGATAAAGGAAGATCATCCCATTCAGGTCAGTCAGTCCTAAATAATTTCTGATCATTGAGTCTTAAACACTTTCTGACCTGTCGGCTCTAAACCATTTGTGGTCACTCAATCTTAGACCATTTCCGATGAGTCAGTACTACACTATTTCTGATCAGTCAATACTAAAGCATTTCTGGTCAGTCAGTCCTAAACCATTTCTTGTCACTCATAAATATACCATTTCTTAACAGTCAGAAGTAAACAATTTCTGATCAGTCATCAACTAATAAGTCATCAACTATTTGTGATCAACTAAACCTTTTCTAGTCATTCAGTCATACACCATTTCTCATCAATCAGTCCTAAACCATTTATCTTAACTCAATGTTTAACCATTTCTGATCTCTTAGTCCCACACCATTTTCGATATTTCAGTAGCAAATAATTTCTCGTCAGCCAGTCTTAAATCATTTCTGGTGCTTGATTAATAAACCATTTTCTAAGAGTCAGTATTATAAATTTTTTTATCACTCAGTACTAAACAATTTATCGTCACTAAGTTAGTCATAAACAATTTCTTATCAATCAGGCCTACGCTTATTATGGTCGCTCAAATTAATACTATTTCTGGGCAGTCACTCCTAAACTATTTCTTATCAATCAGTCTTAATCCACTTGTAACAATCATTCTTAAAAGTTTCTGGTCAAGCAGCAAAGGACCATTTCTGATCAGTCAGTACTACACTATTTTTGATCAGTCAGTCCTCTACCATTTTTGATCAATCATTCCAAAACCATTTCTGTTCAATCAAAACTAATCCATTTCTCGTTTAGTATGTCATAAATCATTTCTCGTCAGTGACTTCTAGACTGTTTCTGAATTCTAAGACAATTAACCCTTTTCTAGTCAGTCAGTCCTAGACTAGTTTTGGTCAGTCAGTTCTAAACCTTTTCTGATCAGTCAGTCCTAAATCATTTATGTCCAGTCAGTCCTAAACTCTGTATGCTCAGTCAGTTCTAAACCAGTTCAAGTTAGTATGCCAGAAACAATTTTTACTCAATCAGTCGTAAACTAAAGGGTATTGCAAAAGTCATGTAACACTCGTTACGACTCTTTCAGTAAAGGACACAAAGAGAGTTTCGATGCAGTTAGACACGTTTTTATTTTTATCAGGGCCATTATACTCGTCCTCCAACCTCCCTACAGGGAATGGGCGATGACGTAGGAAGAATAAAAATTCAGTGGGCGAATAAAAAGAAGTGCCAATGAAGAACCAAGGGACATAAACAGTTACAATTGGTGCAATGTGTGTGGAAGGGCGGGCCACTCATCCAGGGTTCAAGTAGGGAGGAATATTCCTTCAGCCACCCTATCAATCAACTGTCGGGAAATTTGGATCAGGTAGGTTAATTACGTCTGTTGGGGTAGAGGGAACACAAACATCAAGTTGTCAATTTCTACAGTTGTTACAGTATGTAGGTAGCCGTTCAAAGGGTTCCTACCGTAGAATTTGTATTTTTTCCTTTTTTTGAGTCTCCTATAATCGTTTTCTTCTCTCATGAGATTCTTATTTCAAAGGACTAACCTTTTTAGCCGTCATTTAAAAAACTATTCAGTCCATTCATCAGTATAAGTGTAATAGGAATAATGATAAAGAATTTAGATGAAAATGCTCCACACTTACCTCAGACAAATAAACCAACAAAGAAGAGACAAAATCTTAAATATCATACGAATAAAAATTGCGACAGGTGAGCTCAAGAAAACGGACAAGTAGACAAAGCAGCATAAAAAAAGATATTTTCATCATGTATAAAGTTGGCTCAAAATGGAATTCGCCTTTGTGTACAATTAGCGTTACAGAAAACTTTCGCAACAAACCCCACTCTGCTAAAAAGAAGTAAGAATTATAAATAATAAGCAGCTAGGTAGCATTAAGTGCTCGATTTAAAGAGTAGAAAATTGATTATTCAAGAAAATTTAGAAGTTTATCGTCTAGAAATTAAGTACGTTATGACAATTGTTTTGAATGGGAAACTAGTATTGTATAGTATAGTTTGGAATGTAGATATTTTACATGGTTTTTAAAATTTTATATGAGATAGTTGCTTCTTACATTCTTTTCTATGTTTATTGATTTCCATTACCATTTCTTCATTTATCTAAGGAATCAGATTGCTATATGATATAGAAAAGGAATAGGCTAAATAGAATTGCTTGGTCTCCCATAACACTTATCTTAACTACTTTACTCATTTTAAAATGTTAAAATGTTATCTCAGATTGGTTTAGTAGGTATATCCATCCAAGCGTTATAACGTATGTATACACACTTTTCTCCATCACCCATTGTTTGCACGTGTTGCGCTTGGAATAGGCGGTAACTGGAGCCGAGGCAGACCGCGAATCAAACTCTGTAAAAAGCATATTTTTAATTTAAATCTAATTTTTGATGGGTCGTAATGTATGAAAATCAAAAAATATAAATCCAATTATTAAATAAATAACTCATTTAGAGTTTTAATAAGGATTGGATTGGTTAGGAAATAAGAGACTTACTTCCATTTCACAAGCTATTTTTTTGTTATACTTCTTCAAATATTGTTCATTTTTATCATTAAGTTTCGAAAGATTTGGGTGATTTAGTCTTCTTTCGTTTAATGGTTTAAATTCGGATGAAAGGTATTTTATTATGACCAAAGCTAAAATGTATTAACTCTCTCAGAAAATCGGGTAAATCTGCATATGTCATAATCTTTAAACGCTTAATTGACCCAGGAGTTGTCATAAGGTTTCGTTGAAAAAGTTTCAAGTTTTCTTGCAAGTACAATGCATGGTCGAAACAATTTGTTACTAAAATTAAATTGTATGATTACCTTGATATTACAAGAGGTGGGCACTAAATACATTTAAAGTATTTAAATACTAAATATTAAATACATGAGAAAATCTATTTAGATATTAAATACATTTTGAAAATGTATTTAGTATTTAAATACTAGATACAATAAATTTATTTAGATACATTTTTAAATACATTTTAAATACATGACATATAATGGCAATCGATAAGGACCATTGGTATCAAAACCAAAAAATATACATTAAAATGAAATTGTATATTATAATTATTAATGTAAGATTTGATGACAATTGGACTTAGGTACTACCAAAAAAATAGAAAGTTCCAAAGAATGAAATTTCAGTTAGCTATTTATATCAGCATTAGAGTTAGGTAATATCAGTTGCTGAAATGTTTCGTCAGATAAAGAACTCCGTTTTAGGAGCTGACGACGGAAGGGTGGTGTTGTATTTAATAAATAACTTTTTTATGTTTGGATATCTATCTAAATATTGAAGTGTTTTATTTGAATCCTGAAGGTAACTGAACAATTATATATCTGCGGTTAATCGTGTTTGAGTGGGTTTTGTAAATCCAAAATAATCTTTACTGTCGAATACACTATTGAATAATTCAGCTTCGGGTCCCTCTGCTAAATTCTCAATCACTTAAATCATAATATTTTTAACAGAGTCTTGGTGGCTTGAACGGTCCTAATCAACGGAATTTGAAGAATGTATGGCTTGTTGATGCATTAATGGCATCTTTAACGCTAGCTTCATTTGCCAAGGTCAAATAAGATTAGTAGCGCGTTCTCCAAAGCCCTTAGTGACTGCGCTTAAAAAAGGTTGGCATAATTTTAGAGAACGTGACCGAAGGCTCTTCAGCTTTTTCTCTACAGTGAGCAAGGTAGGGAGTAATTCTCTATAAAAACAGTTTTGTTTTCCCTGTAGGCAATCAATTGTTACTGCTCTAGGAGCCAAAACTGAGACATACTCCCCAAGAATTCAATTTTGTGACTCCTGAACACTGGAAGTTCAAGGGATGTCATGAGTTGATGTAGTTTCTCCTTGTGTTTTAAAAGTATTGACAATGCATTAAACGGAGAGTTCCACATTGTAATGCAAGGCACCTTTAATGAGCAGTCGATGAGAGTTTTGTTAATCTTTGGTGATTTTGGATAAACTCTTTTTTTGTTCCATAATTCTGAGTATTTTCCCATCGCAGCATGATTAATATTTGCCAAAAAAGATATTTTCAGTACCTGTTTTGCACCCCCTGTTACAACAAGACTGAGTGTGTGTGAAGCAGAACGCGTATGTTTACGTAAAATGAAGCTGCATGGGTCTGTAGGGGTGCGAAGATGTATCAGAGAGAAAATTCCTTCCAACGCGAGAATTTAAATAGACCATTAAATTACCAAAGAAGAACGGACTCGCCGTAGCGTAAAGGCAGATTGCTAGCATTTGGATTTAAAGACCAGGGATCGAAACTCCGAACGTCCACAATTTTTACGAAAAAAATTCACGAAGAAAACAGAGACCACGGAAAACGCTTTAAGAATAACTCAAGAAATCGACTCAAGAGAAAACGGAAGTCAAGGAAAACGAAAAGAAAACGACTTCAAGGGCTGACTCATCTAAGGTCATCATGAATCAAGAAGAAATCATTACGTCATCAAGAATTAAGAATAAATCATCGAGAATTAAGAAGGAATCTTAGCCAAATTAAAGAAGAAGGATTCTCAGCGAATAAGAATACCATGAGTCAGATAAAAGGTAGACAAATGTTTCAAGGGGCTTCTTCAGTCAAGAAGAAATAAATAGATTTGAATATAGAAATCTCAAGATGAAGAATGACATTGATGAATACATAAATTGGATATAAAAAATGCCCCCCCCCCCCGCCCTAACTGGTGACCCTCAAAACGCCGAACAATCTTCTGATCTTGGTTACAACTGCACCTGCTCTCCTACTATAGATTAAGAAAAGGTGCTGCAGGGAACTTTAGGAGATCCGGGAAGGAGATGCTATATTACTTATTGATTAAGAGACTCTGCCACCCTATCCTTAATTCCAGTTAATCAACTCCACTCATTTCGCAGACTCGGAGATTGTAGGAGGGAGAGCTACTAGTAATCCTTGATTAAGTATTTCAAGACTAGTCTCTCCCCAATCCTCAAATTCGCTCCGCGTTCTAGAAAGGGACCTGTGTAGGGGTGAAAATATGTATCAGAGAGAAAATTCCTTCCAAATAGCCCATTAAATTACCAACTCAGAACCGACTAGCCGTAGCGTGACGGCAGAGTGCTGGCATTTGGATTCAAAGAGCAGGGATCGAAACTCAAAAAGTCCACAATTTTTACCCCCGAAAATTTACGAAGAAAACGTAAATCAAGGAAAACGATTTCAAGGGCTAACTCATCAAGAATCAAGAAGAAATTATCACGTCATCAAGAATTAAAGAAGAAGTCATCAAGAATTAAGAAGAAATCATCGCGTGATCAAGAATTAAGAAGGGAGGAATCATCAACTCAAGATAAATGCAAATTGTTGTATAATATGAAGATACATCAAGAAAAGAAAGATCAAGAACTAACGCAGCCAACTTTAAGAAGAATTCTCTCAGCCAATAAGAATATGGACTCCAGATAATCGGAAGACAATGTTCCAAGGGGCAACTTCAGTCTATAAATAAATAAATATAAATATGCTCCCCCTCCCCCATAGGTCAGATGAAAGGGCTTCTTCCTGATCTATAGCACTTCTCATTAAGAAACTATCCTCCAGCTCGTGCTCACCCTAGTCTTCTTCACCTACCTGGATTCCATTTTCTGAATATGTGGACACATTTGCAGCAGTGTCTGCAAATACCTTAAACGCTTTAACAAAATTAGAACCGTTATCAGTGAGGGTGCTCGTGATTTTCTCTTTGGGGATATCGTATTCATTGATGATATTCTCCATATGTTCAGCAATCTTGATGTTGTTATGTTCTCCTTTGAAGAGACAGCATGACAATACTCCACTGTGACGGACAAGAGCAGTTTCCTCAACTTGAAAAATATGAAATAACAGTCCAATGTTTGTCTTACAAATGTTTCCGTAAATTTTACCTATTAATATAATCGAGGTAAATTCCAACAAAAAATAGGTCTGCTTCCAGCCAAAAGCTGATAACTCCCTAATTCTAAAGATATTTTCAATTTCATATTTGATAAATAGCCAAATCTTAACATCCACAATGAACTGTTAGGGCCAAAAAACTACGGTGAATAGTTGACCAAATATCTACAGTAATACATAAGTAAGAGGAGCTGTCTAGTTTATTCTTTAGTAGAGTTCATGTCACTTTCTCCTATTCTATAAGTTTTCTGGCTTAGCGTCAGCCTTGAAATGAGGTTAATTAAAGAATTTAGACCTGCGGTAGTGTAATGTGTGATTATTGTGAGTGAGATCTATTTTCAAATTGAAATGAAAATATAAAATCTTTTATAGAAAATGTAGCTATATGAATATCCTATAGATATATAGGACCAGTACAATTAATTCATAAATATATTATTAACCCTTCCTATTCAGAATTATATATTAAAATATTGACTTTCAGAATTGTTAGGAATATATAATTTATCAAGCTTTATTCCCTACATTTTTGTTTGGCGGGCATGCTAGTTTTGACTTAATGATATAGAGGTATTGCTACTATAACTACATATAATCGATCAATAATTATACTAATTATTCCTGAAAAATTTGTATTCAATAATATCTTGAAGTAAATGATAGCGTGCTTTAAGAAAATATGTATGTGAATTTTCATGAACTAATTGCAATATATTAACCTCTGTTGTTTGTATATGTCTTCTTTCATTTAACTTTGTTATATAGCCTCTGTAGCGACCAAAGATCCGAACGCTTTAATATTCGGTCGTCATATGAGCTTAACTAACCTGTACAAATAATAATATAATTGTAAACGAAATCTTTAACTTAGAACTCACCTTTAATTAATCTCTCAAAAGCTGGTTGCTCTATGGTTAATAGAGGATGCACACCTTGTATGATAAAATCTGCAATCAGCTTATCAACCACAGATTGTTTGACCTTCTTAGCATTCACCTCAAACCACTCCGGTAATGTCTTTACTTTAACACCGCTGCATGAAGGACCATCGTCTAATACTGAACATTTTTTTTTTAATCTTTTCTTTAAGCTGTCACGCAGTTATTCGCTTTTTGCACCAATGCAGGATGCTTTCTCTGTTGATACATGTACATGATCAGATAATTGAATGACATTTGTTTCCCGATGCCAAAATTAACGTTAAATTCAATCAGCATATACTATAAATAAAGGTGTTGGAAAAGGAAGCAGGTAGGTTCGTGCATAGTAAACCTACGCTACTCAGCAGTATCGTTAGCTACTAGAGATTTTGCTATTTTTTAAAAAAGGAAATAGTGAAATTTGTCAATTCAATTAAGTATCATATAATTAGCTTTAATAAATTCTTACCTTCAAATGAATGCGTAGATTGAAAGTGGCATTGCTTGCCGCAGAGATTTCGCCATTTTATGATGTACATACACAATTCACTTTTTTTCGGTAGGAAGAATAACTATAATTACATGATTCTTTATCTTCCTTATGTTTATTCTTGTCTAATCTATCCATTTCACACTTTTTCAAAGAAACTGATGTTCCCATGCAGCAGTTAAAATAAAGCTGAGCGCTTTCGCTATAAAAGGAAACACATTTTTTTCATCTGTTAACTGAATTTGACCTCATGCAAGCAATCTTCCCTCACAGGCTCACGCAGTCAACCGTTTGTATTATAAAAGTTGAGACAAGTTAAAACATGCATTACACATTTTTATTAGCTATATAAACCTATTATCATTAAAGTATTTGCAAAGAGTATTTAAATACATGATTTCAAATGTGTTTACAAATCAAATTTTAAATACAAAGTAGTTAAATACTTCCCACCTCTGAATGTTACCAACACCTAAATTTTACAGGTACAAACACAGTTTCCTCCTCCGTTCAATTTAACTTCGAAGTTCAAAACTAAACACCGAATGATGATGATTTATTTCGAGAGAATTTACAAATTTGTATTACAAACATACAACAATAAATAGTTAATAGTGGGAAATTGAAATTTGAGTGGAGAAGAGAAAGTTACAAGTAAGAGTATGAAAAGAAATGGGTGCTCCAGGAGGAACTGGAGCTCATATTGTTAATTTTGATACAATATTATTTTTGTCCATTATAAATAATTGAATTCTCCAAGAGAGGCTGCAGGTTATATTGTTAGTTTTATACAATTTTATTTTTACCTTAATACATGACAGAGTAATGTAATTATAAATTGCATATATTTATTTACCTACTTAATTTTATTCAATAATTAGAGCTTTATGTTTTTTGAATTTAGATAACTTTATTTACATAACAAATTTAATTTTAAAATATTATCGTCTTTTTACATATTTTTTATGTTGCTTAGATCTAGTTAGGTTTTTAGATTTATCTATTTAATCGCTTTAATTTCATCAATGGTTATTATATTTTTAACTATTAATATTGATAATCACTTTAATTCCATTTTTTAGTTTAATTTGACTTTTTAAATTCATTTGCTCATATTTAATTACTTATCTAGTTCAACATATATTAAACATTCTTAGACTTCACTATTCTCTTTCGTTATTTTAATTTTACTCACTTTGATTATTTGTATAGTCACTGTTTTTATTACTATGTTTAATCACTAATATTATTGTTATTTTTAGGACTAATTAGTTCTTTTTCACTTTCGCACACTTTTTTTACAAATCGATTTTTGAAGTTTTTTGTCCCCTTTTAATATTCTTATAGGTGGACACGTTGAGGGTGGTTACGCACGGGTCCTGAATGTACATAGCGCGTTACATCAATACTCCTCTCATCCCTTTCGGCCAACACGGTCTCTCGAAGGTCCACATGTAGTCTCCACAAAAAAGTCCATCGAGTAGTCCTTCCTGGTCTCCCTTCGGTGGCCTGTTGACGGATGCGCCAAAGACCTTAAGATCCTCCTCTTTGCAGTTAAAAGGAATCACTTAGTACAATATCCTTCTTGTCCGTTTGGGATACTCCGGGTTAATCGAAGATTTCTTCGTCGTCTTCTTCTTCCTATCGAGCCGTTGTTTTATTTTTATTTTTCCTTCTTCGTTTCTTTTTGGTGCTTTTCGTAGAGCTTTTGTTTTTTGCCTCTTCTTATTCTTCCAGGGATATTTCGTCTTCTGTAGTATTTTGCTGCTGATTGACGGCTAGTTATTCTTCTTTTGTATTCGCTTTATTCTGCTTTGGGTCGTTAAGAAAAATTGTATATTCAAGATTTCTTGCGCTCCGGGGCTAGGCGGGAATTATAACTTCTTCTAAACCACGTTCTTCTGCATGGGTCGATTTAACCCCTCCACAAAATTTTGGGTTGGATAGGCTTGTTTAATGCATAAGGATGACCATGGTCATTATTTCTTTGCAATCACTTGGCATCACCAGTTTTGAAGCCGTTGTTTTGGTGACCGTAGTTATGTTCGCCGGCACCGCTTCCACCTAGGTCTCCGACCTTGCCTCCTTTTCTTTTTTGATTTCTTTGCGTTTTGCCGCGATAGCTTCCTTGCGGACGGGACACCTCACAACCAAGGCTCTGTGGTCCTTTCGGCAGTTTCCACATCTTGCTTTCTCTGACGCACACTCATTTCATCCTTTTCCTAATCTGAAAAAGACAGACCATGTGATTTTGGTCGCAGTACATTCTTTCGTGGGGTGCTTTTTGACCGCTAGGCATCTGAAACAGCTTTCTAGTTGGATAAACTCTTCTGGTTTTATCTGCTCAGGGGCTATTTGAAGGTAGAACCCCAGGAGTCCTTCCTTCATAGCCTCTGTGTCATACCTAATTGTGAGCTCTATAGGGAATATAAAGAAAATGCATAATCTTTATGTATATTTCACTATCCAATAGGAGAATCTCATCCCCGATACGAGAGGCAACTGCCGCTCAAACCCTATCTATCTGCTAGAATTAAGATTTCTCTGCTACTCCTGCGTTTCTTCTGTTTTAAGAAATGGTATTTGTGTTCAAATGTCTTCCACTTCACTCCTTTCCACAATCCAATCCCTCTTGTACATATCCTAATGCCGCTCAAACCCTATCTATCTGCTAGAATTAAGATTTCTCTGCTACTCCTGGGTTTCTTCTGTTTTAAGAAATGGTATTTGCGTTCAAATGTCTTCCACTTCACTCCTTTCCACAATCCAATCCCTCTTGTACATAGCCTAATTTCCACCCAGCAAATGAGAATAGAACATGTATTACTTAGGGAACCATGCCAAGAGGTGTTTCCTAGAGAAAAATGCAATTAATTTTCATGGTTACTTCACTCAAAGAACAAACAAAAGGATCGGTCTTTAAAGCGAAACACCAAAGTTTATTAAAGAAATACCTCACGAATTCAAGCATTTAGAGGTTGTGTTTTAGTACTGCTAGATTCTCAGAATTCTCTATTACGTCTAAAAGAAATAAATGGAAGTAAACTTACTTTGTTTTCTAAAATATTCGACACAAACTATGAATACTTACAGTTATTTTTAGCAGTCATTTTCTAATGGGGATTTGTCTTCAAATCACCAATTTTGCTTATGATTCTTGTAAGTGATACAAGGAAATTTTTTTCGCGTGAGCTTAGAGATAACATAAATTACTTTTATTCAATTGGCCATATGTGAAATAGCTGATCCAATTTTCTTTTCTTTTTTTCTGCTAATAAATGCCTGGATAATTTTTATAATGTTTTTTGAATATTCACAATTCTTTTGAGAGTAATGTTAAAAATTATTCATAGATAAATTTGGCTAACATGCATGGCATATATATATATATATATATATATATATATATATATATATATATATATCATGAACTGTTGCCCTTCCAAATAGGAGTTTAAATAAGAAGGTACTAAGGTGTGCTGACCAAAGTAGCGTGCTCTCTAATTCTAATTTATGACCTTGCGACCTTCAAATTTTCAATAATTCCCCGACTAACCTTGTGAGTACTTTGACAATTATAACATTCAAAAGAGAATGTAAAATAACATAAGGGTTTCAAATTTAGTTAAAATGTTATTTCCTCCCCCAAAAAGGCATAACGGAGACCGACTGACCGAAATAGTGAGATATAGATTCACACGCGTCTAAAACCCCAGCACGTTATTGATAAAAAACATCGTTATTTATCTTGGTTTGAACGTTTATAGGACCTATGTAATCTTATTATCGGACTACAAAATAAGATACCAACGGGTCAAAATTTCAGGTTTCATAAAATACTAAAATTCAATAGTGCGATTTAGGATAAGTTGCTTAATGCAAGAACAAAGATTGGATGCAGTTTGATTAATGTTAAAAATAGATTCAGGTTTTAGGATGAAAAGCTTATTCAAATATTCGTAGTTCAATGGGATGGAAGGTATGACTTAGTATTTTAAAGTCGGCAGAGAGGTTGCACGTTGCCAGGCGTATACGTATTTTTAGTATAAATAAGCAGGCTAAATTTAGGAAGTTCATAATCACTAACTCTATAATTTAAGAAGGGGATTTTTTTGAGTATTTGAATAATAATTTCATCTTAGTTTGCTTATGACTTTTGTTTTTTATCAAAGTTCAGAAATAAATATAAGTATCGAATTTTGTGATTTTTTTTAAAACCCAAAGAATTACAAATGGTGAAGTTCAGAAAATTTATTTTTATATATCCTCTATAACTATATTTTAGCAACGTTATATTTTGAAATGGGGAAAATTTAGTTTAGAGACCCTTTTTAATATTATTATAATTGGCACGAAGTTTTGAAAATTTATAAAAATTTAACCATTGGCGGTTTTTTCTTAGATTTTGAATTTTAATCCTAGTACCGTAGCGCAAGTTCCCCTTCTTAGGGGAGAGTGGCGAAGCTTTTACCTGGTTATTATATATGAACTTTTTACTACCGACGTTTCGGGTAGGAATCCATTCTCAAGGATATGGCATTATTCCTCCATAACCTTATATTTTAAGAACGAGTTTTTTGAATGTTTGAATAAGATTTTTTCTTTCAGTTCGGTTGTCACCTAAGCATATTCAAAGTTTTTATCAAAGTTATTTCTAATAATTCCATTATAATATAAAAAGTAAAATGATGAAGTTCAGAAAGAACTATTATTATCAACTTTTGGAGCTAAAAAAAGAATCATGATAAGCCGTAGGACACAGACCGAAATTCTCCCAGCGAAGCGAAAGCTCCTTAAGGAGAAGTGGCGAAGTTGCTCCTCTTTTAAATATATACAAAAATAAGAATTTTGTAAAGAAGTTATTAGATATTTATAAATTATTTATATGGAAAATGGGAAGCCGCAGAGGTGGTAATATTCAAATTAGAAAAACTTATGGCTTTTACCTATTAGGTAATGAGAAATATGTTTTTGTTTTTAAAATGAAACTGAGATTAATTAGCTTTGGGTGTCTTTGTTGTAAAAAAGGAGATAATAGAAATATTGGAAAAATATGGCTTGTTTGGAGGGGGGAGGGGACAGTGGATTTGGCGTGTGTAATTCATGGCTGATTATAAGAGTTGTTGTAGTAAAATTGGAAATGAGCTTGTTGCGGAGTTTAAAGTGGGGTTTGTAAATCTAATATATAGATATTCCAGTGTACGTAGTTGGTTTACGGTGTTTTCTGTTTCTTTTATTAAAAAATTATTTAAGTTGGGTTAATGGTGTGGATATCTGTTTTTGTAGTGTATTCGGATAAGGGAGAATTCGAAAGTAGTGAGGGAGGCTCCACTTCTGTTGCTGATGACTAAAGTTTTCCATAATCTCAGACTCGCATGTCATGATGTGATCTCGTATGGGCGAGGGGTCTGGTTTGTTTAGAACCATCCGCAAGATTTACAATTTTATTTTTAAATTCCAGAGGAGCGGTAAGGGAATGGAATTCGGTCGTTATAGATGAAATAGGATCCAATATTTTTCTCATTTTTTAATACGCATTTTTGGTTGAGTTATGGATAGAATTTATTTAAAGACTTTTTAATTTCTTTAACAAAGTCGTTCGATTTTCTTTCACTAAAGAAAATAGATAATTTCTCTACATTATTTTCTGTTGGTTTTTCAGGATAGAGAGAATTAAGATACTTTTACACTAATGTGTTTTGCACTAATAAGTCAGAGTAGCCATTATTTCTAAAGAAAAAAAGGATCTAAATACAACAGTCTTTATGAAGAACATATTATATTATAGGCTCGATGAATAAGTGTTTTTTTTGAGAATAGCTTAAGGTTTTCTGGCAAAAAACTGAAGAAGCGTGTACCTAGACCAGTGTATATAGGCTTCCTCTAGACTGAAGTTTAATACTTTATTCCTGAACGTTTAATATCTATATCCAAAAATTGGCCTCTACCATTTTTCTCGATCTATATTGTATAATTTATATTTTCATGTCTAGAGTTCAAGTATTTTAAGAATTTTTCTGCCTATGGCCGTTAATCACTAATACAAATATATCATCAACATAACGTCTGTAATAGAGAGGTTTATATTCAATGAAGCAGATATTGAGAAAAGGTTGCTCATAATGACACAAAAAGATAATCGCGGAAGTTGGCCCAAGAGGTATGCTTATTCTCACTCCTTTTTTAAACGTAAAATTCTTTATTAAATATAAAATCGAAGTTAACAGCCAATTTCACGAATGACTTAAAAAGGTTTCTTGAAATGCCTATTACTTTTTGATAAGAATTAAAAAGATATTTTGTATAAATTTGGATAGTTTCTTTTAACGGAATTTTTGTGAATAAGTTTTCTACGTCTTACCTCACTATTAGGAAGTCAGCAGCGTCCGAACGGGTGTACAGGTCTTTTACAATTTTTCGGGAATTAGTTATGGTCAAGTCATTATGGATAAGTCTGGAATTGATGGGTACCTGGAAGATGAATTACATACGGAAAACATGGGGCGGAGTGGAACTCCTTTCTTTTAAGTTTTAGGTTTCCCAACTTTCGCTCAATAACTGCCCCATTGAATATGAAAACGCTTTCATAATACTTCAAATACATAGGAGTCGCATTGGTAATCCTGGCTTAAGAGCACATCTTCCAACAAAAGAGTATTGGTGTGAAAATAAAACCAGGGTCAAACAAAGTTACGTGATACCAACAACACGACGTGGTGTACTTAAGAAGAGAGAATCAGAAAAGTATATTCGTGTGAAAATATAAAATCGCTTTCACTTATCCAGAAATTTATTTGAAAGACTTTTATCTTATTATTACATAGAATGCCCATATGTCTGTAAAGTAAAGCATATAGCAGATCTACATACATCTATCATTCTCATCTTTTGGGAATATGGCTCTAAAAAAGCATTACGCTTATTATGAACGAAAATTCTTCGAGTGCTATCCAAAAAAAGCATCTGATTGATGGCCAAGAATAAAGTTCAACTTATAGTTTAAAGACAAAGGTTGATTTGATGTAATGCACATTTGGCAAAAGTTCAGGAAAGGAAATGGACTCCATAAATCAGAGTGACTCTATTATGTAAAAATAGAAGGTAAAAAAGAACAATATCAAGAAGAAAGTATGAAATATTTAAAAAGAACTGAAAATTTACAAGCGCTTACATATTTTAGAAGAACATGAAGATAATCTTAGAAATTGGACATACACCTAAAGTAACGATGAGAGTGATTCTCTTTATCTTGCCTTCCATGATGATGCAGCTTTAGAATCACACCAACCTATCTGAAGAGGGATAATATGAACTTCTACTACTTGAACACCCTAATATTAATTAATTTCAAGAAGGAGTGTAGGTTCAAGTATAGCAAAGTAAATTAAGCATCTTCTCTTCTGATTCGAGGTAAGTGGGATTCCTGATTTGCGTAAAATCCCCGCTCTGAATCTTATTTGCTTTCAGCATTGCTATTTTCATTGCTATTCCTTCTGCATTAGTAGAATTTGTGCCCTATAAACCCGCGTTAAATTAAAATAAACTTTCATAAGGGCATATGGAAAAGTAATTTCAAATATCTTTTCTAATTATTCACTAAACAGAAAAAATGAGGATTAAGAGAATTTATAATAATGGAGAAATTTCAGTATAAAATTAAACTATTAAATGAAAACAAAGTTATTTTAAAATCAGTTTCATGCAACAAGATGAGAAACTTGTGCGCATCTCTTTAATCCTTGATAAGTATTGTTTAAAGATTATTTTTCGTCCATGAGAAAATTTTGCAGATGGAGTGGCTACTAAAGAGCAATAAGGGTAATATCTCATCAAAATATATAGACAAATATGTCCATAAATTCAAATTACTTAGAAAAAATCAGTTTGCCTAAGAATGTTAGGCAAATTAATCAGCCATTTTAGTAAAATTTAATAGTATTCTTCTTTATCTCTTACCACCGTTTATTAAAACCATTAAATATTTTATTATATTTAGCTGTTAAACGAACAGAACACTTTCTTTTAGAAACAGGAAATTCTAAAGGGGTTCCCTTGAACTCGAGAATGCCTTAATTAACCTCTTAGAGTTGCCTGGGAATTAATGGATTTCTGCCTTTCGACTAATGTTTGTATATATGTTTATAAGTGTTTTCCGTTTTCTGTGGCAAAATGGAACTGCTTTCAATGCAGAGAGATGGGACATAAACCTTCCTCTCCGTTAGCCTCGTTGATCATGAGGTGGAATACGTAAAACAGTTGACCTCAGAGGAATAAATTTAATAAGTATTACTAGTTATTGTGTTAATTCTACTAAAAGCGGACACAAAAGACCAGCTAAAATCCCAATGGGGCGGGTAGTTAATAAACACAAATTCTCCCCATATCTTCTCAAAACACCACTCTCTTTCCTCTACCCGTCTTTGCATATGCAACAGTTATTATCTTATATCAGGTAAGTGTGGTTAAACGAGTAAACGCCACCAGGGGTAATAATGGGTTCACTGCTCGATGGTTTGAACCAAAAAACTTTACTAGTCACTACGTTTCCGACAAGGATCAGGACATGGGATTGTGATCCTGATCTTTATTCAACTTTCATTTCCGATCGGGGGACTGGTCCACGATTGAAAAAGAACGGAGGGCCTACCTGACATACTCTAATAATAATTATCTCTCAGAATAATAATATAAGCACAATATAAAGATTGAGTTAGTAGTATCATAATAATAACATTATTATACCTTAGAACAAAGAAGGAAACATAACCATGAAATGTAAACAAGGAGAGATCTTTCGATAAATAGATCAAGAGTAAGTGTGAATGCGCCACATGGACATAAGCAAAGTAATCTCGAACACCCACCTCATCCACGATTTCACAGGACTCTCCAGAACCATTTATACCTCCGCAGATTAGTTATGTTCATTGTTTTCCTTGTTTCTTTTTCTGTATTTCGAAGTGGGAGGAATGTGATCTATTCTCGAGCGCGTCGGAGTTCAAGCGTCAGCCTCTAAGGCGAAAACCACCCGTTCTGCTTCATCTCTCGATGGCCACAGGAGCGAAGGAGAAGGCGATTTCATTTATTCCGGAGAACACAAACCCGATTTTGGGATGAAATTATGAAGACGATCAAAAAACATGGGGTATTATTTAACATGGTGGCCATAGAAAGGGTTTCGAGGTCCTATAGTTCTATTTTCTCCGCCTTTCCTAATAAAATACTTAGAGGTCAAGTATTGTGTACCCGCGAGGTGACCTAACCTTAATGCAGTAAAGCGGTAGGTACTTTTACTTTCAACACATTAATTTTTTATCCTCGATCAATTTGGTGCAAAGATTTTCAGATGAAGAATGTCGTCGTTGGTCTCCAATTTATTGCTTGAAGAAAATAAAATGACAAAACAAATTACAAGTTTGACGCATTTTTGAGTCACCCGATTTGCAATTTAATCAATCTTTTTTTGGAGACCAGATTTATTTGCTTGTTTAAATGCAAATCGTTGAGTCTAAAAGTACTGAAATTAAATTAATGCGTAAAATAATTAATCCACCGGAAGAAAATTAAGACGGCAAATCAGATATCTTGGTCCAATAAGCGAATAAGATTGTGACGCAAGCCTTACAGATTTAAATAATAGCAAATACCTTAAGATCTACTAGAAATCAGTTCAAGAAACGAACATAGAAGGTTAGAGAGGAAGGAGAATATGATCAAAATTATATCACAGAAAAACACCCTGTTTCTCTCTTTAGTAATTAAATTAGTGAATTATTATGTATCAATTCTCTGTTTAATTTGCTTGAGTGAAATGCTATAAACAAGTTGCTTTGATAAATTATTTAATATCGAATTAGTTTGGTAGAAGAAGATGTCCCGTAAAATCTCCAAATTTAATCCCTTGTTAATAAATTATAAACCATTATATCTAGAGGCAGCTCAGTGATCAAACTCAAAGCCAGCGATGTATCTAAATTTAAATATATCTGCCAATACTCAGCAAAATTTGCAACTTTACATTTCTCTGTAAATTCGCTACGTTGATATTTAGCAGTTATTTTCTTTATATGATCTAAAATTAGGTAGATTGTAACAAGAACAGATTTCAATTCAGGTTTACAAGATATAGGAAGATATGTTTGATCATTGTATTATTTAGATTTACATCGTATACAATTGGCTTATTTTATCTTTGATGGGGAATCACCTCTGTACTCTGATGAAAATGACGTCAAAAAACCGCATAGAAGCGGTGAAAAGATTGAAAAGGAACAAGAAGACCATCTCAGATAATGGGAAACAGGTACCTACTATATTTTCTCTTAAGTACACATAACGTTAATGCTCCTACTAATATGTACACCATCTCAATCTCCTGATAGAAATTACGATAAATAAGAACCATGTTAATGCAAATGAGAGTTACTATTATCGCTGATATTGTAGCACCAATTTATTTTTTCTCCTTTAAAAGGTAAAATGGCGTAATTTCAACACTCGTTTTATCACTTTTTTCGGCTGTTTTTTCCACTGTTGTGGTTAGAACTCGAGCCAATCTAACGATTAGTCTTGTATACCAATTTATCTTCAACGCATATTCCTTGAGATGTCGAATAAATAGATAATATCAACCAGTGTGCATATCCGTATGTGCATTTCTTTTCTAGTTCGTAATCCGACTATCTTTGGGGTAGCCATTATTTTGTTTCTTGATTTGTAAAAGAGCCTTTTATTTGCTACAGCTGTCAAACAAATAAGTATATGATTTCTGATTTTGGACAAAATAAATATATTACAGGTTATGATTAAGGAGACTCACACTCAATCGCCTATCCCTTAAACTCCATCAAAGGCTTTTCGCATTCAGTTTCAGAATCACATTTGCCAAGACAGCTCTAGTCAGAATTAGATCTCTTGTCAAATTAATTTCTACTCTCAAAATGGCCAAAGCTAATTATACATAACTCTACCACATAAAACCTATCTAGTCTATAAGGTTTGGCAAGTCGCTTTGTTACATTGCTTTATATTTTATTGCTTTTTATATAAATAGAGGCAAAAATCATGATCAAAAAGTGAATACCTCTCAATTGAAAGGTAGAAAGGAGAAACAAAATGTTAAAATAAGATTATAGATAAATCTTAGTATCTCTGTATCATCAAGAACAAAATTTGTGGCCTATTTAAAATTAATGAAATACACAGGAAAAAAATAGAATCATGATAGTTTCTCAGAGCAGCTGTGAAGATTAGAAAATTTAAAAAATTATAAAATCTTCAAGAACAATATCATGGGGCACCAAGAAAGAGGAGGGCACAGCACCTTTAAACTCGCATTCGATGCTCAAGATAAATCTCCACTTAGGGTCATATTTGTTAGTCCTAATAGTGGATTAATTGAGTTACCTTTTAATTAAATCTCAAAAGACTTGATGGGTTAAAGGTAATTAGAGTGGGACGGATACTTGCATGTGGGAAATATAGAGCTTAAAAGCACGAAATATCTTTAGTATAGTGTGTTCTCAGAATCACTAGTTGCTAAATAAATTCCATTAAATATTCTTAATAGGAAATAGGTACCATCAAATGAGTGATCGCTTTATTTTTTAAATAATCGAGGGAAGTCCAATCTAAGAGGAAAGCCACGATTATGTGAGCCATTGATTTCATAATGACCAAATTAGAGATCATTTTTGGTACAATTTCTCATATGTGGACAGTATATACTTAGGATTTTATGCCTTTTAGAACCCTACTAATCTGTTCTAGTTGGTTTATTTGTATCTGCCAGTTTAAATAAAAAAATATTAAAATCTAGATTTTCAGTGGGAATTAAAAACAATTTTATCAAAAAACGTTTAAGAAACTATTTTTTGAAACTCCTACAGGTTAAAAGAGTGTTAGTTGCCTGCCTCGTTTCAAAATAACGATTTCTGTCTGTGTATATATTGAATCGCATTTAAAATTAAAAATACATCTTCAATATGTATGTATAACTTATTCATCTTATGGAAAAGGTTCAAAACCATTGTCTAAATGCATTCATCGAACTTTTGGTTATTGATAAATTTAATATTCCATTCCTCTTTCAATTGGCTATTGCAAAAAACTAATTGTTTATTTGACAATAATTTTACTGAATTACACTGATTGGCTTCGCTCAGGGAGGTAGGTTAAATGTAAGGTTGACTTAAGGCAGAATTCAAACTAAACAGATGTAAAGCATTTCGACTTTTAAACCACGCACTGCATGTTGAAATGTGAAGCAAATCGGCCGTCAATACCAATATCAATAAAATATTAACTATTAAAATAGTTTCACTTTGTGAGGAGGTCAGACATTACAGCCTAAGAGGGGAGGTTAATGAGGCAGATAAATAACGCTAAAAAAAAAAACTTTTTAAAAACTAAAAATTATGTACTACGTAGCATATAGGTTACAGGTATGAACACTGATGTTACAGCGAGAAATAGTCTAAGTAGTACATAACAGTTACACTTTTTTATCCGGCAGCCTATCAATAATGAGGTCTTATGCGCAGATAAGATTTGTACAAGTTTGAGCAAACGAGTAAGACATAAGATCAGTGAGTGTTAGATGCTAAGTACAATTCGAACCAGTCTAACCTAATTGTGAGTTATTAAGTGTTCTAGTAGATAAGATTTATTATGTTAAATTTTCAACATTGAGTATTTCCTTCGTGTTCATTATTAGAAGGTCAAAGATGGATAGATATATGTGTTAAGTACAGATTTTGGACCGCTCGCATTAGTGATTTCGGATTAGTTTATTATCTTTAGGGCAAACTCTGATGTTAGAGGTTACCAAATATACGCCTATTTATTTTCATATTTCATATGAGAAAATTTGTACACCTAATCAAATGTTGCATTTTGTTTTATTATGCTTGTATCATACTTTGACGATGAAATATACAAAATTATAGTGCCCAAACCCATTTTATTAATAAATAAAATGGCTTTCAGAAGTCCTAAAAATCATTTTGGCAAGCCTGAGACCACATTTGGGACGGTAACTTAATTGATATTGCTCTATTTTCGGTCAATATTCATCCACAACTGCTAACATTAGGATGACTAGTGTTTTTTTATTAGCCAGTTTGATTATTGTCAACAAATTCACTATTGGGTTTTAACCTTGCGAATCCTTGGTGTTTTCTTTCAAAAATTTGAATGTATTTTGAGCCACGAGCTTTATTATTACCTTTGTTCATAGGGTTAATTAATAGCTGTCCTGTACCCTTAGATGCTAATAGCCTAAGACAAGGGTAGTGTGCGATATACTTACCGTGGTCTCGATACAGGACTTAAGAAAGCGCTCCCATTTTCTCCTCCTAACAAGCGATCTCTAAATCAGCGAAAGGGAGCTACATCAAAGAATATCTCTTTTCTTAAACTCTGCATTCTTAATATTTTCTACTATCTTAGAGCCTATTATTAAAGTTCTTTCCTTTGGAAACGAGCTCTTCTCTACCTGAAACATATGTAGATAAGTATTTTCCTTACTGTACTTGCTGAATCCTTGACATCTGCTTCTTTATTATCATCAGCAAGCTTGGCACTGGAAGCAACTCGATCGATGAGCTAGTACCTTACCGCTAGGTGATGTTGGCGTTCATGTGAAACTCTTGGCTGTCGAGAAAACCTGTTCCTATTATCGTAACGCCTTCATTTATGTCCACATGCGTGCATTGCAAAAATAGCTGCAAGCTTTTTATAGGAAAGAACCATTAATAAATTGGAAAAGATTCAAACATTTACATTTAAAAAGATATATTACGATATAGATAATAAGGACAAGACTACATTCTTTTAACCTATATCTATTCTAATCTTTCTATTTTAATCAAATAGCAAAACTCGACGGACGCAGACTCATCTCCAATAGGAAGTGGACTTAAGCGCTATTTTGCATTTACAGAATGAATGAACTTTTTTCCGATAATATTAACATGCTAAATTTATTTCAACATAATAAACATGCTAAATACTAAAAATACTAAAAATGAGAAAATCTCTCGTAGTGATTCGATTGTAACACTTTAAAAGTTTCATTACACATTTTCATCAATATTCCTGTCAAATGAATTTTATAACTGATCAAATGTATTACTTTTCTTTACTTTTGGTCGTAAAAATCTTGTCTATATTCTCTTAACCAATCAAAAAACAGTTGTAAGAGATATTATGCATCAATCAAGCCCTCGTATCTCAATTACTCATCTTCATTAACTGGGTAAATTAGTTTTTCTACCAAGAGTCATTAAATTCAAGAATCCTGTCACTGTCGTCGAATTTTAAAACCATATTTGACTCGTTTTATCCCTGAAGTTATGTAAGCATACCCAAATCTTTTAACTGGGGCAAGTTTTGTATTTTAAACGTTATTTAACAATACCTTTAACAGTATTCTTTGTCGTGGGCCCCTTCCTCAATAGAAAGTTTGTATTTATTTTATTTTTCATCAATAATATTATATTATTATTATTGTCGGTTCATTTTAATATATAAAATTGGCGCAAAAAACACGATAAATACTTAGAGAAAATAATATATATATAATCCGTGGAACAGCGTATTCTCGATAGATCAATTAAGCATGCAATTCAAACGGCCTAACAAAACTAAGATGAGCAGTCTACCAGATGCTGCCTAAAAAGCGGTAGTGCACTACTCACTCACACAGTGTCAAAACTTTAGTTTAATATATATATATATATATATATATATATATATATATATATATATATATATATATATATATATATATTCAACAAGGTTGCTTCTAAGAAGGCGTAATTTTAATTGCAGTAGGAAGGATACGACCATCAGTGACATTCTTATTTATTCCAAGCAACGTTTTGGATTTCCCAATCCATCATTAGGCTAAAGGGATAAACACAATTTGTCAGGTGAACAAATGTTAACCTAAACTAGATACAAATCAAAAGCAAAATAATTTAGATATTGAACCTATAAAATTAAAAGTATTTATAATTGCAAGTACATATACAGATAAGGAGAGGAACAAATTCATACCTGCTGTCAGCGAGTCAAATATATATATATATATATATATATATATATATATATATATATATATATATATATATATATATATATATATATATATATATATATATATATATTTCTATCATTACTAACTCTATAATTTAAGAAGGGGAATTTTTTTTGTATTTTAATTATAATTGATTATGGCTTATTTTTTTATCATAGTTATTTCTAATAATTCTTTAATAACATCAAAAAACAAAATGGTGAAGTTAAGAAAATTAATTTCTATATATCTTCTATAACTCTATTTTAGCAACGTGATATTTAGAAAGGAGGGAATTTAGTTTAGAGTTCCTTTTCATAATTATTATAATTGGTGAAGTTCAGAAAATTTATAAAAATTTAACAATGGCTGCTTTTTTTAAAAAATTATATTTTAATCTTAGTAGAGAAGTGCACGCTCACTCTTTGCCCTTGGCTACTGAGATTAAAATATATAATCTAATAAAAAGCAGCCATGGTTAAATTTTTATAAATTTTATGAACTTCGCCCGTGTGTTGGAGTGGCGAAGCCATTGTCGGTTATATATATAACATTCTACGCTGGAAAATCCCCGTCACATTTATTCGAAACAATATTGTTTAATCTCTTTGTTACTTCACCAAGGCATAAGTATCAGCTTCAATTTTAGTTGTAATTAAAAGAACTACGAGTAATTCTATTAACTACACCCTCAAAAATAATAGGTTTTACCAAAACAAAGCTTTCGTAATATTAAGCGATGGTTTATGTCGGAGAATAGGGTCAAGTTAACCTTTTCTGCGTTTTGATTGCTTAGACAAATTAACTGAATGTAGCTTGACCAACAGTCGACTATCTTGGAGCTTCCGGGATAACTGAAAAACGGGTACAAAAATAATTTTACAAATATGCAAATTAATATTATTTCACAAGGTTAAAGGGAGTTTTAAAAAAAACTATATACACATTAGATTTTCACGGGCTAGCGGCAAAAAGGGGGAGACTTGGTGGGGACAGACACTGAACAAACACGCGAACAATATTAACCGAGGGTCGCTAGAATGCCTTTGAGCATATACGGAGTCGACGATGAAGGCTTACATTGGGGGGATATAGAAAGATGCACAGCAGTGTTGTGCGTTGCTGTTATCTCAAATATTGGTACGAGGTAGTAATCCTTGCCTTAGCGCAAAGTTCAAATAATAATAGCTTGACAATTACTATTACGGGATGAATATAGATCTTCCTTTCGAGTAAAATACTAAGCGAGACTGAGCGCGCTGCGTTCGAGGAGCGGGGGGAAGCAGATACGAGTTAGAGTCACATGAATTAATCAGAATACCGGAAACTTGAGGAAGTTTGCAAGAATTGTGCATAGTCCAACGGGCAGCGAATAGTGGGTACTGACTAGAGCAGGCAGATAATACTGACGGGGCAGGGAGGGCGACAGACACTGATTTTAAACTCTGGTGCTAAATGATATATAGAGGGGTCGTATGGGGTTTCACTCCTTCCGCCCGAAGGGGAGGGTTCCATGGCTCCGACGCATAAGCAGACTAGAATAGTATCGCCCTTTCAGCACGATCGTAGGGAGGTTCCTAACCCGCGATGCGAAACTTTTGTTGACTTAAAATGCGACCGTTTGTGCTATCATACTAATCGTAGCTTACTATAATGGCGGTATTTCAGGTCACCATGGCATCTCATAGTGTCTCATAATTTGACACCTTCATTAGTTCTAACAACCGGTTAACCAGGTGTCTGTTTCTTATCTATCCATCCCCAGATGGAACTTCAGCTGAAGAAGTGATATTGGAGAATGATTAATGGATTTGGATATATAACTTAAAGTCGATTGACAATAGCAAATAAAGTTAGAATACCTAGGATCAATTTTCAAAATGTAGCCAAAGTACAAAATAGTGGAGCTAGTTTTTGTACTATACTCATAAAAATGAGGTCTAAAGGGCTATAGCATATTGCCGGTTTTAGATCTTTTCCTCTATGATATCATTAAGTGGGGCTCAGAGACCTGAAGATGAATTATCCTACGATTATACAAAACAAAACCCAAAAATTCGGATATAAAAGGAATTGATTGTACACAGATAAAAACATATATATATATATATATATATATATATATATATATATATATATATATATATTGATATATATATATATATATATATATATATTTATATATATATATATATATATATATATATACATATATATATATATATATATATATATATATATATATATATATATATATATATATATATATATATAAGGATACGCGTTTCCTTATTATATGGTTAAATATACAAATTTATTTTATCAAACAAAAGTAATACATGGATTAAAAATAGCAAATGGCTGGGAATTAGTTTGGAAAAGGATCTAACAGGTTCCAATTAAACTATCAGCGATAAATTTATCGGTGCCTTTTAAATACAAAATGCGGAATGGGAATTCTGGGAGGAAAAAGCTCCAACGCATCAACCGTTATTATTCTTTATGTTAGGTAGGTATGATAGTGGGCTTGTAGTCCGTTTCCTCTAGAAACTCCTTGCCTAATAAATACATTCTAAATTTACAGATTCCATAAATGATAGCGAGGGCCACTCTCTCAATTACCGCAGAATTTTTTTACGCGTGAGTAATTTTGTGCTTGCGTAAGTGATGAGGAAACTTTCGCGGTTATTCTCATACTGGAGGACACATCCATAACTCTGACAAACTGTTTTGGCGAAAGCCAAAACAGTTTGTCAGAGTTATGGAGGCGGAGGATAGGGTTAGATGTCAACTTCTCCTTGAATTTGTTGAAGCTGATAGTTGAAAGTGGCGTCCATTCGATTAGTTCAGGTGCCTTCTTCTTTAATAGCTTGCACAGGGGGGCGGTCATATTGGCAACGTTGGTAATGAAGCGATGATAGAACGATGCAGAGCCTATAAAGGATTACATCTGCTTTTTATTAGTGGGCAATGAAATGACCACGATGGCTTGGATCTTTTTTTTGCTGGGAGGCTAATCGATTACTCCCGTGATCGAAGCCGAGGTAATCGGTGGTGCCAAAAGCGAAGTGGAACTTTCCGGGGCGAATTGTTAAATTGTGTTCCCAGAGTCGATACAGAATGGCTTGAAGGGTGGTCAAGTGTTGATCCCATTCTCGGGGGGGCCATATAAAAATTATCGAAATAGATGTGACGTTGGGCAAGCCTTCTAAAATATTCCTATCATCGGTCATAATTGCTGGAAGCCGTAAACAGACCAAAAGGAGAATTGAGAAGTGCATAAAGCCCTTCTCAGTGGAGAAAGCAGTAGATTTCTTCACTTCCTTCCTCAGGGGGATCTGATAATAGGCCTGCATAAATCCAACTTGAAGATGAACTTGGCCTTCTCCAAAACGTGGATGATGTGATCTATGGTGGGGATTGGTTCGGCATCAAATACGGTAACCGAATTTAACTATCTAAAATCGATGCACATTCGATAAGAACCATCGGCCTTCTTTACCATCACAACCAAAGAACAATAGCTCAACTCCAAAGGTTCGATGAGCTGCAACATTAGAGGTTTATTCACTTCGTTATTAAATGCTCTTCGGAGGTGTATACGCAGGGGATATGGTTTGGAACGGATGGGTTCCACGGTGGTTAGTTAGATATTGTGCTCTAAGTGGGTAGTCGTCATCAAAACGACTCATGAGCGCTTGCAGTTGATCCTTGTAAAGAGATAATAACTGGTCGCATATCTTGATTTCCGCAGGTGGGGAATTATTAAATTCGGGCAGGACATGCAACGGGTATTCCTTGTCTTGGTCCACGCAGGCGACTTGCATTTGGCAAAATGGGTCCAGGGGGTAACCAGATTCCATGGGGGATTCTTCGTCTATTGCAGCTATCTGTTTGCTGCTCGCGCGCCGGTAGTACCACTTGAGTATATTCATATGGAAAAGCTTTCTTCCAGAGGGGTTTCAATACGGTAATCGACAGGGCCTCGCTTCTTGATTATGTGGTAAGGGCCCTTCCAATGGCAAACAACAATTTGTTGTTTTCCGTGCGAAGGAGAAGAAGTATGTACTTCTTCTCCATGGTTAAATTTTATTTTGGGGGCTTGCAATCGAAGTATGTCTTATACTTGTTAAAATTGACGGCGGTGTTCTGAGACGCAATTTCGGTGCACTTTTCCAGCCTCCTTCTCAAATCTAGTAGATACGAATAAGAAGTCTGAATAATTTGATCAAATTTCTGTTTGGAATCAAGTTATTTTAGGATAATTAGGGGGCCTCTGACGTTTCTATCATATTAAAATTCAAAGGAGGTGAATTCTAATGTAGGATGGAAAATTTAAAGATAGGCAAAGAGGGCTACGCGAAGGAAACAGTGCTATTCAGTGGGCTGACCTGCACACAAGTTCCTTAGAATGGTCTTTAGGCTTCCATTTAGCCTTTTGCACATTACATTCTCACTCGAGTGAAAAGGAGTGGTAAACAGGCCGTTGATCTTCATTAATTTACCAACGTACTCCATTAACTCAGAGGTGAATTGACGACTACGTTCCGACAGGATTTCTTTGGGAATGCCTACACGGGAAAAGATAGAAATAAGAGCTTCAGCGCAGGAGATGCTATCAATTTTCTTGAGTGGTACAACCTCGTGGAATCGACTGGGGGTGTATCGGTCTTATTAGATCAATAGCTACTCTGGAGAAGGGTTCAGAGATTAGGGTTCACTTCTGCAAAGGCGCAGGTCTGACTCCTCCTTCTACTTCGGTCTTTTAACAAATGTCGCATGAACGACAAAATCGCAACATTCAGTCGGTCGCTCCAGGCCAATAAAGATACTTAAAGATCATCTAAGTGGTCTTCGTGTGACTAAAGTGACCAGCCGTTTCCAGGATTGGAGGGACATGTGAGCGCGGTACACATAGTGTGCGGGACTTGGTGTCGTGTTCCTCGGTCTACACTTGATAGAGGATGTCATCCTTGATGAGGAAGGAAATCACCTTATTCCCTCTGATGGTTTCGCATGTTTTGTTCTGTGCTTTGGACCACAAAGGACGAAGAGATTCACATTCCCTCTGGCTTTTGTCAAAGTCAAGGGTCACCGCACTCTGGAATTCGGGAGCACCTGGTAGTTTCAGAGGTGTAGGGGCTTTCAGTTCATTCTCACGCTGGAATTGGTAGTAAGGGGTTGAGCCACGTAGGTGCAGGAAACCCGAGGGGACTGACCAATTAGGCCAGAGAAAAACTCGAAGTGTGCTGCCACGACTTCAGCCCAACCAGTAAAATACGCGCACTCAATGCAGCAGTGAACAATGGGGAATTTATTGGCGCGCCCCAAGTAATCATCCCTCACGGCAAACTTATCGTGGTCCTGAGCCACATGGAGGACTAGTTCTTCGGATACAACAATGCACGTGAAACCTGTATCACGGAAGAAGGTGGAGATTTGGCACCCATTCACGGCTCCAGTTTCAAAGTTAAGAGTCCCCGGGGCCTTTTTATCGAACAAAATGTTTATCTGGTGGCCAGGAGTATTGGGCGGGCTCGAAGAAGATTGGGATTCATTTTGCGACGGAGGGGGCGTAGAAGTGGCTCTGACCTTTCTCTCTTTCTCTGATCTCTAAGAGTTTACATTCGTTTTCTGTATATCAAGAAAAATTTATTTTTTAATTAAAATGTCCAATTCTATTTTCACTTAGGAAAAAATCGTTCTTCGTTAAATCTATTACTTCTAGTATTGGAAGTAAATTAAGGCTATTTTATGGTAACATATTTATGTTCCTTATCAAATATATTCTCCTCATATAGAGCCTAAGCATACCTAATTTTAATTTACTAAAAATATTAACTCGAACATATTTGAAATAAAAATGTTTTTTTTTCAGCAATCTCTATTTTGTCATTCCACATACATTCTGGCTTAGTTCGGGTTACTTCCATGAATATAACTTCTATAGCATCCCCCATTCTATAACTTTTTTCTGCATTATAATGGTATTATCGATTTTCTTAATTTTACCAATTGCTCAGAATGCGGTTGTTTTTTGATGTTATCGGTAAGAATTTTATCATGGTATTCTTCGTAACTAGTCATCTTATATTATATATTACAGAGTTTGAATGAAAAATGGAGAATTATTCTTGGAAATTAACTTAATTCCTTCCTTTTTCCTCTTATGTTCTCTCTCAAAGATAAAGTTATTCTTGAATTACCAAACACAATGCACTTTTGCAAAAGAAAATATAGATACCTCTTGAATCTGGCTCAGACATACGTAGAAGTGCACGTAGACTCAAAATGAACACAATTGAATAAATTTGTTATGCAGAGCAAAGTATTTTTGAGTTTCTTGAAAAGTTTCGATAGTAGTCTTAATTAGAGAGATAGTGAATCCTTACGGGCAATAAAGCAGGCAACTTTGGCAAAGTCTTTGGGTTTTTAATTTTAAATTTAAAGCTACTTATTTTAGAATTAATTAAAGAAGATTAACTTCATCATGTACTTACGGAAATACCTCTTAATATGTTAAGTATGTATATAAATACATATATAAAATGTATTTGCAGGAAACTTTAACTTTATTAGATCTTGCTTTAAAATAAAAAAAGATTTTCTACATATATTTTAATTGGCCATATACCATTTGCCTATTACCTGCCTTCAAACATTTCTTGAAGTTATATAGGTTAGAGAGTATTATCCCTCATAAGTTATTTTATTTTATTTATGTAATCCATCTCGAATACTTCCATTATATACTAAAATTCCTTATTTTCTTTTAGAAAATTATTTAAAAAATAAAAGTAATTGAAATTTTGATGCCAAAGCAAATATTTGATCAAGTTATATCAATATCTATGGACACCATTTTATGGACTAGTGTATCAATAAGCTTGTTGTCTTTGACACTTGAATAACTTACCAATTAAATCTTTAATTCATTAGCATGTAATTGATAATAGCGGCCATTAGACAGATCTTTAAGAAAAAATCTTGTTCCGATGCGGTTGTAACTTAAAATTGCCATCTTCGTCTTCTATTTTATCCTAATACCTGCTAATTATTCAATTTATCTTGCATTTTTTATTTCTTGAAATCACTTAAATTGGCTCTTGAATAACATTAATTAGGAACTCTAAACTGCCCATACATTTGTAGTTGTTATCTATTTAATCTAAGATAACACAACTAGTCAAAAATAGAATTATATTTAATCTTTTGAATTCGTTAAATTACTCGTAAGTGTTTGGGAAAGGGATATAGACATATTTTAGCCATGAATTATATAACTAAATAAACAAAGATTTCAATATAATCGACAATTTAACGACAAATACTTATAGAAACAAACTAGATCAGATTTTTTAAGAGAGGCAATTATTTAGTCCTGAATATTTTATAGCATTAACGTGCTGGATGATTCACAGAAGGACTAATATGAAATAAAATAAAACTTTACCCTAATTAATCGGAAGAAAGATGGAACATACACGAAGCAAGTTGTATTCAATCAACGTGTTTTGTCGCTTATTCAGAGATAACTAGTTATTACTAAAAATGAGAAATTCTCCTAGTGACTTGTTTTTTATACTATAATATTTCATTACACAATTTAATCAATATTCTTGTTCTATACACAGAGCTTATAACAGATATTATCATACTATCACTGTTACTCTTATCCATTATTTTATTTCAATACAAATATCATAAAAGGAAACGATGACACAATTTAAACTTTCAATATTTCCCATAGCATTGCTCGCAAATCTGTAGCTTATACTGCCCTATTCATACATTGCTAATATTTTGCTTTTCAATTAGAAAACTTGGGGTACCTTTTATCCATATATGTATTTCTGTTTTTCTTCATCATTTTGATTTTTCATCAGGAATAACATCTAAGGATACATCCATTGCTTTATATAAATTTACTAAATTATGAATAGCCTAATCCGTTTACTTAATTTAAATAAAGATTTACTCGGAAGATTAAAATAAAGATATAAGGTAATACAAAACTATACATCACATTAAATATTTATTACTACCAATTGTCTATAATATATGTTATTTTCCTAATTTTATTTTTAGTTATATGATAATGGTACAAAGCCAAATCCACGAAGATATTTTAACACATAGAAGAAACAAGGAAAATGAACATAGAAGGATTAGAAGTAGGCTCTAATAGGATAAACTAAAATCACACAATTTATACATCGCAATCATCATTCTCAAAATTAAGCTTAAATTGATTAGGTTAATATATCCGTGATTTTGATATCAAATCAAAGTAAAGCATATTAAACGAAAAAAGGAACCATTCATATACTCCCATGTTTACTTGATTCGATTACCTCTTTATTCCGCCTTAAATCTTCCTTTCTGTATATCCATTCCATCGCGAATATGAATATGTCATGGAGAGTTTTGCCACATAGCACACATCCTTTTATTGTTCTAATTCTCTTTGATTTTGTTCGGTATAGAATTATACAAACAATCACACATGAAAATTAAGCAATGATAGTGTATAGTATACTGCTGCAATCATTCAGATTTCTCCTTCTCACTATTAATATTTGTGATGGAACGAGTTAATTTCAACTCCTATCCCATATTATTAAAAACCACGATGCTGCCCACGTGCATCTTCGATTCGAGGCTTGGAGTCTTATCTCAGCTCCCGGATGCCAATGTTTAAACAAGGAGGTTATCGTCCCCTCCCGTTCGCCCCCATACGCCGACCTCGCCAGATCGAGTTAGGCTTATGAACAGATAAGGCATTTTTCTCCGGCCCGGCTGTGCGTTCCCTCCAGACATTCACTCCATTTTTTCCCACGCCAAGGAGATGTCCTGGCTATTTATATGGAAACTTTACCACTAAGATCAGATTGGAGATCCAGATTTTCGTCGCGAAACATCACCACGACCCTCTCTCCCTTTGTGCGCCAAGGGACCTCGACCTCGAGATTCACCATCACTTGTCCAGAAGGACAATATTCCTTGAGTGCCAAAGGTTCGAGCCTTTCCGACGCCAAGTCCCCAAGGCTTCCCCCCCTGTTGTTCAAGGAGAACAGCATTAGAACAGCCATTGTTCGTTTTGAGCCCTTCGCCAAGAAACGGTTCTCATCCCCCCCTGTTGTTCAAGGAGAACAGCATTAGAACAGCCATTGTTCGTTTTGAGCCCTTCGCCAAGAAACGGTTCTCATCCCCCCCCCTGTTGTTCAAGGAGAACAGCATTAGAACAGCCATTGTTCGTTTTGAGCCCTTCGCCAAGAAACGGTTCTCGCCCCCCTGTTGTTCAAAGGAGAACAACATTAGAACAGCCATTGTTCTTGAGCCCGTAGACAAGAGACGGTTCTCACCCCCCCCCTTTGTTCAGAAGAGAACAACCTAGAACAGCCATTGTTCGTTTTGAGCTCTTCGCCAAGAAACGGTTCTCACCCCCCCTGTTACTCAAGGAGAACAACATTAGAACAGCCATTGTTCTTGAGCCCGTAGACAAGAGACGGTTCTCATTCCCCCCTTTGTTCAGAAGAGAACAAAGTAGAACAGCCATTGTTCTTCAAGCCGTTCGTCGAGTAACGGTTCTCCTTTCCAAGACGCCTCGTCAGGATCCTTTTATCCCCCCCCTTCGGCTGGAACTCGCCAGCGGACCGAATATTCCTTCAAGTACCTTCCACTGCACCCTAATGAAGTTACGTAAGCCAAGCGTCACCTTTTGAGTATTGATCCCTTATTTGTCAATTCTATCCTGTGCTTTAAATGGTTTATCGAACCATCCCATCTCTTTAACTCCATATTTGTTTTACCTTTTTTGATCCCTTAAATCCTTGGATTAGCCCGAGTCTCCACGACCCTTTCCATTCTGTTTATGTCAATATTTTCCGTTTTTGTGTATTGTTTATAGTTATTATTAATAAAACTCTATTTTATTAATGATAGCAATATTATTATCCTTGAGCTCAGTTCCACTTCTTAAGCATATCGAAGATATATAATATCGGCTGCCAGACATTAAACGCACTCTAAAGATAATTAAGGAAGTTCCCTCAACGAATAGTGTTATATATATGGTATCGTCGGGAGTCATTCTACGACATATATATATATATATATACTATTTAAATTTGGTATCAGGTGTGTAAGGTTTAACGCTATATCTTTGCAAACACTGGTCTCAGTCGAGTAAAGCATAGTGTTATTCGTTATAATAATAGAATATAGTAGTTCCCTTTTGTTTTAACGATTGCTATCCCCTTTTTTTTGAAACTTAAGAAGCTGGAGTAGCTCAAGGAACGGTTATAATAATTTGTTGTTTTTTTTTGTGATTTTAGTCAGTGGTTATTTAGATTGAGAAACCAAGTACGAATAGGTCAGTGCCCATATTTAGGTAGGCTAATTCTATAGAGGCATAATTCTTGTTGCAAGGAATTTTAGTTGGTTGACTAGTGCGCCCCCAAGTGCAAAGATGACTCAGTTTGAAATCTTTAAAGCGCAAGGAGAATCCTGTGGACTCTCCGGAAAAGAACTAATTGAGTACATTCAAGAGGAGCAAAGAAAAGAGGAAGAAAGAGAAAAACAAAGAAAAGAGGAAGAAAGAGAAAGAAAAGAGGAAGAAAGAGAAATACAAAGAAAAAAGGAAGAAAGAGAAATACAACGAGAAGAAAGAGAAATACAACGAGAAGAAAGAGAAAGAGAGGAACGGATAAGACAAGCTGAGCTTCAGATTGAATTAACTCGGATTAAAGCAGAATTTCAAAGAAAAAAGGTAGAAAGAGAAACGGAAAGAGTAATCCGACAAGAAGAACGAGAAAGAGTAATCCAACGAGAAGAACGAGAAAGAGTAATCCAACGAGAAGAACGAGAAAGAAAAATACAACGAGAAGAACGAGAAAGAGAAATCAAACGAGAAGAAAGAAGGAAGGATTCGCGCCCCTTCCCATGAAAGCTGACAAAGTTTCCGAGCCCCGTAAAACTCACAAACTTCTTTCCCCAAAACCAACAACGGGACTCCAAACCTCCCGTTAAGACTTCTCCTCCATTTCTCTTCCCGAAGCGACCAACCATATGCTTCACCTGTGGTGTAGAAAACCACATGAGCTGGAATTGCCCCCAAAATTCTAGGCTTAAAAGCGGACCAGCCCACCAAGTTCACCAGATTAATGCAACCCCGGCTCCCCCGGTGGTGCAGACCCAAGCAGAAACTTCTCCCCCTCCGTCAGGCCACCAGGTAAATTTTGTTTTTTGGTAAAAGTTCATCGGGAACTTTGAAATATGAGGAGGGCAGCGTGGACAGCTGCCGAGTATTGACTCTCGTCAGGGACACAGGATGTACGTGCTTCATCGTGTCCGACGAACTCCTCCCAGTGGCCTCTAACCACGAAAAATTTGCGGTGGTACATGACCAACTTGGGCGGGCGAACCGATTCCCCGTCGCTAGATGTTACCTGCAGTGTCAATATTATAATGGCTCGGCTGAAGTCATTGTAGCACCCATACAATTCTGTTCCAGACTTATAGGACAGAGCCCCCAAGTAGGTTTCGACCCTGTGTTTCAGGCCGCCCTTCCTCAAGGCCGAGATAAGAAAGAAGCCCAGGAGCCCGTCCCCATCAGAACCCCGATACCGTCCGATTTCTCGGAGACCCCTAACCAGGACTTTAGGACGGCAAAAGAGGAATGTGAATCACTAACACCCTTAGGTGATAAGGCCCCAGACAAGGACACGAAGACTGTCCCTGGACCCCAAGAAAAAAAGAACCCCCAACGCGCCCATGGAGATACCTTC
This sequence comes from Ceratothoa steindachneri, assembly GCA_963969495.1. Taxonomy (NCBI): domain Eukaryota; kingdom Metazoa; phylum Arthropoda; class Malacostraca; order Isopoda; family Cymothoidae; genus Ceratothoa; species Ceratothoa steindachneri. The sequence goes on from OZ018318.1 coordinate 228,482,871, forward strand.
GTAGAACTGGACGAAGCATCGGCGCTTGAAGAGGATTGCCCCGCGGAGTCCCTTAATGTAATCCAGACAGTGTGCATCCAACCTGATGCCGATTACCCTCCTCCTTCCCTACCAGGCGAGTCTTTAGAACCCTCTGACCTGGATAGTGACGCGCAGCTGACACCACGTCAGAAGAGTCAGCTACAAGAACTAATTAAATGGAATCACCATTTACCCACCCTATTAGCTCTTTTCGAGCAACTGCGTGAAAATAGCCTCACCATTGGCCCCAGCAAATGCCAGTTTGCCCACGAAACCATCAAATATTTGGGTTTCAAAAAAGGACAAAACAAGTTAGGTCCCCACGAGAACAAGATTAAGGCAATCGCCGACATGCCCCTCCCGATTACAAAGAAGCCATTAAGATCGATCCTAGGATCAGCTTCTCCCTATTAGCGATTTGTTCCGAATTTCGCTGCAATTTCGGCCCCCCTATGCCCCCTTCAGGAAAAGAATTTCTCCGATCGCTTACGTTGGTATGATGTCGCTGTTTCCCATTTTAATCAGCTCAAAAGTAAGTTCATTTTTGCCCCCATTTTTAAGTTGCCCAACCCGGAAAAATCCTTTGGGGTTAAGACCGACGTGATCAACGAGGGCATTGGAGGTGTACTCCTTCAATACGTGGATGACAGAACGAGTCATCCAGTTCCATATGCTAGTCGTCAATTATTACCACGCGAAAAGAGATATGCCACTAGAGAAAAGATAGCTCTATCAATTATCTGGGTCATAGACAAATTCAAGCTGTACTTGATATGTAAAGAATTTCAAATAGGAACCGACCACCGTCCGTTAGCCTATATTAGGAATTTGAGACACTCAAACGGCCGCATCATGCGCTGGAGTTTACTCTTGCAAGAGTATCGGTTTAAAATAAATTAGTTAAAAGGTTCCGATAACAAGGTCGCTGACGCACTCAGTAGGAATGCGTTACCGAATAGCGTAGAATAATTGTATTCATAGGATTAGTATCTCCATGTAGGTATATACCGTCTTGTACGACTTAATTTAAGATTCTTTTGTAATATAATTAATTAATGTATATGTCTGAATTTTGTAACGCTCAATGTCTAATTTTTTTGTATGTCTATATATTTGTTCTTATTAATTTACGTATAAATTATTTTGTCCCGTATGTACTAAGTTTATATCATTTCATTGTTCCATGCCCTTTTTTTTTCTATGATTAAGTTGTATTAAAGGTTATTTTCCCCTGTAATCTAAAGATCAAAATAATCATATGTATTGAGGTAATATTAGTTAGGTGCAGGAAGGTACGGTTGGTACAAGAAAACGAGTTCCCCACAACGGAGCTCTATCGTTGTCCCTTCTCTCTTTTTTTTTCGAAGTGACAACTTCCCCTGGAATGGAGGGGTGTGATAGAACGAGTTAATTTCAACTCCTATCCCATATTATTAAAAACCACGATGCTGCCCACGTGCATCTTGGATTCGAGGCTTGGAGTCTTATCTCAGCTACCGGATGCCAATGTTTAAACAAGGACGTTATCGTCCCCTCCCATTCGCCCCCATACGCCGACCTCGCCAGATCGAGTTAGGCTTATGAACAGATAAGACATTTTTCTCCGGCCTGGCTGTGCGTTCCCTCCAAGCTTTCACTCCATTTTCCCCCACGCCAAGGAGATGTCCTGGCTATTTATATGGAAACTTTACCACTAAGATCAGAGTGGAGATCCAGATTTTCGTCGTGAAACATCACCACGACCCTCTCTCCCTTTGTGCGCCAAGGGACCTCGACCTCGAGATTCACCATCACTTGTCCAGAAGGAGGACAATATTCCTTGAGTGCCAAAGGTTTGAGCCTTTCCGACGCCAAGTCCCAAGGCTCCCCCCCCCCCTGTTGTTCAAGGAGAACAGCATTAGAACAGCCATTGTTCGTTTTGAGCCCTTCGCCAAGAAACGGTTCTTATCCCCCCCTGTTGTTCAAGGAGAACAGCATTAGAACAGCCATTGTTCGTTTTGAGCCCTTCGCCAAGAAACGGTTCTCATCCCCCCCCCCTGTTGTTCAAGGAGAACAACATTAGAACAGCCATTGTTCTTGAGCACGTAGACAAGAGACGGTTCTCATCCCATCCCTTTGTTCAGAAGAGAACAGCCTAGAACAGCCATTGTTCGTTTTGAGCCCTTCGCCAAGAAACGGTTCTCCCCCTCCCTGTTGTTCAAGGAGAACAACATTAGAACAGCTATTGTTCTTGAGCCCGTAGACAAGAGACGGTTCTCATTCCCCCCTTTGTTCAGAAGAGAACAAAGTAGAACAGCCATTGTTCTTCAAGCCGTTCGTCGAGTAACGGTTCTCCTTTCCAAGACGCCTCGTCAGGATCCTTTTATCCCCCCCCCCTTCGGCTGGAACTCGCCAGCGGACCGAATATTCCTTCAAGTACCTTCCACTGCACCCTAATGAAAAGTTACGTAAGCCAAACGTCACCTTTTGAGTATTGATCCCTTTTTGTCAATTCTATCCTGTGCTTTAAAATTGTTTATCGAACCATCCCATCTCTTTAACTCTATATTTGTTTTATCTTTTTTAATCCCTTAAATCCTTGGATTAGCCCGAGTCTCCACGACCCTTTCCATTCTGTTTATTTCAATATTTTCCGTTTTTGTGTATTGTTTATAGTTATTATTAATAAAACTCTATTTTATTAATGATAGCAATATTATTATCCTTGAGCTCAGTTCCACTTCTTAAGCATATCGAAGATATATAATATCGGCCGCCAGACAGTAAACGCCCTCTAAAGATAATTAAGGAAGTTCCCTTAACGAATAGTGTTATATATATGGTATCGTCGGGAGTCATTCTACGACAATATTACACCGAGTGCGGATGGTATTTGTTTGCAATTTTGAACTGCTAATTTAATCAAGTTTTACCTTCCTTGTAACTTTTTTTTTAAAAATAATAATAACATTTTTTGTATTATATTTCAAGAATAATTAAATAAGGAAGATTATGAACTCTACAGGATCAGCAAAAAGTTCGTGGAAAAAGTCATAAAGGAGCTACACTTTCACAATTCGACTACAATGAAAAACCCGTGATAAAAATCCTTGCTCGATTATTAGACATAATCAGAACCCTGGAATTCGTCGCTGATATCAAAGTAATCATCAACAAGATCAGAGAAAGTTGATTTGTGTCATTGCAAGGAAGAAAAGTGTAGAAAAAAAGCTCATCAGGCCGGTGGTGAATAAGACATTCACTACTTTTTATACCGGATGAGAAAGGGACAATTTCTTCCAGCGACAATGAAGTAAAGCGGTTCAAAGACACCAACAAGCTGATGAACATATTAAAAGCCTTTAGAAACAGAAATACTGTGGTTCTTTTCCGTCCGCAAATAATTTTTATCAAGACCGGAAAACAACTCGAAGAACTACAGGTGACCCTCTCTTGTACCCAAGGTTGTGCCCGAAGTCACGGAGAGAAAATTTCAGCGACAATTATGCTCTTCAGTTTCGTCAGCAACCTACGTCTTCCCCATGGGTCTCAACCTGAACACTGACTGCACCGGATACTTATGTGTTTTGATCGAGGTGGTGAAGACCTGGCTCGGCCTATGAGAGGCAGAGGAGGCCTTAATATTCGCCGAAAGCCTGCACCCTAGAACACCATCCGGAAAACACAAGCGCGGCTTTCAGAGAGTTCCTTCGATCGCACAGCACCTGAAATTTGGCATCTCAATACCTCTAGCTTATTTGTGTGTGCGATGGAATAAGAGATAAACCAATCCAAAGGCAACAAGAAAGACAAGATGATCGCCAGTATTACGAATTCATTCAAGGGCCTAATTCGAGAGTTAGTGGCATAAGCATTTCGTAGGTTTCCAAGTTTCTTTGAGGGTTTCATCTTAGCACCATTGAATGAAATCGACGTAAGATGTCATGAAGATCAAATGACCCAAATTTAACTAATATGACTCAAAAAGTAACTACACAGCTTATTTTTTTCCTGAGACATCATACGAATGAATACCCTCCGCAACCTGTATAACCAATTTTTACCCTAACAATTGACGTCCGCATAAATTTCCTCTCTATTTATTCAGGGATAAAAATATATTACACAAATATCTTTCGTAACTTATATCAATGGACAGTTAACCCTTCCGAAATTATTGACCAACCCAGAGGAAATCATCTTTTAATGAATCACAGACTCTTTTGTATTCTTTCTCTCAGCCAAATTATATTATATAGTTTTCAAAATAATACATGACACTGAGCTCAGTCGACTCAGGCAAGTGCCCATAAACATAGCATCATCATTTTCAGCCAAAAAGTGACTCATATAGTTGTTATATGAACAAGTACTTCATCGAGTTAGACAACGCTCAATGCTAAAATTTGGCAAGGGTAGATCCATATGGCAGTGAAAATAAGGAAGGTGGAATTTATGGTATATACATTACTGCGGAACCTCCTACGGCCATATCGGCTAGTAAGGAACCTAATCCTCTAAATGTGAGTTGTAGTGTGGTTCCGTTTCTACACGTGTTATCCCTGTAAAGAAGATATACATATTAAAGGAACAAAGACTGATATTCAGATATTATTTAACCTAATTTATCCTTATCATCAATTTAATAATTTACATTTCCTTTTGGGTAGAAATCAGATCAACTTAAGAAGCATTTTCCAGTATTTTGACCTGAAACAGAGCGCCAGGCCTAGATGTAAAGTTCAATTGTGCCCAATTAGAGCCAAGAAATGAACTATATGACCATGGGACATAGGGTTATTAAGTGATTTGAAATCTGAAATCAGATATTGCGCTGGATGGCACCATCTAGTGTAAGAAGCCTCATTGAGCCATTTAGCCATTCAAAAGCACTTATAAGTGATTTAAACCATGGGAAACCATCAATGCAATAACCATTCATCATCTTATACCAAAACAAAGCAGGTCATTGGAGGGACTTTCCCTCTTGTTAATGAAAGGGATCATAATAAGTAGTGGCCCACTGCCCGTGCTAGTAACTTCTTGTTATCGTGTGAATCGTCATTCATTCAGACTGATTTTCATTGAGTATGAGGATGAGTATTTGCTCGCTGTATCTATTTATCTTATAAACTATAAAAATGTTATGTACTGATTTAAATAATTAATCAATAGTATTGAATATGGTTTACCTTAATTTTTAATGTGATATTAGTGTTATTGGCGGAGATATCCTTTAGCAAAGATTTCCTAAGGTTGTGGCATGTTATAAGGGGTTAGATCAGGGGTGGGGAAACTATTTTGAACCTTGGGCGAAAATTTCTAATGAAAAAAGTCGGAGAGTGATAAATATAATTACACTTTTGTATCGTGTAAATGTTTTTTAAATTTATAGTATGATAAGATATACTCATGCATTAATATCTAAAAAAATTAATATGCAACATTTTTATTGACTGCTACTACGGAAAATTGGATAGTATTATTCATGAGATATTGCATTTTTTTATATACCCTAATATAAGGAAATCAAAACAATTAAGCCCAGCGAATTAAACTTACCTTTAAATTTGACTCCTTAGTGAGAAGGATGAAACTGCTTTTTTTGGCCAAGTTTGGATATACAGGGTGAGCCCCTGAAAACGGGCCTGCATACACTCTTTGGGATATATCCTTCATTAAGTCACTAATCACTCTTACTTTGCAGGACATGACAGAAGCAACGCCTGTGGACACAAGTAGGTCTCAATGGGAGCTCCAGCAAAGAATATACTACGTCAAACATTACTACAAGTCAGGCTCGTTTAATAAAGTGCAGGACATTTTGTTCATCAGTTCGAATGTGAAAAAGCTGTCTCCAAGAGCAGAATTCAGGACTGGGTGGACCACTTTGAGAACTATGGGACAGTGAAGAACCCCAATGCAGTCAATGAAAACCCTCCAAGCCATTAAGGACTTCCCAGAAAGTGTACAGCTGAGCTAGTCGAGAGCGTGAGAGAGTCACTTCAGCAGGTCTAAAAGGCTCTGTCCACAGGCAAAGTCAGTCCCTCGGTATTTGACGTGAGACTTGTAGCAGACTGCTAGCAAAAAATGTAAAGGCCTACCCATACAAAATACAGACGAAACAGATTTTTAAAGCAGTAGATAATGAGCAGAGAAACGCTATGGCAGTCAAGATACTGGAGAAGATTCATGAGAGCTCCAACTTTCCTTAACCTACTTTGGACCTCCCAGGAAGCTTACTCCCATATTGGAGGAAAGGTAGAGTCGAAGTCTAATATCTCCTGGGGGACTTCCACACCAAATGAAGTAGCTAACAAGCCCTTAGACTCCCCTAAATGCACGGTATGGACTACAATATCAGCTAGAGACAGCATGGGACCATTTTGCTTAGAGGAATCTGTCGCGACAGTGACAATCACCAAGGAGCGGTATGTTAAAGTCCTCAAAACCTTCAAGAGGAAGCTGAAGAGCCTGTACATGTCGTTTATGGGAAAGTTCTGCTTAAAAAAAGATGCAGCAAGCTCTCACACCTCAAAATTGTCTCGAGATTGGCTGAAAGTGATCTTTGGTGACCATGTGATCAGTCTCAAGACTGATTTTGAGTGGGCACCACACAACTAAGGCCTTATCCAGTGATTTCTTTCTCTGGAGCTACATTAAAGACAGAGTGTACGCAGGGAGACCCAGGACCATCACGGGGCTCAAGAAAGCAATCAGCGAGGAGATTAGAGCCATTAGTCAGTCGGTTTGTAAGGACGTCATGGACAACTTTATGCTGCGCCTCAAGAAATGCACAGAGCTAAGTGGAGGTCATCTTAAACACGTGCTCTAGAATAAAGAAGAAAAGTCTAAAGACTCTCATGTTATGATATGATGTTTTTAAACAAAATAAACTAGTTAACACTAAAAGTTTATTCAATCCTTAAAGAAAATTAAGAAATGAGACCTATCAAAATTTGCGGCCTGTTTTGGGCGGTCATTCCGTATTAGCTGTTTTTGATGAAACTGTTATTCGTAGTTCACTAGCAAGGTTTTCCTCTGTGAGTGTTGTAATGTAGAAGATTTTCGGCATAATTTAATTTTGAAGAGAACTCTTCTCATATATAGGTTTTATAAAATTGTGAATCATATTTCAAAGCATTTTTATGCAATGAGGGCAATTTCTCAGGATCAATAGATTTGTAAAAGTCAAAAAGAGGTAGATTTCTAAATCTCGATCTTTGGAAATGATGACGCTTTAATTCAATTAATTCCAATTGCAAAGAATTGGCTGCCTCCTAAGGATGCACACCAAAAAATGTTTCAAATAAAGGGAGGTAGTTTGATTCTTCAAATCTGCTTGAAATTTATTCAAAAATTTTCAAATTCATCAGAATATTTATTTCCTGGTTAATTTGGGATTGTTCTCACTTAGAGTTGTAAAATGTGTGAAAGAGTTTTTTTTAATTGTGTACAAAAATTTGGGACTATTGAGTTTTGAACGCGGTACAGTTGGATTTAAATGCCAATACTCTAGCCTCAGGACTGGCTTTAGTCCGTTTTCAGTTGGTAAATTTATCGGCTATTTATATCATCGAATTGGAAGGAATTTTTTTCTGATACTTTTTTCGCAGCCCTACACATGGGTGCGAAAAATGTATCAGAGAAAAATTCCTTCCAACTCGATAATAGAAATAGCCGATAAATTTACTAACCAAAAATGGACTTAAGCCGGTCGTGAGGCTAGGGAGTTGGCGTTTAAATCCAACGGTATCGCGTTTGAAACTCAACTGTCCAAAAACTTTCAAGAAAATCTCTCAAGAAAGAAAACGGAAGAAAACGGCTTGAAGGACTACCTCAACCTGAAGCACGAAGGAATCATCAACTCAAGATAATTGGAAGAAAATTAAGATGCATTAAGGAAAAACGAAGATTAAGGGCCAACCCAGCCAAGAAGAATCCTCGATGCATTTTTTTCTTCTTGAATGAATTTCCTTTTTCTTAATGTTGTTGGCCCTTCAAACGCTTGTCTTCCCTTTATTTTGATTTACGTATTCTTCTTGGCTGGGTTGGTCTTTAATTTTCGATTTCTTTCCATTTATCTGTAGTTGATGATTCCTTCGTGCTTCTTGATGAGTTAGTCCTTCAAGCCGTTTTCTTCCGTTTTCTTTCTTGAGTGGTCTTCTTAAAAGTTTTTGGACTCTTGAGTTTCGAACGTGGTACCGTTGGATTTAAACGCCAATACTCTAGCCACACGACCGGCTTTAGTTCGTTCTTTGGTTGGTAATTTTATTGGCTATTTATATTATCGAGTTTTGGAAGGAATTTCTTTATGGGGGAGGCATATCCTTATTATCATTTTATTTATTTATACTAGATCATCTTGCTCTTCTCTCTATCGAATCTATTTTCTTCTTTCTTGACTTCCGTATCTTCTTGGCTGGGTTGATTTGGGACGGATGGGTTCCACGGTGGTTTGTGGGTAGCACAACCGCGGATCTTGGTGATGACGTCGCATATCTTAATTTCTGCAGGCTGGGGATTATTGAATTCGGGCACAATATGCAACAGGTATTTCTTGTCTTGCTGCACGCAGGTGACTTAGATTACGCAACTGGGGTCCAGGCAGTAGCCTAATTGCATGGGGAATTCTTCGTCGATTACAACTATCTGGTACTGCTCGCGCGCTGGTGTTACCGCTTGAGCATATTAATATTGAAAAGCTTTCTTCCGAGGATGTTTCAATAAAGTTATCGAGGAGGCCACGCTTCTCGACGATGTGGTAGGGGCCCTTCCACTGGCTAAACAATTTGTTATTATCTCTGGGGAGGAGAAGAAGCACTTCTTCTCCGTGTTTAAATTTCTTTTCTTTGGACTTGCAATCGAGGTGTGTCTTGTACTTGTTAAATTAACGTCGGTGCATTTTTCCAGCCTCCTTCTTAAATCCTGTAGATACGAGTAAGAAGTGTATATATTTTAATCCAATCTTTGATTGGAATAAAGTTACTTTAAGATACTCAGGGTGTCTCTGATGTTTCTACTATATAAAAGTTCGAAGGCGGCGAATCTTAACGCACGATTTTGAGGACAAAATCGAGCAATGCGTCGTATTCATAAGCCACTTTGGACGCGTGATTCCCCCCAAATAGAATGACGCTGTAGAGAGTAGCCGAACTGTTGGAAGGTCTGGTTTGGTTTACGGCAACAGTGCCTAAATTTAGCTCAGAAGAAATCAGGGGTCATTTTGTAAGCGGCGAGCGACCCAGGTTTAACGATGAGTAATGAATTGTTGCTTCCTATCTGAGGGAGATCAAAATATCCCTGATTTAGCAGCTCAAGAGGGGCAATAATTGTGCTACGGCGTCTGTCTTGATGTCCCACTGGTTCACTCAAAGATCTTTTTAAAGTGGGTGAGATAAGAGCCGAAGTCTTCGCCTTCTTGAAAAACGGGAACTTTTATGATCGCAGCCTGCGATGCGTCTAGCCTAGAACTTGAGGAATTTTTAGGAGAGCATCTTGTTCCTTGCTCTGCTCATTTCCAATTTGTGAGAGCGAATTCTCTCTCTTTTTTCTCGTTCCTTTTCTTCTCTGTCTCTTCCTTCAGCTCTTTCTCTTTTTTTGTTCTTCCTGGATGTAGGCTATCATATCGCTGCCATTGAGTTCGAATGACTCACCGTGTGGCTTGAAAATTTCAAACGACGACATGTTGCTCGTTTTACGTAAGTAGCTCAATGACAAAAATTAAATTAACGCACGACAATGAATTTGGTGGAAATATGGGTTACTTTACGAACCACCGGGAGTGCGAATGGTTTTGCTAAAAAAACTAAAACACGAACAACAAAATGTTCGGGGGGGGAGGCAAAACACTCGCGAGAGAGCTTTTGCGTTCAAGATTTCACTGCGATTTGGAAGAGAGTTACAGCACCCTTATTACAGCAATACGAAGAATGATACTATTTTTCTATACCTTAACCTCCTTAGTGGACAATTAATTCTCAAAAATAGGGAACGGGAACTAATACATCTTTTAAACTTCAGAACAAAAACCAATATTAGCCATCAATTAACACTTTAACTAAGGCTAACCAATAGATTGATCAAATTTTAATCGATTGATTGACCAAGTTTAACCCCAATAAACCTGATACTAGTTTAATATATAATAGATATAACTATATATCGTAGAATAGGGTCATTTCCAATTTGTGTGTTTCTAAGCCGAGGTCAAACGGCTATGTGAGTGGAAAGTTTATAATACAAGAGGAGTTCAAATTAACTAAATGTAAGTTGGTAAAACCGTTAACTACCTTGGAGGTTCCGGGACAATAGAAAAATGTGTAAAAAAATAACTATACTAATATGTAAATTAATATTCTTTTATAAGGTTAAGATGGTTTTAACACAAACTATATACACATTAAACGTACACGAGTCTCAACGGCTAAGGCGGGGACGGTCTCCGTACAAACAAACAAACAATATTGAGCGGGGCGCTCGAATGACCTTGAGCGTATAGGAAGCCGAGGATAGAGGCTTAGACTGGGGGTGTGTGTATAGAGAGCACCGCAAAGAAGAGTTGTGCGTTGCTGTTACATAGGAGATTTGGCCTGAGTGAGTGATCCTTCTCTTGGCTCAAAGATCAAATCATGGTCTCTTAACAATAAGTATTAACGGGATGAATTTAGATTTTGCTTTGGAGTAGAACACGAATCGAGACTGGGCGCGTTGCGTTCGAGGAGTGGGCGTAAACGTGTAGGAGGTAGAGCCACGTGAATTAAACTAGAATACCCGGAGCTTGTGTGGTACAGCGAGAATTGTGGAGAGACCAACCGTACGTGAATAGTGGCTACTGACTGAGAGGGAGGGTAGAAGATACTGACGGGGCGGGCAGACAGCAGATTTTGATGGAGCAGGGCGGGTGGCGGAAACTGACCGGGCAGGGCGGAAGGCGGATACTGCATTCCAAATCTGGTGCCGTAGGATTTATAGTGGGGTCGAATGGGTTTTTCCTACTCCGTCCGAAGGGAAAGGCTCCAGGATCCGACGCATCGGAAGGCAAGAGTAGTCTGGCTCTATTAGCATGATCGCGAGAAGGTTCCTAAGCCGTAGAGGCAAAACTTTTTCCGATACCCAATGGGACCTTTTGGGGCTATCAAGCTTTACGCGGCTTTCTGCGATTGCGAGATTTCGGCCACCACGGCGTCTGATTATTGTGCACACCCATTAGCGCAGACAAAAAGGGTCGCCCAGGTGTCTGTTTTCTCTATCTTTTGAAGGGAGAGGCAGCGCGTATCTTCCTCTCTGACAAAGTGAGTAGGTATAAATCCTAAGCAGTTCATTCATCCTGATCTACAACAAAATCGAATTATCAATGACGAAATAGTTGTCTAAGCTTTCGTGAAATGCTAAGAAATCAGCTACCTCAATCCACTTAGCCACTAGGAGACCGGGATTATTAACAATTCAGTACGTTAGCGGTATAATTTATGTTAATATTTAATACCGATAAGCCAATACATTCCGAGAATCGTACGCATGAACAGGAGGAGTAAGTCGATAAAACTACCATCAATTTCTAGGCCAAAAAAAAGATTCTGACAGTCTAAAAATTTACGTGCTATTGCATGTCTACAGAGCGATGTTAATCAAGAATGCAGAAACACGTATTAAAAGCTCTGACAACAGAAATCAGTGTCTACTAATTTGGCAGTATGAAGCTCTAAGATTGCAGGGCATATATCGTCAACAAGAGAGATCCAAAATTTCGATATGTCTATATATACATATGTAGCTGATGCGATTCTGTGCCCTTGACATTTTATATATCAGATTTCTCTTAAATATTCCTCATCTACTACATTACTTGCATATCATGATTATTGTATAGAGGCTGTCAAATCCTTCATCCTATTGAAATGTTTTATGTTTGTCTGTTTGGAATATTTCTTTGCGGAACCTGTTAGATATTTTAATTACTAGTTTGCTCAATCATTCCGATATTACTATTATTTCTGTCTGAATGGTGTATATTGATATTTTACATTTATTAGAGAGAATGCAACCGCTTGGTTTTCCATTCTATTTTATGCTTCTCCTATTCTGAGACCACTACTCTACCAAGCCGTCACGGTAAGTTCTTCTATATCCTAGTTTAGTTCCAAATCTTGTATGCAACTAGAGATTGTTAACCATGGCAAGCAGCTCCGTAATGATGGAGATTGATGGGTTTTAATACATATGCAAAATCAATTGAATATTTATATATATATATATATATATATATATATATATATATATATATATATATATATATATATATGGGCGTGATTAAGATAACTAATTCAAATGATTTTACCGAAATTTTCATAAATTTAATATCTACTAAAGATGACTGTAGTAAACACAAATCCTAAACCTCCAAATTTTGTCTTTGCTTGATAAAAAATTTCATTTAATATTTAGGATAAACTTGTCGACTATAGATGAAGTAACCGTTTTTCGTAACAAATTTATAAAAACTATCACCTAAGTTATATTTTTTTTTGCAGGAAATTTTGCATTTCATTCAATATTCAGTGAACAAATTGGATTAAAACTACCATAATATATTTTTGAAGAATGAAGAATGATTCTTCGCAAGCCTTTATCAAGTAAGGATCATTGAAGTCAAAAACGGACATCTGTCATATCATTACAGATGACAAAATTTGAATCCTTTCAAATGAGCTTTTGGTCACAATTCATCTCTTCGTTTATTGTGATGTAATATTTATGTTCACGAATGGATAATGCTCATCAATACAAGTAAATCAATCACTTGAACCTGCACAAATGTTTATAAATCGCGTTGATCTCTAATAAACCAAAATAAATAGCAATTAATACGTAAATGATTCTATTAACTAAGTTAAAGTTTGGATTGTATCAAAAGTAATCCCCGCTACTCATATGATCTAGACCATATTTCGTAAATAATTTAAAATAAATAAAACATGAAATCCAATTCGTTATTATGACTACATAAAAGTTCGGAATTTTAATTAGTAAATTAATTGACTTGGAGTGGAGAAAAGATATTTCATGTTCATCCTATTCTCAATTCATCTCTAAGGATAATTTTCTTGAATGAAAATGTCAAAAGTTAAGGTTTGCTTCCATTTGCATACGGAAGCAAAAGGATGCAGAATTCTAAGGGAAATAGAGTTTTAGGTGAGGCTAAAAATGTGAATAAGGAATGAATGCGCGACTCTTGCGAGAATAGCAAATATAGTACCAAGGTAAAATACTTGTACTAATAAAATGTCAGAATTAGCAGTTGAACTTGTGGTTATATTGGCCTTAGACCGATATTAATTGAAAAGAATGTCTTTACGCTAATATTTTAATATAATATAGGCTTGTAATTCAATCAACCATAATTGTTTTAGTTTATCAAAGTTATTAAAAAGGCTTTTCATATTATATTTAAATTAACCTATATTCATATCACACTCAAAATCTCCTGTAGTACAGAAGGTATTCCTATTGAACACAATTTGAAGGCCTATCAACACTAGGCATGGGTAACGCATACCACTAAATTTATATGTAGTTTTCCCTTAAGGCATAAATTTAGACAAATCATAATAATAAAAAGCATAATACGCAAGTATTTGGAAATATAAATTTAATCTCTTCCTACAATGAAGTTAAATATTATATAAATGCGCCGAAGATGTTCTTACAAGCATTCGATTGGTCTTCCGCTTAAAATGGATGGAACAGATGATCTTTGAAGACGCAAATGACACCGAGTTCCTACTTTGAAATAATTTTTTTAGATTAATTGCATTCAATAAATAGGAAATATATAATACTTTTATTATCGTGGCGTCGATCTTATTTGAAATGATTGATAAAATAAATATGGTTTAGGAACTGGTCCAATACATATATTAAATTAATTTTCATGAAACCATATTAGTAAAATAGATTTACTAAGGTTGATTTAAAATAAAAAAAGCATAGAACTCACAGAGAATATCGTAGTTCAAGCGCACATTTTGCTCAAAAAAATTAGCGGTGCGAAAATAAAACCCAACAAAGCCAAATGTCCAAGTATGGCTAAGTGTACGGGAATATGCGCACACAGGATCTAAGGTAGGCTAAAAAAGGCGACAACTGTTATTGTTCTAAGAGTGCTATTTGAATAGATAGCGGCGGCTGCGTGACCAAAGAATATACTAAACACAAAGAAATTTTTTTTTTTAAATACACACTAAATATAAGGCACAGCAATAAATATGGATATATATGGGGACCTGAAAAAGATGGATTTAAGTTATGAGTGCTAATAAGATAACCGGGGTTATTGAATGGTTATAATAGGAAATTTAGGGTAGTGGGTGAATAAGTTCATTTAAAAGCCAAGAGTAAAGCTAGGAAAAATTCGGGGACGTCTTGCTGCCCTTGATTACTCACGGGGGAAACCAAAAACCAGCAGCGGTTGGGCTACTTTCTTGAACTTGTACTTTGCGAGATGCGGGTCTCTTTTCCTCAAGATGTGACCTGATGAACTTCGAAGGGTGGTGGAAGAAAACTTCTCCTAACTCGGGTTAAGCGAGCAATCGGGCCTCTTGTCCTCAAAAAGTCACCGGACGAACTTCGAAGGAGATTGGGAGTGGGAGATGACTTCTCCACAATCGGCTTAAGCGAGCTGCCGGGCCTCTTGTCCTCAAGAGGTTACGAGAAGAACTGCGTAGGAAGGCGTCTCCAATTCTTGATCCGAAGGCGGTTGAGAAAGGCTGACGTTGCCTCACGAGACTCTTCTCGCTGACCCGAAGATACGGCGTGATGTCTATCTCTTCCGTGGCTTGTGACCGTCACTTACACTTCTCGGGAGAGAGCTCGTTGTATTGCCCTCCTTCTTGGTAGTCTTGTCTAACCAAATCTGTCTGTAATCCTAGAGAGGGTGCATATATACGCAGAGTTCTCCAAAATAGGGTGAGAGAGAGGCCTGGCGGCAAGTTGCAGAGGGGTAAAGTCGGAGGGGGGTGAGGAGTATCGGCTCACTTTCTCTCCCGAAGTAATATCTCAAGAGTTGGGGAAATAATATCATTCTAGAGGATACCTCTACACTAAACTAACGTGATGCCAACCAATCGTGCACTTATCTTTGTCAGCAAATAATAAGGCTCTGTAAAAGTTTGAAAAGGCAACAAGGACTTACTTTCGCTTTGAAAGGATTTAATTGGTAAAATATTTATCTTATTATTAAATAGAATGCCCATATGTCTTTAAAGAAAAGGATTTAACAAATGTACATTCATATATACCTTAACATCCAATAGACAAATCAACACAAGTTTGTTTAAAACTCAGAAATGTAAAAGAAAGACAATAGACTTATTATAAAGGAAACTGCTTATTCTGGTATCCTCAGAAAGCATCTGATGTGTAAAAAAGTTTTAGTTAAAAAGAAACCCATTAAATTGGATGTGATGAACATTAAAATATTTTCAGGAAGGGAAATGCACCCCATAAATCAGATTAAGACCATTTTATAAAATATAACTAGCAAGAAAGAACAATAAAAGGAGGAAGAATGAAACGAGAATTAAAAAAGATCAAATAAATATCGATTTTATAAAAATGTGTCGGTAATATTAGCAATCTTAGGCATCTACCTAAAATAATGAAAATGTGACTCTTTTTCTTGACTTCCAACGGGAAGTCAAGACAGGAGGGACTAATACGAACATCGACTTTGTGAAAATCTTTCGTGAATTAATTTAGAAGAAAGATAGAGGTTAGGTTCATATAGACGGAGTGTATTAAGCATCTTCTCACATGAGAGGAGTTAAGCGGAATTGTTGATTGGTGTTTCATACCTCCCCTGAATATTCTTTTTTTTTCAGAGTTGCCATTTTCATTCCTATACCTTCAGCATTATAGGAATTTCAGTATGATAAAAAAGCGTTGGTATATCAAAATAATTTTCATTAGGGTGTACGTAACAGGGAGCCATAGAGGTCAAAGGCAATTTAATATAATTTATAATCCTCATTATCACAAGAAACTATTTAATGCAAAACAAGTCAGTTTTAAATTAGGTTTAATCTACAAATGAGAAAATTTGTTCTCGTCTTTATAATTCGTGAAATGTTGAATTATATGATTCGTTTTCCCTCAAGGGAAAGAAATGCAGGTAGTGTCTAATAATGCACCTTTGAGGGCAATATTTGATTAAAAACATTGAGTAATATATCCACGAAAAGAAATTAATTACAAAAATTGAGGTTGCTTAAGGATGAAAGGCAAATTACTTATTCATTTTAGTTAAATTTCAGAATATCAAAGCATTCCTGTTTATCTGTTGCCACCGGTATTAAAATTATCAATCATTCTATTATATATAGTTTATGAAAAGACCAATTCTACTAGAAACACTAGATTTGGAAGGGGGTTCCCTGAACTCGAGAATACTTGGTTCGACATAGGTTAAATTAGACGACTCAATTAACTGCTTTGGCTTTGAGGGATTTCTACCTTTGGACTAATGTTCGTATATTTCTTCATAGGATTTTTTTCATTTCCAGTTACAGATTAAAATTATTTTCAGTGCGAAGAGATCGAGTGTCGCATAAACATTTATATCCGTAAGCCTCGTTGTTCATGAGGTTGCATGTGTGCCAACTTTGGACCTTCGGGGAATATTAATAAGAATTATTAAATACTGTATCCATTCCCAATGAGAATGGACACAAAACACCAACTCAAATGCCATGGCGTCGAGCTGTACTTATACACTCACAGCATTCACAACATATCCACTCAAACCACCACTGTCATTCCTTTTCCCTCCATGACCTAGGAAACAGTTACTCTTTTAAGATCTCTAACTGTGATGAAACGAGTAAACTCCGATATGGTTAATAAGGGGTTCACTACTTAATAGTGCATGGCAACACTTCACTAGTCAGTATCTTTCCAACAAGGACTGGCACCTGGGATTTCTATTCTGATCTTTATGCAAATTTCATTATCGGACCTGGGAACTGGTCCAAGATTGTAGAAGAACGCATGAACTAACAGGCATACTCTAATAATAACAATCTCTCGTAATATTAATAAAAGCACACTATAATAATTGACTTCTAGTAATATAATAAAAGCATTATTATACTTTAGAACAAAGAAAGGAAAAATCAAGAAATGTTAGCAGAAATTGATTTTCTGTTAAATGGAATGATGGGATGTGTGAATGCGTTGCCTGGACCTAAACAAACTACTCTCGAACACACAGCTCATACACCATTCAACAAAACTCTCTAGACACTTTGTAGTTCCGCGCGTTAGTTATGCTCATTCGTTTCCTTGTCACGTTTCTGTATTGTGAAGGGCGAGGAGATTGATTTCCTTGAACGCGTCGGACCTCGAACGTCAGCCTATATGGAAAAAACTGCCGGTTCTATTCTCATCCCTCGATGGCCGCAGGAGCGAATCGGAAGGAGATATCATTTATTAGGAAGAACACAAACTAGATTTAGGGATGAAATTGTGAAGAGTATTAAAACTCATGTGGTATTATTATATGATGGCTGTACAAAGGGTTACGAGGTCGTATAGTTTTAGTATCCCCACCCTTCCTCAAAAAATATCTAGGGGTCACGCATTATTTCGCCGCAGGAGGGCGGAAGGCCTCTTTACCCTACACATATTAATTTTTCCTCCTCAATAATTTGGCGGTAACATTTTTCGGTGGAGAATGTCGCCATTTTTTTTATCTATTTATTGATTTGAAAAAATTGAAAAGACAACAAATTACAAGTTTTAAGAACTTTTTAGTCACCGGAAATGCAAGAAAATGAGAATTACGACGGGAAATCTTAAAGCTTTGTCCAAAAGGCGAAAAAAATTGTGACGTAAAGTTTACAGATTTTGATAAGTGCAATGCCCCTAAAACCGACTGGACGGTTGGTAAAGGAAATGAAGAAAGAACGTTAGAGAGGAAAGGAAGAGGATAAAAATGATACTGCAGTCAATCGCAATGTTGCTCTCCTTATTAATTTAAATAGTAAAGTAATATGTATTAATTCTTTGCCCATTATCTTGACTGAAATGCTTTCAAAGTCTTGAGAGGATAAGCTATTCAATATCGAATTAATTTTGTAGAAGAAGATGAGCGACATATCACTAGGTTTAATCCCTTTTTGTTAAGCTTTAATCTATTATTTCTAATGGCTTTTCAGCAATCTAAATAAATTAGCAACTTCTATTTTTTATGACTAACTCTATAATTGTATAACTGGATTTTTAAAGATGGGTGAAAAATTAATGTTTTTTTCATCAAAGTTATTTCTAATAATCCTTTATAATATAAAAAAAAAAAATGGTGAACTTTAGAAAAAAATATAAGTATCGAAATTTTGTTAATTTTTTAAAACCCAAAGAAATACAAATAGTGAAGTTCAGAAAATTTATTTCTACATATTTTCTTCTATTCTATTATATAACTATTTTAGCAACGTGATATTTTGAGAGGGAAGAAATTTAGTTTAGAGTTCAATTTTAAAATTATTATAATTGGCCAAGTTCAGAAAATTTATAAAAATTTAACCATCGCCGCTTTTTTTTAGATTTACACATTTTAATCTTAGTAGCGAAGCGAAAGCTTCCTTCCCCCCGTAGGCTGGAGAGGCGAAGCCATTACCTGGTTCACTTAATATTTTAAAGCTATCGATGTATTGACCAGATAAAAGAGGAATGTCCCGTGTGTAACACTTAAATCTCCCCCTCTGTATTCGTGTTTATTTTATAAATTTTAGAATTACTTTCATTGTTCAGCGTTGAACGCCTATGAAAGTATTATAGGGAATCAAGATTCAACCGCATCTTCCAAGTGAGATCTGCAAGCGCTGTATATAAGTGAAAATATTGTATGAAGTTATGAATAAAAACTCTGGGCTATGTAAAGTAGGAGACTAGTAACTTTTGGCCGCTCTGAATTAATTAATACCACCAAATATTTTCCGAAAGCAACCGATCTTGGATTATGCCCGGCCATTATGTATACTTACCGAGGATATAGATAACCAAATTAACTTAAATTTATCTAGATTAGAATTTACCTGCCATATCTAAGCATATTTCACTGCTCTTAATCGTCGTGTAAATTTAATGCATTGATATTTAGCAATTTGTGTTCCTTTTAAGTTATTAAAAATTAAAAATATTGTAACGAGAACATATTTAAATTAAGGTTTTTCTAAGAAATATGAAGATATGTTTTATCAGTTTATTTTTCATATTTACTTCGTTTAATTTATGAATCTCTGGTAGTATCTCTTTTAACTTCACTGTTATTTTCCAGTGTGGATGACACCAACGGATATATCGTGATCAGTAATAATGAAAATAACTTCAAAACAAATCTTTCGATCAAAGACATAGAAATAATGAAAAAAATCTGACGAATACCAGGAATTTGGCAGTAGATAATGGGAAACAGGAACCTACTATATCTCTTTTTGATAATCCATGACGTCTATGGTCTTAGTGATAGGTACTTTCTCTCATTTCCTTTTCAATATAATAATAAACAAGAAACTTTTAATGCAAAAGAGAGTACGAATTATAGATCTTGTGGTAACTCCCAATTATATTTTCTCTTTTAAAAGAGAAAATTACTTAATTCGGAACTCTTTTTATGACTCTTTTTAGCTGATTTCTGCCCTGTTAATTTTGCAAATATATAGAAAAATTTGTTATTTCTAGGCATACGAAGTTGTGACAAATTAATAGTTAATATGCTGTGCCATTTTACGTTCTACGCCTATTCATGTAAATGATGCATAAATAGATGATTGAATCAGTGTGTTGTTCGTTTGTGCAATTCTGATCCAGTTTCTCTTCGAACTATTTAAGGCGTATCAATTTTTTTTTCTTGATTTAAAAAAGAGGAGTTCTATATTTACCAAAAGTGTCAGAGAAAAAGTATATTATTTCGTGTTACTGACCGAATAAATATTATTCCAGGTTATAATCGCTGAGATTCCATCACACTTGCCCTTCTCTCAAACTATATACAATGTTATTATATCTTAGTCAGTTTCAGAATCCCATTACGCTAGACATCTTAGGTCAGAATTAGGGCTCTTGTAAAATTAACTTTAAGTTAAAAAGGCCACAGCATATTTATGCATAACTGTCACATAAAACTTATCTCGATTCCGAAGTTTGGCCTCTCGCTGTTACATTGTCTTCAAATTTGATTGTTTTTAATTGAAAAAATTTAAACAGCCTGAAAAAAATAGGAATACCTCTCAATATAAAGGCAGAAAAAACATTAAATAAGATGATAAATAAATCTTTATCTCAGGAGTCTCATTAAGACAAAACTTTGTGAGTTTTTGTTACTTATTAAATATATCTAGAAAAACAACGATAGAATTCTTAAAGAGGTTCTTATGAAAGGTGTCATATTTATAAGATTCAAAAATGTATCGAAGCTACATAGCATAACTTCTTGGAGCACCAGTGACCAGACAGAAACTGCACTTTTGAACTCTGTTCCATTGAGCAAAATGAATCCCCAGGTGGAGCAAAAATCGTTAGCCATAATGCTAGATTAATTAAGATGCCACTTAATAAAATTCAGATCGCGAGATGGTGTTACGTTAGTTTGATTAAGAAGAACATTCCTTTATGCAAAATATCGACTTGAAATAGGATTTTTACGAGTTTAAACAAATGTATGTTTTTCAATGCACGAAATATCTTTGCTGTAGAGTGTTATTAATTTTTTTTGTTTTTAAATAAATTCCTTTCCATTCAACTACTAGAAAATATCTACAATCACTTATATAATTGCTTCACTGTAAGGATAAATACTACACTGTTTACGACGCACTAGTTAATTACGTCGTAGCGAATGTGAAGCGTGGGTCGGCTAGTTGAAAGCCGACATAAATTTTTCATGTAGACACTCACGGTAAAGGTTATAATTAGGAACCCATGACTCAAAGAAGGAGAGACAATCAGGAGTTCGTACAGTGAGTACCTACTGTTACCTGTGGAGCCTTACCAGGCCCCTGCGAGTAATTTTCGCTATTACCTTTGCCGGTGGACCGCATGCAAGCTCGCGAATTACTCGTCTCTCCTGCTCTCACCAGGAAGTTAAATACATTTACATTTGGGCTCGTTAAGACTCTTTCCTATTTCCAGCACAATCACCATCTGGACATTGCCTCACTACTTTCGTGACAGGTATTTGTAGTATTTCCTTTCATCATACTCTTACGCCCCTGTCCTGGGTTCTTCTTATCGAGTCATACAGTTATTTATAGAGGACTTAAGATGGAGGTATATTCCCGTACCAAATTTACGGAGTAGCAGTGCTTATTTTATAACGACGTCTTTTCGTTGGCGGTTTCATCCTGTGATATTTGTGACCTGTTTGTGAATTGTATTTATTTAATAGATTTGAAGAAGCATTCCTTCTATTATTTTAGCCTCGAAGATATCTGAGCGCCTGCCTGTTGGACCTTTCTTTATTTATATTTTGGGCTGAGAGAACTTAGTTTCTCGTTTTGTTTTTACATTCACTTTTGAAACGATCGACGGAGATCACATATTTTGTATGTCTCATTTTGGATACATTTAAGAAATTTAGGAACTGTAATAATGGTATCGATTTTTCCTATATGGGTCTAGGCAATATAGTTTAAAACTTTATTAAGATTTAAAGTGTCAATGGAGATTGAAATTAAAATTCTCCCAAAAGGTTTAAGAAATCATTTTTTAAATTCCCTTAAGTTTAAAGAGCAACAGCATCCCCTATATTTCTGTAGCGACGCCCAAATTGGAAGGTGAAGTAGGATCAACGAGGAACCTAGCAAATGAGCACTGTGTTGGACCTATGAAATCTTGAAATTGAGCACACATATTAACTAATAAAATAATATGTCTTGTAGTAGCACTGAACAAATTTAGATTAAAGCGAAATACTTATATATAGTTTTAAATCACAAGTGTACATGTATTAAGAAATATTTCAGTGTAAGAATGCAAGCGAATAGTTGTAGTGTCCCATGCGAATTGTGAATGCACAGACATACAGACGCAAGGAAACAGCTGCGAGCCGAAAAATATCGATACAAGATAACGAGGCAGCCGGAACAGTCATGTTTGACCAGCTATAGTTTAAGTTCACCAGCGAAATGACAAAATCAACTTTTACATCAACTTACTATGGATGCTAGCCAGGTAATGGACAAATGCGTCAACACTAAAATACAGAGACCATTTAACTACGCCCAGCATTTTCAGAAAAGGACCAAACGAACATACTTTGACATGTGAGGCTCCCCCTCGCGCTCCGATTAAAGATAGCTAATTCATGCCCCCTTAATGGAGGTTTGTATAAATATGACAAACAGAGAATTTTCAGGAGGAGTAACATCACTATTATTTATATGATACACTCACCTCTTTTGATTTAGGATTCTCATTAATCTTATTGGCGTCAACAGTCCGTTCCTCATCCTTAAATCTAGCTGTCCTAAGCCACAACTATCTAATGTAGAGGAAAACTTACAATAAAGCCGCCTAAGACTAGAACATCTAGCTTGCCTCAATTAAGGTAGACCTAAGCCAAGAATAAAGCCTACTAAACACCATTTTCCTTTAGAGTCCTTCCTTTAACGCATTGATAACCAAGTTATCTTTCGAACCAACCCTATAAACAGACTCCCCGTAAGAACTTTAGGAGTCAGAGCAAACTCGACAAGGAAGCATCTAACGCCTTGCTCCGACAACCCTTTACGGGTAATCCAGACTCACCCTCGAGTAATTACTATTCTAAACTGGTACTCGCCGGCATCTCATAAACTAAACGATATATTGTAAACTTAGTGACCACATTAAACTAGTAACCTTCACGGATATCCCCAATATTTCAATATAACGCTTCTCGTATCTGTATATTAGCAACTGCACTTAGAAGTCAAAATTCAACTTTAAGAAATGCTTTATATCCTGCTCTTATTTATTGATAAGGCATTTTATATTAATTTTATTTTTCGACTGAATGATATAAATAGTTCTGTAGGATGTCTTTTTCTGTATTATAATGATAAATTTATGAATAAATTTTCCTTAACCTTTGAATTCTTTCAGCTGCCTCGTACTTATGTGAATAAGGAGACAGAGAACTTCTGCAACATTTCTGGTGTGGTAGGACCTTTCCATCACAGAAACGCTCTAAAAGAGCTATGGCTGGAAAGACATATCAATTAATTTAAGGAATCAAGATTGGTAACAGGATAAATCTGGACTCCTGACATCTGCTGCAACACTTGTGCTACTAACCTTCGCTAATGGTTTAACAGGAAGAGAAAAGAAACGCTTTTGCTGTGCCAATCACGTGGCGGGAGCCAACAGACTATATCGACAATTGTTATTACTGCATGGTACCTCGAGTACAAAAGGGCTTGGCAAAGAAGAAAAGGAAGTAAATTGAATATCTCAGAGTTTTGCATGGAGAAGGTCTACCTGTTTCTAATTCCCCACGTCCGTATCCTTCGATTTAGATGATTAAAGTGGTGAGGATGAAGCAAAGAAGATGGCAGTGCTGGGTTACAGAGTGACTCAAATTTAGATGAAGCACACTCTTCTTGGCCACATCTCATAACACAAGGGTAACTCCATGACCATGTCAGGGATCTGAAGCTACCCAAGAATATGGCATATCTGTTAGGCTTTTGTCCTTATCATGTAATACCTGAGCAGCTGATGTAAAAATTTTAAAATTTCGTGACCGTCATCAGCAGTTCAAAGATTTCTTCTAATTGATGGTAATTTAGTAGTCTGCAAAAATATTAAAGGTCTAATGGATGCAATTGGCATCAATTACGAACCCAAACACTGGAGAATGTTCATTTCTTCATCAAAAATGAGACTTAAAGGTGTCTTGCTGCACAACGCCAATAGTAATCCATCAGTTTTTATGGTATATACACCACATATGAAAGAAACTTTTGAGAATATAAAGCATATGTTGCAATGCAAAGATACAATGAACATCAATGGCAGCTCTAGGGTAACTTAAAGGTTGTTGCTCTTGTGATGGACTTGCAGGAGGCATGCAATAAGTACTTCTGCTTTTTGTGTGAATGGCACATCTGTGGAATACGTTCCGACTATATCAGGAGAGACTGGTTACCTCGTCATTGATTGGAGCCTGGGAGGAAAGATGTTTCACATTCGCTTCTCACTGAATTTAACAAAATTTTGCTACCAACAGCAAACATAAAACTGAGGCTCATGAAGAACTTTGTCAAAGCTATGGCAAAATCTGGTCAAGGATTCAAGTATTTAAGATCAAAATCCCTCTCACTGAGCGACGCTAAGAGGAAAGAGGGAGTTTTTATTGGTCCTAAAATTTGAGAGGTTCTTAAAGATGGTGATTTTCAATCAGCCCTTCATGTGCAGGAGAAAGCTGCTTGGGAAGCATTCAAGTTATTGGCGAAAGGATTTCTCGGAAACTGGAGGAAAGGAAACTAAGAATTGGTGGTAACCTCGTCGAGGCTTACAAGAACATGGGATGTAGCATGTTCGTTAAAATCCACTTTTTGGACTTGCATTTAGACTTTATTTCAGCGAATTGAGAGGCAGTTAGTGACGAACATGGTGAAAGGTTTGATCAAAATATTTTAACCATGGAAAAGCGATAGCAGGGTAAATGGAGCACAGCAATGCTTGAAAACTTTTGCTGGACATTGGCAAGAGATGATTCTTCAGCCCATAATAAACGTCAAGCAAAAAAGCAGAAAGTTTAAAACATAAGGATGCATACTGTACGTTATAATAAAAAAATCAAATATTACATGCCGAGTATCATTAAACCTTTAGCCAATAAGCATTTTTCAATCTAATATTGTGATTCAGTTCGTGAAAATAAATAAGTTAGCAAATGATAAAACTGTGTTATATTGAGTGATTTCATTTAGTGAGCTAGGTTAAATGTACTATTAACTTATAAAGAATCTATTTTAAACTGATGTAAGCATTTTCAGCATTTAAAATCCGTCAGTGTATGTTCAAAAGTAAAGCAAATCAACACTTATTTTAGCCAGAATTTGAGAAATGACCCCCAAAAGAATACTAAGTTTAACAATGCATAAAATACATATATATGGAACATAGGAATGAGGTAAAAGATTAAATTTCAGTTAATTCTACTTTCTGAAGTGGTCTGACATCATTACCCACCGAGAGAGGTTGTAGCACCCAAATTACAAAGAAAAGTGGGCCTATGGGACCCAAATTACAAGACAGGTATGCCAAGCGAGGAACATCACAAATGAGCGCCTGGTGGACCTATGGAATCCTGAAATTGCGTACACGCATTAATTAATGAGATAATATGCCATGTAATTAATAGTAAGCCAATGTAGAATAGAGAGAAATAGTTTTATCACAATTGTATATTTATTAGGGGAAGCAGGAGACAAGCAAGCAGACAGTCAGAGTTTACATGTGGTCACACAAACATATGCAGGCTTGGAAACAGATGCCAGAAGAAAGGATTTCAATAAAAGGTTTAGGTCGAGCAAATACAGGATGGTATGTGCCTTGACCGGTTAAGAATTTCGAGGACCTGTGAAGTGCAAACGGCCTTTCCGATAGTTGATGTAGGCCTAACTTGTGAAAAATATGTAGTTTCATTAGAGGGACACATACTTATCGTAACTCTTCCTAACGGTCAACAAAGGAACTGACAAACCTATTTCTGATAATTAACTTCGCGCGGCGTCCAGGTCAAAGAATACAGGTCACACCCCTTGGAAGAAAAAGAATTTTAAATTTCAAAATTTCAACCCAGAGAAAGATAATGGTTGAGATTGGAGATTGTAGGCAATGAATTTATAATAATTCACATCCAAAATTGTAGATGAGAGCTACAACTCAGTTATGATGTCTTATGCAAAAAAGTAGAAGGGACAAAAGAGCAATTGATATGATCAGACTCAATGTTTGATGATAAGTACAATAGAACCAGTTAAAGTCTTTTTCACTGAGATCTAGAAATTATCGAAGACATTGAATAAGAGTGATCGACTGGTATAAATGAAATCTTGCTTCTTGCACCTGTCGAATTTATTCCATAAAAATTTCTTCGAAGCTTCTCTCCCTTTCTGGGTGTCGGATATTAATTTTGTTCAAGTAGAGAAAAGTTATGGTGATAAGTTTTCAACATTGCTAGCATTCGGAGGAGTTCTGAAATAATATAGTTACTGTACATTGTTGTTATTTTTTTATTAATGAAAAATCGGGTAGTTCTGTCGTTTTTATTATGCAAGGGGCAAAGCACAATAGATATAGGTGTTAAGTAAACATTTAGGGGCGGTTGTGGAATTAGATTTTAACATTTTTATGAAGTCCTGGTTTGGTGATTTGACGTATATTTAGTTCATTATCTTATGGGAAAATTGTGCTGCGACTGGTGATCCAATAGACTCCTATATTTTTCATATAAGAACATTAATAGAACTAATTAAATATTTCATTTTTTTTAATATTATTGTATCATACTTTGAAGCTGAAATATACAAAATGATAGAGCCCAAACCCTTTTTTCGAACAAATACAGTCAATAATTTGAATGATTTCCTTTATTCTTCAGGAGGCCTTCAAATCCATTTGAAAATACTCAAAACAAATTTGTCATGATATCTTAATTGCTACTGCTCTTTTCTATTCTTAAGCATGCATGACTGCTAAATATTGGATAACATCTGTTTATCATCCACCAGTTTAAATATCTCCTGCATATTCTAATTTTTTCAAATCTGGCAAATTCTCGGGCTAAGGTCTTAAAATTTCTCTGTCAATTTCAGGCAGGAACTTTCTTATTTCTTTTACCTAGTGAAACGGTGCTTCATAATACTGACAAATGCATTTGTCATCCATAAATTTATTCTCAACCGAGAGAAAATGTGTTGATGAAGCAAGTTTTGTTATAATTTTGAGTTCTTGACAGTGTTCTTGGGCAAGATTTATCTAAGAATAATTCACCGTGATCTTAAACCAGTTCCTTTGAAACCGCTTCTCTTTTTTTCTCGTAACGAGTGATCTTCCAGATTGTTCGAACAACTGGAAGCGACTTTCATCAGAGAGTATCACTTTACCAAAGTCTTCAACAGTGCATACTTTATATTCGCTACAAACTTGAGCTATCTGTAAGGTACTTATTGGTTAGATGACATTTCTTTTCAGCCATATTTTTACTTCAGACCTTTGTCGAAAAGTCTCTTCCTCACTGTGTGCACTAAGGCGTTTACACCTGCTTCTTTCCAATCTAGATGCATGCCAATCTTGAAGATGTAATCTTAAGACTAGGCAATCTTTAGGTTCATTTGGATTGCATATGCGTCCATAAGAATTCTTCAAAGTATTATAACCCTTCTCTTTGAAGGCACTAAAGATCCTAAAGATAGTGCTCCTTGACGTATTACCCTTCGCATCTTTCTTCTTGTATTTCAGGCATTTGGGTTGAGAGCAACAATGGTTGCACGCTATTTTGGCATAGCTACCATGCTTTAATCATATCCTTCATTTCATATTTAACTTCACTTACTGGATAATTCATTTTTAAACTAGAACCACGAATTTCGAGAAATTTGTCAGTCACTCTATTCGAATCTGAAGACAAAATTGTCTCTCCCTTTTCCTGTGGCTTATATAAGCATGGCCAAATATTTGGCTAAGAGCAATTTTAATTAATTATAGCTTTCACATGATCTTTGCTCATCTTATAACCCCCTTCTTTATAATGGAAAAGTGAAAGACTAATGTGATCAACTTTATGAGCGATGTCTATATTCTGGGGCATTTATGCATTTTACTCTAATTATAAAACCCCCATGAGGTTATTGATTTAAGAAAGATATATTGGTATTGCTGGCCTTCGTTACATTTCCTCATAATACCTTGTATTCAACACGTCGGGAAACAAATCAACCTATCCAGACTCGCACTACAGAGAAGGCGAAGTGAAGGTTATGATTTAAGGTCACACACTTTTTGATAGTTGAAATTAGTCGCGAAAAATTATAGAGACATCGTTGTCCTTCATGTCAGGTAGCTGGGTAATTCTGTTTGCTGAGTGTGTTGATCACTTTTGAGTTTGGTTCCAACAGAGAAAATTGTGTCGATTTAAGTATATGTATTTAACCAAAAACTATTGAGGTATAATGAATTCTAAGTACAAAACGGATATTACCAAACCATTTAATGGTGAAGTAAATGTTGTAGCTTGGATTAAGGTCAGGTAGTTGCAAAGTTGCAGAAGGTGACAGATGTAGCTATTTTCTTCTCCAGTTTGGGGAAGTAGATCCTTTAGCACTCCATTTAGAGATGGATGGAAAAGATCATAAAAATCGAAGAGAAATTTAAAACTGCATTTGCTGATGGTCCATTTACAGCTTTCGGAACTTTAGTACAGAAAAGTGGTCTGGTGAACGAGCAAATGTATCTACGAATTAAATTAGTAGATTATCTGAAATAAAAGATGAAGGGTTGGAAATAATTACTATATTAAATTTTATTGATGGTTTCCCAGAACTTGTTAGGTATAGGTTGTCGTACATCACCAATGTCTGATGAAATATCCTGAGCGGCAAATTTAACTGCTAATTCGTGTAGCATTATTGCAACTGTATCAAAGCCATTTTGTATTATAACCAGACATCTTTCTAGATGCACTGAAATATTTGGCAAGTGGGCCATATTTTAATTCAATGCATGTATCAATACAAGCTTGGAAAAGAGGGGGAATTTTGGCTAATAATTAGCCCCTCAAAAGAGTGAAGGTGCATATATTTGAAATGTCAGCCAATGTGGTTAAATTTCGAGGAAGAATTGTCAAGGCTTTGTTAGATACTAGGTGCAGTACACCCTTTGTTACTGCAAATCTAGTAGGTGACTGTGAAGGAGGAGGAAGTATTGTTGCTTTAGAGGGAAGTGAGATTAATTGTAAAGGCCATTGTATGGTGAAAATGATACTAAGGCAAGAGAGTTGAGAGTTCCATTATTAATTTTCAAATATCCTAGTTAATGGCAATAATGTGATGCTTGTAATGGATGCGATAAGGATATTAAAAGGTTTCCATATTGGAATGGGCCGTGTTTTATTAGTGTGCTGCAGGTGCGAATTTTCTTGTTAATGCAGGTGAGAAAATTGGAGATTAAAATCTTATTAGAGAAAGATTTCAAAGCTCAATTTGATGGCATTTTTAGACTATTTAATGGGCATGGAAAAATAATCAGAACCGTGTTCTGAAGAATAGAGTAAGTTTTTATGAGAAACAGTTTGATGAAAAAAGGAAGATAAATTAGAAAGAGAAATAGAGAGGTGGATTGATAATGGATTGTTGGTAATATTGAAATAAAATGTAGAAAGTATAATGCTGCTTTGAGAGGCTGTGTTGCAGCCCACTAAAAATAAAGTATGGCCAGTGCTTGATACTAGAGAATTAAATACTCATGTGGAGTGTCATAAATATGCTGTGATTAACGATGTATGTGATGAAAGATTAAGGAAGTCAGGATAAACGGAGAGTAATATTGCAATTGTTGATTTGAAATCTGTTTATTCACAAATTAGTGTTAAAGAGCAATTCTAGAAGTACCAATTTGTAATTTATGAAGGGACAACATATTGCCTTACAGTATTAGGGTTCGTCTTGAATTGTGCACCTCAAATCATATCAAACATTCTGAAGAGTGATAAAATCAAAGTGTTAAAAAAGCTCATATATAGATGATATAAAGCTTAATGGTTTACAAGTGTCTATCAATGAGTTACAAAAAATAAGAAAGCGGTTTGTATTAGCCCCCCCCATGAATCATTGGATAGATTCCAGTGTTTAGACTGAAGTTAAAGAGAAATAAGTCTGAGGAGCAATTGGTATTAAAAGCAATGGGATAACAAATCTTTCAGAAGTTTCTCCCACAATGATATTATTTTCAATTTGCTGGAAAAGAGTAAAGCAGTATGCAATTGCAAATTGTTTTCCACTGTTATGTAGCTATATTAAAAGAAAACCAAAATGTACTGTATTGGATGCTTATACATGAGATAGGGCTTTCTCAATGAAGGGGGAATTTTCTATAAAATGAGAAGAGAATATATAGTGAAGGTAAGGTAGTTTGTGTAAAAAGAAGGAAGGGCAGATGTGTGAATTGTTGCCTTTAGTATTGCTCTTGGCCCGTTAAGCTGGAAGCTGTACTAATGGATATAAATATTGCGCAAAAATGGGATTATAAAACCTTTATACTTCTAACTGATTCATTTATTGTACATCGCTGGCTAACTATAAATTTGACTAAAGAGAGGAGAATTAAAACTAAAGGACTAGCTGAAATCCTTATTGGCCATTGATTGGGAACATTGAATAACCTATATAAAAAAGTTCTTATAAACATGATTGTAAAGCTAGTTTAATTGACTAAGAATTAGGCTTATATTTTGAACAGAGTGAACAAAAAGTGGGGGATGAGCGAGAAAAGGAGAACTGATGATAAAAAGTATTATTTGTGTCAGAGTGCTATACATTTGATAAAAACTTATAACTTGCATCATTTTTTGAGTTGATGGTTATCTTGATTTGTCTTTAAAGTTAGACCCTGCTTAGACTAAAATTGCTGCAAAGAAAGTTGTTTAGAGTTGTGATAAATTTCAGATGATTGATCCTTCTTCGTAGATTCATAAAAATGTAAAATTTAGCATTGAGGAAAACTGGACGCGTATAACTGTATATTTCCCATTACCGGAATAATGCTTATTTTTTGGTAGTTGACTATCGACCTGGGCGATAAGCAGTATGGTGAAAGTTAAGATTGGAAATGGCTGATTGCATATTCTCCATAATTAATGAACTTTACGTAGAAAAGCGACCAGAAAAGTAAATGCTTATAGAGAATGCCATGGCTTAAAGTCAGAATTAATGATTCAACGTGGTAGGAAAAGGAAAGTTCAAAGGTAGATCCGTGTTGCATAGCCTTCAGGCATAATTTGAATTGTTACAAGACACCACAGAGTCATAAAAGCTGTGTCTGTTAGGGGTAATATTTCACCACAAGAACCTGTATTTTGTTATGATATTTCACCTAAAGTGTGCAAGGATGAAACTTCTGTTACACTAAGATCAATAACGCCAGTATACTGGAGGCATCCAGCACTAAGTCTTTCATTGTTGAAAAACTGAAAGAAGTTTAACTTAAGGTGGGGAAAGAGGAGAGAATAAAGCCCACCCAGGTTCGATGCTCATCAGGGTGGTAAAAGGGAGCATGCTTGATGATATAACAGACAATTATATAGCTATAGTTCGTGAAGCCCCTCATGTGTTTAACATTAGAATAATAGTTCTACCACCGGAGGAGTCGAGTTTAAATGAAGTAAGTGGAGATGAGGAGGATTCCAATAAACATGCAATAATTGGGCCAATTTTGGTCAAGTGCTGGCAATCCGACATTGTAGATGTTGCGTCAGTAAGTTAAATATTGGCTGCAACTATTGGCCCTTTTTAGTTGAGTTATACGTTTACATCCCGAGATGTATTAGCACGATATTTAACCAATGTTAGGCCAAACTAGAAAACCTTAACCGGGCCATAATAATATTTAGGTAATTAGACCGATTTCACAGTTTGGCACGTCAGATATTGGCACAATACAAAACCTGAATAAAAAAAGGACATCGGGCCGATATATATATATGCATATACTCGTATATATGCATAAATATTAATAAGGGCTTCTATTGAACTGTAATTTAGTTTGCTGGATGAAGGATATGACTAAAAAAGTGGAAGT
The DNA here is from genome assembly GCA_963969495.1 of Ceratothoa steindachneri. Lineage (NCBI taxonomy): Eukaryota > Metazoa > Arthropoda > Malacostraca > Isopoda > Cymothoidae > Ceratothoa > Ceratothoa steindachneri. The sequence continues at coordinate 228,514,713 of OZ018318.1, forward strand.
TCATTAGTTAACTTGATCGTACAAGGTTTTGATTAAATGTTGCACCCATCTTCTAGTACTGGAAAATTTGCCAAATTTCTGGAAGACTAATATTATATGTTAATAATTTAAACTTTCAAAATCTCAAAAAGAAATTCGGGTTTAAGTCCGTAAAGGGTATCTAAAATACACACTAAAACTTGCAAGCGGTTGTACCATGAATAATCCATAATATTTAGATTTTTTTACTTTGAGTAAAATGCGGTTTACCTTATCATCTAATTTGATAGATAATGTATTAGGGGATTCAGAGATCTTTTTGAACTTAGTCTTATCCGTTAGGATAGAATTGATTTTCTCTATTTAGTCAGACCTTTTTAGAATATAGTTTGCAGCCTATACTTAATAAGATTTTAAAAGTTTAGTAATCTTACTTATAACATGTTATAAAATTTGTTCTGGTATGAGTTTTTCTTTATTTTTTGAGTTTCTAATTTTTAGATTCAGACACTAAACGAAGATTCACGAATCACAAAACACGAATGACTTTCTCGCGAGAAAAGGAAAAGACTACAAATAAACTTTTTTCTTTTTAACTTTGTGTTTGAATCTAATGTCAATAATGTTTTATGAAATACCAGGATGAGGCAGTTGAGTATATCGTTTAAAATTAAACGTGCCAAGTTGAGGGAATGTAAATGCTTATATATTTTAATTTTAAATATGCCAAGATGAGGCTATTTACAAGTTTGTTCTAAATTTTATTTGTGCAAAGTGATGCAGTTTACAAGTATAAAAGTGCCTAGATAAGGCATTTAAAAGTTTCACAATTTAAAGTAAAAGTGTCAAGATTAGGCAATTTACAGTTATTTAATTGTTTAACTGTACCATAGAGGAGGTTTTAATTTTCGAAGTTTAATAAAGAAAAGAGACTCTTCCTCTATACCAGATCTTGCTTTACCCATTCATTCATTTTCTTTTTAAATTTTTTAAAGGCTTCTCTGCTAGCTCTTGACTTATTTATAGCATTTTTATTTTCAATCTCATTTTCTTCATCAAAATTTTCATTTTCATTAAGTTCACTTAGATTATAATCTTCATTTATATCAGAATCAGAACTCTCATTACTTGACTCATCTTCTTTCATTGAGTCCAACTCTGATGGGTACTCTTTTGTAATCAAGGTGGTTGCTATTTGACCACTGGTTTTAAAAGTTTAACTGTTCTAACATGGTTATCGCTAAAAGAAAAAGAATTGTCAATTTTAGCAAAAGAAGAAAAGACTCTTGGGTTTGCAGGATATTTTATTAAAACAATTTTGCCTTTATTAAGATAGGAATTATTTATCTTTTCAGAATAAAGAGTTTTTGTGGTTTTCTCTAAAAGCTAACAAATATTCTTCGACCCAAATATTTTAAAATTTATCAAGAGTCACATCTCTAGAATCAAGATTATTTACAATTAACTATTTCATATCTTCCACCTCCATGTTAAAAGGGCTAGATTTTTAGAAATAATTATTGAGGGAAAGAAATTACCACCAGAAACCAGGTTAGTAGGGGTGATAATATTTAATTCATTTGCGCTGGACCTATATGTCAGAGGTATATTATTGATTACCAGCTGGATATCTGATAGAGTAGTTAAAATTCAAAATATTCATTGATGGTTCTTCCCAATGTTATATAAATGCAAGGTTTTACAGTTTTAATTAATCTCTCCCAGGTAGCTCCATACCATAGTGAGTAGGGTGAGATGGTTTTAAAATTAATATTATAAGCAATAAATTTGTTAGAAAATAATCTGTGGTAAAAATATTAGACTAACTAGTAGCTGTTCAAGAAAAACTTCTTTCATTATAGCCTAAATTTTTATTATTATTGTAAACTTTCTTAGCTAATGCTTTTGCAAGATTGTAATTTGAAGGCACATTACGTAATTAGTTCTTCCTCCAATGGAAATTGTATGAAGTAATTTCCTTCGGTAAGTTTAATGGATTTATTAAAATTATTAATATATTTCATCATATTTGGAAATTTCTTCTTTTATTCATAATTGATCCAGGGTGAACAAGTTACCAAGCCCTTGTTCATGATTGAGTTTAGATCATCATCATTAAATGCTATAGAAGAGTTGTCTGATACAACATTCTTTTTAGCAAGTTTAAAATGATTTTAAAGATCCTTGTTTTAGAATTATAATTTAAAATTTTACAATTTTTACACTGGTAAGGAACTTTAGTAGAGCTAGAGGGCTTAGAATTTGATGTATTAGTTTTGGAAGTATTTGATTTATATATGTTTACATTTAAATATAAATATTAGTCATCAATTGTAAACAGGTTAGTTTTAATTTCACTTCCATTTAGCATCACAATTCTGGCAGAACACATCTCTCCTTGTTGCTTTATTTCACGTTTATAAGTGATAACATCTCTATCTACCCTTTCGTAGGGCAATTTTATCTGATTTAAAGCATCTTTATTTATGAGGAATATTTGACACCTTGTATCTATTAAAAATGGAATTTGAATAACTTTTTTTCAGACATGAAAATAAGGTTGACTACAGGACACAATATGTCATTCTAACTGGCTTCTAGTCATTCTTTTAAATTATGATTAGTTAAAACAAGATTGGGGCACATGGGGTTGACCTGTTCGGCCTTTTTGCAGATTTCACAATTAAAAGGTAATTTTCCTTGATTGCCAGGACATCAACCTCATTTACTTTACTCAAGCATTTGCCTTATAGTTTAATATTTATGGCTTTGTTAACCCTGTCACTATTGTCTTGGAACTTCTTGCATCTAACAGAGCTGTGCTTAGAAAAAATTTACAATTTCTTGGAATGTTAGTTTCAGCTATATTTTGACTAGAATGGTTACTATGACTGTAATTAGTTTTAGAAATATTAGAATCATTTAAAGTTACCTTTTGATTGTCCTGAGATGATATATTTAGTTTTAGAATTTTGAGTTTCAAGCTTATTTTTAACTTAAGGTTTATGATTTGGGAGTCTACTTAAAATTAGGAATATTTCCGAATAATTATCAAAGATATAGTTCAATTTTGGATACGTGGCCCCACATCTACCTGTATGTTCAACCATAAAGAAGTTGGCTAACTTTTCACGCACAATAGTGCTCAAACAAATAGATTCTGGAGATTTTGGTTCTAAAAGGTTCAAATTTAATTTTTATAGCTCCTGGATATGAGATCTCGAAGTATTATTTATAAAGAAGATAATTGATCCAAGTTATGTACCAAAGGACAATAAACTACATTCAATAAAATATCAGTAAGTAAATATTCTTAATCAAAATATTGCTGATATAAGGGCTTTCATACATTATCATATCCTTAATCACTTATTGGTAGATGTTTGACAATTCATAAGCTGTTCCTTGTAAAACAGATCTCAAATAAATCAATTTTTTACATTTAGAAGCTTCAGGAAAAGCAGCCATTATATTGTCAAAGGAAGTCTAAAAATGAATAAAATAAAAGGGATCATCCTTGGTATCTTTAAATTTTTTCAGTTTAAATTCAGGTAATTTAAGATTAAATTTATTTATCTCTTTAGTTTGATTTGATGAAGCATTTAAACTTACAGTTAGATACTCGGATTCATTATTATCAGCTTTAATTAAAGATTTAAGCGCATTGATTTGCTTGAGGCAGCTCAACTGATATTTAACAATATTAGATTCTATTTCATCAGAATTCGCTTCTTTTTCTATAGTTCTAAATAATAAGTCATTTTAAATTGTTTTTAAATCGTTGAAACTTTTTACACTTTGAACAATTAAAGTCTTGAATATTTTAATGTTGGGGCCTCAAGCTCTTCAAAAGCCTTAGTTATTACAGATTTTTTTATTCTAGCTTTAAAGCTAATATTCTCAGCAGAGTCCATGATGAAGTATTAAGTTAGGTTCAAATAGGCCTAATCCAAATCTTAGAAGAGAAAAAAATTGTAGTTTAGAGTTACAAGTTGAATGTTAGTAATTGTTAAATTGATTGTGTACTTATTAATGAGAGACGTATAAACTCATGTTAAAAATTATTAAATTAAAAAAGTGAAGGAAAAAGTATGATGTACCTTACACTGCCTATCCCTAACTTACAAACCTTGATCAAATCTCAAGTTAGGCTCAATGAAACGGCAAAAAAATCAAATAAAAACTTGAGAAAGTTATATACTTGACTTTAACTAATAATAGGCAGAAGCCTAATTAAAATTAAGAAAGAAAAATTTAAGTCACCCGGGATTAAATTATGCAAAGTATTTGCCCGTAGGCAGTTATTTATAGTACTGCACTTCATTGTTATTTTTTTTTGTTTTTTCAAGAAAAAGCAAAAAATAATTTTTCTAATTTAAGTATAGTTTTTAGCCTATACTTAATATGATTTTAAAAGTATAGTAATTTTAATTACAACAAGTAAGAAAAATTAGTTCTGATGTGTGTTTTGGATTTTCTAATTTCCATATCCAGACACAGAACGAAGATTCACGAATCCCAAAACTCGAATGATTTTCTCGCAAGAATCCACGAGAAAAAAAAAAATCTTTTTTGCTGTCTTCATCTTTTTATCACTTTATCTCCTCTCTTATAGTCAAGGAGGTAGAGTTTCTTAACAGTTTAAAATTCTGTAAGAAATCTACTCCTTTTATTTCTTCCTACACCCATCACGCTTTCTGCGCCAGTCTTCAGTTAACAACTGTTCGCCAAAGGTTAGTTTTTTTTTCTCTAAAAGGTTTTCCAGTGTCATCCTCATTTATTATTGTTAAATTTCATTATCCATTGAACTATCTAACTTTGAAGCAACTATTCTTCAACCTGAACAACTCTACATTCCGACTCCAGCCCATTTTGAAAATCTGACCTATCTACTATAAAAAAAATATTTTGGAAATTTGTTTGAAGGATTAAATTAATAACGTATAAGATTATTCTTTCAGAAATTTTTCAAAATTTTTCCATTATTAGAAGATGAGTGAAACATTTACCCAGAACGTTGTACAATCAAGAAATAAATGAACTTTCCGTTTTTCCTCATATCGTTCATCTTGCATACTAAATTACTGCTCAATAGGGCAAACTCTTATCAATTTTTATCCTCTCACTATGGGTAAGAAGTCAAAAAGATCTACCACTCTCTCGAAACGACTTCATCTAAGCTAAAACGGCCCAACTTGACTTCGAATTTTTAAAAAATTGCCGTTTAAACCGTGTTTTCCCAAACTTCATCTATTTTAAACGTTACCGTAAAACCGTTTATTCAAAAGACTTTAACTCTTCCACACTAAAACACCTTTTAAATAATGAAATCATTTCCAAGTCTTACTTAAACGATAGACTCTTACTGTGTATCTATAAATTAAAAGAAGATTTCAAAGCTGCTGAATCCTTCTGTGATTAAATATATTTGATGTAATACTCTTAATACCCGAACCACGGAAAATTCAAATATTCTTCAGTTTTCCTGCCCAAAAATGACATTGATATTGTCAAGGTTTAGAGAAAAAACGGGAAATATTCCTCACCAAACCAAATAAGGGCAGAGGAGTGGTTCTTGTAAACCAGTCTGACGACATAGAGATAATGAATTCCATCCTAACGGATAAGTCAAAGTTCAAATTGGAAGATAAAGCAAACCACCTTTTACTCAAATTAGAAAATCTAAATATTCTGGATTCCTCAAGGGGCTTTTTAGGTACCCTTTAGGGACTTCCTAAAAGGCACAAGGAGAGTAACTCCCTACATCCCTTCTTAGCCTCTTATAATCTCTCTTCCTACAACCTTGCAAAAATATTTGGCTTTTTTCTTAACTTCTTTCTCCTTCAACCATTACAAAATTCAAAATAGCTTCTCCTTCGTTAGAGAATTGCACAATTTTCGGCATCATGACCGTGCATTTATGAGTAGCCTTGATGTATCATCGCTTTTCACAAACATCACCTGAGACCAAACTATTTACATAATAATCCCACGAGCATTTCTCCCAAACATATCTAAATTCCACGGATTTACTCCCTCTCTTTTAAATAAGACACTTAAATTGGCGGTCAAGGACAATGAGTTAACATTCGATAATAATGCACATCGCCAAATAGATGGGGTGGGTATGGGTATCCCATTGGGCCCTGTCTTCGCCGACATCTTTATGACCTGACTCGAAGATAAATTATTCGAAAGAAATTTGGGAAATATCAGACCTATTCTCTACCACCGCTTTGTTGACGATACAAACCCCCTGTTTAACTCGGAAGACTCATGTGACAAATTCCTATAACTTCGCGAAACGTATGCATCATAATATCCATTTCACCTGTAAAAAAGAGCTCAATGATTCTCTATTCTTTCTAGGTATAAACATTCCCCATTCTCCCACCAGATTCCAATCCGAGGTTTTCCGTAAACCAACCTACAGTGGTCAAGGACTAAACTTCTTCAGCTTCTGCGACTTTTAGTTCGAAATCAGTGCAATAAAAACGATACTATTCCGTGCCTAGAACCTTTGCTCATACTAAGCTGAAGTCGAATATTTGTGTAATCATTTCAAAGCAAATGGCTTTCCCGTGTTATTGGTAAAGAAAATTACGTAAAAACTTTTATAAACCTCTACCATCTAAAATTAAAACATCCTACTGTATCTACTGAATTATCTAACTTTGAAAAAACATCTCTTTAACCAGTACAACTCTACATTCCCCACCTCCCCGCCTATGAATTTTTGTAAACTTTTCCAGTACCAGAAGATGGGTGAAACATTTACCCGAAATGTTGTACACTCAAATAAACTAAATGAATTTCGCGTTTTTCGTCATATCGCTAATCCTGCAAACTATACATGCATATCTGAATATACATATATAACTTATAAGAAAATTAGTTCGGAAAGTACCAAATTTTGCGACTATTTTATAATATTTCATAATTTTTTGCAACACTAATGAAGTTTTCTTTTCCATGCATAATAGTGTACTGGTAACATCTCGCAACTGTTTCTTTTCTATCCCTAGCTACACTAAACCCGACAGTGCTACACCAGAGTTTGTCGTGGATTATTATTGCTGGGAGCGTGCTCAGTGGTGTACTTGGTTCTGTCGGAATATTCACCTTCCATTCATTAATAGGCTATAAATTTATTAGCGATATCACACCCAAGAAGCGTGCACGTATTTTAGCTCTTAGAAAACAGATGGATTTCTGAGGAACATTCAACAAAGCGACAAGGAAAATGTGAAAGAAAACAAAAGACAAGGAAAATGTAAAAGAAAACAAAATACAACACTCTCATTATAAATAGTGTGAAGGATCCCAAGAAAACCAGTAAATACCTCCAGAGAGATTTGTCTTTAGCTGATGTAAATGTCTCTTCTTCAACCGTCCGGCGAAGGCTAATTGAAGTTGGCAGATTTGCTTAAAACCGGTAAGTAAACAGATATTGACTTCTGCTATGAATACAAATCGTCTTCACTGGACAGGCAAGTATGCTAGATGAAAGGCCGCTAACTGGAAGAAAATTCGGTTATCAGAAGAATCGCATTTTGAAGTACATGGGCATATGTCAGTAGTAGTAAAACGAAACAAAGATGAATCACTTCAGCCAGGACACATTCAAGAGGCTCCGTGCCATACTTCCAAAATAATGTGCACATTCTTCGAAATAAGTAGACTTACCGTTATAGATTGGCCTGTAAATTCTGCTGACCTAAACCCTATCGAGAATCTAGAGGCTATAATTGAACGTAGGATCGAGAAAACCGACTGTTATTCGATGCAGAAGATGATTTGTGCTGTTATCAATGCCTGGTTATATAACGAAGAACTGGAAGAAATGTGTTCAAATTTGGGTAAATCTATGCCAGAATGAGTGAAGCATGTACTAAAAGCAAAGAGTGGTCATATTTCATATTAAATGACCATTTATTTTGTCAATGACGTTTGTTTTCAAATATAAACAACAATGATCAAATAATTGTATTATTTTACCACTATCCGAAATAATTTGCACAATACTATATATATATATATATAAACACACAGGCAGCCACACACACGCACACTAATATCAATTATAATAGGATATTTTTCTAATTATATAGAATGATTTTTGGGTTGTACGTTTATTTTATTTAAAAAAATATAAAAGGCTTATCAATAATTATAAATTAAAGTGACTCTGTTACTCCTATATCACAGACATGTTTAAAAAATCATATATTCTATAAGATGAAAAGGTAAATTTGAATTTATTTTTTGTGCTGAAGATCAATAGCCTTACCCGGGCAGGGACAGCATTTATGTTACCTAAGGTGACATAATTTAAGAAATAATTGAACTAGGCCCATAGTAAAATGAATAAAAGATAAACTTACAGTTTAGAAACGAATAAAAAATGGTACATTGTAAAATAATTTTTGTGACTGTTTCTTAGAGGCTTAAAAAATTTGTTGCAAAGTAATGAATAAACACATTTAATGTGACTGGATAAAGACTTTCGTAATAATTTGATGGCATGTGTTCTATAAGAAGTTATAAGGCTTCTTTGATCTGCTGTCACTATTCACCCTGGCGTCGACTTTGGTCCCCCACATCGGTTAGAGGAATTCCATAAGTACTTAAGGATGGTTTTACCAAATTCATCATCAGTAGTAATGAAATTGTTGTTGTTCAGCAATGTTCCTGGAAAAAGAATTATTGCTAAATAAATTGTCAGTTTGTGTGTGTGTAGGGGGTAATTCACCGCAAGGTCTGCTGCTGCTGGTTTCACCTATTCGTTTTCCTACAGAAATAGCTTAGAGCTCACACGGAACAATCTCTGGGTAGGTCTGAGACAACTAACACACCACACACCAGGAAAGTAAGGTCACAAATCCTTGACTGATATCCTATATCAACTCACTGCTACGTGAACATGGGTTACATGTGACAAGACACACACTTAATTATCTCCGGCTGGCTGAGAGGTTGAACCCCAGACTCTTTGGCTTATGAATCAACGTGTTAACCGCTACTCTACTGGGCTATGTGTGTGTCTGTATGTGTGTCAATTGATCATTTATAATGTGTTACCTACTTATTTCATGCCTATTTTTTTAAGGCAATGAAGCAAATGCACTTTGAAATATAAATTAAATTTCATTTCTTCACCTGTAAATTTGTTTAAACAATTATTTTTGTAGGCCCCCTGCCCATTAAAATGAATTTTTTCATAAGATGCAATAAACTACAACAGAAATAATTACATAATAAGTATAATGCAACTTACTTGTCATTACAAAACAGATCTTGGTTTTCTTGAATTCAATCTTGTACTCATTACTCTTGGTCTTCCAGCCATTCCGACCCTCCCAATTGAATTTGGTTTGGATCTCATTTGTCATGACTGTATCTATCATTTACTTCACTGGTGTCTTCACGTTGGTCCCACCAAGGCGAACTAGACGACAGTACTGGAAGGAGAAACCACTTTGCATGTACACTAGCAGCAGCATTCTCCAGGTGGAAAGCAGAGAATCTATTAATAGGCCCATATTTTTGGACATCATCCATTAAATGAGAGATTATGAATTTTGTACAATTACATAACCTAAATAACACTAAAGAAACTAGCATAACCTACCTAACTAAACTCCATTTGCACACCAAATTACTTATGAAAGTTTCCATTTTGAGCTTATAACACCTGTATATAGGCAGTTCTCAACTACAAGGGCTTATGTGAGCTGAGGGCTATGCCCATAACATAACATACTTTCTCAGATTGCAAAAGCTACAACGGCCTATCAAAGTCATCTGCATCTGTCGAAACCCACCCATAAATTGCATCAAAAGGATTGTGTCATATCATGCATCTATAATATACAATTTGAAACATCCAATGGATTTTTTCAAAAACAAAAATCATTATCATCAAGACTCGTCAAAATCCAAATAAATCATAATATACAATAATAAAAAGCTTTTTCCAAAGGAATCAGTCCAGAATAACACCAAACTCCCCCTAAAGTTAATATTCTCTCCCCATAGAACCATCTAATGTGCGTTTGAAAAAAATCACTTTGGACTGTCTACTGTCTCAGATGTCAAACTATTGCAGTAATCGAAACTTCATTGGCGAAACAATATTTTCTAACATCGAACCTGCACCTCTGTTTTATATTTTTTTACGTGGTGACCCCTAGTATTATTACTAACTTCCAACTCATTAACTTTCTAAAATCTAACATATCAATCCCAGAACAGATTTTAAATATGTAGCTCAATCATATCTCTCCTCACACATCTTCTTTCAAATGAGAAAATATTTAATACCCTCAGTCTATCTTCATATATAAAGTGCTTCAGGGAAGGTATTACATTTCTCGGCCTCCGTTGTACAGGCTTTAGCAGGTTGATTTTATGTCTAAAATGTGGTTACCATGCTCTTATACAGTACTCTAAATGTGCCCTTACATACGACTTGTAGAGATTAAGGATAAACTCTATACTCTTGTAGCTACATTCCTCTTAATGTATCCTAGCACACTATTTAGTCTATTTTTTGCCTCAATACACTGCTTTGAAAATTTCAGTCACCTATTTACTACTACGCCTAAGTTCTTCTCATCCTCACCTGAATTTAGCTAATGCCCATCCATTTCTTAGCTAAATTCTCTAGTATCCCTTCCCATGTTAATAATTTAGCATTTTTTGAGGTTAAAAGTCATCTGCGTTTTTAAGCCCAAGCTACAAACCTATTTACTTCACTCTGCACTTTAAAGCTACCCTCAACTTCTTTGACTACAGCTGCCAATTTAGTATCATCAGTAAAAATTGACACTTTGCTATTTACAGCCTCCACAGGATCATTTATATAAACTATGAATAATAAAGAGCCTAGAACGGATCCCTGAGGTACGCCACTGATAACTTTCCTCAAATGTGACCTCACGCAATTCAGTACAACTCTCTGTTCCCTATCTTTAAGCCATTCAGCTATCCAATTCAAAACTTTTCCACATATCCCATGCATTTTTAATTTGTGAACTAGTCTCCTATGTGGAACCTTATCAAAACCTTTGCTAAAATCTACGTAAATTACATCAACATTCTCTCTCTTATCTATTGTTTAGTTAAATAATCCATAAAATCCAGTAATTTGTTAAATACAATTTATCTTTATGTCGAAGTATGACCAAGTGTATGCAAATAGATAGCGGCAGCTTCGTCACCAAAGAATATACCAAACACAACAACAAAAATAGATTTTAATAGACACTAAATAAAAGGAACCACAATAAATATGGATATATATGGGTACATGAATAAGACGGAATTAGGTTCCGAATACTAATTAGATAACCTAAGTAATTGAATGGTTATAATGGGGGACTTAGGATAGTGAGTGATTTAGTTCCTTTGAACCTCGAGAATAAAGCTGGGTAAACTTGAAGGAGGTCTTGGTGACATTGATTACTCACGGGGGGTAGCCACAAACCAGCAGCGGGTGGGGCTACTTTCTCGACCTTCTGTTTTGCAAGATGCGGGCCTCTTGTCCTCAAGAGGTCACCAGAAGAACTTTTGAGGGCGGCTTCTCCAATCCTTGATCCGAAGGCGATTGAGAAAGGCTGACGTTGCCTCACGAGACTCTTCTCCCTGACGTGAATTGAACTCCTTTCGGGGAAGTGTCGTTTAACCAAATCTGTCTTTAATCCTGGAGAGGGTGCATATATACCCGGAGTTCTCCAAAACAGCCAGAGAAAGAGGCTTTCTTCTGCCCTCGTTATCGGCCGTAACAACTCGATAGTCTCACTGCGGGGAAGTGTCAAAGGCAGGAATCAGCGGCCCAGACAGACGATCAGTGGCTTGAGCCATAAAATCTGTTTCCGGTGAACTTACAAAATAGATGTGAAATCTCCCGACCCGATGAGTGGGGAAGGGAAGATCGAGACGTAGGGTAGTAAGCCTCAATTTCGGCGTCATGCCTCGGTGAGAATTTTGCGGAGACCTGGTTATACGTCCAAAAAGATTGAAGTCAGGGGAGGGGGGACTAACGGCTCCTTTCTCTCCCAAAGTAATATCTTGGGAAGTGGGGAAATAATATTATTCTAGGGAATACTTCCACACTCCTCTCTATCCAAAGACATTTTTACAGCATAGAACACTTTGGAGTGAAAATAATTTCTACAATTTTAACGTTTACCAACAGAGGAAAAAAAAACAATACTAAACGGGATTTACATATGTAACCCAGATAACTTATTTTTAACATACGCACACACAAAATCAAGGAGGCAGGCAAAAGAAAAATAGTATTTTCAAAAATGAATCAAACGCGAATTTTACTATATACTTATATTGTTGGAGGAGGGTCGTCTATGGAATTCCTACTCAAGCTATTGGCTAGGCAGTTGTCGGTGCCTTTAACATAGAGGATCAGAAATTGGTATCCCATAAGTAGAGGGCTCCTGCGCATTAAACGATTATTTGGACTCTTACAGTTTTTTAGGTACGCCAGGGTTTTGTGATAACTTTCGACAATAAATTCTTTACCTATGATATACATCCTAAACTTACGCATAGACCACACTATGGCTAACGCTTCGAGCTCTATGGTGGCATAATGTTTTTCGCTATGGGACAGCTTCCTGCTAGCATATCCTACATGATATCCCACTCCATCGTCATCATAGTCGACGAGAGCACAACCTAGACCATCCTGTGAGGCATCGGTACGAACACCGAATGTGGTTTTAGGATTCGTTAATCTCAAGATAGGGTTAGAGATTAGCTTGTCCTTTAACTGTGAAGCAATTTTCCGAGAAAGAGGTCCAATTGACTCGATCAGGGGCCGTTCTCTTAAGAATGTCGTTAAGGGGCGAGGATCTGGCAGCAAAGTTGGGCACGAAACAAAAAACAAAAACAAGGATCCTGAAAAGGAACGAAGCTGTTTCTTCGTTCCGGGAAACGGCATTTCTGAAATAGCCTTTACCTTGTCGTCCTGAGGAAGCATTTGTTTTCTGCCGACCTGAAAGCCAAGGTAATTGATAGTGTCATAGGCAAAGTGACACTTTGTCAGCCTACCGTGAACCGGTGTACGCGTAAACGGAATAGAAGCGCGCGCAGAGACTGTAGGTATTGATCCTAAGTAAAAGTAGTGACGTACACGTTATCGAAGTAAAACGTCACATTCGATAGGCCATCCAACAACCAATCCAGTTATTGCTTCCACAAGCAGATACTAGCCCAAAGGGAACGCGGGTAAACTGAAATAACCCCTTTTCTGTAGCGAAAGCGGTAAAGCGTTTTGATTACTCTGCAAGCGGCACTTTGTAGAGGCTTTACACAGGTTTGCCTTTGAAGGCATGTAGACTTTGATCTATTATCGGTATTGGTTCCGCGTTAAATTGTGCAACTGAGTTTACTTTTCAAAAATCGACGCACATCCTAAACGATTGTCAGACTTCCTAACAATGACAATGGTGGAGCAAAAATCGGACGACGAGGGTACTATTATGCCTAATTTTAATAAGTACTCTATCTCTGCATCGAAAGTCGACCGGAAGTAGACGGGTATAGGGTAAGACTTTGTCCTTATCGCATCTTGAGTTCTTAGAACAATCTCATAAGTAAATTGGGTTGAGTAACCTGGGAATTCTGAAATCACGCTGGGAAAGCCTTCCAATAAAGCAAGAAATTGAGCCAGTGGAGTAAGGACCCACTTGCCTTATCGGATCATTTCCCACTCGCCTCATTGCAAGGACCTTGTTCAAAGTAATCGACGATTAAGAATGAGATCTTCTCCATTATTAGTGTGAGGGAATAGATACTCCTCCCCCCATCATAAGTAACCCGCTGGTAGTTTACCACAACGTCCTGTCAGTAGAGACACCGTAGCTCGACCGGCCAAGACCACAGAATACGCTAATCAGCTCAGGTCGGTCCCGAGACCCAAACATCGGTTAAGAACAGCAAGATTTCCCTTAAGAGGTGATAATCGATTTCACCGCATAGGCGAGGTTATCGGAGCGTCGCCCTAAAGCTAGAAGGTCCCTCAAGGCCAGCTGTACGACGCCCTAAGAAAAACAGTTGGAGAAGGAGACTTTATGCGGCATGTCCACGCATCCCCCCCCCTCCTTCCTGCCCCTACCCCAGTGGAGTGGCGATGTATAAAAGCACATATCTGTTGAAAAACGAGGTATATTACGTTAGTCAACAAGGCGACGAAGTTCCCGCCAAGAGGCCCAGGCTACCAACAGAAGGAACTAAGAAGAAGCTTATTCTCGAGCTAGTTCCTGGTGGTCACACCGAACTTTTAAGTTAACTCGATTTTAGAATCATGTTTAATTAACTCTCGTCAGAGAAATCCCCCTATCCTGGTGTATCTCAAAGCACTGAGATAGTCTTCACCCTTTAGGAATACCGGAACTAAGAAGAAACTCATCCTCAAGCTAGTTATTGATCATCACACCGAACTTTAAGTTAACTTGATCAAGTTCAACTTACTCTCGTCAGAGAAACCCACCTATCCCCTGGTGTATCCCAAAGCACCGAGATAGTCCTCGCCCTTGAGGAATACCGGAACTTAGTAGAAGCTTATCCTCAAGCCAGTTAATGGTAGTCACACCGAACTTTAAGTTAACTTGATTTAAGAAGCAAGTTCAACTTACTCTCGTCAGAGAAACCTCCTTATCCTGGTGTTTTCAAAAACACAGAGATAGTACTCGTCCTTGAGGAAGACCCCAAGTTTAATCGCTCCAGCAACTCCCTGATTCAAAGGATTCAAGCGTTGACTCATCGCTAGCCATTGCCAATTATTCGCCAGAGTAATTCGAAGAGAAGAAAGAAACATTCGTTCACTGCCCCGTGGTGAGATCATTTGATACCAAAGGCGTGAGTCTCTTCAGCTGTCACATGCGCCCAAGGCCTCCGTGGCTTTAAAGCTATTTCGCTGGACGAAGACATCTGGACAAGCGGCACGCGTCATTCAGACAACAACATTCCTGAGGTGGCGTAACGATTGAGTTCAAGTCATACTCAAACCCGATTCTAGTAGGAAGTTATAAAGATATTTAAATCCGGTATCCGTTTCTGTAAAGTCCGTTTGCCTTTTTTATATTAAAGAGAGCGGTGGTTCAACCATCACTATAATTTGAAGTATGTCATTTTAGAAAGCCTCACTTAAATTTATTGAAGTCATTTTTGTGCATTTAAGTTGTCAAATTTCGTTGGTTCATGTTTTGTTTTTTTAAATAGAGTTTTAGTTTATTAGCAAACATTTATTCAATCCTAGAAACGCTAAGCAAGGCACTAGGAACCCTCAAATATTAAAGATGTAATAATCAGATAATAATAATAATCAAATATATATCGCACTCTTAGAGACAAAAGGTAATCCAGGAGTTTTGACGTACGGAAACAACCCATACGTATGAACTCCAGCCATCACTCGGTCCTTCCTATACCACGACATAAATATTTGGTGTCATGTTTTATGGGTATTGGAAGAATTCAGTATAAGTTGTGTCTTGTATTCCCTTCCGGAATAGTAAACGTGTGCCACGCGTTCGAGGAAAGATTAAACATGACAAAGTCGCTGTATGAATTTTTGGTGATTAGCCTGTTGAGGTTATTGATTAATTTGTTGGTGGAGTGGGATTCCAATCATCAACGTACTTTAGTGTAGAGCGGTGAAAAATTTACAGACAAACACCAAATGGATTCATTCGAAAAATTCTTCCAAGAAGGCCAAATTCTGGGACTAGAAGGCAAAGATATGGTTGACTACGTCCGGGAAGAACTGAGAATAGAAGACGAAGAATAAACAAGAGATTGGAAAAGAGAAAGCGAAGCGAAGACGAAGAAAGAAAAATACTGATGGACAGAAAAAGAGGAGAAGAATACAATGGGATAGAGAAATAGAAGAATAAAAAATACAGTGATAAATTGAAGCAGAAGAAAGAAGAATATTGAGGGGAAGTAAAACAAACGAAAGAATAATACAGTTAAAAAGGGAAGCAAAATAATTAAGAATAAGGATAGAAAGAAAAGCTGAAGAAATAAAAATAAAGCTAAAAAGAGAAGAGGAAAAAAGAAGAAGAGAGCGTGAAATAGAACTAGCGAAAGCGGAAAGAGAAGCAGATGAAAGAAGAATCAAGAGTTAAAGAGAGTCAGAAGAAAGAAAAATAAAGATAAAAATAGAGGAAGAAGAAATAAGAATACAGATGGAAAAAGAACTAGCCCAAGCAGAAAGAGAAGAGAAAGAAGAAAAAGAAAGAATGCTCGCACATGAAAGGGCATGTAGCGAGGCTCAGATGGAGGTCAAGGAGGTTTTATCCCGGCCTGGACCCAGAAAAGAACCATGCATGAAAACCCGCCTAAATGAAGGTGACGATGGAGGAAGAAGTAAGTAGGGAAGAGGTACCATCAGGTGTATCTAAGGAAGTACCTAGTTGTTTTGGTTTGGTTAATTTTTTATCTTGTTTTGTTTGTTATAGTTCAGATCTCTTTTATTTCATATGCGTATCTTTTGATATGCCTTACTATGTATGGATATAAGATCTTGGTTGGTTCAAACTATCCAGACTACCGCTGCATAGAAGAGAAAGTGGAGGTAATGTTTTCAGGTCTCTTACTTATCTATAGTTCACCTTCGATGCGAAAGATTAGATATTTTAATTAGTAATTTGGTCAATCTTTAGAATATTTCTATTATTCCTGGTATTAATGCGGATTTGTATAATAGGTAGTGCAACGGAATTTGTCTGAGTTACGTTTCTACCTTTATGAGACAATGTAACCACCTAGTTTCGTATTTTGTTTTGCTGCTCAATATCTGATGACAGAGATATAACACTCGGTTGCCTATAGTTCTCTAAGTTCGTGGTTTAGGTTTCAAATGTATTATGTTGCTCTAAATGTCACTCATCGTAACCACCTCTTCAATCTCGGATATTGAGGGATCTAGATCTTTTCTAGGGCCAGGGGAATTACTAGAATACATATTATATATTAATTATGGCTATAGGAAGTTTAATTCATACATCCCGAATTATGGTGTATTACTTAATTTAATATTTATGTTCAAAACTGCGATTATAAACTAATTATGGATTGAAGATTTTATGTCATGATTGCGCACAGGAAACTAACTATATAGAATTACAGATATAGGAATTTCTGCATTTCTAAAATATTCAAACTTATCTACAAAAGTAATTAATATTTATATATGGATAAAATAATTTTAATGTAATCAAAAATAGATAAGAGGAACGAAAGTAGGAATAAACGTTAACGGAGAATTTATTAGGCATGAATAAATAGATAACATAAATGTTCCTTAATCTCAAAATGCCACTGTTATCAGATTACCGGGATTTCTTGTTCCTAGCGAAATTTACAAATAACAACTTGTATTAAGAAAATTGGTTATATTTAATCCACATCCTTCTTACATTCTTATTTTTGCCATAAGGATAGTACCTAATAGAGTGATGAATCTTCAAATATGTTTAAGGTAATCAGGAAGATTATTAGGGCAAAATTCCTGCATAGTTACGAGCGTGCACACATGTATACAGAAAATTGATGGTTTATTTATTCCTTTATATCTCAACTATGAAGATATAACTGAATTTTATTTAGCTCATTAATTTCCTATATTTACTAACCAGCCCGGCTTTGTACAAGCTGGTCCATTTTTAAAGGCAAAGACTGATTATAATGTCACCAGGCAATGGCTTCGCTGACCTAAAGACGAATAAGTCCCCTGGACCGGACAGGTTTCTACCTAAAGTGTTGAAGGAAGTGTGCGATGAAGTATCACGATATCTGTGCGCTATCTTTAACATGTCAATCCGGACCAAAGCGTTCCTAGAGCCTGGCGTGAGGCGGAGGTGACTCCTATCTTCAAAAAAGGAGACCGTAACCAACCGTCGAACTACCGACCTATCAGTCTGACTTCGATAGTCGGTAAACTTATGGAAAGCATCATGGTGGACCTACGTGACGTCGTATTTAGAGTCAAACCTGCGCCTTTGGAGTTCCCAGCATTGCTTTCGAAGGCAACGGTCATGCCTGACGAACCTTGTGGAATTCTTTCACTTCGTTTTCAGTGAGCACGATCGGGACAAGGCGGTGGATGTGGTCTACCTAGACTTACAGAAAGCCTTTGATAAGGTACCACACCGCCGCCTTCTCCGGAAAGTACAAGCGCTTGGAATAGACGGAAAGGTAGCTGGCTAAATCGAAAACTGGCTAAGTGGCAGATGGCAACGGGTGGTGGTGAATTGACAGTCTTCTGAGTGGGTGCCCGTTACTAGCGGGGTGCCTCAAGGTTCTGTCCTGGGACCACTACTATTCATCATCTACGTCAACGACATGGACGGTGACATTGTTGCCAAGATTTCAAAATTTGCCGAAGATACCAAGCTTGGTATGAACGTTGCAAAGGATGGAAATACTGCCCGCCTGCAGAAAGATCTTCGGAAGATTTGGGAGTGGTCGTACACGTAGTGATGATGATGATGATGAAGATGATTAGGGAAGTGGAGACCTCATAACCAAAACAGAAAATCTGGTATTTTATAAAAACTATCACCTAAATTATAGTTTTTTCATCAAATTTGAATTACTGTCACAAGGTAGTGACAAAAAAGCCTTCGAACTTTCATAATACATAAAATGTTAATGCTTCATCGCAAAGCTTGATCACTGAAACCGAGGAATCAACAAATCATAACAAATTGGATCACTTAATCAAGTTAAAGTTTTCATGGTATTTAGAAATTAATTATCGCTAAATACATGATCTAAACCGAGGTTTCTAAAATACTTTGAAAAGAAAAGAAGATCAAATTATTTTTCTAATTATGAATGCAAAAAGTTGCTGAATTTATTTCAAATAAAACTTACCTTAGATTAGGGCAGGGGTATGAAAACCCTCGCTTGTGGGTGAATTTCGCCGGCGAGCCCAATTTTTAGGCACCCTGACATATATTTGTATGCACAAATTTATATTATTGAAATTTAAAAAATATTGGTATGTCCAAAAGGAAAGAAAAATAACAGTAAATGTTCATTTTTGTCGACCAATTATTAGACTTAGCGAGTCATATGAGAATTTTGTGAGAGATGCCACATATCTGCCACGTCTAAAGGCGTATCTCGCAACTTTGCGAGGAATGATTTACTTGGACTGGTTTGCAAATTTGTACCTCGTTAGCTTTATTTCGTTTTCTTCAGTGGCGTTATTGAAAATTCTTGCATTTGTCGAGAAGTGAGTATATAATTAGGTAATTTAGGACGACGATATCGGTGCCGACATTTCGCAATAGCCTGTTTCATTCACAGCAAATTTTAGCCTTACGAATTCGGATATATGAGGGGGGGTTTGAGGTGCGGGGTGTGTGGGGTGCAAGCACCCATAATTAAATTTGGGTTATGATGGTTGCTCCATTTTCGAAAGAATCTAAAGAAATTTTATTTCGGTGGTAATAGCCTAAATTTGGTGGCGTTATCGTCTTTGTTATTTTGATAAACGATCGATCGGTTCTGCAGATTTATCGAAATAATAAGGACGATAGCGCCGCCTACTTTGGGCTTTTCCACCTAAAATTAAATTTTTACTTATTTCGAAATGATGGGCTTTGTCTCATGACGTCTGACGGCATTAGGGCTAAATTGTAGCACAGAAACAGCGCAACCTATCGTGCGCGCCTAAACTTAAGTATTACCAAGCAATTGCATTTAGAAATATAGGATTCGCATCTAAGATGTGATTGATATCCGGTTTATTTTATAGACTATATAAGAAGCAATGTCTAAATATTCCTGAGGGATACTTTAGTATTTGCCCTAAGATATTATGTATTATACTAATTGGCTTTGTTTAATGAAACAGGTTTAAAGTACCATTATATTTAGGGAGAATTTAAAGTAAAACGATGTAAATCCTTTTGGCTTCTAAATCCCGCAGTGAAATTTTAAAAGTGTAGAAAAGGTCCAAAACGATAATATTAAAGTTTAGTACGGATAAAATACATAGATGAAACATGAAATTCAGATTACAATAGCAATAAAGTATTAAATATTTAGAGATTATCCTTTTTTGAGGAAATCTGAGATCAATGACCACTGGATAAGGTTAATAAACAGTTAAATAACTATCAATGTTGGACAAAAATTTTCAAATTTCAAAAATGCTAACCATAGAAAGATCATGGTTGCAAGTATAAATAATGAGGCTTTCAGGGATGATGTCTTATGCGGAAATCAGATTACTGAGAAGAGAAGTAAGGGGAGAAAGAGGAATCGATATTTGAGACTGAGTGTTTTCAATATTATCGTCATCGCATTCTATTCTTTAACTTGAGTATAGAATTTATTGTTTTAAATCTTGTCTTTTATTCTCTTCAATGAAGAAAACCCCGCGCTGTTGTCAGCGACCGTCCGCCATCTTTGTTTATGTTCGTCAGCTAACGGTAGCCTAGTGGGCTAGTCTTTTTTCATAAATTATTTAAATTAATCATTTTAATAGTTTTTAACTTTGATAGCCAATTCACTATTTAACCATTCATATCTAATAAATAATTATCTTTTTTACTTAACATCACTGTTTTCAATCTAGGACACCTATTAGCATGGTTCACCTGCTAACCTAGGCATAGGTTTTAAGTTATGATTTCATATTCGACTAATAGGCTAAAATCTCAATTTTGTACAGGGGTCGAAATGAAATATCTGATCATGCTGGCTTTGTATAGAAATAAATACAGATACCACAAAAATCAAAATAACAACATACAGAATGACACAAAAACTGTTCTATATTTTTTACTTTATATGCCTAAGTCAACTCCACAATACAACATAAATAAAAACCATAGATATACGAGGGGCGGTCAATAAGTTTTTCAATTCGGATATAAGGAAACGAGATATGAGGAAAAGTGTTTTATTATTTTTCGATATAACTACCCTCGACTTAAAATGCACTTGCGCCACTTGTTCCTGAGGCTTCGAATTCCCGAAAACCAGAAATCTCCTGACTGCTGTTCAATCCACTCCTGGACGGCGAACTGAACATCTTCATCGTCCCCAAACCGGCGTCCACGCAGTGCAGCCTTGAGCTGGCGGAATAAAAAGTAGTCGCTAGGGGCCAAATCTGGACTGTAGATGGGATGGTTGAGCTCCTCAAATCCACACTCGCGCAGGACAGATTGTGCAACTCTGGCTTTGTGGACTTTGGTGACGTTGAAGTCGATCTTGGGGCGTGAGGTTTCTAGAGACCCAACGGACAAAGACCTTGATCATTGCCAAATTGTCGTGGATGATGTTCATAACACTTCCATGTGATATTCCAAGTTCTCGTTTGATTTCTTCGAACTTCACCCGTTGATTTTCGACGATCATCCTCTCCACATGGGCCACATTGTCCTCATTAGGCACGTCTGACGGCCGTCCTGGACAGGGGTCATCTTCAAGGGACTCACGACAATGGCGGAACTCCCTATTCTAGCGAGCAATGGTTGCATAGGAAAAGGCGGTGTCGGTGTACACTGCAACCATGCGTTCATGGATCTCTTTTGCATTCTTGCCTTCCTTGGTCAAAAATTTAATCACTGCGCGGTGCTCAACCTTATCCATTGTTGAAAAATTTGTGACTGACGATCTGCGATCAGCTAATGCTTCTTAAATAGACGAGGCAGGAGCGTGCGGCTGCAAGTCCTGACTTGTCATAACTTGACATAACACCCCCCGCAAACAGCCATCCCCCTTCCTCTGTTTTGCCCTACCAATTCGCAAAACTTATTGAACACCCCTCGTACCTTCATACGAATAGCACATTCACTACTATCCGTCATGTACATATACAGAAACATATACATACATACTTCTACTGTGCTCCCAGGGCGGTAACGCCTGGAGGCAGTGGTTTAAATATAGCTTCATGGGCAATAGGCCAGAAAGCTTAAATGCATAATGGTGCTCCTCATGCTGTGTGGTGACACAGCGGCTTTTCTCAACCGCGGTCTGCTGGCTCTGTGGCTGTGCGCTCAGGTGGATGCAGCGAGCCATCCACAGCAACCGCTGCTGTGGGGCTTCCATACACGATGGCTGGTATCGTGTCATCTGTGTTGGGTGCTTCACAGAGGCATACCACGGATTAGTTGACCGACGCCTCTTATGGATCTACTGGGATTGTTGAGCACGAAACTATAGCACCTCCATTCTTCATTCACCCATTAATAATTATAATAGATTCAGTTCCCATTCATCTTGACCTATCCTCCTTACCACCACAACCACCCATTTAAACCTCGCCAACATTAGATAGAAGGACAGCTAGGCAAGACATTTTAGAAAATTCCTTCCCTACCCATAGCCGACAAGAAGATAGGAAGTACCTGCAGACCCTAGAAGAAACTCTTTCTAAAATTAATCCCTCCAAATGCATGTGGTTGGCTGGTGACTTCACCCTCTCAAACATCTACTGTATGGCACAAGCCACATTGGACAAAATTATTTATGAACGCGACATGATACTCCCAGACACTGATAGGAAAACTTTACATGAAACTTTATTGACATAATTAACACACACTGACTTACTCAAATAGTACTTGAAACAATACGCACACAAGTTAGTGTTAGGAAAAACAACCTAAACATTAGGCAAAGTGTCACATCCAACATACTAGACATATTGCTCACAAATATACACAACAAGCATACTACCTAGTCTCATTAACCAGAAAATGGTACTCATTGTCTCTAACATTAGGCCACAGATACAGAAACAAATACCCAGGAACATCTGTTTGTACAACAGAGCTAACATAAAAGCCACTACCCGTGACTTAGCTGACTTTAAAGACACTTTTGTCGACGGTGACCTTCTGGCCAATTCCCAGTAAACGAATTGGACCAAACTACGAAACTTCTCACATGACACAATGGACAAGCACATATAGAAGAAAGCTGTCACATGGAACCGGTCGTAGCCATAGTTCAATTGACAATTAAAAAAACTAAACAGAAAAAAGGGAAAAGCAGACAACAGAGCAAAACGGTATAACGATACACAACAGCACTGGCAACGCTACATAAACATACAGAAAATATTCCTAAAAGAAATGAAACAAGCAAAAACTAACTTTACAGCTACCTTCCTCGCAGACAACAAACACAACTTCCCCCAAAATTACAGCTTCTTCAAAGCCCCCAAACAAGGGTCTACAGGGATAACAACATCATTCCAAAACTTTTCCTTGGTCACATTTCTACAAGACAAAGCTACTTCACCTTAACAAAAAATTCTAACTGTATCTACCATTGAACAAGCAGACTTTCAGGCCATAATATAAGCACCATATATAGCCATACCTCCCCTTGTTATATACAACCAAGGAATTGAGAAAGTATAATCTGAAGTAGACATTAACAAAGCGACCGGACCTGACAATATCCCCTGCAGGATACTTAATGCTGGTGCTAGCGTTCCGGATTCTGTCTTGCAGGTTTATTTTTTACAGACACTACAAACCGGAGACCTCCCCCATTTGTGGCTCTTGACAAACATGTCTCCTATTTTTAAATCCGGAAACAGAACCGTCTCCCTTAAGTATTGATCTGTTTTGCTTACCTCAATCCCCTGCAAAATTCTTGACCATATATTTCACAGACATTTCATGGACCATTTTGATAGACTAAACATACTAACTGACGTTCAGCATGGCCTTAAGCCCAAACGGACGTGCGAGACTCAACTACTGGAAACGAACCATGACATGTCCTAAACCCTGAACGACCCCAAAATTAGACAAATGGACGCCATATTTTTAGACTTTTCCAAAGCCT
This sequence comes from Ceratothoa steindachneri, assembly GCA_963969495.1. Taxonomy (NCBI): domain Eukaryota; kingdom Metazoa; phylum Arthropoda; class Malacostraca; order Isopoda; family Cymothoidae; genus Ceratothoa; species Ceratothoa steindachneri. The sequence goes on from OZ018318.1 coordinate 228,538,545, forward strand.
TCGACAAATTCCTGCACCAACGACTATTAGGAAAATTAGATTTATATGGGATACGAGGAGCAATCTTTCACTGGATTAAGACGTTTTTGAGTACTAGAGAGAAAAGTGTTGTGCTTGATGCTAGTCAATCCTTTTCTGTTTCTGTGACTCGATGGGTACCTCAAGGTACCGTCTTGAGGCCCCACAATTCCTTTTTTACATTAATGACCTCCCAAAATCGCTCACTTCTACCACTAGACTAATTGCAGACTATAGTTTAGTTTATAAACTAATTGTAGATAGGAATGATTGCCTTCGGTTCCAAGAAGTCTTAACTGCACTTGAAGACTGGTAAGGCAAGTGGCAGATGAGATTTATACCAGAAAAATGTCATAACTTTCGTTTCAGATGTACTAAGAAAACTATTCTATTTAATTAGAAGCTCCATATCACCACCTTAGAAACCGTATCATCCCCAAAATATTTTGGCGTCCACCTCTCAGCGAAAATGAGGTGGAACACGTACGTGAGCAGTTTTGGGTCAAAGACACAGAGGGCCTTGGGGTTCCTGCGCAGAAACTTCAGTGGGTGTAAGGCAGACAACAAAATTTTCGCATATAAGACACTCTTTCGGTCACACTTGGAATACTGTGATACCGCCTGGGATCCATACTCTTACAATAACATCAATAAATTAGAGGCCATAAAAAACAAAGCCCAAGATAAATTAAACGTGATTAGAGACACACTACCTCAGTCACTTTGCTCAAACAAGAGATTAAACATGAACCACTAGCAGCAAGAAAACAAATACATAGACAACAGATGTTATACAAAATCACAAACAATTTAGTTGACATAGACAAAGTACAAATATACGCACCACCAGAGGCAGCCACAATCTGAAATTCCACACATACCAAACAAAAACTGACATTTTCGGGTTTTTATTCTTCCTCCGCGCCATCCAAGAATGAAAAAATCTCCCATTTTATATATCTAATAGCCCCACTATTGGAAAATTTATGAATAGGATCACAAATCATTACATCACTCCTGAGTCACGTCCTGCCCTTTAGTCCTAATCCTTTATTCTTTCTTTCGCAACCCCCGTGTATATTGCGCTCGTGAGCGACCCTTTGCGGATCCTTCTAATCAAAATCAAGATCAAGGTACAATTAAAACAAGTCTAGGGGTTTTTCATTGATATCTAGAATTCTCGAGTACATTGAATAAGAGTATTGAACGAATGGGAATGCATCATAAATCGAGAAGATTTAGACTGGCATGAAAAAATCTTCTCACAACGAGTTGAATTTTTTTCTGCGACTTAGTATTCTGAAACTATCTTTTGTTCCTTAGCTGCGGTAGGTTCACAGTGTTCTAGTATAGAAGATTTATGATGTTCAATTTTCTGGGTTACCAGTAATGATGGGCCGCAAAATACTATAGCTACTATACATGGCTGTTAATCTTAACTAATTCACTCTTGAGTCACTCTCTCGAGTTCAATATGAGGTGGTAAAGGCCGGATAGATATAATTGTTAAGTAAAATTTTCTGTGCCAGTCAAATTAGATTTTATCATTCATGTAAATGCCTTGATTGATGAATTCATTATAATATGGACAGTAAGAGCTGTGAAAGGTGGTCCAATATATACCCTTATTTCTTTTTGGTCATAAAACTCTAGACCCTATCACGCTGGAAAAAGAATAGCTAATAAAATGCTCTTAAAATTATTACTTGAAAAAGTTTCCAAATAGTTTTTGCTATCATTGTAGACTTATTTTTCATATCATAACTGCATTTTAATATATTACTCTCTTGCTCTAAACTTCATGGCCTATTTACTCTCTTCAGTTCCTTTCCTTCCTAACATTTAATTATATATGCTATTTTACCCTTCATTTATTTGAGTTTTTACCATAATTTTTGTTTTTCCCAGATAATTAAATATCCTCGATGCATGATCTATCATGCGGGTACGGTGTCTGATTTCTTGTACTTGATGACGTGACAGAAATTTCCAGAGAAAAATGTTTATGACAATTATATCTTATTCAAAGATAAAACGAAAATATATTTCCGTTCTTTTCAAAATCAATTGTCAAAGTATGCCATCACTTACGAACAATGTATTCAAAATAATGAGATGAAAATCAATGCCATTATACCTAGCCAAATTTCAGCCAAAATTGTGCAAACTGTCAGGAAATGGTGTTTCGTTAAAAATAATTGTATCGAAAAAAAGTATAATGGAAGTTCCTAAAAAAAGATTTATGCAAACTTTCTTGAGGTTAGTGAAAGCGCTATGTGCGAAATGGCTTAAGAAAAAATCTCTTTTAAGAGGGTCAATTAAAATACTATAAAGGCAAGACAAATTTCTTCATTTCAATATTTGATTACTTTTAGAACCTAAACTAGAAAATAAAGTGTTAAATAAACAAAACTGATCATTTTAATTACTAAAATATAGGAACTCTTCAACCTATGTAATGGCAATCTTGCGTATGTTAAATATATTTTACGATTGAAGACATAAATGCATGTTAAGAAAAATAGAGGTAAGAAACCGTATTTTTGTAGGAGTTTGCATGAAAGCTTGTGTCGTAGAATGACTCCCGACGATATACCATATATCACTATTCGTTGAGGGAACTTCTTTAATTATCTCTAGAGTGCGTTTACTGTCTGGCGGCCGATATTATGTATCTTCGATATGCTTAAGAAGTGGAACTGAGCTCAAGGATAATAATATTGCTATCATTAATAAAATAGAGTTTTATTAATAATAACTATAAAAAAAACACAAAAACGGAAAATATTAACATAAACAGAATGAAAGGGGTCGTGGAGACTCGGGCTAATCCAAGGATTTAAGGGATTAAAAAAGGTAAAACAAATATAGAGTTGAAGAGATGGGATGGTTCGATAAACAATTTAAAGCACAGGATAGAATTGACAAAAGGGATCAATACTGAAAGGTGAAGTTTGGCTTACGTAACTTTGGCACTAGTGGTGCAGTGGAAGGTGGCGCAAAGGAGTTTCGGTCGCCTGGCGAGTTCCAGCCGGAGGGGGGGGGTAAAAGGATCCTGACGTGGCGTCTTGGGAAGGAGAACCGTTTCTCGACGAACGGCTTGAAGAACAATAGCTGTTCTAGGTTGTTCTCTTCTGAACAAAAGGGGGGGGATGAGAACCGTCTCTTGTCTACGGGCTCAAGAACAATGGCTGTTCTAATGTTGTTCTCCTTTGAAGAACAGGGGGGGTGAGAACCGTTTCTTGGCGAAGGGCTCAAAACGAACAATGGCTGTTCTAGGTTGTTCTCTTCTGAACAAAGGGGGGGGATGAGAACCGTCTCTTGTCTACGGGCTCAAGAACAATGGCTGTTCTAATGCTGTTCTCCTTGAACAACAGGGGGGGGGGATGAGAACCGTTTCTTGGCGAAGGGCTCAAAACGAACAATGGCTGTTCTAATGTTGTTCTCCTCTGAACAACAGTGGGGGGGGGGGTGAGAAGCGTTTCTTGGCGAAGGGCTCAAAACGAACAATGGCTGTTATAATGTTGTTCTCCTCTGAACAACAGGGGGGGGGGAACCGTTTCTTGGCGAAGGACTCAAAACGAACAATGGCTGTTCTAATGCTGTTCTTCTTGAACAACAGGGGGGGGGGGATGAGAACCGTTTCTTTGCGAAGGGCTCAAAACGAACAATGGCTGTTCTAATGCTGTTCTCCTTTGAACAACAGGGGGGGAAGCCTTGGGGACTTGGCGTCGGAAAGGCTCGAACCTTTGGCACTCAAGGAATATTGTCCTCCTTCTGAAAAAGTGATGGTGAATCTCGAGGTCGAGGTCCCTTGGCGCACAAAGGGAGAGAGGGTCGTGGTGATGTTTCGCGACGAAAATCTGGATCTCCAATCTGATCTTAGTGGTAAAGTTTCCATATAAATAGCCAGGACATCTCCTTGGCGTGGTGGAAAATGGAGTGAAAGCTTGGAGGGAACGCACAGCCGGGCCGGAGAACAATGCCTTATCTGCTCATAAGCCTTCTCAATCTGGCGAGGTCGGCGTATGGGGGCGAACGGGGGGACGATAACCTCCTTGTTTAAACATTGACATCCGGTAGCTGTGATAAGACTCCAAGCTTCGAATCGAAGATGCACGTGGGCAGCATCGTGGTTTTAAATAATCTGGGATATGAGTTGAATTTTTACGCAGTTTCAACACGTTCTATCACAGCTTGTAAAATTACCTTGGCTAAAATCTCACTTTTTGTATAAAAAGTTAGTCCAACAAATCAATGGAAATTTGGGATTTACTTTATTTTTCTTCGTTATTATTATGTTATGTTAAAAGAGCAAAATACTGACTAAAATTTAAGTTATTAATGTATATCATTAACTGGAACACTGTATTGTCGAGAGATAAATTGAGCATGGAATTCACTAGATATTAGCAAGCGGAAGCTGCCTAGAAAGTTAAAACGCTATATACAATTCGACTCGCACTCTTTTCTACATTATGTTTTAGTGCACTAGCGCACTCTGTCAAATTTTAGTTTTTAAATATACGAATAACTTTTACCATCTTACATTATAGTTTTATACAGAACCTAGCAGAACACAACCTCACGCTGAAACATCCCCTCCCTAGTTATACTAAAGCATTGTTGTTTACTCTCTTCGCTACTTGACCTAGCTGACAGTAATCGCAGGAATTTTTAGTTTCTATTTAAAACAACTATTTGCAACATACTGCCGTTTGGTTCGGCCAAACGGCAGAGCCAAAAAGACATATACCATTTTCAGGTATGCAACATGTGAAATGGAAGATACTTCATTAAATCTCTTACTCATTATATATATTTTCTCATGAAGACCTTTAAGATACCTGGTGTTTTCATTAACGAAATATATTCCCTCGATCCTCTATTCGCCATACCCATTATATTATACTTAACTTAATAGATACTTTTACTTCGTTTAGTGTGATACTTAACTAATTATCGTGTTAGTACAGGTGTTTTTAGGGGTTCTCTAAATCTTCTCCCATTCTGTTAATTAGTTTTCCTTTATAAGAGTATTCTAGAAATTTCATCTCACCAATTCCTTATAATTGATTTTTTTAGATTGTATAGGTAACAATCTTAACATAGTATTGTTGATCCTTGACTTCACTAAATTCCTTCCTTTTCCATTTCATACTTTCAACAAGAGATATATTTGCTCTTAAGTTAACAATCACAATGCTCGTTTGGAAGAGAATATATAGAGTTCTTGACTCTGGTTCAAATAAAAGTAGAGCTGCACTTACATTTAAAATTTCGCCAATCACGCGCTTTTAACAAACTTAGCAACATGACTACAAAAGCTGTTACCCAGAGCAAAGTACTTTTTATTTACCTGAAAATTTTCCAAAGTAGTCTCAATTACCAACATATTGGATGCTTGAGGACAATGAATAATGCAACTTCGCGATGGGTTTTGCGTTTTATGATTAAATTAATTAGAGACGTTTAACTTTATCAAAAATCATGACAAATATCTGAATTAATATTGTGAAGTTGTAATCTATTTATCCTAACACAACCGATCTCATCAAAAATAGACCTTCATATTTAATCTTCTGAATTTGTTAGAGTAAGTGTTTGGATAAGAACTATAGATTTCTTTCAGCTATTAATTATATTGATAAATAAAAAAAAACTCTAATATAATCGACCACTCAACAAGAAATAATGTAGATATAAACTGGATTCAATTTTTGAGATAGTCATGAATATCTTACAGCGTTCAAATGCTGAATAATTCAACGAAAGAATAATATAAAAACTTCAATAAAGCTTTAGCATAATTAGTATATGAATGACATGGTAATTCCAATCACTAAAAAAAATATACATTTTTAATGATTCTTTTGTTTAAATTATAAAATATACAAATCTCTTAATACGCCAACAGTATTCAGCAAACAGGTCCAATCCACTCTAGCAACAGCAACTCATCTATACCTAGTAAATTTTAATGGAAACACAATAGATATGCCATTTAAAAATAGATAGATTAATAAATTTCACAGTGCCATGGTTGATTATCGTACTAAGGCAGTGTATAGTTATAAATAAATCTATATCTTTCTTATGTGGAGCGGACCCAGCATTTTACATTTGTTTAGCAGTAATTTTGAGCCTTTTTTTTTATTTGTACCTGGATGCCATTATTCTCTAGGCTTATACTCTAAATCCAAACTTGGAATATTGCAAGGAATTTTGTTACAGCAAATTAGGAAATGACTATCACAAACCTAAAATAATTTCTAAAGACTTATCTCGTCGAAATCTTTCCACACAGCTTTGCTCCTGCTGTTGGTTGGTTTATTTCCTAATAATATTGGTATGTAGGAAAGAGTTCATGATCCTATTATTAGATGACTATTGATTTTCGCAGAGAAGTATTTTTGATAGATTGGAATTCCTTAAATACGAGGCAATGAATTTATATCAGATATTTCACCATGTAATGTTATGACTTCGTTGGTTTTGTTATTTATACGTAAACCTATTACAAAATAGATAAAACAAGACAATATTAGAATCTAAAGAAGATAGAGGGATTGCTGTAGTCAACATACAGCAGAGGACGTTTGAAGAAGAAAATTACGTAAATAACTTAAGAGGAGATAGGAGGAGGGAGATATGCCAGGGGCTATACAGCGGTGCGACGTGTATGTTGTTGAGTTTTGGATGGTGTGTTTATTGGACTGTTAGATGGCGAGGCTGCTAGATATTTGGGTACCCGAGCAGCGTGTTGAATATTATGTATACGGTTGTAAATGGGGTTTCCCTCGAGTTCCCATATTTGATCTTCTAAGTGTGCGAAGGTGTAGGTTTTTAGTGGTGTGAGTTTACTTGAGTCGTGTAATATATATATTATCGTGTACAGAGAAGTGCGACAGGCGTGCTTCAGAGCAGAGTCCTAAATTCATTGTGCACTTCTCAGCCATGTGGGACTTGGAACTGTTTGTGGGATTCGCGCGTGGGTGATTATTTGTCTGACAAGTGTTACCTGGAGTGATTGACTTTCTAGGCTCCTGGTACGCTGAGGTACAGTCGGAGTGCTGGCAGGAATTAAGAAATCTTCACAGGATGCTACTACTTAGATTTAGATAGGTGTAGCTATAGTTGGAGCTTGTTAAGAACTTTTGGGTATTTGCCTGCCCAGGCAGCGTGTTGAATATTATTTATGCGGTTTGACAGGGGAGAGAAGCAGACGAGCATGGGAGCAATGTTCTTAATGCGTTGTGCGTTCCTATGCCATGTGGAGTTTGTGGATCTTAATGTGATTGGTGCGTATCTGATTAATCGTCTGACGAGGATTTTGTATACAAATAACTGCATTTTTGACTTGTGGGATAGAATCTCCTCATTATGTTATTTTGAGTGTCGGCTTTAGAATTTACGTTGGTTTGGTGTGTGTGAAAATGTAATTCCTTATTAAATGTTGCCCGAGGATTTTTCTAGAGGATTTATATGTGTCATACGGTGGCAGTGTATTGTGGGTTAAGGGTCTGTTCGTATATTATTTTGTTGTTCATCTACATAGTTATCGTGCGACCGTATACATACTCTCACCTGTGTCTTCTTGAGATTAGTGGTTATAAGCCACACATCCATATATTAAGGTCGAACATCTATTGTGTCCAGTGATCGAGAGTTTTAGGCGCTGGCCGGAACCAAATATGGTCTCGTCGTCCGCATACGCTAGACTGTGTGTGTGCAGTTTGATTGTGTGCATGGATTTTCATTTGTGTAAGTGACGAAATATTTAGGTGCCAGCACTCTGTCCTAGGGTACGCCAGAGTGTGGCATAAATGGTCATGATGTTGTATTGGTGTATAGTAGCTGTAAGCTAGTGCAAAAGAGCCTTTTGATCAGCCCCATTTTGTTAGCGAGTGTGCAACGGAAACCCTTATGCCATAATTTATCAAAGGAATCCTAGACATCATTAATGATAGTGTTTTTGTCGTGGTTGTCGTGCTGTCTGGATCATGTTGTGAACTATGATTGTGAGGGAACCCCACGTGGAAACTCTTAAGCAGAACGGAACTTCCATGCGCTTCAGAGGGCTCGGTTAGTCCTAAATTGGTAAGCCTGACCTCTTCCTTCCACAAGCGGTAGCCTTGAACCGTGTCCACCACGATTCACTTTTACACGGGCAGAATAGCCTCTGCAAGAAGATTCGATGCCATTCAAGAGTAGAGCTGTCTCCCGCTTACCACCTTCCAACTCCCGGGAGATTTTCGGCCATAAATAGCGCTTGACTCATATGAAGAGACACAGAGTTGAGAAGTCTCGCCCGGACCCCAGAAAATTCTCCATAGTTCCAAGTCAGGTGCTAACAACAAAGCAAAGTGACAGCTGAACTATTTTGTGTATTGGAATTAGCTCCATCCAGTGAGGTAATTCGACTAAACGATCGCCACCGAGGGATTTTCCGGGCTTCTCTCAGCAACTCCTGTCAAAGCCCTCCTTCGTTTTCCTCTCGATTTGGGTGGCCAAAATTCTCTTTCCTGCACTAGAAGTTACTGCCCCCCCCTCCCTCTTGTTCTTGGAGAACCGTCATCAATTTAACATCCCGCTGAAAAGTTCCGAGCGGCCTCACCTTACGTGCAGAAGACATCTGTAAGCTAACCCCTCTTTCCGCCCCCTTCAGTAACCCAATTGAGTTAATTCTCCCTCCTCATTTGAATAGTCTCCTCGTGTAATACCTTACGTTCTAACTACAGTCTCATTTATAGCTACAATTTCCCTCTCCGTTACTGATGTGATTTTGCCCGTTAATCCTCTGAGGTAATTTTACCCATCAATTCTCTCATTATTTTTGTGTAAATAAAATTATATTTTTGTACATGCCTCTTTAAATAACCTTGAGCTTTGCAATTGTCCATAATTTACCTGACCTCGTTGCTCTCTCTGTCTCTACTCAGCCCGTCTAAATTAGTGGTGTTCCCTCTCTTCGTCGGTTCGCCTGTAAGTTATCGGTCCCTTCCCCTTTCGTTCTAATATGGTATTGATATAATAGAATGTCTTACTACGACAATGATGACCACCACGCCGGTAAAGCAGCAACAAATGGAGCCATATTAGAAGAGAGAAAACCAGTCCTCCTCCCCCAGGAAATTTCGGAAGCGGATGTTCAACATACATTTTAGTAGTTTACCTAGGTGCTCTAAGAAATCAATAGGACTGTAGTTGTTTGGTTATTTGGAGTTATTATGTGGGTATCCATTAGAATGTTGTGTGAAGCTTTGAATACATTCGAGAAATATTTAGATTCTAGGAAGGCGTTAATGTTAGATAGATAACTTCTGGTAGGTAATGTATGATTGTGAGTGGAAGGCTGGAAGAGCCAGGGCTTGTTTTGGTTTGGTTTTTATATGGCGTTTTGTCTCATCAATGGAGATTGGAGTGGTTAATGTAGTTTTTTATCGAGCAGATCCATTTCGACCAGAGAGCTAGTATCAGCTGGTTAGCATGGAGCTATCACCTTTCCAGGACTTTCTGGGAATGTACTTGTGCGTCTGCCTTGGGTCGACTATGTGTATGTACTTGATTCCAGTAAGACCTAAATGCAATTGTTTACTTCTAGTTTTATGGGCAAGGTAGTTTCAGTGCCCATCATTCTCTTGACGCACCGCCTGAAGAAGGAGGGGTCAGCACAACGAGCATGCTCCTTAATGCTGATGACTCCGCAACACTAACGGTTCAAGTCTAGCAGTAAGCACTGTATGATGCGGGCTCGGAGGAGTGTACAGTATTTTTATGTGGGTATTCAGAAAGTGAAGTGCTTAATATGTGTGCATGTCTTTTGCCGGGTGTACGTGTTATGGGCTGTTTCGATGGTAGCCAAGAGTGCATTCCAGTGGGTTTTAATTTGTGTGGATGTGTGCCCAAAAGGTTGACGTTGCATGATGTAAGTGTGGCTATATGGTTCCCCAACGTTACCCAGTTCATGTTCGTGTAAACATATAGTTGCGGTATAGAAATTCGGATTGGAAGGGTGGAATGCGAAATACAGATGAATGTGGTCGGATTGTACTTGCTGGCCCGGGGTTGGGTGTCTGCGTGGTCGTTACGTATCAACGAGTCTCCGGAGGAGGTCTCGCCGCGCATACAAAAGAAGGTGGTTTGCAACAGAACCATCACTAGGCAACGACCAGGTATCTACTCACATCGTTTGTTGTGTTTGAAAAAAATAAAGGAAGCAGTTTATTTAGGTCACCCATGAAGAAAAGTTGAAGGTTGTAGTTTATTAGTTCTCGGAGTGGAACATCTATGTTTATTTGTAGATAGGGTGGTCTATAGTGTGTGGCAACTATGATTGGGCCGGTGTCTGTGTCTATTTTGAATTCTAGTAAGAAGTCTTGTGTATCTATGAGCGTATGGAGTATATGGTGTTTTACTAGGATTACTGACCCTAGATGAGATGCATGTGGGTTTAAGTACGTGTGGTACCCTGCAATGCCTGGCTTAGTATTTAGAGGGTGTAGATTGGTAGAGTTAAGGAACATTATGTCTGGGTGTTGTCTGTTTAGCACCCAGTTTGAGTCGGTGTGGCCAACAACGGATAGCAGCTGGACAAAGAATAGCCGAGTGAAAACTGTTACCAAACTTTCTTCCGAAACTTTGGATCAAAATACTATTACAGCCTTAGGATACGGTCTGAATTTATCTATCCCATCCCACCCCTTTATTGTTTCCATTGCGAAAAGTTTGGCCAATTTAGATAAATTTGGTAATATCCCCAGTGATTCAATTTCTATTGTGAAAGGTTGTGTTTATCAATTTCTGGCTAAGCCTGTGCACCTTAATTACCCCCTTCGTTTGCGTCCTGCTTTATCGACTCTGTGGAAAACTCCCTCGCTACATATTACTGAGGCCGATAGGTCTGAAACTGGTGTAATTAGGGATAAAAATTTATATATTACAAAAATGAACGATTTATTAAGTGATCAATTACTTACCTCCAAGTATTGAAAGATCCCACTCTACAAGTTAATTGTGATTTCCATAAAAATGTAAGGCTATTACTTCAACATTTCCCTGAATTAGTTTAAAAATTCAAGTAGGGAAACGCCAAACTTCCTTATTTCTTTGGACTTGTAAAAACGCACAAACCATATTGCCCTTTACGCCCTATTATAAGCTCTGTTTTTTGTGCTCTCTCTCTAAATGGCTTACTTCTTTTCTTACACCTCTAACCATGATTAATTAATTGCCTTTCACCTCTTCTCTCTAACTTAAATACGAAGGGCGGTCAATAAGTTTTGCAATTTGGATATAAGGAAACAAGATATTAGGAAAAGAGTTCAATTATTTTTCAATATAACTACCCTCAACTTCAATGCACTTGCGCCACTTGTACCTGAGGCTTCGAATTCCCGCCAAACAGAAATCTCCCGACTGCTATTCAATCCACTCCTAGACGGCGAGCTGGAAATCTTCATCGTTTCCAAACCAGCGTACACGCAGTGCAGCCTTGAGCTGGCGGAATAAAAAGTAGTCGTTAGGGGCCAGATATGGACTGTAGGGGGGATGGTTGACCTCCTCGAATCCACACTCGTGCAGGGCAGCTTTTGCAACTCTGGCCTTGTGGACTTTGACGACGTTGAAGTCGATCATGGAGCGTGAGGTTTCTAGGGACCCAACGGGCAGGGATCTTTGTCATGGCCAAATTGTCGTGGATGATGTTAATAACACTTCCATGTGATATTCCAAGTTCTCGTTTGATTTCTTCGACCTTCACCCGTCGATTTTCGAGGATCATCCTCTCCACAAGGGGCGGTGTCGGTGTACACTGCAACCATGCGTTTATGGATCTCTTTTGCGTTCTTGCCTTCCTTGGTCAAAAATTTGATCACTTCTCGATTGTTAAAAAATTTGTGACTGACAATCTGCGATCAGCTACTGCTTCTTAAATAGACGAGGAAGGAGCGTGCGGCTACAGATCCTGACTTGTCATAACTTGTACTAACACCCCCACAAACAGCCATCCCCTATTTCTTTGTTTTGCCCTACCGATTTGCAAAACTTATTGCACGCCCCTCGTTTTTGAGGAGTTCTTTGAAATAAGACTCGTCCTTACTATCCTTGACTTCCCTATTGTTTGGTACAGGTATATTGATGATGTCATTTGCCTGTAGCCCAATTCTAAAGATGTTAAAAGCTTTCTTACCAAACTTAATTCACTCGTCCCTTACATTAAATTTACCCATGAAGTCAAAATATTAGAACCCTTCCCTTTCTCGATCTTCTTATTCATAGAACACCGACTGGTTTTAAATACTCCATCTATCGCAAACCTACTAATTCAAACTCTTATATTCACTTTTACTCTTTGCATAGTCCCAAAGTTAAACGTTCGGATTTTTCCTCTTTGCAATTGGCCATAAACTATGTTACCCTTTCTTCTGCAAAAATGACGTTCTATAATATAGCTCCTGCTATTTCTTTCAATGTTAAAACATTTTGGTTTTACCCTTCTCTGTTTGTTTTATTGACCTCTTTCGTCTTTTAAAAGACTTTAATATTCCAGTTGTATTCAAATACAGTCAACTATAAAAACATTCTTGTTCACAATAATTATAATAATATTGGGGGAGTCTATTTGGTTGAATGTTCTGATTGTCCAAGTAAATATTTTGGAAAGATAAGAAAGCAATTATCTGTCCGTATTAATCAGGATAAATACAATGTGAGGAGGGCTGAAAATAATAATGCTTTTTTGTGCATATGTCCGAAAGTAACCACTTAATTAATTGGAATTCAGGAAAATTTATTTTTCTCTCACATGACTAAATTAAAAGAAACCTTGTTGAATGTTCATGTATAAGACGATTCAAAAACTTTAACATTTCCCATGGACTTTTTAAAATTGATGTTGTTATGAGAAAACTAATTCTTAAAGGAATTAACTTGGAGTTATATCCCTAAATTTTGGAGGGGCAATTTTCATTTTTATGGGAACCTTATGTGTCAATTTAATTATTGCACTGATTTTTCTATTAACATTATTTTATTTATCTTCCTCTCTTCTTGTCCCTCTCTCCTTCGTTTCAATTTACTTCTCGTGTCTCTCCTAATCTCCCTCTTTAGACTATCGCTTGATTCGTTAATCGTTTTAACCCTTTTGGCTCTGTTCTTAACTCTTTCTTGCCTCTCAGTTTGACCTTGCTACCTCTTATAGCTAAATCTTAATGTGAATTTACCCATCCCTCTCCTACTTTCTCATTGGTGATTTCTTTTCTTAGAGGCAGTCCTTTATCTTTTACAAGTTTATATCTACCCTTATTATATTATTTTATCTTGTAGTTATCCTTGAGAATGCAATGAATAAAGTTCGAAAGTACTTGGAAGCACCGTTTCATTTTTTCTACGAGACATTGCATTTATATATATATATATATATTAATATATATATATATATATATATATATATATATATATATATATATATATATATATATAATATATATATATATATATATATATATATATATATATATATATATATATATATATATATATACATATATATATCGTTGTTATAGTTGCATAAATTTACAATTTCTCCTTTAAAAAGTAAAATGGCCCATTTTCTTTTTCAAAACTGCAAATGACTTATTTCAGCTGGTTTCTCCCTTGCTGAGGTTAGAAATATATATATGTATATTTTTTATTTCATAGACTACGGCCTGAATGCATCAGTGTTCCCGTCCGTCTGTGCATTTATATTTCAGTTCATCATCGAACTATCATGGGCCTATCTAATGATTTTATTCTCAATTTAAAAAAACCGGAGATTTCTATTTAGGCCGAAGCGGACACGGACCGTACAAATGTCTTTTTGCCAAAATATGCATTTGATTCAGTTTACCTTTGGCATAGAAAACGCGTCTGGTGGGACGTCACTTTTCTCTTCTTCCCGCGGAGCTACAACGCCATTTTTGTTTGCTAGGTAAGTTTTTTATATTTTTCGTATCTGAGTACCTTTTTACGAGTTACATTATAGTCTACAGTGTTCTTGAATATTGTATGATTCCGCTGGTTATGGTTTCCTGGTGAATATAATCATTGAAAAGGAAAATGAGTGTGATTTGATAACGGTGACTTGCCCGAAGATCTCTGTGTTTACAGTTCACCTCAAATCTCTAGAATTAAACGGTGCCTATGAGAAGCGCAAAAAATTAGGTAAATGCAAAGTACAAATAAATGTGTATGAACACCTGGAAACAACCCTATACAATTTAACCCGACTATCTTATCCTTAATTATTAGGAAGGGTGCCTTTAACCCATTAATTCACCTTGAAAAACCTTTAGTTTTATATATACCATATCGCTTTACCACCCTACAATCCACTTTTCTACAAAATACAGGAGAAGACCACTTCACACTACAACATCTCCCTATTTATTCTAAAGGAACGCTGTTTTCTACGTTTCATACTTTCCAAAGAAGCAACTAATAGTTTGATATTTTAGTTACTATCGGAAAAACTATTTTCAACATATAGCCCTTTGGTTCTCCGAGTTTTCTACGGATAACTTTATTACCCATACACAATTGCAGCATCGGCTTTCCTAAACCAAATCATTCGTAATATTGATCGACCTTATGAGTTTACGTCCAAATTTTTATTAATAAAAATTTCATTTTTTATTATAAAGACCAATTTGATTTTGGTTTATAACATAATCTAAATAGATAGATTCATAATTAAATCTTTTATTTCTTTTATTGAGATTAATTTTTGTCTATTTCTATAGTAGCATAAGCTTCTCATCAAATATATTCTCTTGATGAATCGGTTTAACCCAGTTGGTTTGGATTTGCCAAAATAACTCGATATTCTTTGAGATAAGAATCATTTTTTTATTCACCTATATCTATTACCGTAATATTCGAAGTAAATTAGTGAGCAATTTTTCCTCCCATTTTGAAGAATTATCTTGGAAAACTAACTAAATTCCCTTTTTTTTCGTTTCATGTTTTCATTATGCGATAAACTTACTCTTAAAATACAAATCACAATGGTCTTATGGAGAAGGGAATATATAAACGGCTTATAACTCTGCTACCGATACACATAGAGACTCACTTACTTACAAAATTAACCTAATTAAGTGCTCGTATTAAACTTAACCTCATAACTACAAAAAGCTGCTACACATAGCAAAGTATTTTTCATTTACTTGAAATGTTTCTATACTCCTCTTAAGTAGCACGCTAGTGAATCATTAAGAACTAGAAATCATTTTACCTTTGGCAAGGTTTGTGCTATTTGGATATTAAATATAAAGCTAATTTGGTTGGAATTACTTAGTGAATTTTAACTTTATCATGCTTCTTTTGTGGCAAATATCCCTGAATTTTTATTGTCATAGACTATGGTAAGTCTTATAAAGATAGAAAATGTGTTTTTCTGCTCATGATGCACTTATTCATAAATTTGAAGGAACTTCAACATAAACTTTAGCTTTAAAAATAATTTTATATCTACATATCCTTCAATTTCTCTTATAGCAGTTTTGATATATCAACAACACTTCTTGAGGCCTATGAAAGGTTAGTATTCAATATCTGCCATAATTTGTTTAATTTAATCTAAGGAATAGAACTAAACTCATTCCATTGTTTAGTAAAAAAATTTCCACTACATATTGAAATGATTTAAAATTTGAAAATTATTTTAAAACTTTTATACCTAAGTAAACTTTTTACCGAACTCTAGCTGCTTGTATTTGCTCAACTATTTACGATCTACAGTACCATTTTTTTAGGTGTCTTTTCACGATTTAAATCACTATATTATTTCCTTTAACTATTAATAACGCCCCTGAGTCAGACTTGTAATCAACATTTTGTTCCAATTCAGTTCTAACACACATTTAAAAATCTTAGAGAGAGCTTTATTAAACAGTTTGTTAAATTGTAGAATTGCTGCATCTACTTCTCCTACCTTATCTCAATCCTTGCTCTTTATTCATATCATTTTACATTTTTATTTCTTGTACCACTTAAATTGCCCTTCGATTTGCAGTTATTTTAGGACTCTAAACTACCATGCATTTGAAGTTGATATCTATTAAACCTAAAGTAACACAACTTCTCAAAAAATCGTTTTTCATTAAGTGTTTCGGCAAAGAGATATAGACTTCTTTCAGCTATGAACTTCTTTGATAAATAAAACAAACATTTACTTATGACCAAAAATACTTGAAGAAATATATATAATCAGATGTTTTATATAGACAAATATTTAGTTATGAAAATCTAACAGCATTAATAAGCTAAATATTTCAAGGAAAGAATAATATGAAATAAAATATAACTTTATCATAAGTAGTATGAAGCAAAATGCAGAAAGTATGCACAAGGTTGTACTAGATCAAATTTCATTCATATTTAACAAATTAGGATAAAATTGTGAAATACTCCGTTAAGGATGAGAATTGGCCAGTTTGAAACGTTTCATCACACATTTCAATTATTATTCAATTTTTATTGATCGAGGTTATAACAAATATTTATTGCTGTTTTTTAACATAGGATCAATTTTAGTCTTATCCCTATTTATTTTCAAATAGAAATTGCAAAAGAAGAAAAGATGACAAAAATTTCGTCGGCGTCATCTATTAAATGTTGTCTTTGAGATACTTTGAGTTCCAATCTTTCTGAGACCATATTTCACCAATATAAATATAGCCTTCAGTATCCTATTCATACTTTTCTAATATTTTTGATTTTCATTTAAAAGTCTGGAGTAACTTTTATCCTTATTCGGAATTCTGCATTTTCTTTCCTTCTTTACATCTTCACATAAAATTAAATTCAGAGTACATCTATTTCTTTCTTGAAATTAATTAAATAATGAATAGCCCAATTCGTTTCCTTGGCTGAAATTTAGGTTTACTCTAAAATATCAAGAAAATATATATTAAAGATATTTTACTACATATTTGTTATGATATATGTATGCTATTTTCTTAATTTACTATTCACTTAGGAAAATTGGAACTAGTCAAATCCACAAAGATATTTTAACACAGAGAAGAAATAAATACAAGGTTAAATAGCGAGGAAAGAAATAGAGCTATCGTTAAATCCAATAATGAATACATAAAAAATCGATTCGTCTTCCTAGGGTGTGACCTGATAGCAAGAATTAAACATTCATAAAACGCAATTACCATTCTCAAAATCAAGCCTATATTGAATAGGGTGATGCATGGGTCACATATTTATATCACATAAAAGAAAGCAAATCAAACACAATCAGGACACCATTTATATCCTCCCCTGTATAGTTTCTTCAATTACCACTTCATGGCTCTTAAATCTTGCCTCTTGAAGATATCCATTCCTTTTTATACATAACTCATACTCATATCTTTGTAAACCATTTTTGATGCGAACACAATCATATAACCATCACATACCATTTTAAAAACATATTATGGAATACGGCGGCAATTATTCAGATTAATATCTTCTCGGCTATCCATTCTATCTTCTCTATAACCATTCTCTTCTAAACCAATTATGCAATTCACTTAACAAATCTCTCTTGGATTTAAGGCCAATTTGTTGCTTAGCAACAATAAAACACGCTTTTAATTGGTAAGAACTACTTGTGGAAAGAAAAAGATTAAAAAATTCATTATCACAAAAATCTATTATAATAATATTATAATAGTCACAATATCATTAATTTAACTAATATTTGTCATCATTTTGCCGTTTTGATCCAATGGCAATGCTCTAGGGCCTGAAACTTAACACATCGTTCAGGCACGTGAAGGAATTCACGTTTACCTTATTCATTTAGATATAGTGACTTTTTAATAAATTTTCAATTATGTAAATGTTAGAAAAGTTTTTCCTCTCATGTCAATTTATAAAGGGACTGAAAAAATAAAATATATTAGTCTTAAAACCTTTGACCATGAATATAAACAGTTAATGTTTTGTTTTCTAACATATACGAGTATAAGGTGGAAATACTCTGTCTTTACCTCAGGGTTTTAAAAAAAAATAGGCATCATTGCTTTTCTTCACAAAATATGTGTATTTGACTTCTCTTATTTCATTGTGACTTTGCCAATGTATCGATCTTCTTTTCGCTTACTATTCATACTGAAATAAATGAAATACAATTGTGAGATGAATATAGGCTAGTTACTAAGCAGAGTGTGCTAGCATATAGACAGTAAGAACACATTGCACTTAGCTATGTGGCACAACATTACATCGTCATATCTTCTCTTCCTCTCACAATCCAACCAATTATCAAAGTTGCATAAACGAGACCACCAGATCACAATACTTGAAAAATATTAGTTGATTAAAAACATCACTTGATTAATAAAGAGGAATCGTGCATATTTTATTTAATTCGCATTGGAAATTATTTGAATTTTTGTAAATAAATTATATCATACCTAGAATAGAACCTTTGATACCATTATAGAAAACTAGTTGTGTATTTGACATCAGTATGCAAATCTACAAAAATAAAAGGAAAAACCTAGACATGAACAATTAAAAAGTTCATTGTAATCCTTAATTAATAATGTTTTTTTGACAATTAACGTGCTTATTTTTAAGGTTAACCTTGCTGCAACGAAACCTTTACCAATAAATTGTTACTTTTAAACCTAGTAGCCAGGTAAAAACAAAAATCGTTCTGAATTCTTTATTTTTAAAGATATTACCCCAAATCTGGCCTGAAGCACCCTACGACCAATGTACTTCGAGTTATGAAGTCAAATTTTTATTCGAAGAACAGATTCGGCGTGACGAACGAAAGTGTGGCTAATTTAATAAAGAAAAAAACCTCATATTAATAACCGATGTTGGTTATATTCAATTCAATTTTATTTAATAAGGTTGTGTACAATGAGATTCTTAGATACTGCAGTGTGTGTACTAATATCAAATTTCAAAATTCCATAGGTTTTCCAGGTACTTAAAAAAATAAATGGCAAAATCTCTAATTAGAACTGTAATGAAAAATGGGTATATTACATTTAACTACAAACACATTTCAAGGTATATTCTAATAAATGAAATAAATTAGGTAGCATCAAATAAAGAAAAAAAGAAGAAATCCCTCCAGGGCCCACACCTGACCAATCTAGAAAACAATTATATTTCCATTAGGTATCATTTAGCTCGCCCCCCGCATTTGATTTCATTTTTTTTAACTATATAAATCTTTTTCATGGGTGAGTATCGACTATAGTATTTTGAAATAGGTATAATAAAGTAATAGCTAGTAAGAATCTAAGGTGTGGACACCCTGTACTAGTAACCTATTTCATGGTTAACCTGGATTCTAATATCTACCCTACAAAATAAAGATACATAACAAATGTCAGTGGCTACGCACACTTAAATTGACTTAGGACTTTTTCTTACTAGAAAGTTTGTTCTTCTTTTAGTCACTTTTGCTCCTGGTAGCTTTCTCTGGTGCATCCAGGTTCCCTCTTTTATCACTCTTCTTTTAACTTTTGCATGGGCATGACTGTTAGCTTTTGACGCCATATTTTTGCCCATGACATAAAAGAGGGACCTGGCAATGGCAGGAACAACGGTGGTGACCAGGCTACAGCCCTTTTCACAGTCCAGTAAGGACATGCCTGAGTCATTGCTTATTATTTCCTTGTAGACACTCACGAACACTTCTTCTGAAAAGTAGACTGCCACGAACTTGGCCCTCCTTTCGCCTGGTGTTGTAATCGCCTTGAAGACTTCCACGGCAATCATGGCAATGTGGATGCACTTGTTTGAGGGGTATAGGAGACCGCCATGGTCCTGGAATTTAACCATCTCTCTGGAAGTCTCTGGTAGCTTGTCGGAGTCGGCCACCTGCACTGAGGGCATAAAGGTGTTGCCTTCTACCACAGCCTTCTGGCAAGAAACACACTTTAGAAGGCTGCGAGGCTTTCTGGCAAAGGAATACACCATTTGTAATCATATGAATAACAGTGCAGTATTATTATTTAGATTTACCAGGCAATGGCTTTGCCATTCCACCCTACGTGGGCAGCTTACGCTTCGCTCCTAAGATTAAAGTTTAAAATCTATAAAAAAGCAGCCATGGTTAAATTTTTATAAATTTTCTGAACTTCGCGAATTAAAATAATTTTAAAAGGGAACTACAAACTAAATTTCCCCCCTTTCAAAATATCACGTTGCTAAAGTATAGCTATAGAAGAAGACATATATAAATAAATTTTCTGAACTTCACCATTTGGGTTTTAAAATATTCTCAAAATTTCGATACTTATATTTATTTCTGAACTTCACCATTTTGTTTTTGATATTATAAAGAATTGTTAGAAAAACTTTGATTTAAAAACATAAGTCATTACCAAACTAAGATGAAATTATTATTCAAATACTCAAAAAAATACCCTTCTTAAATTATAGAGTTAGTGATGATGATAAATGACAATAAAATATAATTTTACCATAATAACTAGCAAGAGATGATTTGATCAACCCAAAGCATCGGTGAAGGTGTAGTTAGGGTGCGTATCGTAGTCACGACTTTTAATATCACAGTTAAGATAAACAGTTTTCTTTGGAAAAACAATACCATAGATTAGAGTTGCAACGATATGCAATTAGGCTGATGACCGATATATCGGCTGATACAAGGTTAACGAAATCAAAATAAAAAAATATATATTTGAAAATATTTTTGCCGAATGGAGAAGCTATTGCCGTATAAAAAAAATGTGTTCAAGGACGTCATTTCTGACAATTTTAGACGATTGCAATCTTGTTAGGCCTAATCGTCCTCGTTTGTTTACAAACGTATACAATACTATGAATAATAAAATCATTTGATAATAGTTAAATTTATTGTAGCTTAAATGCACTATCATTTTAAATTAGTGTATTATTTACGTAATTATTGCTATGACTTTTAAGTTATTTTAGAAATTAACGCGTGCATTGTGAGGCTTAAGGCTAAGTTTGCAATTTCTAGATGATTATAGCGTGCCTCCCCAAGCAACATATATGCATCATATGCTGGCATCCCTTATTTAACACACATTATAACTTATTCACTTAAATAGCAGGAGTCCACATCTTCATTACTTACAAGTTGTCGTAGAATAGGCTCCCGACGATATACCATATATAACTATTCGTTAAGGGAATTTTCTATATTTCGAGTTCGCGGTAATCTGATTTACCGAGGTTAGTTAAAAAAACGGGGGGGACCTGGAGAGACTTAGTTATCTTCAATATGCTCAAGAAGTGGAACGGTACACAAGGCTAAATAATATGGCTACCATTAATAAAATAGAGTTTTATTAATTAAACTATCAACAACACACAAAGAATGTTTACATAAACGGGGAATGAAAAGGGTCGTGGGAATATCTGACTAATCTGAGGATTAAGATTTGGAGAGATTTAAAACGGTAAACAAACAAACAAAGGGGGGGGAATGGTTTGCTAAACCATTTAAAGCACAGGGTTGCGTTGACAAAAGGTTGAATGATTAAAGTAAATTCTCCTTAACGAGGGGGAAGGATTGTCTTTGAGGAGTGAGAACGAAGTGGGGCTAGGAAGTACGAGCGATCCTTGTGACAGCAAATCAGAGATGTTCTAGATAAACAATGGAGGTTATTGTTGAAACCAAGCGTTCTGTTGAAGAACGTTAAAAAAAGGCGAATTTATAATTATCCGGACGTGATGTCTTGAGAACGAGAACTGTTACTTGACGAACGACTTGCAGAACAATGGCTGTTTGAACGTTGTTCTCTTTCTGAACAACAGGGGATGAAGGAGGGAGTGAGAACTGTTTTTTGTCAAACGGGCTCAAAGAACAATGGCTGTTTTAACGTTGTTTTCTTTCTGAACAACAGGAAGGCCTTGTTGACTTCGCGTCTTGAAGGGAACAAACCTTGGCACACAAGGGATATTGTCCTCTTCTGGACAATAAGGGGTTTCTGGGCAAAGTTCCTAGGTGCACAAGGGAGACCGGATCGGCTTGATGCCTCGTGAAGATAATTTGGATCTGCTTCAATTGGGAAAAGTTATGGTATAAATAGCTGGAGCCATCTCCATGGCGGAGGGGATAATTGAGTGAGGACTTCAGGGGAATGTCCCAGGGGCACCTGGGAAAATATCTTATCTGCCTGTCGTAGAATTTCCGCCCTTTTTGTTCTATCTCTAAGAGTGCTAAGTGAGTCTAATATATATTGATATTATAAGAATATCTTAAAGAACAGAGCCGTTAGGACACACGTAAGGATATAAAAGAAACGCCCCCTAATTCACAAAATAAACTTATATTTTACCTTTATCAATTGAATACATATCATTTATAAATTAACTACAGCAATACTCTGAATATTATCCTAAACAAAAATTAATTAAATTAGTTTACCCTCCAAAATTTGGTTAACCTTTTCTCTACCCACAACAATAATATAAGAATTAGGCTTACGGACTCATGTGGAGTTTAAAGGGCCTCAGAAATGTTATTGACTCACGACGCGTGCCGTGTGTCCAGTTGTAGTTGGGCGAAATTCCACGGTCGTTTTGGTGAGGGTAGCAGCTGGGGGGTCAACACGTTCTTCCAGGGGGGAAGGGTTCTTCAAGGACGAGAACCAATACGGTGCTTTATGCAACACCTAGGCAGTTGTGGTCTCTCTGGCGAGAGTGAGTCGAACTTGGTTCTTAAATCAAGTTAACTTGGAGTGCGGTGTGATCAATGAGTAACAAGCTCGAGGAGGAGCTTTTCTCTTCCGTTACTTATTTCCTTATGGACGAGGACTGAACTCGGGGAGGGTTTTCTTCAAGGGCGAGGATAACAGAGGGGGGTTTCTCTGGCGAGAATAAGTTACTTAAAGTTTGGTGTGGCCACCGAATAACGGGCTCGAGGGGAGCCTTTTCCTCCTTCTTTTCTTAATTCCTCAAGGACGAGGAATACCCCTGGTGTTTAAGGTGCACCAGGATATGAGGAGTCTCTCTGGCGAGAGTAAGTTGAACTTACCAAAGTTAACTTATCGTGTGGTTTAATTACCAGGGACTTAGCTCGAGGATGAGCTTCTTCTTAGACCCTTAAGGTAGGTAGCCCTGCCTCTCTTGCAGGGTACTTCTTGGTCTGGTGAGCCAAGTACACTACCTCTCCAGTCTCGGTAGCTCAGTTTTGGATCCGAGGACTTCGTCACCTAGAGACTGACGTATACTTCCACCTTCTTCTTTTCTTAATTCCTCAAGGACGAGGAATACCCCTGGTGTTTAAGGTGCACCAGGATATGAGGAGTCTCTCTGGCGAGAGCTAGTCGAACTTTCCAAAGTTAACTTATCGTTTGGTTTGATAACCAGGGACTTAGCTCGAGGATGAGCTTCTTCATAGCCCCTTAAGGTAGGTAGCCCTGCCTCTCTTGCAGGGTACTTCTTGGTCCGGCGAGCCAAGTACTCTACCTCTCTAGTCTCGGTAGCTCGGTTTTGGATCCGAGGACTTCGTCACCTAGAGACTGACGTATACTACCTCGATTTTCCTCAGAGTTCCTCATTTATACCTCGTCACCCCACTGGGGGAGTGGCAAGGGGGTGAGGGGCTTGAGGACAGCCCCAGGAGAGTTCTTTTTCCAAACGGTTTTTCACACGAAGTCAAACATCGGCTCCTCGTTAGCCTTCGAGATTGGGAGAAACACGTCTCCAATTTCATATTTGACGTGAAACTGGATCTCACTCTCCTGAGGGAGATCTTACCTTTTTGACCTTTAGGGTCTTTCATGGCACTGGGTTGTGCCACACTGCGGTTAAGCACTTAGCCCGCCGATGCCTTTGATGGATGTCTTTGCGATAACCGCCTTGTGACTGCACCAAGAGTGAACGGGAGGGGGGAGGTAACCATTCCCTGACACTGCCCATAAGCCTAATTTAATCTGGCGAGATCAACGTATGGAGGCGAAACGGGGAGTAAACCTCCTTGATTAAACATTGGCTATTATGGGAGATAACGCGCTTCTGCTTCCTCTTGCAGGATACACGTGGGTAAGCATGTGGGTAAGCATGCTTAACATGTTATAGAGGCTGAATTAAAGCGGCCTTAGACCGTTCTATCACACAAGTATTAGAGCTAACAGGCCTATAACAGCAAAATATACAATTAACTTATGATTTCAAAACTTTCCAGGATGGCAGCAGCGTCTCACCCAAAGTAAATCGTAACAATGACTGGAATCGCCCCCCTGGCGGGTATAGCGGCAAACAACCACGCTGA
Source organism: Ceratothoa steindachneri (assembly GCA_963969495.1). NCBI lineage: Eukaryota > Metazoa > Arthropoda > Malacostraca > Isopoda > Cymothoidae > Ceratothoa > Ceratothoa steindachneri. Next base: position 228,562,840 of record OZ018318.1, read on the forward strand.
CTTATCGCCTGACTATGGAACTAGCATAATTCGGAATTTGGTGAAGCTATCAAGCAAGTATTCGTTATTTATGCTAATTCCAATGCCTGAAAAATTGGGCTTTCTAATACCCGAAGTAAAATATAAAAAAGTTTATATGGAATGATAAATTCTCTGAATAACAGAGCTCCGAATTTTTGTTGTTTAATCGGATTCCTAACATAAAGAAGGGTCGTATTTCAAAAGCATATTAAATCATGCAAGCCATCACAGGAAGAAACCGTAACATCAAAAGAGCATTCCCATTCACAGAGCTCTTCAAATGACGCCAAGACAATCACACACATCCAGAAAACCCTAGCCTTAAATATGAAAATTATCCTTCACTATCAGCAAGAGCTTTACAAATGATATCCAAACCAAGGAAATTATTGAAAGCCTCCTCAGAGGTAAATTTAATTGGTATTAAGACGACAATGCAAAAGAAGGAAAAATATTCGCATCACTGAAACAGGGTCTCATTAAAATAAGTCCCAAACGCTACTTCCTACACTCCAATGATTAAATTATAAAGAAATGATCAGATTAGTGAAAGAGGAACCAAAACGTAATTGTCTGAGAGAATATGAAAAAAATGTACAAAAACATCCTCAAACAAATAGTTGGGAACGTTATACTGTTCTCTGAACATGGATTAGAAAAGATAGGAATTACATTAGAAGCTATAACTACAAAAGAATGATAGCCACTGACACCAAAGAGAGTTCCGATGGTGTAAAAATTGCCATTAGAAAAGGAAACATGTTTAAATTGATAGAAGATGGGAAGAATCTTATCTTCCAATCAAGCTCAGTACAAATTTTGATGACCTATTCAAGGAAGAGACTACCAACTACCGAGACACCTGTACCTTCTGATCCCTAACTTACTCTATCTATTCAGAAGGATCACATATAGTATTTTTATTGGTAAAATTAATCTCACTCTAGATTGGTTAGATACTCTACCGTATTCAATGCTGTAGGAAACAAATTTAGTCTAATTATTGGTAGAAATGTTGTACTGAAAGACGGTACAGATTTCGCTACGTTCCGACTAAAGATTTTATCGTCACAACTCAAACTTCACATTGAGCCATGGCACAATAACAGAGCCATATACATCATTAGATCACATTAGCATGATAAAAAGACGTATCTACGTCTTCCATCCAGCTAAAGATTTATAATACTAGACCCTCATTTTTCAGAACAATGAAAGAGTAAAGTTAAGGTAAGAGTTGTGGAGTACAACGACTTTGACATGGGTTATGAAGAAGAAATCCGAACATAAATGAACTTGGCGCAAAAATAGCACCATTCCGTTACATATACTGAACAGGATAGGTGAGTGTAGAAGAAAAGCCTGTTACTTATGAAAAGATTGAAGCAGCCCTGAAAAGCTTGAAAATAGATTTGAAGGTATTTCTCATATCACCAAATTGCATCTGGAAAACGGCCCCTCTAAAACCAACGAGGGAATATTTCGTCTCTTCAACGCCTGCCAAAACGTAAGGTATATTCTGGATCTATTTAAATGGAGCAAAATTATCATTCTCTTAAAAGTTTGAAAGTTAGAGCATGAAAGTAAATGCTAAAGATCCATTTCGCTAATAAAATATTGCCAACATCCAATTCCAAAATCACAACATACACTACGCGCTAAGAAATGTAGTTTTCACATTCGACAAGATTTCAACGTTAGGACTAAAGAAAAAAATACAGGACATTGAATAGAGGTTAGTCTCTCGAGAATCCTTTGTTCTTATCTGTAGGATCGTGAGACTGTCATTAGGATTAACAATTCAATTAGTAGATCTTCACCAATGAAAGCAGGTGTGCCCAGTGGGGCTGCCTATGTACCGCAAGCAAATAAGGTAAACCCGAGATTAACTAATAGGCAAACGCCCCCACGAGAGGGGCGTGGTACCCTCGAAAGAGAAGACCTCACCACCTGCAAACCGTCAGGGACGAGCCTAGGCTGTAAAAGCTGGTCTTGCTCTTGGTCAAATCACGCTACCGTAAGCTAACAAGCGAGAAGACTTTTCAAGTTCTCTTATCCCACATTGGATATCAGGTTTTGTCTTCTTTTAGACCAGTCATAAGGAAACTTGGCAATCTGCGCGAATAACCACAACCATGATAAATACATGGGGCGAACTTGCGAATGAAACTGGATGAAATTGGGGTACAGTCCAAGATGCCACCAAACGTCTCTGTCTACGCAGAGATATATATTATGCCAATACCTGGACTCTTGGTCGGTTCATACACGACAAAGGAAATAAAGTTGGATATTGAGGTCAAACAAAAATTGGCCAAGATACATGAGTATATAAGTTTATAAACCGGGAAGGAGGAGAATATCCTCATTTAGTTAAGGTCACAATTCTGACTGCAAAGATGGCTGCAAAAGCATCAAAATTAGAACTGATAAAGTTTTGCTCCAAAATTCAAGCCCCCTGCGTGCTGAGGGAAACATTTGTACCTATCCAATTGTCCTTTTCTTATGTAGCTTTGGAGCGACACGCAACCGGGAACTGTAAGCTTGAGAGCAAGGCTTGTTAAGTGTTGTTGCTGATGAGTACATAAACGTTGGCAACAAGAAATATATCAAATGTGGGAATCTTCCTGTCCCAATGTTCTCAATGTCGTGCCGTATAAAAATTAAACCGATGAATTAGTAATAAAAACAAATCATCAGAGATAAAAACATAAAAGTAAACACCTCTTACGCGCAAGTGGTGAAATCGTCCAATAAAGGAAAAACAGTTCTCCAATTGGGAACCTCCATGAATCTAGATCTGTTTAAGTGTTTAATACGCGCCCATTTTTTACTATTGTTAAAATAGTGAGTGATACTGCCGAGGTCAAAAAGAGTTAGTAAAAACGGAGTTAACTGAAGGTGGTTTCTCGACAAACACCCTCGGATTACTTGTATCAGATCGACACAGGAAGAAAGCCTGGGACAGCAGCAAGATGTAGTTCCAAATCAAGAGATCCCCTTTTGAACAGAAACAGATCTTGAAATAATTGAGCGGATGGAAACATTGCAGCCATCCAAGAAGGAAACCATACTTCGCGAAAGGACAACCCAATAGACTCAAAGATAAGCACAAACATCAAGATAACCTTAGATTTAAATTAGAATGTCTATACCTCATCATGAGCCCCGTTACCGAGACTCGCTAAAGCCAAGGAAATCATTGAAAGCCTCTTCAAAGGCGAATTCACGAGTGATTACGACGCTGAAGCAAAGAAAGTATAAATACTCACAATGTATCATTTTTATTATAGATGTCTTCTATTAGTTGACAAGTACACAAGGGAAGAGAGTTTGCAAGTGGACATATTAACACCCATTTCTCAAATATTTGAAGAATTGTGACGCATTGTAGAGAGAGCTTCATCATTAGGGAATATGCTACAATAGATATAAAGTTTGAAGCATTTCGGGGAAAATGTGCCTTTTGTCGATACATATAAAGTAAATCAGCAAAATATGTGTTGAAAGTATTTGCTTTTAATGACCATAAACATATTACACCTATGCGATGGTCGTATACACAGGCCTTTAACCAGATATACCATTTACTTTAAGGTGAATAACCCTCGAAATGAAGTAGAAAAAGGAATAATTTGACCATTATCAGGAAAAGAAAGAAATATTACGACAGGCAGAAAACTGGCTTAAGAACTAGTAAATGATCACACACTACCAATTTTTAGTATACTCAGAAAAACAAGAGAGAAATAACAATTGGTTTTATATCAAGTAAACGTAAGGAAATAAATTCATTGATGTTTGGTTTCAAGAAAAATATTTGTTTCTTAAATTCCCAAAATGCCAAGGCGGAGGTTTTTTGCTTATCACTGTATCACGACAAAGCCATCGATTCTGGTACTTTGCATGCAAGGAAACCTGAAGTATTTATTATTATTAAATTAAACAAAAGGTGAAGTTGACTGTATATGAAAGGTACTGGTTGTATTCTGTTTCAAAGAAACTGACAGATAAACCTTCACTTTATTTTATGCATTAATTAATGTAAGTAGGATTAAAGCGCAAATAACTATACAGTCGAACTAGACAATCATAGTAAAGAGAAGAGTGCTCATGGAAATACTCGCAAGAGAACTAATGGAGGAACACATGAAACGTAGATTTACTATTGAAACTTTATCAAAGATACTATCACAAAAGATCAAAGTTTATACAAAAGAGGAAATACTAGATGTACTAAAGCTTAGCTACGTGCAAAGATGAGTAAAATATGTGCCTACTGTCCAAGTACCAGGATGTTCAATGAGTTCTCGATCTCCCTAAAAGGAGAGAGAGGAAGCCGCCATACTTGGATAACGTTAATATAGGTTGCACCAGATAATGTGCGGGCTAGCATCTTCCCAGCCCATTTTGTTCAGTTCAACGGTGACATTTGCTGAATAAGGATGGCGCCTCCCACAAAATAAGTGAAGTTTAACCGTGATTCAAGGGAAAGCACGACAGTTGATTCATGAAAAGTTCGAGAGAACACTAGGTAACAGTGCCCTATCTTATGTCACTTTCAAACGATGATCTGTTTTTTTCAAGTAGAGACAAGACTCGTGTGAGTATGACCCTCGAAGTGGTGGTCCGTCAACTGAAGTCACCAATAAAACTGTGGCCATGGAAGAGAGCATGGTCATGGATAATCGCCGAATCTCAGTGCGATACATTTCTTTTTAACTTGGAATAAGTAATGAATCCATTGTTGCCATCTTGCAGGAGCACCTCAACCTTTCCAAGGTGTCTACCCGATGGGTCATAAGAAAGCTGACTATTGATCAGATGAAGAACCAGATACAACGGAGATGTTGACCCTAATCAGAGCGGGTCTTGAGGGATTCATAACCTGAATCATAACTCAGGATGAAACGTATCTTCCCCACTTCGATTCGGAAACCAAAGCCGAAACAAAACAATGGAAGCATACCTCCTCTCAAACGCCACGAAAATTCAAGGTCATAAAGTAATTCCGGAAGCTCATGGTGACAGTCTAGGGGAATCGACCAACTCCCTCCTCTCTTAGTTGAGACACGGGACGTTGCCCGCAAACATCCGGGTTGTGTAGGAACCTTGGGTCAATCACGTAACCACAGAGCCTCGCCCCTTGTCGCTATGAAAAGCAGAACGGTTAAAAGTGCAAGATCTCCCCTATGAGTGTGTATTAATTGGAGACGCGTTTCTCTCAAGCTCGAAGACCTGGCAGAACCAGAGGCAAGACTTGCTGAATAAACCGTTATGGTAAAAACCCTCCTGGCACCCGTCCACAAGACATCCCCCCCTCCTACCCCTACCCCAGTGGGGTGACAATATATATACAAAAAACTTGGGAAAAACGAGAAAGAATACGTGAGCAAGCCAGACTACGAAGTCCATGAAAAGAGAGGCCAGGCTACAAAGAGAAGGGACTAAGAAGCAGCTCATCCTAGAGCTAGTTTCTGGTTATCGAACAGAACTTTAAGTTAACTTGTTTGAAGTTCGACTAATTGTCGTAAGAGCTTCCTCCCCCACCTCTATCCTGGTGTATCCCAAATTACCGAGATAGGCTTCGCCCTTAAGGAAGACTGGGACTAAGAAGAATCTTATACTCGAGCTAGTTCCTGGTTACCAAACAGACCTTTAAGTAAACTTGTCAAAGTTCAACTTAGTCTCGTCAGAGAATCCCCCCCACCTATCCTGGTGTCGCACAAAACACCAAGATATTCGTCGCCCTTTTGGGATTCTGAAACAAGGAAGAAAAAGCTCCTCCTCGAGACTTTACCTGGTGGTCACACCGAACGTCAAGTTAACTTGGTTTAAGAACCAAGTTCGAACTTACTCTCATCAGAGAGACCCCTCCTATCCTAGTGCACCCTAAAGCACAGGGATAGTCCTCACCCTTGAAGAAGACCCTCCCTTCGAGTCCTGTGTGGGTCGTTATATTCCACACTCGCTATAGTCACTTGTTGCTTTCAAATTATTTGTCTGCATCTACCATCTGGCTGCGGCACGCGGCAACGAGACTTCAGGATTCATGAGGTATCTGGGCTCATTGAGTTCAAGCTCCGACTCAAACTCGTGGCCTGAGGGACAAAGATATTTAAACTCAATTAGAGACAGTTAGCATTTTTTTATATTGAAGTGAGTGATGGGTTAACAACCTCTATAATGTCAAGTAGGTCAAGTTAACAAGCCTTACTTATAAATTATTGAAGTCATTACTGTGTATTTATTTTGTAATGTTTCTGTGGTTCAGGTTTATTTTGGTTTTGTCTTTTAATAAAAGTTTTAGTTTGTTTTGAATTTTTTTTCCATTCTATCCTCGAATCGCTACGTATGGTACAATGAACCCTTTAAAGTTTAAATAAGTCAAGACTCAAGATAATAATAATCAAACATATATAGCACGCTTAGAGAGATACATCGTTAATCAAGGAGTACTTTTTGGGGGGTAGTACTTAAACAACCTGTAAGTATAACTCCTTCCATCACTCGGTCCTACCTATACCCCGACATAAATATTGATGTCAGGTTTTATGGGTATTGGAAGAGCTCAGTAGAAGTTGTGTTTTGTATTCCCTTCAGGAAGAGTAAAGTTCTGCCAAGCATTTGAGGATAGATTAAACATAACAAGGTCGGTAGAAATTTGTAGTGATTAGCCTTTCAAGGGTATTAATTAATTTGTTGGTGGAGTGGTATTCCAATCAGCCTAGTATTGAGATTAAAGATAAGTTAGTCAGCACACTACCTGGTTAATTGTTGCATAAGTACCTTTAGAATGTCGGTTCCACCAACAAGCCCAAGTATTGGGACTAAGTGGCAAGGAAATAGGTTCCTATGTCCGGGAACTAGAAGAAACGGGTGTCTGATCTGGCCCCATCAGACTTTCAACTTTTCCCACACGTAAAAATTCACCCCCTAAACTAGGCATTGTATATTCTATTGGTTGCAATAATTGTGAAAAATTCTATTATGGACAGACAGGTAAAGAATTGAATTTTAGAGTTAAACAGCACCGAACTAATGTTCGTAATTTTTGTTAACAATCTGCATTATTTTACATATCTATAGTCGAGATCATACTATTGATTGGAATAGTGATAAACCTATTATTAAATATACAAACTCCATTTCAAGAAATATTTGGGAGTGTATCTCAATTAATACTTTCCCAGATTTTAATATTAGCCCTGGATTGTTTAGCCTAAATCTTATCATATCTACTTATATTAAATCACAAATTAAAGTGTATAAAGAATTTGTACCCTTCTAGTTAGGGATATGATGCAGGTAGCCGTTTTTACTCCTTACTATTTAAGACATTTAAGAGTGCTTTATATGATTTTGATTATTATTATCTAGGGTCTTGACTTCTTTAAATTTTAAAGGTTACCAAAATATACCTGAACCACAAAAATATTACGAATTTAAATACAAAATAAGGGCTTCAATAATTTTTAAGTAAGGCTTGCTAACTTTAACTACTTGACATTATAGTGAAGGTTAACCCACCACTCACTTCAATATAAAAATATGCTAACTGTACTCCTGGAGTTTGAATACCTTAGTCCGTCAGGCGACGGGTTTGAGCCTGACCTTGAACTCAATGAGCCCAGACACCTCAGAAATCCGGTGGGTTCTTTAAGGCGGGCGTCGGCCAAATTGTTAACGGCAGAAGGAATAACTTGACCGTCACAAGAGACTTTGGCGAGTGTGGCAGATGGGGGGCAATACGGTACTCGGGGAAGGGGGGCTTCTTCAAGGGCGAGGACTATTACAGTGCTTTGGATGCACCAGGATCGGCAGGGTCTCTCTGACGAGAGTAGGTTGCACTGGGTTCTTAAACCAAGTTAACTTAGAGTTTAGTGTGACCGCCGGGTAACGGGCTTGAGGAGGAAATTTTTCTTTTTTATTTCAGAATTCAAAAAGGGCGAGGACTATTTTGATGCTCTGTGCTACACCAAGAAAAGAGGGGGTTCTCTAACGAGAATAATTTGAACTTGGTTCTTAAATCAAGTTAACTTAGAGTTTGGTGTCACCACCGGGTAACGGGCTCGAGGAGGAGCTTTTTATTTTTCGTTTCGGAACTTATTTAGGAGAGGACTATCACGGTACTTTGTGCTATACTAGGATAGGGGTGTTTCTCTGACGAGATTAAGTTGAGCCTGAACAGGTTAACTTATATTTCGGTTTGATAACCAGGGAGTAGCTCAAGGATGAGCTGCTTCTTAGTCCCGACTCTTGGTAGCCCGGCCTCTCTTGCAGGGAACCTCGTAGCCTGGTTGACTCACGGATTCTATCGCGTAGTTCACAAGTGTTTGGTATTTATACCTCCACACCCAACTGGGGTAGGGGTAGGAGTGGGGGGGCTTGTTCACAGGCCGCAGCAGAGTTCTTACTCCAACGGTTTTTCTCAGCAAGTCTTACCTCTGGTCCTCCTGGGCCTTCGAGCTTGAGAGAAACGCGTCTCCAATTTCGTACTTGAGTTGAAATTGAATACAAACTCCTAGGGGAGATCTTACAGTTTTAACTGTTCTGCTTTTTATAGGGACGAGGGGCGAGGGGCTGTGGTTCCAAGATTGACTTAAGGTGCCTGGCCCGGATGCTTTGCGGTAACCCTCCCATGTCTCAACCTGGGGAGAAGGGAGAAGGTCGTTTTCCCTACACAGTTTTTTTCTTATTTGCTGACGACAGAGCAGCATATATATATATATATATATATATATATATATATATATATATATATATATATATATATATATATATATATATATATATATATAAAGAAAGCAACTATAGAATCTGCGGGTGTTAATACAACCACTACAGGGCTATGCCATTTTGGTTTTCTGTCTTTTAAAGAAAATTTGAATTCAGAAAGAAAGATGAAGAAACCTGGTGTAGCTGACTATAAATACATATAGTACAAGAGAAAATAAGAATTGGACGCGAATAAGCAAATGAAACAAGAAACCGGAGGTATTTAAAGGGAAGAGAGATGTACATTAGAAGAATCCAGAATCAAAGGGAGCAGAGGGCGGTACAGTGAAGGCGATCCTTTACCGAGAAGACAGAAATAACGCCAATTCTTATTTTCTCTTGTACTATATATATATATATATATTACAAGAGAAAGAGAAAATTGGACACGAATGAGCAATGAGACAAGAAACCGGAGTTTTTTATAGGCAAAAGAAAGGTTCATTAGAAGAACCTAGAGTCAAAGAGAGCTGAGGGCGGCACATTGAAGGCCATCCTTTACGGAGAAGGCAGAATTATCGCCAAGGGAAAAATTTTTTGAAAATTCCTGGCCAGGACTCGAACCCCGGTCTGCTGATTTCCGGTCAAATGCTGTTCCACTCAGCAACCAGGCCCAGAAACTTTATTTCGCCCACAGCGTTACCCCATCACACTTTAAAGGCTCATTGTCCCTGTCACATACAAATAAAGAGCAAATACAAGTTCTGTGGGTTATAACAACAACCCCCACAGGGCTTTCGCCATATTTTTTTTTTCTGCCTTTCAAATAAATTTAAAGACAGGTATAAAGATGCAGAAACCTTGCACATATATATATATATATATATATATATATATATATATATATATATATATATATATATATATATACATTTATATACGGTATATAAATCCAGCATACTGCAAGAAAGAGTAAACGAAATTATTTTTTCTTCGAAAAATCCATACTGGGTTGAGATTCGAACCCAGCACAATGAGGCAATGAGCAACCGCTGTAATTTCAAGTACATCAAACCTTTCACCACTCGCCTACGCGGAAGAACAAAAAGCTTCGCTAGGTTGATCGGGACAATGAAGGAGAGAGATAAATTATTGAGATTTTAAAGAACAAATGAGATATTGAATTAAAAGCGCGGCGAATATATAAATGATATCTCTCATGAACGCGAGAGAATGATGAAATAAATCCGGCATACCGAAAGAGAGGGAACACGCAATAATTTTTTTTCGGAAAAATTTTATTTCATTATCAGTTTTGGTAAATGGTCACGGTAACATAAAATTGGCAAGAATGCATCTCCTTACGCCTGACTAAACGTAGGGTATGTTCAAGACCTATTTAAATAAGCTAAAGTAATCTTTCACGTAACCCTTCAAACCTCATGCTAAGTAAGTGGAGTACTCCGTCAGCGCCGGAGATAATCTACCGTTAGGAATTTAGTAGAGTTTTCCATAGACCTCATAGTATAAGAGGACCAAATGGTTCGAGTGGTAGTTGTACGGTCGAGTGGCACTTATGAGATTAAAACCTGTGAAGAGAATAAAGAAATTAATATTACTAACAGGAGAGTTGGAGAGATCATCAAACTTAAAAACTATGACAGTAGGAATAAAATGCGCACTAAGGCATAAAAATTCAGAGTCATAGACATATTACGCAAAAGAGCAGCGACATTCTAGTTAAAGGAGATTAGTACCATTGTCGTGGAATGGCCAGACTCTATAAATATATATACATAGTCACTATGGGGCTTGGGGGTTAAATTTGGTTAAAGACCGTGAGTGAAAGGGGAAATTGTTATGAGTCCAGTGGGGATGGTTTATCATTAACTTTGCGGGGTCTTTTTAAACAAATATATCAGAGTGCAAGTTGGCCAATAGAGTAACAAGTAGTTGGTACGCGCTGGAGTTGCAAAAGAAAGACAATGACGAAAATATATCTTTCACTAAAAACAAAATTGATATTTATATTTACACAAAATTGGGTTTAAAATGAATGGCCACCCACATGTGGCTAGAGGGCCACACGAGATACAGATAGGTTAGGTAAGGAAATAAAGAGGTCAGATTCAGTTTGGTAATTTAAAGGGGGATTTTAAACTGGGCGTTCACACAAATAATGGAGCAATGATGTAAGCCAGATTCAAGATTAATCTGCAGGCGGCAACGGTTAGGACTACCTTTGGTGCTCCTTCCTGAAAAGGTGCCAGTTAGGGTACGGTAAATGCAACGATAGAAGTCAAGCTACCTCTGGCTTCAGAGAAGGAAGCACTTGTCGAGCCTTCGCAGTTGGGACTCCTTGTCAAGTACTTGCCGGTTGACTATGGCAGAGTTCAGTAATGTCGAAGATTGCCGATTGAGTATAGCAGAGTTGACTGATAGGGATACTTGCTGATTAACTGTGTCAGAGTTCACGGATCAATTTAGCCTTAAACTAGAATCGAAATCGCCACTGGGGGTGGAGGGGAGCGCGTCTTTCAGCTCCTTCGCCGGAGTAAGTGGAAGTCTAAGAGTAGTGCTCTCTAAACGCAGTCGAAGCGTTATATAGGGGCCTGCTCAGGTGGCTCCAAACGCGGGTGCAAATTTGGGGAAAAGTCGGTGACTCCTTCGGGGGAAGGGGGAATCGTGATAACGTTGATGGGAATATCCAACGAATTTAAATCTTCCAGGAAAAAGCCAGAATCCTAGCGGAGAACTGGTTCTGGGAGGGAAGGTGGGTGACATCGGTCCCTAGGCAAATAGAGCTAGAGCGTGTGATAACGGCGTCGGCTGCTTCCTTGCCCAGCTCCATGTGGTAATCTGAGGATCCACCACGTGGGTACAGAAGGGCACGTGGTCGCGATGTCACCTCATTCTGCTACATCCCTCCCATCCACTTTCGGAGCTGGGAGAGAAAACTGACATCCCCTTAGACGAATGAGTGGTCACGGGGTAAGCGGAAAAGACAAAAAAAGGAATTCCTGACCTGTCATCGAGCAGGTGTACAAGCTAATTCTATCCGACTACGGGTACATAGGAACGGAAAAGGAAATTAATTTTTGCCGACCATAAGAGTAGTGAGGGGCTCATAATTTAGAGAAAAGGAAAATAATATTTATACACTAAGCTATAAAAAGCAAAAATAAGAATGAAATGGATATTCTATGATACATTTTACATAAATGACAAAAGGAATATGGTGGTACTTATACACATATTTTGGTGCCGGACCAGGTTTCTAAATACTAATTTCATATATACAAGGGCAGTCTGCGTCATAGAGGTATACATCGAGAAAAATAAGGACATAACAGAAATAATTGAATATTAGCTAATCTTTAGCTGGCGGTTATAATAATTACAATGTTTTCAAATCGATATGGAGCAATCACAATTATATTTAGTTGGTGTAGAGCTCGTTAATAAATTTTGCTTTTTCGAACAAGTGAACGTTTTGGTCCATTAAATAAATCGGTTCAGCATCGAAAACGGTCACGGAATTTAATTTGCGAAAATCTACATACATGGGGTAAGCGTTATTTGGTTTCCGTACCAGAACGATTTAGGCCAATAATTTAACGTGGAAGGTTCAAGGATATGGGGTTGAGCGGATTGTTAACCTTAGCGTTAAAGGCATTTCTTAGATGAATTGGAAGGGGGTAAGATCGTGATCGAACGGGTTTCGATATGATTCGTCTCTTCTGAAGGGAGGCCGGTTTAACACGCCCTTTCGCCTTTGTTTGCTGGCTGATGACACAGGATTGTCAGTATTCCAAAATGTAAACTGCAGCACCAGGCCAGTAGAAATACCGGAAAATTCTCTGACTAAATTTATCGTGGCTGAAGTGGCCAGAAAACACACTATCATGGGTAATTCTAGGACCAGATGGACATACAAACGTGGAACACAGAAGGCCTGAGTCTCAGGGTTGGTGCCATCCGAGCAAGCGCGATATAGCAAGTCTTCTTTCCGATATAAGAGGCTGTCTTTTTACCGCGGACTAAATCCTGCTCGAGGTTCCGAGATTTTTACCCCAAGGGAAGGAGTTTTGGGCACTCCTGTCTTTGAGTGAATTCTACCCTCATAACGCCGCTGAAATCGAAATCTAAGGGAGTTTTAAGGGCAGTGGGTGTCTGGGATTCTTTCTCTACCTGTGCTCTCGTGATAACGGGCTGAGCCACAGAGTTAGACGAGATTTGGAGGCAGTGTTCTAGCAAAAGGAACGGAATTGGATAGGGGCCGATACTACTTCGGCCCATCCGGAAAAGTACTGACCCTTGAGATAACGGTTTACAATGGGAAAGCGGTTTGCACATCCCAAGTAGTCACGGACTATCACAAACTTTTTATGGTCGTGAGCCACTGGAGGAAAAAATTCATTCGATACCATGATACACGTGCACCGGGTCTCACGGACAAGGGCTAAGACTCGCCACCCATTACCGTTTCCGTTTTCAAATTTAATACTTCCGGGACAACTCTTGTCTAAGAGGAAATTTACAAAGTGCCCTGGGGCCCTGGGAGAAGAGATTGGATCTGGGATTTCTGGTCTCGTTGGACAAGAAGCCGGAGCAGCATTCAGCTGGTGGACTTGGTGAATTGGATTACCGCTAGGTTGTGAATCTTGCGAGCAATTTGGCGCGTGTGGCCTTCGACACCGCACGCAAAACATATGATTGGCCTACGGGGAAAAGTTGATGCCGGGTGATTAGATATGAGGCGCTTGACGTCACGGGGTTCCGATGGAGGGAAACTTCTGGACTTAAAGGGGCCTGTAACCTTGGCGAATTCTGGGGAATTCTTAGAAGGGAACCGCGAGTTATTAAATTTATTCTTAGGGGATGAAGGGGGAGGCTTTTTATTTTCCTTTGTATATAAGTTGTGACTCGCCGCATAAACATGTGCTTTTTCTAGGCACTCTTTGAAGTATTTGCACCGAAGATCCTTTACAAAGGAGCGGATCTCTGGTGTTAGCGACGCTAGCAAGTGATCTCGTAGAGGAAATCTACTAGGTAGTCATAATCGCGGGTGACTTTCGATGCATCTAACCAAAAATTGAAAGTACGGGAAAGAGTATATCCAAAATGACGGAAGATAATATTTAGTTGGATGCAGGCGTGGCCAAATTTGGTGCGGTAGAAGTCATGAGTAATATTCTACGCCGTGAGAAGTTCGGATTTGAGGGTGAAGTAATCTAGCGTAACTTCCGAGAGAGGCGATACAACTAAGTCTTGGAGCGGCGAGCTAAGTTAAGGAAGAAGCTTAGCGACACCGTCCGTCACTATGTCCCAATGATTAACTTCGAAATTTTTTTTCGATGTGATTGAAAAAAGATCCGAAGTCCTCTCCTTCTATGAACGTGAGGAGTTTAACGGAGGCGGATTAAAATGCTTCTATACGAGAATTTACTGAAAGGGTTTCGAGCCGAGCACGATTTGATTCTACTTCATATTGACCAATTCTATCATTATCTTCGCTCTCTCTATTATTTTGTACAGATAATTCTCTAATCTTTTTTTGTTCAGCTAATTATCTAATCTCTTTTTGTTCATCTCTCTCTTTTCTCTCTTCTTCCTGTACATAAGTGACATGGTCTTTTGGGCTCAAACTGATGAATTCTTCTTGAAGTGTAAATCTCTTAAACGATGACATTTTGTTCCTAACGCGGGGAGTACGTTGTCCGAAAAAAGGGGTTTAATGGTCTGTCAGCACTGGACGGAAGAGGCTTGGCTCACAAATTAATGGCACACGAAGGAATTATACTTGTTTAAACGCAGAACCTTTGCTATCCAAATACTCACACTACTATAATACACTATTAAACAAATAAATAAAGAAAAAATATAAGGCAGTCTTCGTGAGATGAGAAGGGCTCAGATTCTACTAATCCGTGGGGAATTAAAGTGACCGTGGGAGAAATTCTGTCGCCTAGCAAAATTTTCCTATTAAAGTTTGTCGGTCCAAACACATGCAAACACTAAGTGATAAATAAATATGGCAGGGTTGTTTCCTGTGTAAATTTGGCTTTGCAACTAAAGCGCTATTCAGCTTTGATAATTATAATAAAGTTAAAGGGTTGCCTTTAAATATTCTCTTTAAGGACCTTTTAAAGACCCCACACCTGACACCAGATTTTATAATAGAGTAATGTATATATAATTATATGTCGTGGAATGGGCAGACTCTATAAATATATATACGTAGGTACTTTGTGGCTTGGGGGCCGGAGTTGGTTGAAGACCGTTAGTGAAAGGGGAAATTGTTATGAGGCCAGTGGGGATGGTTTACGAGTATTATTAACTTTGCGGGATTCCTTTTAAACAAATATTTTAGAGTGCAAGTTGGCCAATACAGTAACAAGTAGTTGGTACGCGCTGGGGTTGCAAAAGAAAGACAATGACAAAAATATATCTTTTACTAAAAACAAAATGATATTTATATTTGCACATAAAGTTGGTTTAAAGGGATATAGTTAGGTTAATTAAGGAAATAAAGAGGTCAGATTCAGTTTGGTGATTTAAAGGGGGAATTTAAACTAGGGCGTTCACACAAATAATGGAGCAATGATGTAAGCCAGATTCAAGATTAATCTGCAGGTGGCAACGGTTAGGATTACCTTACGTGCTCGTTGCCGAAAAGATGCCAGTTGGGTTGCGATAAATGCGACGAAAGAAGTCAAGCTACCTCTGGCTTCAGAAAAGGAAGCACTTGTCGAGCCTTCGCAGTTGGGACTCCTTGTCAAGTACTTGCCGATTGACTATGGCAGAGTTCAGTGAAGTCGAAGCTTGCCGATTGAGTATAGCAGAGTTTACGGATGGGGTTACTTGCTGATTAACTGTGTCAGAGTTCACGGATCGATTTAGCCTTCAACTCGAATCGAAATCGCTGCTGATGGAGGCGGGGGGGGGAGGCGTCCTTCAGCTCCTTCGCCGGAGTAGGTGGAAGTCTAAGAGTGGTGCTCTCTGTACTCATTCTAAGCGTTATATCGGCGCCTGGTGAGGTAGCTCCAAAGGCCCGCGTGAATTTGGGTAAAAGTCGGCGAATTTTCTGGGGGAAGGATGAATCGTGATGACGTTGGTTAGAATGTCCAATGGATTTAAATCTTTGAGCGACTGCCAGAATGCTAGCGGAGAGGTGGCTGTGTGGGGGGTGGCGCGATGGCATAGGTTCCTATGCAAATACAGCTGGGACGTTTGGTCACAGCGTCGGCCGCCTCTTTGACCAGGTACAGCCATGTTTGAAAGCTATATGCAAGGATCTCAGGATCCACGTGGGTACAGAAGGTCACGTGTTTGCTATTTGACCTCTTTCTGTTACAACCCTTATTCTTAAGATTACGGATTGCTTAGCCTTAAACATTTCTCAAGTGGGTATAGTTGTCATCTGAACGTAAATGTGTCTCAATACAAGAGGCGTCTACATTTGCTATATATTTTTGGCGCTCTGTCTTCAGCAAATAAGAAAACCCTGTATATGACCCTAGTTCGACCTATAATCTTATACCCTATGAACCGTGGACATATCATAAGCAAGACACTACAGGTATAGTTCCAATACTACCCACCATGAGGGCGTATCGTAAAGGATGGTGTTACAGAACTCCTTCCAGTAAACATAACTACATGAATGATCCATAGGGTGTGCTATCACATATTAGGATACCAAATGATAAACTCTTGAACATAAAGTCCAACCCCAAAACACTAGTACAAACAGCAAACAAATCAATACAAACAATAATATTGAAAACAATAACATATATACAGTGCCTCCGAAAAGTATCCGATCACCCACAAAATTTGTATTATTTTTAATGATATTCACAGATGCATAATTCACTTTCTCTTTGTAATAGCAACATCTGGTAGCTTTCATATAACGCAATGACATTACAGCTTTCCAATGAAATCTTAAGTCTGTATTTTGGTAGCGTTCGTTGTGTGTGGATGTGTTTCTAATTTTTCCGATTTCATGTTTTTTGCCATTTCGTTATTATTTTGTTTTTTTACACAAAGTGGTATAAATAAATTTTATTTCTAATGTGTGCTATAAAATATCTCGAGAGTTTTTGTCGAGTTGCTATTGTTGCTCTTCATAAATGTTAGAAATCTTAGACACAGATAGCTAAGGAATCAAACATAGCCTAAAGTATTTTTTATTAATGGGTTTCACGTGCCTAAAACAATGTTAACCTTTCTATGCCATTACCTACATTAAAAACGATCTGGCAGATCGAGAAAAACAATGTGTCTTTTGCTGCTTCGGAAAAGTTTCATGGCTTTACTCGTCCTCTTCTTAAACAAACTCTTGAACTTATTTTCAAAGACATAATATTCACAAACAGATTGATGGTGTAGGGATAGAATACCTTTGTAGCTCCAGCCGCCGCGAAATATTTATGACTAATTTAGAAGAAAAGATTTTTAATACCTCCCCATTACATATACGACCCTGATTTTATCTCAGATTTGTAGACGATTCCCTGGCAATATTTGACACTCCTCAACAAGTGGAACAATTTCTAAAATTACTGAATTCAATATATCCCAATATCAAGTATACCTTTGAATACGAAATCAATAATGCCCTTCCATTTCTTGATACACTAATGACTAGATCTGAAAACTCTTCTTCAACGTGCCTACCACTTATCATCTTCATCTTTTAATCTTGATTAAAATATGAAGTAGAAGTAGAAGAACAGGTAACCCCCTTACCGGCAAGGAATGCTCCTCCATTCAGGATCATATTGTCCTTAGCACAAGCGATGCCACCATTAATGATTTTAAAATTATAGCTTCTTCCAATGATGATATAATCCTACGAATAATTAAATTCATTCATATTAAGACCCTTAGACCCTCTTTCATCAATGATGTATACGCCTTTCCTCTCCGTGTCTTATAATAGCCAACCAATTATTATACCACACCCTTGTTCATTGTTTCTTGTGCTCCATTGCTTTAGTCGTGATTCTACAACTAGTGTGACCGGGTAGATTTCAATTTGTTAAAAATTAAAAAAAATTTGGTCCATTTAGCTGTTCATAAATCTCCCCCTACCTACCCCTATGCTCACAATTTCTCAATCCTTGTTTAAATAATTAACTATTTATGATTTATCACTATAAAATGTAAATATGTATATACATGTATATTCATATATAATTGTACCTTCCAGTCTTAATTAATCTTAATGTTAATTGTTTTGCTAATTAGGGGTAATTTTTTTTCAATTTATTACGCTAGAAGATGAGCTTGTCTTTGCTCGAAACGTAGCCAGATGCAATAAAGAATTTATACTGTCATTCTATTTGCCATTGGATTCTTGATTCTTACTCCGGATTAAATTTCGTCTCACTAGGAGCATTCCCTATCAATACATTTATTTTATATATATATATATATATATATATATATATATATATATATATATATATATATATATATATATATATATATATATATATATATATACATATATATATATATATATATATATAAAATA
Source organism: Ceratothoa steindachneri (assembly GCA_963969495.1). Lineage (NCBI taxonomy): Eukaryota > Metazoa > Arthropoda > Malacostraca > Isopoda > Cymothoidae > Ceratothoa > Ceratothoa steindachneri. The sequence continues at coordinate 228,581,126 of OZ018318.1, forward strand.
TATATATATATATATATTATATATATATATGTATATATATATATATATATATATATATATATATATATATATATATATATATATATATATATATATATATATATATATATATATATATATATATATATATATATATATATATATGTATATATATATGTATATATATATATATATATATATATATATATATATATATATATATATATATATATATATATATATATATATATATATATATATATATATATATTTATATATTTATATATATATATATATATATATATATATATATATATATATATATATATATATATATATATATATATATATATATATATATATATATATATATATAAAAGGGTGTTCCAATAACTTGGACCGATTTTAAATGTGAGTTAAGTTTAAGGTCTAATGATTTTTTCTTTTTCTTTAAGATTTAACAACTTCAGTCTTTGGCAATTTTAACCATAGAAAGATTAATAATTGAACAACGTGTTAAAGTTATCGAAGCTTATTACGAAAATGGACGTTCAAACAGAAACGCATTTCGGGCACTTCGCGATTTTTTTGGTCAATATAATCGACCAACCAAGAGTGCAATTGGAAAATTGTTCGTAAATTCAAACAAACGGGATCGGTGGCAGATATGAAAACGCCAGTGCGTGTTTGTTTACGCCATTAAGCTGAAAACATTGCTGCAGTGCGCGAGAATGTAGCCGAAGATCCAGACACACCTCTATTCGTCATCGCGCGCAGATATTGAACCCCTTCACAACAACGTTACATCGAATTTTGACAAAAGATTTCTCTCTACACGCTTACAAAATCTAATTGACACAAAAACTGAAGACGGCTGACCATTTGAAGCCCGTACGTTCGTCAATTGGGTGCATGAGCAAAGACAAGCCGATGATGATTTTTCGCCAAAAATCATCTTTAGTGATGAAGCGCATTTTCATCTTGGTGGATTCGTTATTAAGCAGAATTGTCGCATTTGGGCTGATGAAAATCCCAGAAAGATTTTTTGAAATGGCACTGCAACCACAAAAGGTCACTGTTTGGTGTGCATTTTTGCTATCGGAATCATTGGGCCGTATTTCTTCGAAAATGATGCCGGGAATTCTGTTACGGTGAAAGGCGAGCAAAACCGTGCCATGATTACCAACTTTTTATCGCCTGAATTGAATTATATGGATGTCGAAGATTTGTGGTTTCAACAGCATGGCGCCACATGCCACACAGCCAATGCAACAATGGCTCTATTGAATGAGAAGTTCCCAGGTCACATCATCTTTCGAAACACTGAGGTCAATTTACCACCATGATCATGGGACTTGACGCCTTTAGATTTATTCCTTTGAGGTCATATCAAAAGTAAGGTCTATGCCAACAAGCCAACAACAATTCAACAACTGAAGGATAAGATAAAAAGGCATATTGGTGAGTTCGAGGAACAACTATGCAGAGACGTCATCAAAAATTTTGACCATCGAGTGGAGGTGGGCCGCCAAAGCCTTGGCGGACATTTAGGCGATATTTTTCCCCCCATAATTGCCATGATTCTACTAACATGATCCAATAGTGAAATCAATAAATTTTCACCAATAACACTGTTTTATTTACTGCTAAGTTCGATCCGTCTTAATGGACAAACTTTATATATCTATATATATATATATATATATATATATATATATATATATATATATATATATATATATATATATATATATATATATATATATATATTTATCTATATATATATATATATATATATATATATATATATATATATATATCTATATATAAATATATATATATATATATATATATATATATATATATATATATATATATATATATATATATATATATATATATATATATATATATATATGTATATATATATATATATATATATATATATATATATATATATATATATATATATATATATTTATATATATATATTATATATATATATATATATATATATATATATATATATATATATATATATATATATATATATATATATATATATATATATATATACGCACGAAAGAAACCTATATGTTTGGGTGAGCAGCGGAATTTTTTATTAGTCGAGGTACCAATCTTGTGATTATCAAGTCGCACATTCTCCAACTGAAGTAAGCAACGCAAATGCGACATGCTCCGTGGAAGCATTTCATCTAGTTTGTTCTGAATATTTCAAATGAAGACCAGTGAATTGATATTGAAAATGCAAAAATAATTCATACTTATCACAATTATATACATAGGGGTGTAATCGAATCAGTTCTTATAAAGGAAATGGCAAACTGTAATATTTCTGATAGGCAATTCAACACTACTGCCTTGATAAGCAGAAGATTTGTTCTTTCTCTAGTGAAAGAATGCCGCTGCTCCTCCCATATATATATATATATATATATATATATATATATATATATACTTAAGGAATCTTAGTGTAAAAGAAAAGAGTCAAGGAACCCACGAAGTCACCCAGAAACCCACATGGCTTTCAAACACGAGATCGAAGGACGAGAGAACGGGCCTAAGAATCAAGCGAAGATGCCCGTGAAACGCATCTGTGTTTACTCTTGGAGAGTTCCCTCCAAACTTGAGGCACTATTGCCTACCGCCTACTCTCTTAAAGAACGCGAGAGCGTGGAAGGACATCTGTTATCGCAAATTCCTGGCTGGAAGACGTCCATCCCTCACCCTTTGAGAGAACCCCTTCGTGGCCGGAGGCGATTTCACTCCATCATTAGACGAAGCAAGTTAGTACCGGCCTGCTATCACGCACGAGTCACGTTAACTCTCGAATTGGCTCCATTTTAGTCTACACGAGGGAAAAGACAAGAAACGCTTGGAAGTCCTCCCTAGGCAACTGGCGATTTCGCCATTTTAGCCACAACAAAACAACGCAAAAATCTTTTGGTACTACAGATCGTGCCAGAAGACCACGGCCTAAGGACGCATTAAACCCTCTCCTTTTCAGCAGGGACCCATCGTTCTGAGGTCATTGACCTCATTTACCCTCCTTCCAGCTAATGGCATAGCTACGTATTCACCTTTGTATATTTTGCCACTCGCTTTCCTGAAGCCATTCCATTAAATAGGATAGACAGCGCCGCATGCGCGGAAGCCTTCATTTCCATCTTCTCTCAGGTTGGAATAACGAAAGAGGTGTTAACCGACCGAGGCTGTCAGTTTACATCCCAAATAATGGATACTGTAGAAAAGTTGTTCATGGCAAAACCACATTTTACCACCCCGTTCCACCCTGCCGCAAACAGCATCTGGGAGAGCTGAAATGGATCTCCAAAATCCCTTTTGAAGAAGCTATGCGCGCATTGACTTCGAGAGTGGCATTGATTATTTTCCATTGTCATTATTTGCCTACAGATAAATCCACAACCGTACCCTGGGATTTGCCATGTTTGAGTTGTAGTACGGGCGAAATGTTCGAGTTCCAATGAGCATCTTAAAGGAACTGTCTCTAACCATGAACTCGACAACGAGATACAATCTTCGTACTTGTATCTAAGGTATCTCCGCCGAAGATTACAGAAGTGCGCTGAGATAGCGTAGTAAATGCAGACCTCAATCTAGAAAAGTACAAGTTGTACATCGACGTCAAACTGAAGGAACTAAGATTTAGCCCGGTTACGAAGTGTTGTCTTTACTCGCAACCGAGAATAACAAACTTCTCAGTCAATGAAATAGCCCATCTCCAGTTCTTGAGAGCCGTTTTCCTGTTGGCTACTTAATTAAAACACCTTTAGGAAAAAACTCTTTAACATTAATATGCAAAAGAATTGCCATCGCCGAGCCTCTGTTAATAACATCGTGGCCTAGTCAAAGAGACGGCTATGGAAGCAAACCACCCAGCAGATCCACTAAATGTAGTACATACAGGTCGTTTGGGTGGAGCAGGACAAAGATTATCCGTTTTCACCCTTGCCCGGCGCCGCCGAGTTACCATCCCCTGCTCTAGATATTTACGCGAGGCTAACACCGGATGAGAAGAGTCAAATGCAGAAGCTGCTGAATCAGCTTGGGGATGTGATCTCCGAAGTACCAGGATGTGCCACAAAGTTTGAGCACGATATTGTTCTAACCACCCAAGAACCAGTCCGCTCTTAGCTGTAACCCATCCCCACTCACTTAAGACAAGCATTCAACACCGAAGTAAATAATTTGCTTACTTTATATATTATTGAGCCTTCCGAAACTAACTTTTGTTCACCCATAGTAAAGGTAAAGAAATCAGACGATTCATATAATATCTGCGTTGATTTTTGTAAACTCAGCGCTGTGAAGATATTTGACGTCGAACCTATCCCCGTAATCGATCAGAATCTCCACTTTTTGAAGAGACCAAATTTATTACAGAATCAGACCTTTGTAAGGCCTACTACCAAATTCCCCTGAAAGAAAGTTTAAGGAAATATACGCTTTTCCCCACCGAAAGATGTTTGATGCAGTTCCGCCAGTTCCTCTTTGGCCTGGATACGGCTAGTAGGAACTACCTCCGTATGATGCGCATGATTTGGGATGGGTTGTCCAACGTAACGTTTTATTTCGAAAATATCTACATCGCCACCCGAGATTGGGTCCAGCACCTGATCGTCCTCCAAGCTCTATTGCGTTGGCTATGTGAGCACGCCCTCACGATTGGCCACAACAAATGCCATTTTGCATATTGTATAATCAAGTACACCGGGTTCCACATCAGAAATAGTCAACTTGGCCCCCTAGAAGACAAAGTGCGAGCCATTGTGGAAATGCCTCTCCTCTGTAATAAGAATCAGTTAAGATGTTTCATATGATCTGCTTCGTTTTATCTTCGGTTCGTTCCCAATTTCGGTCGCTCTCCGCCACCTTATGCAACCTACTGCAAAAGAAATCTTCCGACCTCATTATTTAGATTCCGAAAACCACTTTTCACTTCCACCAACTAAAAGGTAAATTGGTCTCTGCCCTCATTCTCAGGTTACCTAATCGCAGTAAGCCTTTCAGAATCCGGACTGATGCGAGCAACGAAGGCATAAGATGCGTCCTATAGCAATATAATGACGATGGTGAAAGCCACCCGATAAAGTCGTTCACGAATCGAAAACTCCTCTCACGCGAAAAGAGCTATGCCGTTGTTGCGGGATGAAAATCTATACTCTAATCTCAATCGTTTAAACCAGATTTCTACACTAATTCGGACGTGAGAAATCGAAGGGGAATGAAACGGATTGTATGTACAGTCCTTTATTTACAAGAAAAATATGGAGTAAATATTTATAAGAGATCTCTTACTTATTTACACACCAAAAAATGGGATTGATTAATTTGCAATTTCAATATCCAATCACAGGCCTATAACCCAAACAAGAGACAAGAAGAAACAAAAAAAAAGATTAATGCGCAAACAAAACCGGTATAATGGAGTTCTAACACTTTGGATCCGACAAAATGCAAAAAAAAAAGAAAAGGCCTGACATGGTACCCCAATTTGGGTGGGTGGGTCCTGCCGGCTGCCACTCGCCTATTTATAACTTTCTGAAAATTAAAAAGGCTGGCGCCTCCGAGACTTCTTACAGAAAAAAAGCTGGTGCCTTCGAGCTCGATACAATATAAAGTGATCTGGTCGCGTCTTGAAGCTTTCAAAGAAAAAGCCCTCCCTTCTAATGGGACTTACAATTATTTAAATTTTTAGTACTCGAAATTAGACAACGCTATCCACACTTTACAAAAGGAATATTTGGGAATTTTATAGTGGCCTTTCTTAAAAATAATAATCAACAATTTGCTAAAGAAGGGAATAAACAAACAATTTATACAAAAATGAAATCCGGAATTTATATTACTGTATATAAAAACAAACAAACAAAAACCCATTCCCATTCACACACACATGGTTACCGAGGTAGGGAGAGGGTATTGAGCAAACGGGTGGGAGAATGGCCCTTCACACACACACTCACATTCGCTCCCACACCCCTCCTTCCTTAGGCCATTCGATTACAATCATTCACAAAACATTTACAGTAATTTTAATACTCAATCGCACCCTTCTTCACTCATTCACACTCGCTTACTGGTCCCTGGCTACGCGTAGCAATCTGTCTGGGTTGTTCTTCAGTCGTTCTGTCAGTCTCTTTGTCATAATTGATCATATCGTCCACCATACTATTAGCCTTCATCACTAGCTCTCCCATCTCTTGAGAGAACTCTTTCATACTTTTCGGTTCAGAAACTTCACTCTTCATACCTCCATTAATCACCTCTTTACTCACAGCTCTCATTCAACTCAAGGTACACTCTTGCAAAACAGACAAATCAATCAACATCTTCTTTACTCTCAGCGGCTTCACCGGAAACCCCTTCAACTGATTTCCACCAAAGCAAGAAAAGACACTCACCTCCTTATTCTCCACATCAAACTCACCTCTACCCTTACCATTCGAAAAAACAGAAAAATCATCCACACTAGATTCATTCTCTCCTAACACACTATCATTCATACTCTTCTCAAAACCACAAAATTCAGCTACAGGCAGCTCACTCACTCGTCTACCTACACCAGCCAAATCACTTAATTTCTCTCTCAAACTCCCCCATACCAGAAAGACTCTGCTCAGACTTACCTCCATTCGTACTTTTATTCTTTCTTTTGCTCTTCTTTGTACCCTTTCTACTCCTCGATAACCAGACAAGCTTTTTTCCAGACAGATCCTACTATTACATTCCTTCTCATCATCATGCACCTCATCTCTCTATCTGCACAGTTCATAAACCGGATGGCTCACCAGGTAGTCAAGCAGTTCTCTCCACCTCTTCAACTGACACTGATGAACCCTCACTCTCATTCACACCTTCATTCAAACTCTCTAAAAGAAACGTCACACCATTCTCCTAGACTCTCACAACTCTATACGGTCCTTCAAATTTTTACCTCATCTTCGACACGTTTAACCTACCTTTTACTTCTCTTACCTTCAATACTTTTGCACCTATTTTAAACGAATGAAACCTTTCATGTCCCTCACGCCATACACTCTGCTCACTTTCACTTAAACGAAACCTATCTTTCACTCGCCTTTCACAATTCATAACAAACTGACACGGAGACACCCCGGTATCGCTATGCACCGTTGAATTATACGCCCATAACAGTCTACTCAACCATTCTTCCCAGTCATTCAAAGTTTTACTCATCATTCTCAACATCTCACGCAAGTTTCTAATTGTACGTTCAGCCAAATCATTCCAAGATGGTACATATGGAGCCGTTCTCACATGCTTCACACCATTCTCTCTCAACATTCGCTCAAACACAACACTCGCAAATTAAGGCCCATTATCACTCAGACATCTCCTAGGCTTCCATACACACATAAGAAAAAACAACTACTCAACCAAACGCGTAACAGTCACACTCCTCTGATCTCTTACAGGCACAGCATACACAAACTTGCTTTTATGATCAACCATTACACCCATACCAACATTCTCAGCACTTGTAGGCGGGAAAGACACACAATCAGTTACTATTAATTCAAACGGTTCTTTTGCATCAACTTTCAACATCGGTGGTTTCACGTTCACACCTTGCACTTTTCGCTTCGGACACCTTTCACACGTAGTCGCAACATCATTCACAACAGTTTTCAGAAACGGATGGAACACACGCTCCTTCATACACTCCCACAAGCACTTAAACGCACCCATATGTCCATAATTATCATGCACAACTTTTACCAGACCAATCATACCAACCAAGGACATCACATGTACATATGTATTATCCCCACCCTTTATATGCCTCACAAAATATACAACATCCATACAAACAACAAAATCCTTAGCATACCTTTTAAAATGACTTAAACACTCAGTCCATTCATTAAAATCAACACGCGTCATTACACACCTCTTTAACTCACTCACAAATGGACACATCTCTTGAATCTCTAGAATATCATCATCACTTAAAATCTTATTCTCATCATCCCCGACCAATTTAATCATACCGCAAAATTTCACAACATTCTTCACACATTCATTCAACCTCATTACACATTCATTCAACCTCATCACCTCACATTCACCTTTCATAACACAATCCTTATCAGCATCCAAATACAAATCATTCAATCTAATTAAGTCTACACCAAGCAAGAAACAACACGGCAATTGCTCATCTTTAAGAATCACAAAATCATGCTCCACATTCACACCACTACCCAAACTCACTCTCAGACTAACCTGTTCCCATGTCACTACCATTCCATTCTCCAATCCACTTATCCGTAACTTCACAGGTTTACGCTCGCAACATCTAAACTCATCATACTTATTCAGAATCCTCTCGTTCACTAACGACACTTGCGCACCAGTATCAATCAAACCACAAAAGAACCTTTCATCAACTTTCTCTCTTACTTCCACCATATCAGGTCCTCCATGCTCGCAATACACAGGAGAAACAATCACACCGGATCAGCACTGACATCCACACCGTCATCAACTTCCCCATCATCAATCACCACACACTCATCTTCATCTAGACAATCATTCTTTTCCCTCATATACGAACACTTTTCAATCACCAAATTGTAATGCACACCGCTCAAACACTGCAGATTCACCACATTAGCATTCAAACCCTTCATTTTCATATCTTTGTACACAATCAGCCTCTCACTTCCTAATGCACATAGACAATCACTCCATACAAACGACTCGCTACAATCAATCCTAAATCTAGTGGTATGGTGAGGGTGCGGAACTTTATGAAAGAATTGAGAGCGATGTGTATACAAGGGGTCTCTGAAGTGGCAAGACCCCTTGCATAATCCCTTTTGGCAAATACTCAGGATCACTCACTCCACACACATTTTCATCATTCGTACCAGGATACCTTGACGTTAAATCAGCTACTCCATTCAGTTCACCAGGGACATATTCAACCACATATTCAAAATCATTCAAATCTTCCAAAGTTCTCGCAATCCTACTATTAGCCCATTAGATACGTTGTAAATACACAAGAGATTAGTGATCTAATTTAATCACAAACATCACACCATACAAAAACGGACGCAGTACTTTCAAACAATACCTCAGGGCAGCCAACTCCCCTTCACAGTAGAATACTTTCGCTCTGCCACATTCATATCCTTGGATAACCCAATTATTCGCCTGACATTCTCTCCATTCAAACGCTGCTCTTGCGACAGAAAACCTCCCATACAGTACCAAATCGTCGCATCCGTATACAATTCAAGTTTCTTAGCATTCAAACTATAGTCCGGGTAGGCGAATTCAACATCTTCAGCCGCTGCCTCTTTCAGTCTCTCATACGCTACATTCATCATTTCATTCCACCAGAACAATCACGTATAAACTTTCGCTGAAACTTAATCAAACCCAGAAACGACTTCAGTTGCTTCACAGTCACTGGTCTCGGAAACATTCGCACCTTCTCAACATACTTCGGCGTCTTTCGTCACCCATTCTCACTCACCATATGCCCAAAGAATTCCACTTCTTTCGCAAACCATTTCACACTTCGCTACTTTTACCTTCCCACCAACACTCTCCAATGTGCTCAACACATCATTCACCAATCTCATATGCTTTTCAAAACTTTCAGTCATAATCAAAATATCATCTATAAACACTATCACATACTTACTCGCAAACTTACTCAACACAACATTCATCGCCCGCTGGAAGACTCTGGGAGCATAAGCCAACCCAAAGCTGAGGTTCTGGAACTTATAATGCCTCTTAGTGGAGGAAAAGGCAGTCACGGGCCGGTTCTCCTCGGCAATGGACATCTGGTAATATTCCCGTACCATATCCAGCTTTGTAAACCACTTCATTTTTAATGCATGCACACATTCAGATACCAGACATTTGGAAACCTTTTTTTCACAATCTTTTCATTCACCTTTCGATAATCCACACACAGATGCAATTTACCATCTGGCTAACGTACAGGCACAATCGGACTATTCCTTGCACTCTCACTTTGTTCAATCACCTCCAATCTTTCTAATTCCACACACTGCTTCTCATTCTCATCAGCAACTGGACGAGGGAAATGTCTCGGCTGATAATAGATTGAAATGTCCTCCTTCAAGATAATCTGAAAATCTTGAAGCTTCGCAACCCCGAAATCCAGATCACCCTTACTAAAGACTCCTCTTCGTTCAAACAGCATTCTATATAAATCCTCGCTTTGATACTCAGTCAAAGATTCATCAAATTTCACCATCCTTTACACTTCATTATACGTCCATTCACACATCTTTTCATTCACAACATTTACCCTGACATCCGTGATATCATCCATACAAACCTCATTGACAGTGGAGAAGTGACCCAGTACATCTCCAACTTGGAGCCCTCTCACCTGCCCTTTCACTCTGGGGTCCGCCTGCAGACATACAAGAGGATTATTCATTCTCATCAAGCCATCAAACACACAAGCAACACGCCTTACCTTATAACACTCATCCTTTCCATTCAATATCACAGAGTTCTCACCCACATTCAAACTCATGTCCTTACTCCAACTCATTCTAACAGACACCCTTTCACTTTTCACAAACCTTACACTCTTCATAGCAGTCACCTTAATACCGCTAAACACACTCCTCAAAACATTACCATTTTCTCCTATATACAACTTATACACCCCATTTTTACCAATCTTTCTCTCAATCTAATCACTCGCAGGATCCACAACCATACGGTTCACTTTCATAAAATCTTACCCCAAAATCACACCATACTCACTACTCACCTTGTCACAGAGAATTCACACTCATTCATCAACATACCATGCATTCGAACAGCCGACCTTATCTTTCCAATCACGCTACCAATCCCTACCAAACTACCCTAACACTCAGACAGGAGGGCCTTATCACTCAGCTTGTCATACACATCCTTATACACCGAGCTCGTTTTACATCCAGAATTTATCAAAGCCAAACTCTCAATCCCGTTCAATTAAACTTTCACACTCAGACACTCATACTTCCTAACAGACATCAATTTCACACTAGACAGCCTTACCAACACATTACTCGCACTCATGCAACCAGAGAATACTCCACCAGGTACCTCTTACAATTCAGTTTCCCGCTTCAGACTTTCCATTCACACTCTTTGCTCTCAGTCTAATCCAACACTTTTCACTCGAATATCCTTACATCGCACAATAGCTACATACATTCCTCTGGTCACGACACATCCTCGCATAACGACCAGCCTTTCCGCAGTTAACACATGCAAATATTCTACTCGCCCCAGCATTTGCTCCACCATTCAACTTCGGACAATCTTCCTTCAAATGGCCTCTTTCTTTACATTTGAATCAATCTTTAACACTTTGCTGGTAATCCATAAATCATATGCCCCTTCTTACCACAGCAAAAACATGTACCAGACGTCCGCCTAAATTCCGCCAACATATGTCTCTTACTTCCCCACCTACGACATTCCACAATCTTTCTCACCCCATTCTCTCATTTGCTGGAACATACCTCGGTTGCTCCCTCATATATCCATTCACACGCTTACCAGTAATGTGACCCCTTTCCATTTGTCCATCCTCCATTCGCCCATGCAGCCTGCCGGACAGGGAAGCTCGACATCACCCCAGCTGGCGCAGCGCTCAGGGCATCTCGATGGCTGACAAACTGCTGCGGTGGAGGAAAGCTCCTGGGCTTCTTACCCCTAGCATTTACACTATACCCTCCATCCTCGTCTAAATCACTTTCCTCATCAAATTGCCCGTCTTCAAACAATTCCAACACATCCTCCCACACCAATTGTTTATCTGTCAGCCTCATGCTCACCTTTCTTTTCCCATTCAACCATTCACTTACCTTTCGCTGGACCGTATCAAGAAATTTTGTCATCAATTGTTTACATTCATTCACATCATCATCAGCATACCTCTTTCTCGCCATACTCTCAAGCCTATGTGAATACATGTTCACACTTTCACTCTTTCCCATTCGAGCCTTCTCAAATTCATTCATCCTTTTATACTTCACACTCTCATTCGTCTAACCTGCCCAATCAGTCTCTTCTTCACCACGTCATACCTCGGTTCCCCACACTCGTGATCATACTGAAAAACTCTAATACTTCTCCATCCAAAAATTCCCCCTAAACATTCATCCAGTATCCCTTGTTCTGCGGATACTTGAGCTTGCAATACAGCTCAAATTCCCCAAAGAATTCTTCTACACTTTTTCCACTATGCAACCTAAACTTATCTACCTTTGGCACTTCTCTTATCAAAATACCCCTTTCCACATTCACTTTACTTTTACTTGAGCTGCCCTCACTCTCACTCTTATAATCATACCATCTCTCTCTCCTTCATCCAATTACAATGAGTCCACACTATTCCCTTTCATCTTCATATTCTCCTCCTTTGACCCAGTCTTCCTTCTTTTTTTGCGTTCCTCTCTCTTCCATTCTCCATCCTACCTATTACTCACAATCATCCTATCTCTTTTGACTCACACACACTACCATTAATCCCATTAGTCTTATCCCCTTCAGTCGAAGCAGGGGGCATGTTCGATGGTCCTGGGGCCAGTCTTGAGCCCTTCATCATGTCATATAGGTCCTTCCTTCGTTGATCATCCTGCTTCTGTCTCTCATTGATTTCTTTCCTCATCCTGTCTGTCTTCTCACCAATACTCATCATATCACTCCTTAATCCCCCAATCACGATCCTCAACATCATACATTCCTCCTCTTTCTGCCTCAACTTCAACCTTAGTATCCCACTCTCATCATGGAGACCCTGTTCCACAGAAGCCATTTTCCTTTAGGTTAGTAATAAAGATAAAAAGGGGAAAAACAACCAACTACATGTCACTCTAATTGAGTGTGGACTGCAATCCAATCCTAAAAATTCAACCAGTCTCGAGATCTCACGTCCTTATTCGGGCGCCAAATGTAGCGGTCCGAAAATCTATACTCTAATCCCGATCGTTCCAACCAGCTTCCTACACTAATTCGGAGGTGAGAAATCGAAGGAGAATTAAACGGATTGTATGTACACTCCTTTATTTACAAGAAAAATATGGCTAAATATCTATGAGATCTCTTATTATTTACACAACCAAAGAGAATCGACTTGATCAATTTGCAATTTCAATATCCAATCACAGGCCTATAACCCAACCAAGAGACAAGAAGAAACAAAAAAAGATAAATACGCACACTAAACCGGCATAATCGAGGTCTAACACTTTGGATCCGACAAAATGCAATAAAAAGGCCTCATGTGGTACCTACCGCGAGCTGGGGAGGGGGGGAGGCTTTCCGGCTGCCACTCGACTATTTATAACTTTCAGAGGACTGACAAGGCTGGCGCCTCCGAAATGTCTTGAAGAAAACAAGCTGGTGCCTCCAAGCTCGAAACAATATAAAGTGATCTGGTCACGTCTTGAAGCTTTCAAAGAAAAAGCCCTGCCTTCTAATGGGACGTACAATCATTTAAAATTTTAATACTTCAAATCAGACAATGCCAGTCACTGTTTAAAAAAGAAATATTTTGAATTTGATGGAGTGGCCTTTCGGAAAAATAATAATCAACAATTTGCTGAGGAAGAGGTAAAAAAAAACATTTTATACCAAAAATGAAATGCGGAATTTATATTACTGTATATAAAAACAAATAAACAAGAATCCCATATCCTTCACGCACACATTCTTACAGAGGGAGGGAGAGGGTATTGGGAAAAAGGGTGGGAGAATGGCCCTTCACACACACACTCACATTCGCTCCACTACACCGTAATAAAACGAAAAGCGCTTGCCATTATCTGAGAGGTGTAGAAATTCAAATTATACCTTCTAGGAAAAGAGTTAGTGATCGAGACGGTTCAGCGATCTTTCGAATATTTACGGAATGTTAAGACCAACAACGGAAGAATCCTGCGTTGCAGTTTACTTCTATAATACTATCAGTATAAGATTCTGTACATAAAAGGGTCGAAAAACTGTCTAGCCCCAGCTGCAGCTGAAACGTTTTGGGCCCAAACCCGAGCTAATTGTAAAAGACGAGACATTTTCTTCTTTTTTTTTGTCCTGATTAATTCCTTGTATATATATTTATGTATTATTATGGTATGTCGGCAAGAAGAAGACGTCCTTGTAATTTCTTTGTAAGGTCTACCTTTATTGCTCTAGTAACCTTCTGTACATATATCTCCATCTATAGTTGTACGATCATATTTAATTTTCTATATGTTTCTATGAGGTTATTTTGTACAAAATAATTATATATTTTTTTCTCGTTTCGTTTCCTGTATAATTTTGGTCACTAATGAACCGAGGTGAGTGAGCTTCCATTCGAGATTATCTACGAATGTCGAATTTTCCTTTTTTTTATTGTAGCGGTTCAATTAAATTCCTTGGATACTCGGATTAGTCATGCGCTTTAGCTATGTAAATCTGAATCGACACAGGCCAGGTATTTCCCATTAATTGTACCCTCGAGACCGGAAATTTGGAACGCGCCTTTTCCATTCGAACATTTTATATTTGATGCCCCTTTTTCCCAAAGTTGAAGAGCGTCCTTTTTCGGAAGGGAGATGGGAAAGAATAGAGTTAAGGAGCCACACGTGGACTCCTAGTAACCCACGTGGCTGTCAAAAACGAGATCAAAGGACGAGAGAACGGGCCTAAGAATCAAGCGAAGAGGCTATCGGAACGCAGCTGTGTTTATTTATGAAGGTTTTCCCACAAACCCTGAGGCAATCCTGCCTCCTGCCGAACATCTTTAAGCTTGTAAGAGCAAGGAAGGACATCTGTTATCGCAAATTCCTGGCTGGTAGACGTCCATCCCCCAGCTTTGTGTTTAACTTAGGAGAATCCCTCGGGGACCGAAGGCGATTTTACCCCATCTTCAGCCAGTATTTAATGCTAGGCTCAGTCAAGTCAAGATAGTAGCAGCCCTCTACCATGCACGCGACACTTCAATTCTCTATTTGGTTCCCTTTTGGTCTACACGAGCCCAAAGGCGAGAAACTCTCCCGTCGGAACTCCGCCCCAGTCAATTGGTGATCTCCCGTAACAGCCGTTCTCTTTCACCAGCACAAGTACTTCCTCGCAAAGGTATTATAAGGGAAATCTCAACTTCCTGCAATTCTCCTCCTCGAATTGCCCCTTTCCTCCGTCGCCCAGGCATTAACTTCTGCAAGGCGTCCTCGCTTGCGGATCTCTTTTAATCCGGGCATCCCATAAACATTTATTTATATTGCGGCTCAGCGAAGGCTTTGAAGTCTCAATCTAAGTTTGGTCATTTACCTGATTTAAGCTCAGTAGCTTGTCCATTTTTTCCAGACTATCGAGTACCCCATAGTCTTGGATATTCCAATTTAATTTCTTTTGTGTAAATATTTATTCCTTTTTAGTTGTTGTGTTATTAAATATTATTTTTGTACTGATATTTTAAATGACCTAGAGTAGAATTCAGACATAGCTAAGAAATTAACAGCCAATCTGCAGTTGCTTTTTGTTATTTGGACGCATACTCAGGGGAACGGTTTCCTTCTCCCTTCCATTATTAGCCTACCCCTTCATCTGGTAACGGAGCCCTGTAGAGGTCAACTGAGCGTCCTTTGAGCTATTTCAATTCCACTTGGTTAATCAAATCCCCTCCATATATATATATATTTCGGCTATACCTCGAAACTAAGCATTCAAGACCAGAAAGGCTTAAGTACAAACAATGAGCTGAACGATGTTTTATCTAACAACCTTAAAAAAGGCACAAAAGGGGCATTTGTTTCCCCAACTCTCTAACTAAAATATCACATTTTCTCTTATTCTATCCTAACTATTTTTTAACAAATGTTATCTTTAATGTGGTTAATTCGAGCATTTTATCTTACGCCTGATAATTGAGGCAAACTCTCTAACTAATATATTACATTTTCTATTGTTATTCTCTTCTGCCATTTTTGTAACAAAATTTATCTTTAAACGTGATTGATCTCAATCATTTTATCTTATCGATTGATAATTGAGGCAAATTCTGCAATGCCCTACATTACTGCATCTATTCACCGCTAATAAAGGAAGAATGTATTTAAAGAATTCCTACTTCGTTTCATTTCAGATTTTCATCATTACCCACAGTCATTTAACAGGAAACATCGCCCATCAACATCACAGAATCAGGCCTAGTTCCTTATTTGTGCACGTGAGGAAGTCATTTCGACTACAAACAGGAAACACAACACTCCAAATGACCCGAAAAGCAAATTTTCTTCAGAGTTAGCAGCACATCTCAAGTTTCAAATATCTTTACTGTCATTTAAAGCCTATAGATTCCACTGGTTCTGACGTGTCCAAACCCTGGAATGAGCACTAGAGGGGTGCAAAGAAAGATGCCCCATTGATGGGCGAAGTTGACAGAACGGACATGTTCCCTCAAGTAGACAAAAGCATAGGTAGTACAGAAAAAGGAACCCGTGGAAATAGCTTGTATGTAATAGACCCCTTAATATGATCTTGGAAATTTCATTAAAAAACACCTCTCCAATTCGCGGTGTCATGAAACACCTTGAATATGAGATAAGTATCGCGCTCTGGCTAAAGGAGCGACATCAAAAAATCTCTAAAGAGAAAACCTTCAATTTGATAAAATTTAAAATAATCATCGCTCTTTGCCTAACCTTGATCTAATATTACGGCTATTTTGCCATATACGCCAGCAATCAAGACTTTGATACTGTATTAAGTAACAAATCTCGAAATGATTCGAAGATATCGGATTGGCATTTAAACTCCCATTGCATGTATGCGAACCGTTCGTTGTTTGTGCTCAGAATGTGCCAACACGGCACATACTTTCATGGAATGTTCATATAAGGAGAGAAAAAATGTCAATTGTAGCAGCTCCCATCGCATCTTCTATATATCGTGTACCCTCAAAAAGAGCATGATGGCCAATAGGAATAAACAATTAATCGAGCATCAAAACAGGAAAGCAAATACTCTTTCCGATCTTTTCTTTTTAAACTTGTCATGAGTGAGGTTAAAACATGAGATCGCATAACTTTCAATTTCATCTTGCTTTAAAGCTGCAGTTACTGTTTTCATTCAGATCAGCGTCGTACTCTCATATAAACTTACCTCTGAAATGCCTTTGTGATTTCCTTAATTTTACTCAAACTTGACAGAGGTGCTGATAGCGATGCGTGGATTTTCCGAACATGAGTTCAAACCTGATTATGTGCATAATGCATGCTTATTATGAAAATATTATAAGGCTCGGCAGCTCTGCAACCGATATTAACAAAATGCTAATAGAAATGAGCTGAACTCCTCCAAAATCAGCTCAAAAGCGAGATAGAGACAAGACCAAGATCCCGCTCTCTCGAGATGTCCAAACCTATAACGAAGAAGATACATTCATTAAAAGTGCGAAATATCGTTAGTACAGATACTCAACCTTGGACCTAAAAAGGAAAATATACGCTTCAACATCAGCACCGCTGTGAAGTTTAAGTAACACTAAGGAAATCACAGAACGCTTCCTCAGCGTCAGAGGCAAGTTCAAATGGGAATACAACGCTGATTTGAATGAGTAAGAAGTAACTGCAGCATTAAGGCTTGTTTCAACTTCCCTCATAATTAATATAAAAAAGAAGGAAAAAGTGAAATCTTCAGTCAGGCAGAGTACATCCAGGACAAAAAAACAACCAGAAGACTAATATGGCTAAAAATATTAGATATATGTATAAGAAATTTTAAAATATCTTCTTCAAACATAAACGGCTGAGATAAGAGAAACATTTACAACATCATTAGCGGCCTGGATCGTGACGTCGTCTTATTCTATGAGCACCTGCTTAATGAACACAAGGAATATAACAAAATCTACGGCTACGATTTCATAATGGCCTTTCAAACGAAAGAAAAGTAGGACGGAGTAGACATTGCCTTCCGGAGAAGTATAGCATTTAGGGAGGTAAGCGACAAGGAGGAATCATATTTGGTGGCAAATATCGAGACGATTTAGGATCACTTAATCGTGGCTGTGTGATATCAACCTCCCAGGTCCAGTTAACGCCTGCAGCAAAGAGGCTAAATACGACACTGCCTTCAAAGGAGCCGGTACACATAACGCATTATGCCTAATTATTAACCAAAATGCATGACAAAGGGAAGGCCCACACTTTCCTACATAGTAGAAAACAAGATTTTTAACAACTCCTGACATTATATGGGGCTTAAACGATAGTATTAAATGATTTAGGTCATTAAAATACAAATAAAAGAAATTATTAATATAGAAATATTTAATCATAAAGATAACCTTTAGTGCTTCCTAGAACTTCATTCCATCTCTAAACAAGCGTATAAATGTCAAGCTTGTAAAATTCATTATTTTTGCTGAAAAAAAAGAATAGAGCTTGTTTTATATTTAATCTCTTGATGTTAAACATCCAATATGGTTCTGTAATTCCATAACCAAGTGATAATCAGAAGGAACAAGGTCAGGAGAATATGAAGGATGAAGCAATATTGCCCACCAGATCTCGTCCAAAAGATATTTGGCCATTCGAGCTGTGTTAGGTGGGGCATTATCGTAAAAGAGGGGACGCCCGTTCTATTGACTAAGGAGCGTTGCCTTTGGCACAAAGCAGCTTTCATACGACGAATTTGATCCCAGTAAAGTTTTTTGCTATTTGTTTGATTGTTTACTAGTTTGAAATAGAGATTCCTTCAATATTGTTTACTAGTTTGAAATGGAAATTCCTTTAATATCCCACAATACACTAACATGATCTTGTAGGATTAATTCCTCCTCTCGGTTGTTGAGAAATTATGTTTCTTTGACTAATCCACGAACGGCTGCGTTTAACGTTATAATAAATATCCTCTTCTTATTACCAGTAAAAGACTGTAACAGTGCCTAAAGGTGTCTTGAAAGGATAATTCACAGCTAGCAACATGTGGTGGAAGATTAACAGTTAATACTTTGTGCGGTACCCATTTTATAATCACTGCAACCATTTTTATCCTTTTCAGTAGGCGTAAGACAGTTATAATGGTTACTTTAAATTGTATTGCAGTTCACTAAAAGTAATAATAGTTTTTGCGGTGGCAACTGCGTCTACCTCTTCGGAATCAGATTCTTTTGGACGATCACATTATTATGGTCACAATAATCTGTACTTACCCTATTCACGTGAAAATCCTGAAACTTTATTGCTTTTCCAAGGCCAATTAGACCGTCTCCAGGCAACCCCTTCAAGATATTGGAAATAACATCCCAGATGGATCCATGCATGAGTGTATAGAAGAACACCTTAGCCGTCTATAACAAGAGTCACTAGGGCAGATAATCTAGCTATCTCCCAGGCAAAGCAAAAAACGCTCTCTGCTCTATGGTAGGGCAGAAACATTCAATGATCATTAACAAAACTAGAATAAGCGAAGAACTGACAAAATACGCTTATGTTGACAGTGGCCCAGAGACAAGAGAGGAAGGGAGTGCTTTTATTAACGAAGAATATGTTGCGTCCCAGAAAAACTTTTAAAAAGCCGCAACGCAGTACTATCATTACTAAAATGCACCTAGTATAGCCCCTGAAATTATTAACGAGGCAATAATATGGGTCTTTAATGCATGCCTGAAGGTGGGCTATTTTGTATATAAGTTTAAAAGAGCAAATATGCTATTATTGATAAAGCATGGAAAACACATAAAATAACGACACGAATGATACAATACAAAAATTAATGCAACAGTGATTAAATTACTACAAACATTACATAGAAGGACATCCAGTTAAATTTTATAAAGATCATAATGAAAGAAAAATAACAGAGAGAGTGACAGAGATAAGCGGCTGACACATCACCTATGGAGAGGTTTCGCTGAGCTACTAGAAAGGTGTAAAACAGAAATAAAGATAGGTCAAATAAAGACTCTTTGTTCAAATTTCACGATAATGAACAGGTTCAAAAAGTGAAAAATACTACATTTTCGTCTTTTTTCACACAGTACGCAGGAAGATCAAACTTTGTTTTACTAATTATTTTTCTTTCCGCCCATTTCCCCTCTTCTCTCCTCGTTCATCAGCCTTTGCCATTCATTCTTCGTCTGACCCACCAAATATTGTGAAACCTTGGGCAGGAGGGAAACTTAGAAGGGCGGTGCGAGGAGTGCTCTATATGAATATTTAAAGCTTCATTTTGGTATTTAGCGAAAAGCCAATCACAAAAGAAGAGCAAAATTTATTCAATTAAATGATTTCTTTTCTACATTTTGAGCTAACGTGACCATCTTCGGGAAAGTTTATATAATGAGAAATATAGATAATGGAGTTATAAAGTTTAAGGAGAGCATGTTTAAAAATTAATATTAAACATCTTCAATACAATTCCCTCTCCGTCTCTCAGTCTATTCTTCCAAGCATACCGCAATTTCGCATCGTTCTTCCTTCACATCTTCTTCGCCCGCTGATGTAACAATATATCGACTTTACCTCCTTCTAATAACTAACCTATTAGTGCCTATAGTCCATCAGAAATCTTGATTAACCCCAAATGCAGTTTAGTCATTGCTCTCTTCGAAGTACAATGAAGCGGAAAAATTGACTCCAGTAGGATGGTTCTAACTATCGCCAAGTAAAGTTTCTTTTTATGCCTATGCGACAGTCGTCAGAATCTACCTTCACCTTAACTATTCTTATCCTTTCCGCTTCACGCGTTTTCTACCTGGTAGTACATTTTATAAGGCCCAAACCATTCGCTTCGTTCCTCTACTCATATCTCTTGCCCTCAACATCAATGCTCTCTAACTCGCTTCTGTTAATGTGAATGACCCTTAACTTATCGATATTAGTCTTAAGCTTTCATTTTCTCTCGTACTTAGTAAAGTTCAGGATTTTCTGAGCTGAATTTCTGGCCGCTTTCCTTTCCGTTCTAAACAAGGTCGCGATAGTTTGGGTTATGTCGTCTGCGAACGGCGCATAGGCTGTTTCACCTCTTAGAGGGAATGGCATATCATTTTTGTACATAGAGTAGATGACTGGGAAGAGAAAGCTTCCATGATAATGCTCCAGCTTTGCTATAAAAATGAGTTATGAGTGAAAAAAAGGCTCGTTCAGGGAGCTGTCTGTCCCCAGTCCTCTACGCTATGTATACGAATGATTCGCTTTTGCTCTAAGGCTCCATAACAGCCAAATGCCATATAGGCGATCCTGTCGCTTCTGAAGCTCCATCCTCACTAAATTATACTCGAGTCAAATGTCATCTGCAAATCACGCAGAATAAGGCCACCATTTTACCTAACTCCTTGCTTTGTCCAATTTCTCCGTTATCGACGCTTGGGGCATCAATGTCCCTTTCTTGCTTCTCATACCGTATGTTCAGGGTTGAACTTACAGTTCGTCTTAACTGATCCACTAAACTCCTGCATGCAATTCCTTCAAAGACCTTGATGATAAATTGATCAACGAGATGGTTCTATTCCCATTGACATCGGGAGGTGACTTGCCCGATTTTAGCATTGTAAATTTCTAACAACCCATCCAGCCTGTTTTCTGGGAGCTTGATTATACTTGCTCTTGTCAGTACTGATGGCCCTGAGTCAAGTTGAATACCTGATTCCAAACGTCCTGAAATGCTCCTTTATCACCACTTAACATGTGAGCTATTTTTCACTATCCTTTATTCTTATTTTCTTTAGTTCTTGGTTACCTTGCAACTTATACTTTATTGTCAGAATAGTCTCGTATTAACCTCATTATCAAGCTTATCACCTAAACCCTTGAGAAAACTCTCTTTCCTCACTCTCATTATTTGCTTACTTACATTGGGAGCACTCACTTTGATTAGAGAAAATAGCAGTTGGGCCCATACCTCTCATATTTGGTTAATGTATTCAATTTATTTCTTTCATAGCTGTTCTTATCACAGGTGACCAACTTGGAGTCAGGATGGTTCTCGATGACACTTAAGGTATAGATTCTTCCACCGCTTGTCTTATCTCTCCCTTAATCTAGCTGCTGTGATCTGAAATCTACCCAGTGACCACTTGAATTTCCCGTCGACAATGTCGTCTATGATCCTCACTACATCCAAGTCCTTCGAGAGCTCATTTCTGAGAGGGGTGTAGAGCTGTAGATCAACCTCTTCACAAGTTAGCGGTAACTTAGTTTCTGTCTCAATGTCATTACTAACTAAGCTTGCCTTTGCCATTTTCATCATTTCCCTTATTTTATTGACTTTGCTAAACTTCTACTTAGTTAAGGCATCCTTCTCTTGACTCTCCTCGCTTTCAGGTTCCGAATTAGAGGTATCTTAGTTTGAGTCTTTTACCCTCACCTTGTTCTTTTTTTGCTATTTTTCCTATTCCCCCTTTTCTTAGTTAAGTCTTTCACTGTCCTTTCCTATTCATTTGGAGCCTGCGAATCTTCTCTGTTCATAAATAAATTACAAATTGAACTTATTGCTCGGTTCAGTGGAAGCAGCGTTTCGGTGCATACTGGGCATAGTATTTTATTAATTTCTCTATTTATCATAATTATAATGGCTTCTAATAGAGGTCTCCTTAAGGTATCTTAGTAAAGAAAATTTTAAAAAAGATTACTCAATTAGCCTTAAGAGTAAAAGAAAACATGACCATATTAATTATATTTTTTATTATTCACGAAGAGAAATGGAGATTTTAGAGCCACCTAAATATTTTCATGAGTAGGAATTTGAAAAATAAAGAGGATCCCATAAAGATTCGACAAGAATAGAAATTTAAGAGCAGGATGAAAGTAGTGACCTACTCTCTTGCCCAATATTTGAAGAAAAATACAGCAATTAGAGATTAATTTAATAGGAAATGCCCCTTCTGGTTTTTGCGATGCTAAAAATAATTTAATAGTTTTGAAATCTCAGTAAAGGAAACAGAAAACATAGATCAACTTTTTAATAGGTTAATTTCCATTAGGAAAACAAGTGTAGAGAGCGAAACGGCTTTTTCTGTAGCCAGATTCTATCTCAGAAATTTCGTATCTAAGAAGAATTTGTTAAAAAGTCTTTGTTTTCTGAAATCTGTTGTTCAAGAAGAAGAATTATCTTATAACCGGGCTTTTTATTAGAAAATTTCAATTTATTTTTTATTATTGATAAACTGCTTATGATTGATTTCTTTATATCTGGACAAATTGTTTTGTTAAAATATTCTATTACTATTTAACAGTTATTTGCAGTGAACATAGAAAAAAATATTTTAAAATTTCTATTTCAATGTAAATTTTTATGTATGACAAAATAAAATTTCATACGCTTAGTACATTTAGTAAAATACAGGTTTCAGTAAAGGTTGGAAAACAGCTTTATCGTGTGATATTATATATTCATTAAGTAATATAATGTAGAAAAGAACACAGCTCGATTCAACATTTTCACATTTCTTCCCATTACAGAAACGTACGAGTTGTCATTATTATTGAAATTTATTCCGGTATTAAATTTTCTTGTAATTTTATCGGCTTCAATTAAATTAAAATCATATTTAAAACAATTTATCGTTTCGGGCATCAATGCCACTACCAGTAAAAGCATTATAATCTATACCAATATTTTCCACCCGCGATATTGATCCCAATTTTATACAATGTCGAACTTTTCACTTCGATATTTTAAAACCTCTAATTTTAAGACATGCAAATAAAACACGAAGCCGAATCGATAGCGATTTTTGATAAGTGTTTTGTGATAACTCTCCTAAAGCTTTTGATAGAAGGTCCATTTTTAACCTCAGTAAAAGGAGAAAATTATCAGTGATCGGAATTAAGTCAATTTATAAGTAGGTATATTATCTTTATACTATATTCCTGTTTTATTTTAATGGGTTTACTTCTTTTCATACGTATTTAGGTTTTTAATGCTTTAATACGCAGGCTCTTTTAATGTGCATAATTCTTATATTAGTCGCCATTTTTATGATATCCTATTTTAATACTATTTTTCATCGTATATTTTAGAGTAATGAATTTAGTTTTTAGGTTTTTATATAGAAAATATTTTACTTTTATGGGTTAAATTCCCTCTTTCATCCTTATTCTAGTAAATATGAAGGTTCTCACTCCATTTTTAACCTCATTCGGGCCCTCCTAAATGATATGGAGTTTTTCCTGCCCATAATATTTTAATATTTGATTTTAATATAAATTTAATGGTAATTACCATATATTGTGCTTATTCAAATTCGTTTACACTCTTGTTTTATCATTAATGGGCTTTAATCTGTTTTTTATATAATTGGATTATTTAAATGATTTAAACCATCTTTTTCATACTTATTTATGTTATCTTAATAGTTTTCAGACGCATTCTCATTTTAACTCGGGTTTTTATTAAGGCTTTACGCGCTTATTCAATCATACTCTAATTATCTTAATATTGTATTACCTTTCTTTTTCTTCCTTCTTCAGATTCTGCATTTTCTTTGGTATGGATTTTAAACAGCTCATTTTAACACAAAGTTAAGAAATGTAAATGATTACAATATTATTTTGATGTTTTCCGTGAATACTAAGGTTAGGATAAAAGGTTTTTTTCGTTTTTTTATTTTAATTACCAATGTGAGGGAATTCCACGTCGAATTTCTTTTCCAGCACGGAAGTTCCATTTGCTGGAGAAGGTTCTGTTAGGCCTAATTGGTAAGCCTAACCCCCCCTTCCACAAGCGGTAGCCTCGAACCGCGTCCACCACGGTCCACCTTTACACGGGTTAGAATTACCTCGGCAAGAAGATTTGAGGCTATTAGAGAGTAGAGCTGTTTCGCACTCACCCCCGCGGGAACAGCCTCAGACATATATAGTGCTCGTTCCCATGAGGTAGACACAGAGTTGAAAAGTCTTACCCGGACCCATGAAGATTCCCCTAGTTCCAAGTCAGGTGCTAACAACGAAACAAAGTGACGGCTGAACTATTTGTGTATTGGAATTAGCCTTAGCCAGTAAGGTAATTCCATTTAACGATCGCTACCGAGCGATTTTTCCGCCTTTACTCATCAGCTCCTGTCGAAGCCCTCCTCGTTCGCCCCTCGTTTTTGGGTGGCCGGAATACTCTCCTTTAGACCAGACGTTACCACCCCCTCTCTTTTTGGAGAGCCGTCATCACTTTAAGTTCCCGCTCAGAAGCTCTGAGCGCCCTCGCCTCACGTGCAGAAGTCATCCGTGAAGCCTTACCTCGACGTCTCACCCAGAATCCTCTGTAAGCCAACCCCTCTTTCCCTTCAGTTACCCAATTGAGTTAATTCCCCCCCAATTTGAATAGTCTCCTCCTGTAATACATTAAATTTTAATTTCATAGTCTGATGCATTACTACAATTCCCCCCTCGTTTACCGATGTAATTTTTCACATTAATTCTCTGATATAATTTTTACCAGTAATTCTCTGATGTAATTTTGCCCATCAATTCTCTCATTTTTATGTAAATAAAATTATATTTTCAAATAGCCTTGAGATTTGCCATTGCCCATAATTTACCTGAACTCGTTGCACTCTTATCTCGCTATTTCATCCGTCTAAACTCGTGGTGTTCCGTCCCTTTGTCTGTTTGCCTTTAAGTTATTGGTCTCTCCCCCATAGATATAATATGGTATTAAGGTCATATAATATCATACCACGACACCCTCTTTTTTTATTCCAATATTTTTTATACATTTACTTAATGGAATACTTTAAACGGTCTTTTTCACTCAAGATCGGACTATTATAATAATTTTATTTCAATTTAGATTCGGTTTATTTTAAAATGTATTAAACTCTTTTATCATCATTCCTTAGGCTATTTCAATTGTATTATTTATTATATTCCAAACTATTTTAAGATGTTTTGCATCTAAGCTAATTTCTTTTGGGGAAGCTTTGTTCCTCGAGTTTTCATTTTAATGATTTAAAGCTTTTTCAAATACTTTTGCCATTTGTACTAAGGTGATGTTCATGGTTTAGACCTCTATTCTCCTCATTCTCTTTTATATTTGGTTGAAGTTAACGATTTTTACGCTCTATTACATCCCTTAACGAGATAATTAAATGGTTAAACGCTCTATTTGATTGATATATGTATAACATTAATTTTTTATCGCTTTGATTATCAAAACGTTTTTACTATATATTTTTAAGTTTTGTTCATCAAAGAAAGGTATGTTCAATGGTTTTAATGCTATTTTCTCTATATTCTGATTCCTTTTATGGTTCAACGCTGCGTTTCATCTATACTCGGGTAATTTAAAGTTATTTTAGCCTTTTTATTTCATCTATAGTTTGGTTATTATAAATATTTATTACTGTCGTTCTTAGTTAGGTTACGGTTAATTTATAACTTTTTTAGACCAATGCCGTGATTTTCAAGCTTATAATACACTTTTTCATTCAGACTCTTACTAATTTTATCGATTATTTATTTATTCTTATATTTTTTGTTTACCCAAATAAGTTAACGCTCGTTTTAAAAAACACGCCTGTGTGATTTTTATTGGGTTTTCCTTGATGTCTATCGAGGTATGTATGTGAAATAACTAAAGAAAGAAAAGATGGTGAAATAAAATAAAGGAGCTTAAAACAGTTGTATTAAATCGCTAAAAGAATTAAATGATTGTTGCAGCAAATCTCATCATTCTTTGACTAAATAAACACACAGATTTAGACATGTATTGGACAGTTTTTATATGGAAGAAATATGTTCATTTCTCCAACAAACATTTACATATTTTAAATTGTGTGAATCCAAACAGATAAATCAGGCAATCGACATATTTATGGCTCCAGTAAAGAATTTCTCTTTGTTCGAGAATCGACAGATAAGTTTAACATATAAAATAAATCGAAACAATGAAACCTTGTAAATGATATATGCTGCTCAAATATATTATGCTCTTGTATAATGTTAGAGTCACGAATGGCCAGTAAGCAATACTACTGTAAAGAAGCCATTTTAAAGAAATATTTAATATACTTTGCTGTATACCTGTCTTTTTCCAACCTTTCCCCAAAATGTTTGTCCTATTCGTGGTTGAAAAGAAAAGTACAAATATCCTAACTATTTTTAATATATTTATCTTAATATTTGAATATTAGTGAATCGAACATATTTATGATTACAAAAGAATAAAAATAAATAAACACAGAATGCCCTAGTGGCTTATATATCCGCTCAGACATTTCAGATAAAAAAGAAAATACAGTATCAATCACAATTTACCACAGATGCCAACGACAAGAAAGTGAGGTGACTGAGCTAAATCAGGTAACGAACCAATTTTTTATCTCATTTCATATACATATTGGTTGCCTAGTTACCATTTAGCAAAATTATAAAAAAAAATGCTCATTGTCACAAAATTATTATTGGATCTCACGCCCACACCCAGCCAAAATTTCCCACGACCTTTCCGAGAGTCTATGCAACACTTTGAAAATCACTGCTATAGATACTGTTAAGCCATAGGTTGTTGTGCAATGTTTGTATTTTTCACTAACCTAATCGAAATGTTTATATTTTATGGAAAATCCTTCTCTTTAAAATTTAAGACAAGTTCTCTATATCTATTCTTTATACTGCTTTGAATAAATAATATTTATCTTGCTAATTTTACTAAGGCCAGTAAAGAATTTTGTCTATTATTTATTTCCAAATTAAAGACTACTTTCTTGAGTAATAAGGAGTTTCTCTAATTAATTTTTCTCAGATTTAGGATTTAGTTTTGCGACCCTACCCAGGAGTAATATGATACACCGTGACTATTACAGATTTATTTATGAAGGAATTATAATTATCAGTATTTATTTAATCGGCACGCTAAGTCAGGTCAGAGCCGTTAGTCTAGATAAAAAAAGTCAGATTAAATTGACTATATAAAATTTTTAAAAAACAAGGATCAATATATTTGTAAAAGCAAACATAGATCCTTTAGCCGATTCCCCTGGTGGAAGAAACAGTGAAGATTTGTAGTGATGACAATCATGTTACTGGCTCATTCGAGACCTGTTTTTTTCCATTTTGGTGGTATGAGGAGATACTGTAAGAATAACTTGGCTGCATTAATGATCGTAATCATTCCCACTATGAAGTCTTCGTTAGCTCATTAGTGCAATTTAGTTGTGATATCGGGTGTTTATTGGCATCATTAATTAGTTGTTAATGGGCCCTAAGATGCTGACACCATACTTATCATGCTAACACTAAAATGTAAAAGACCTCAATTTTTCTCTCAAAGATTTATAGATTATCGGATCGATCAAAACTTGTCAATTGTCTCTACTCTCTAGAACAGCGTATTTGGTTTCAGATGTCTGAGACAAACTAGAGAAATTAAAGCTTCTCCACCCTTAATTCTCAATTGGAATATAAGTGGTGCTAGATTTAAACCATAGAGGGGTAACGCTTAAAATCGTGCTACGAATGTGAAAGGTGTGTTATTTGGTCAGGTAAAAAAACCATAATGTCTTGAGTGAAAACGTAGATAAATGGATGGTGGCTTGGTGTCAGAGATCATCAATAGGGAGACAGGAAGATACGAGCCCTTCAATTGCGAGAGAGAGAGACAGCAAATACCTAGGCGATCCTTTTGTTCTGCACTAATGGAGGGTAGAAATGATGAGACGTCGTAAAATGGTGCGATGACCTGAAGTGCCGCCATTACAGGAACCTGCGACAACTGTGAGAGCCCAGAAGGTCTCATATGAAGTCGGTCAAGGTTCACCTCACCGGCTTAAGAACCTTCTCGATCTCACGCTTTAAGGCCGAGTCAATTTTCGTCTAGCGATGCCTCTGACGCTAGAACCCACCCATTCGGATTGAGAGGCGAAAACCACATTTGACTTATATGAATCCTCCAGCGCCAGAGTTGGAAGGCACTATCCGTCAATATCCCCTCTCCCCCCCCATTGGTACCCGCTATTCGCGTCCTGATGGACTCTGCACAATTCTCGCAGAATCCCTCAAGCCCCTGATATTCTCGTTAATTCACTTGAGTCTACCTAAGCCCGCTTCCTGCGTTCCTCGATCTCATCGCGCTTAATCTTGATTGGTGTTACTCGAAAGCAAGATTTAAGTTCGCCCTCGTAATAGTCATTATCGAGAGAATAATGTTTGAACTTTGCGCCAAGGTAAGGATTACTTCCTCGAACTAAATTTTCGAGGTAACAGCAACGCGCAACTCTCTTGTGCGAGTGCTTTCTCTGCCTCCCCCCCACAGCGTAAGCCTTATCAAATGACAACGTACGATCTTGCTGGATAAAATATAATGTCTGGAGGATTTTAAGAGGGAACTGGGTTTTCAGAGGGAATTGGAGGAAAACGTGCGAGTGTTTCATGTATGGAGTTTCAGATAGATTGGTAGAAACATTATTATCTATTATTAATCCTAGAGATGCAGTTGTCTTTGGATCTTCTGTACACTAGGTACTTCTTTCCTCCACCGCAGCCAGAACTTAGAATCTTCTATGGCCCATTTCTTCTTGGCACCCCGTTGAGGTCTTGCTCTTGGTTGACTATAGTGTGTAACTTCATCCACGATCTTACCGCTTTGGGTGCCTTTCTAGGAGTTTAAAACTCCCGACGACATCACTCTTGGATTAATAAGAGCACTTAAGCCCTTCCACCACTTGAGGCTTTGGTAAAAGACCAATAAAAATGTAAGTGACATGATCCATATTTTCGATTTCAAGAACTATTTTAGTAGCATCCTGAATGGCGGAAAATAAAGACGAACGTTCTACCTCATCTAACGAAGAAAATTTTTAGAAGGGTTGAATAAACTGATTAAGCAATTAGAAAGTTTTATTAAAGTTTATTAAAAGTGGTAATTGTTATTTTGTATAAATTGTGGTGTTTTGAAGAATTTGGGGCGGGGTAATCAGTTATTAACAAAGGGGAACCGTGGTTTTCATTTTAAAATTTTTACGTCTGTAAATTCCTGAGAACGTTAATTATTTTAGCGAATTTTATTTCTAAATTATTTAATTTATTTGGAAAATGAGCTCAATATTTACCCTCAATCACTTATCTAGATCTAAGTGTCTTAACATTGATTGAGGAAAGCAGTTTATTGGAGTATTTTATGATCTGGAATTGTATTTCATTTAGCTTCCTCGCTCATAATTTACCCATTATATTGCATTAACTATTGTTTTTATTTAAATACTTTTCTTTTTCTTATTCCCAGTCGAAAGAGTAATTGGCAAATAGCTAATGTTAGTATTTTAAGTGTTTACGAGTTGTCTCGTCATACTTATATCCTCATCTGATCTTCTTATTACTGGAACTTACTTCCTTGGTTGTAGAAACAATTCAACCTCTGTAGAATGATATAATATTTTCTTAATTACTAAACATTTTTTGGGGGATAGTTATGATAAATTTGTTTAGATCCCACCTCTTCTATATTTAATTGATGATTGATACTGCTGTTTACTTAATAGCTTTGATTGTATATACCTGCTCTGTAGAAGATCTACTTCTATGGTGATTAATAGTTAGCTTTTCCAAAGAGGTTCAAACCTCCCTGTTTTAGTGTCTGCTCCATGCTTAAATATATTGTCATCGAAATGTATCGCGGCTCATTCGGCTTCTAATCATTCTTTACAAAATCTACTTTATCTCTATTTATATTTTCTGTGTATTAATTTTTATATTGTTATTTTATAGAGAAAGATGATACTGATGACAAAGTACGGAATGCAAAAAGTTTAAAATAAGTAATGTAGAGTGTCAAGATATCGTCCAAAAACTCCCGTTAAATAATGATAAATAATTAAAACAAATAAATAATTCACAATAGCTCTGTCCACAGAATTCCGTTTGGTTTACATCAAACATTACTTTACCAAAGTAGCTTTAATATAACGTTAGCTACCTACCATGCGGTGCCATTCGGGTCTATCTTCTTCCTTCCTGACTAGATCTGTCACAGTCCATCTTCTGTTCATGTTTTCCAATAGGGTCTTCCTCTGGCTTTTCTTCTTTCAATTCTTCTTAGCAGCCAAACTCTTTCTATTAATTTTTCTCTCAGAATATGCCACCAGAAATACAGCTGCCTTTTCATGATACTTCTGATTAAGCCCCTCTCCACTCGTCCACGTCCTAATACTTTCTCATTCGTCGTTCTTGCTATCCATGGAATTTTTTGCATCCTTGTCAAAAACCACATTTCTTTTGGTCTAATTTCTTATAAATGTTCTTCTTAATCGTCCATGACACACATCTGTATGTTAAAACTGACAAAACATAAGACTTTAACAACCTAATTCTTAATGTCATTCCTAAGCTCAGATTCCTTTAATAAGTTTTACATTTTAATAAAAGCACTCTTTGCCAATGTTATTCTTCTCCTTATTTCTTTCGTACTGTCTGCCTCTTTTTGACACAGTATTTTTTAGTTAATTGATTTCCCTTACTTGTTTGATTTGTCTCTCTCTAATATATACTCTCACTCTAAACTTCTCTCTTCACCAGCGTCCCTCATTTCATTCACAAGTCTTTGCCACTTTTCCTCTATGTCTGCTAAAAGAACCGTGTCATTAGCGTAACTTATGTTGTTTTCATTTCCTCCTCCAATATTCAGTCCAGCCAGGTTTTCCAGATTTCCCATGCATTTTTCTCAATACAAAGAGAAGAGGTCTGGGGAACGTACGCACCCCTGCCTATTCCTCTCCCTATGTCTAAACCTTTTCACTTCCTTTCTTCTATTTTCATGGGTGCTCTCTGGTTTTAATACAAATTTGCAATTAAACTGATATCCTCACCTATTTCAATTTCTTTAAGTATTTTTTTTACAGAGTCTCCCTAATTTACTGTGTCAAATGCCGTTTAATATCAATAAAACACAAATATAATTCTTTCTGCATATCTACCACTCTGAATCCAAACTGTTCTTGTGCTACATTTTCTTCTACCTATCTTCTTAGTCTGTTTCTTAGTACACCCAATTTTTTTTTTCATCTAGATCATTATGTTTATTGTTCCGTACTTTCCACATTCTGAAGTTTCTGTTTTTTCTAGGGATGGCTCTAAATATACACTCTATCATGGCCTCAGGTATATATTCACTTTCATATCTGTTATTAGCTAGCTCTGTGATTTTGTCCATAGCCAAATCTCCCGCTGCTTTTACCATTTATATTACCACTCTATCTTCAACTGCAACTCTATTACTTTTCATCTTGGCAATAGTTGCTACTATCTTCCTATTTAATATCGCTGGTCGATTTAGAACCTCTTCCACAGGTACCTCTGGGATTGCTTCCCTTTCATCCTAATATAACTATCTTGTGTATTCTTGCCACCTTTCTAATATTTTGTTTAATTCTTTCAACAGATTTTTATATTTGTCCATATTCAAACACTCATCACTTTTCTATTGTCATCTGTTTTAATCAACGTATGTTAATTTGGGTGTGAACTAATGGTAAAATAATTTAAAATACGGAATTTAGACTGTAAACCTTTTCGAAAGAGTTATGATAATTTTTGTTTGACATAATGAGGTTACCATGCCGCAGATTTTGTAGACGAATTACTGTATTTTCTTTTCCTTATTGGTTATAATCTTTGTGATAAACCAAATAGCAAATGAAAGTGGACAGTTTGTGAGGGAAAAAATTGTTCCATAATTTTAATTTGTAATAATGAATGCCATGAAGTTGACTGGACGAAATAGTGATATGTTATTTCTTTTAGAACCCTCCGCTCAATGATGCTTTCAAACTCTAGACCAGAATAGTGAAAAATGTATATTTTAAGCTTTGGAATTCTCAGTTTTTATTGTTTTGAAATCAGTATTAGATTCGGTCTTATTACTTCTACACTTGTTGCTCGTAATCTCAGAAGAAATACTAGAATTTGATGTTGTATGGCTAAGCAAATGATGTTATTATATATATATATATATATATATATATATATATATATATTAAATACTGAATTTAAATATTTAATAAGGAAATTTATTTATATATTTATATAAATAATATTAATTTATTTTATATTTTGTTTATCTAAATCTAAAAAGATGACAAAATATCATCTTCTTACGACTATTGTACCTTCTAAATTTACTCTTTATTAATTAATTAACTCATTTGTTTGAAGGTATTAATTTTAACTATATATAAGACATCTTAAATAACTTGATTGATATTTAAACCATTTAAATTAATAGAAAAAGATGAGAGTGGTTTTTCATGATTCATTAATTATACCAGAAGTACCATCACCTCGGGCAACAGGTTAATTTTGATGGAAACGTTTGAATTGTATTCTTTCATATTCAATCGAATAATAATTGAGAGACAACATGAAAAAGCATTCAAAACAATGTGAATATTGGAATAGAGGGAGTAATTATAATTAAAGAAGACTATAGTAAATAAAAGAGAGAAAACAAATCGGTTCGTCTTTATTAGAGTTATTCTTTTTATATGAACATTTGGAGCATCCACTTCTGTTTAAAATTTGGCTGTGAGGTGCCTAAATGGGATTCCCTTAAAGATCTCATTCTTAGAAAACACCAGGCACTGGTTGCCTTTTTAAGTTTATTTATGGTATCTTGTTGTTTGGTATGAATGGCTTCAAGAACGACATAGATTAGAAACCACAAGACACAACGACAGTCATGAGAAAAACCACTCACCAGGTGGCTACTTGACGTCTTTCCAAAAAATAGATCGCCATTTATCAGCCTCTATAAAACATGAAAAGCTACTGTGGCATTTGGGCCATTTGCGGAGGTTAAATTGGTGTAAACCAATATGTGTTGAGATGAAAATCATTGACATTGTCCTTGGTCAATTTGACACGATAACAATAAATATATTAAAACTAATTGGCAAGAAAACAAAGTAAAGATGAATTTGCCACAAAAGTGGGTAGAAGATTGAACACAGTAAAATAAAAAAGCATTATGTACACACACACACACACATAAACTACAGAGCAAAATAAGAGAACGATTTTCCTTTATTAAATATTTTCAAAAATAAGATGAGCATGTAAATGAAATTTCCATGGTACATATTATATAAATATATAAATATGTGACATTCTAGAATTGAAGGAAGGGAGATTATGAGAAGGCTTCAATTCTTATGCCTATAAATAATCTTATTTAGCGTGTTAAGTTAAAGCAATAAATAACATCACCCACTACTTGAAGCCTCTTATGGAAAAAAATATATTTTTTTATTTATACTAACCACACCAAATGGCCCAATATTTTCCAACTGTTTAGCTTTTTTGAAGATACTCACGGAAATATTTAGAAAAAAATTATTTGGGGGCAATAACAGAGGTTAATATATGAGTGCCATTTGAACTATTTATTTGGGGTTAAGTAGAATGAAATTCTGAAACTTATTCATTCCTATATTATACGAAGGACGATCCATAAGAGGCTGAAAGCAGTGAGCATTTCTATTTTTTGCTATACATATAAATCCGCACCATTTTTCATGATATTTTTCGAAATTCCCTTTTTTTAACTAAACTGGATATGAATTTATGACTGGGTAACAAAAATAAAATTTTGTCATGTGCCTGGAATATTTGAACGAATTCTTAAGTGATTTTTCTTGC
This sequence comes from Ceratothoa steindachneri, assembly GCA_963969495.1. Taxonomy (NCBI): domain Eukaryota; kingdom Metazoa; phylum Arthropoda; class Malacostraca; order Isopoda; family Cymothoidae; genus Ceratothoa; species Ceratothoa steindachneri. Next base: position 228,615,778 of record OZ018318.1, read on the forward strand.
TATGTTCGAAAATAACATCAGTTTTTCTATATCAGGTCTATATAGTTTCCTCTTTGTCTTTATCTCCATTTTGGCTCTAAGAGAAGGTAAAAATGAGAATAAAAATATTTAAAACAGTAATGCTGTATTAAAATTAAAGATGAAAATTCGAAATATTAAATTTCAAAGATTACTTTGCTTTAAAATCTATTCACGCCATCATAATTCGTTTTCTGTAATTCTGAATTGTAAGAGGTGTGAAGCCTCCACTTGATAAACCAATCACAGTCAAATACATTACTCTAATTTTTCTTTCTTAGAAAATAAAAAAATCGGGAAGGAAAAAAAGCAAAAAGCATCTTTGTTCAGGAGCAACTTAGCGAATCTTTCGGTTTATGCCTATAGATGTTCAGTTGGAAGACAGTTCTCAGCTGATAAAGGAGGAAGGCCATTCATTTCAGGGGCACTTCATGACAATATTTACATCGTTTTCCTAATGTTTCTTTCCTTATTTGGTAATTTGGGTGGTAATCTTGTGTGATAGGATTAATTTCCATTCTAGATATCAATCTTGTCTTCATTCTTGGCAGCCCGGTTAATTTCTGTTTAGGATAAATGTCTCTATTTTGCCGTTAATGAGGGTGCATTGTCATACGGGATTTAATGCCAAATTACCTTATTAAAATTTTATTTATTACTCGTATTGGGTTGAGGAATAAGTTCTTGCGGTTTTATCAAATTTATTCATTACCATTAACAATTTCAGAAAAATTTCAGTTTTAATTGATAACAATATGCAATTTAATCAATAATGTATTCTCCGTTGTTATTTACGACTTCTTCCCAACGTTGAACTAGTTTTTCGATACCTCTATCATAAAAATCTCTGGATTTTGAGTCGAAGAATTCGTCTAACCAGGTTCTTAATTCCACATAAGTATTGAAGGAAACGCCGCGCAAATTGTTGGAGAGCGATCGGAACAGATGGAAATCCAATGGAGCCAAGTCTGGCGAATATGGGTGATGCGGCAGGATTTCCAAATTAAACGTTTGGATGGCGTATTTTGTCGTCGTGTTGCAGAAGGAATCCAAGGCGTCGATGAGGTCGCTTTTCACGAATAGCTTCGGCGAGTCGATATATTTGTTGAACGTAGAGTTCTGCATTGACAATCTCGTTGTTCGCAAGGAGCTCATAAAGAATGATGCCTTCACAATCCCACCACACACACAGCATCGACTTTCGTGGATGAAGTCCTTGCTTTAATGGCGGAAGTGTTTTTTTATTGGGGCCAAGCCATTGTTTTCGATGGTTCATGTTTGCATAAACACACCACTTTTAGTCGCCAGTGCTGATGAGGTGAAAAAATCTGTCCCTATATCCACGAGTAGCTTTGTGAAGAGCAAGCAAACCTGTGGCAATTGTGGAACGTTGAAGTTTGTTGCTTTCGCTAAAAGCATGCGGAATCCAAGGACCGATTTTTTTTACTTTTTTCCATCGAATGAAGGTGATTCACTACAGTTTTCTGATCACACGCCAAGTGTACAGCCAATTCTCTAGTCAATTGACGAGGATTTTCATAACGAAGGTCGTTCAATCGAGCTTCATCTAACTTAATGGGGCGACCAGAACGATTTTGAAACGTGAAAACCACCATTGAGCTGTCCTTTCTGCTAAGGCATTTTCTCCGTACACAGCACAAATATTGCAACGAGCTTTTGCTGCGTTTGCATTGTTGCCGTCTCGATTGTAAATGAATAACAAGTTTTGAAAATGCGCCTTTCTTTCAACTTGACATTCCATTTTGAGGGTACAGAACAAAAATTAAATTAACCGAACTTTTAAATAAACCGCAATGACTTATTACTCAACTTGAAGACGTAGCCTAAGCAAAAGCCTAATAGTCTACGCTGTTAAGAGACGTAGCTTAACCTTTGCCAATTTTGCTCTCATTATTTATTATTGTTTCTTAATATGTGCACAAATCACGCCCAAAAAACTTATATCAACACAACATTAAAAAAAATGCAAGAACTTATTCCTCACCTTATACTTTGTTAAGATAATCCTATTTCAAGCTAAATTTATTTTACAGCCATTTGGACTATGTGGAATTGAGGCCGTTTGTGGAAGCACTGTAGATTAAGATTTTGTTTGGCACCTATTCTTGAGTCAAGCAGGTCGGGACAAATGCTGACTCCGAATGGGATCTGCCAATAACTTACACAGCCGCAAAGATTATTCAATTAGTAATTCTTCATAATTATTGTGTATTACAATTCGGTTTTAATTTTTATTTTTCTCCAAATACAATAGGTCCTTTATTCAATCTAAATATTAATAAAAGAAAAATTAAGCGTGTAGATTATAGATGAGTTTTGAAGAGACAAAATTATCTGGTAATCTATAATCACAGGCCTAAATAAATGTGGTTCCTTGTATCAAGACACAGAAGGAAGCTATATTTCACCCCCTAAGGCTTTGAGGTCTTCCACCGATGAACTATTAATGAGTAACGAATATTTTACCTGAGCCCTTAAAGGAGAGAGATATGTTGGCACAGTAAAAGTGATCAATACTCTGAGTTGCGCCAAATTCGAAACTTAGCATCATAAGAAAAATATCATTCTATGTTACTTTTCTATTTTCTTAGACTAATTAAGATTAAAAGATAAATTGCGTAAAGTGGATAATTAACTTATCTGAGAATGATCCATTTGTAGTTCCAGTTTTACTGATTTATTACTAGAAGCTTTTGAACTACTGACCTTAGCCTCAGTTAACTAATTTAAAAGTTTTTCCAAGTTCTTGAATTGAGTTTTCTTCACAGTTCTCCCAAGACTGCGATCATCCATGCTATACATAAATCCTTTACGAACACACTTTTTCTTTCCACTTAAAGTCCCATCAATATGCTGCGATAGAAAACTATATGGAGAGCCCTTTCAGCAAACCTTGCTTTTGGAGGAAGTCTATGATCGTGTTTGGAACAACTATACAACTCTAGTCTTCCTTATGATTGCGGTGTGTGCTCTGAAAGTTTCAGCCAAAACCACCCTAAAGGTTAGGGTGATTTTATTCTCTCTGAATCAATTTTGATTAAACTTTAGCATGCTGGTCTACAGAATATGAGAGCAACTATGGTATATCTTCATTATGCTATGTTACTTCCAAGGAATCTTTATTTCAGATTGGTCGTTTTGGGGATGACCCACGGTAATAGCTTTTAAATCAAAGTAGCACATCGAGACACATTTTAGTGACAACGATGGATTATTGCACACATTAAGCATACATATCTTGCGTATACATTCAACAGAAAATAATAATTATAATACAACATTTTGATAGAACGGGTTAAGGCCGCGTTAATTTCAAACCCTATCAAATGTTATTTAAAATCACGATGCTTCCCACGTGCATCTTCGCTTTGAAGCTTGGCGCCTTATCGCAGCCACCTGAGTCAATGTTTAAACAAGGAGGTTTATCTTCCCCCGTTCACCCCCACACGCCGACCTCGCCAGATTGAGTTAGGCTTATGGGCAGATAAGGCATTGTTCCCAGGCTCGGCTGTGCATTCCCTCGAAGCTCCTACTCCATTGTCTCCCACGCCAAGGGAGTGTCTCGACTATTTAGATGGAAACTTTACCACTAAGATCAGAGTGGAGATCCAGATTTTCGTCGCGAAACATCTCTACGACCCTCTCTCACTTTGTGCGCCAAGGGACCTCGACCTCGAGATTCACCATCACTTGTCCAAAAGAAGGACAATATCCCTTGAGTGCCAAGGTTCAAGCCTTTCGTGAACGCCAAGTCCACAAGGCTTCCCCCTTGTTGTTCAGAAAGAAAACAACGTTAGAACAGCCATTGTTCGTTCGAGCCCGTTGTCAAGAAACGGTTCTCATCCCTTCTCCCGTTGTTCAGAAGAGAACAACGTAGAACAGCTATTGTTCGTTCGAGCCCGTTGACAAGAAACGGTTCTCACCCCTTCCCCTGTTGTTCAGAAGAGAACAACGTAGAACAGCGATTGTTCTTTTGAGCCCGTTCGCCAAGAAACGGTTCTCACCCTTCCCCCTTGTTGTTCAGAAGAAAACAATATTAGAACAGCCATTGTTCTTAAGCCCGTAGACAAGAGACGGTTCTCACCCTCCCCCCTGTTGTTCAGAAGAGAACAACGTAGAACAGCCATTGTTCTTCAAGCCGCTCGTCGAGAAACGGTTCTCATTCCCAAGACTCCACGTCAGGATCATTTTATTCCCTTTCCTTCGGCTGGAACTCGCCAGCAGACCGAAAATTCCTTTACGTCGACTTCCTCTGCACCACTAGTATAAAATTACGTAAGCCGAACGTTACCTTTGAGTATTTAACCCTTTTGTCAATTCTATCCTGTGCTTTAAATGGTTTAGCGAACCATCCCATCTCTTTAACTTTATATTTTTTTTACCTTTTAAATCTTTTAATCCTCGGATTAGCCCGAGACTCCACGACTCTTTCCATTTTCTGTTTATGTCAATATTTTCCGTTTTGTGTATTGTTGATAGTTATTATTAATAAAACTCTATTTTATTAATGATAGCAATATTATTATCCTTGAGCTCAGTTTCACTTAAGCATATCGAAGATACATAATATTGGCCCGCTAGACATCCACGCACTCTAAAGATAATTAAATAAGTTCCCTCAACGAATAGTTATATATGGTATATCGTCGAGAGTCCATTTTACGACAAATATATATATATATATATACTATTTAAATTTGGTATCAGGTGTGTAAGGTTTAACGCTATATCTTTGCAAACACTGGTCTCAGTCGAGTAAAGCATAGTGTTATTCGTTATAATAATAGAGTATAGTAGTTCTATTTTGTTTTAGCGATGGCTATCCCCTTTTTTGAAACTTAAGAAGCTGGAGTAGCTCAAGGAACTTTTATAATAATTTGTTTTGTGTTTTTTTTGTGATTTTAGTAGTGGTTATTTAGATCGAGAAACCAAGTACGAATAGGTCAGTGCCCATATTTAGGTAGGCTAATTTCTCTAGAAGGCATAATTCTTGTTGCAAGGGATTTTAGTTGGTTGACTATTGCGCCTTTAAGTGCAAAGATGACTCAGTTCGAAATCTTTAGAGGGCAAGGAGAATCCTTGGGACTCTCCGGAAAAGAACTAATTGGGTACGTTCAAAAGGAGCAAAGAACAGAAAGAGAAAGAGAAAGAGAAATCCAACGAGAAGAACGAGAAAGAGAATTTCAAAGAGAAGAAAGAGAGGAACGGATGAGACAAGCTGAGCTTCACCATAAGATTGAATTAGCTTGTGTTGAAGCAGAGATACAGTCCGCCAGTTGCCGTTCCGAAGTTCTTCCCCCAATCTCTCACTAAAGCTCCCCAATTTCAAGGATGGAGAGTATTTTGGAGCATTTTTAGCCCACTTCGAAAAGATCCTCGAAATCAATAACATGGATCTGGAGGCTGAAGGTGTAGCCAGATTACTTCCCCTGTTAAATTGTAAATGGCGCGAAATTTTTATATCTTTCCCATCTGAGTGTACAATTAACTAGAGCACCTTAAAGGCTGAGTTATTGGCCGTTCATAATATGACTCCCGATTTCTACCGCCAAGAATTTCGAGGAGGTCGTATTAAACCCGGACAGACGTTCCGTCAATTCGGATACATTCTTCAGAGGAATTTTAAATTTTGGTTAGAATCCTCAAAGGTTGATCCAAACGACGAGTCCTTAACAGAGTTCGTGTTGCAAGATCAATTTTTTGCGTCTCTCCCGACGGAGATCCGCGTGTTTGTCAAGGATCGCCGGTGCCAGACCTTTAAATAATGTATCGAAGAAGCGGATGTCTATGCCGCATCCATAATTTATACCCAAAGGAGAATCGGATTTCTCACCAATTCCCCTACAAGGAAAGAAGGAAGGATTCGCTCCCCTTCACAGGAAAGCCGACGAAGTTTCCGAGCCCCGTAAAACCCCAAAACTTTTTTCCCCAAAACCAACAACGGGACTCCAAACCTCCCGTTAAGATTTCTCCTCCATCTCTCTTCCCGAAGCGACCAATCATATGCTTCACCTGTGGTGTAGAAAACCAAATGAGCTGGAATTGCCCCCAAAATTCTAGGCTTAAAAGCGGACCAGCCCACCAAGTTTACCAGATTAATGCAACCCCGGCTCCCCCGGTGGTGCAGACCCAAGCAGAAACTTCTCCCCCTCCGTCAGGCCCCAGGTAAATTTTATTAGGGCTAAAAGTTCATCGGGAACTTTGAAATTTGAGGAGGGCAGCGTGAACGGCTGCCGAGTATCGACTCTCGTCAGGGACACAGGATGTACGTGTTTCATCGTGTCCGACAAACTCCTCCAACCAGTGGACCCTAACCACGAAGAATTTGCGATGGTACATGACTACCTTGTGCGGGCGAACCAATTCCCCGTCGTTAGATGTTACCTGCAGTGTCAATATTATTATGGCTGGGCTGAAGTCATTTCAGCAACCATACAATTCTGTTCCGTACTTATAAGCAGAGCCCCCTAGTAAGTTCCGACCCTGTGTCTCAGGCCGCCCTTCCTCGAGGCCGAGCTAAGAAAGAAGCCCAGTAGCCCGTCCCCATCAGAGCCCCGATACCGTCCGATTTCTCGGAGACCCCTAACCAGGACTTTGGGACGGCACAAAAGGAGTGTGAATTACTAACACCCTTAGGCGATAAAGTCCAAGACAAGGACACGGAGACTGTCCGTTGACCCCAAGAAAAAAAGAACCCCCAACGCGCCCATGGAGATACCTTCGTAGAACTGGACGAAACATCGGCGCTTGAAGAAGATTACCCCACGGTGTCCGTTAATTTCAAACCCTATCACATGTTATTTAAAACCACGATGCTTCCCACGTGCATCTTCGCTTTGAAGCTTGGCGCCTTATCGCAGCCACCTGAGTCAATGTTCAAAGAAGGAGGTTTATCTTCCCCCGTTCGCCCCCAAATGCCGACCTCGCCAGATTGAGTTAGGCTTATGGGCAGATAAGGCATTGTTCCCAGGCTCGGCTGTGCATTCCCTCGAAGCTCCCACTCCATTGTCCCCCACGCCAAGGAAGTGTCTCGACTATTTAGATGGAAACTTTACCACTAAGATCAGATTGGAGATCCAGATTTTCGTCGCCAAATATCACCACGACCCTCTCTCACTTTGTGCGCCAAGGGACCTCGACCTCGAGATTCACCATAACTTGTCCAGAAGAAGGACAATCTTCCTTGAGTGCCAAGGTTCGAGCCTTTCGTGACGCCAAGTCCACAAGGCTTCCCCCTTGTTGTTCAGAAAGAGAACAACGTTAGAACAGCCATTGTTCGTTCGAACTCGTTGACAAGAAACGGTTCTCACTCCTACCTCTGTTGTTCAGAATAGAACAGGGTAGAACAGCCATTGTTCGTTCGAGCCCGTTGACAAGAAACGGTTCTCACCCCTTCCCCTGTTGTTCAGAAGAGAACAACGTAGAACAGCGATTGTTCTTTTGAGCCCGTTCGCCAAGAAATGTTTCTCACCCTTCCCCCTTGTTGTTCAGAAGAGAACAACATTAGAACAGCCATTGTTTTTGAGCCCGTAGACAAGAGACGGTTCTCACCCCTCCCATGTTGTTCAGAAGAGAACAACGTAAAACAGCCATTGTTGTTCAAGCCGCTCGTCTAGAAACGGTTCTCATTCCCAAGACGCCACGTCAGGATCATTTTATTCCCCCCCTTCCTTCGGCTGGAACTCGCCAGCAGACCGAAAATTCCTTTACGTCGACTTCCTCTGCACCACTAGTATAAAATTACGTAAGCCGAACGTTACCTTTGAGTATTTAACCCTTTTGTCAATTCTATCCTGTGCTTTAAATGGTTTAGCGAACCATCCCATCTCTTTAACTCTATATTTGTTTTACCTTTTTAAATCTTTTAATCCTCGGATTAGCCCGAGCCCCCATGATCCTTTCCATTCTCTGTTTATGTCAATATTTTCCGTTTTGTGTATTGTTGATAGTTATTATTAATAAAACTCTATTTTATTAATGATGGCAATATTATTATTCGGTACATAATATCGGCCCGTCAGACATCCACGTACTCTAAAGATAATTAAATAAGTTCCCTCAACGAATAGTTATATATGGTATATCATCGAGAGTCCATTCTACGACAACGTTGATGAAGCTAATGATTTCATTGTCTACATGGGCGTCATTTTGATGGATGAATTCTTAAAAAATTTCAAACATGAAATATGTCAATTTTTAAATAGTAGAAGGTTGGAATGAAGCTGTTGCAGCTTTGAGGATAAAGTATAAGGCTACTTTAGACGAAATATGACGTCCATTGGTATAAATATCTTGATTAATGATGAACCACAAATTTTCGATTGGCTTGAGATGAGAAGAAGCTGATGGCCACAACATCAACTTGTCACTTTCTATGCATAAAAGCTTCGGTATTCTTGGATGACCCTGGCAGAGGGAGAGTTAGCGTTGCCATTCATAAAACTAATCTACTCAGAACTGACACTGATATGTCATCAAGACTGAGATCCAAGACCTCCTTAAAGACATTGCCCTAGGCGGCAGCTGTCGCTTTAACCACATCAGGCACCCTGACTAGAGCAACAAGTATGTATCCAATTATATCTGCTCACAACATGAAACTACCTCACCTCTTTGATGTCGCAAAAGTATTTGACGTTATTCTTCTGAAAAGACCCCAGTATTGTTCTCACCGTCAGCTCGATCAAGGGTTGTCCTGGTCTCGTTAGTGAAAAGAATGTAACTCATGTCCAATGTCATGTACCTTTAGACAGGGCATAAAAGTCGTGTGACAGGGCATTAAAGGAGGCAGCTTCAGGGAAGATTGCGCAGAATTCATAGTCATAGGTGCCTTCATTGTCTTTTGGACATGGATATGACCATCGTAGGTGAAAATGTTTTTGCTTGTTTGTGCTGCTTTCCCACGAAATTCGCGGCCAAAAATCTCTACCTGTGACATCCTTAAAGGGCCTGCAATTAGATCGATTGATCTGTAGCAAAGGGTCTCTCATAAATCATCTAACCCTGACCACATGGCGAACTAACTTCTCCGTACGATCATGAACAGAGGTGCTTTCATCACTTTCCTTGATGGTGAAAAACATTTTCATCGTTTATTCCTCTGCGACGTCAAATTATTCTTAAAGAGGAAATATGCTATTAGCGTGGTTTAGCCCCAAAACAACGCAGTTTCTGAGGCCCTTTAAACTCCACATGAGTCCGTAAGCCTAATTCTTATATTATTGTTTTGTGTAGAGAAAACGTTAACCAAATTTTGGAGGGTAAACTAATTTAATTAATTTTTGTTTAGGATAATATTCAGAGTATTGCTGTAGTTAATGTATAAATGATATGTATTCAAGTGATAAAGGTAAAATATAAGTTTATTTTGTGAATTAGTGGGCGTTTCTTTTATATCCTTACGTGTTGCAGAACGGCTCTGTTCTTTAAGATATTCTTATAATATCAATATATATTAGACACACTTAGCACTCTTAGAGATAGAACAAAAAGGAGGGGAATTCTACGACACTAAATAAAAGTGGTGTCAGGTAAGTAGGGTTCTTATCAGAAAGAATTCTACGACAGTATTCATTCTCTTATGTCTTTTCCATTTCACTCTTTCTTTTCTCTTCCTCTTCTTTTTAGCCTTTTCCTCCTGTCTTCTTTTTTTATTTTCTTCTCTTTCTTAGCCATCTCTTATTTCTTTTTTTTCAGTTCCTCCTTTTACTTATTCTCATCCTTCTTTATTTTCTTTTATTCTCCTGCTCTTCAATCAGCTCCTTTCTTCCAACTATTTATTCTATGCTTCTCCTCTTCATCCTCCTCTACTTTTCTTCCTATTCTTATTCTCCTCTTCTTTCTATTCTTCTTCTTCTAATCCTCTCTTTGTACTCGTCTTCTTTTTTTTATTTATTTCTTCTCTTCCCTTCTCCTTTCCTCCTTTCCCCCCCAAATTCCTGCTCTTAAAATCTATTTTATAAATAACTTAGATAAAAATTTCGAATATCTACAAAATTAAATAAAAAAGCATCAGGGTTAACTTTTTAAAATGGTCTGAACTTCAATGATAATAATAATATCTCGATTTTAGAAAACTGCCAAATCATACCAAGTTACTCATTAACTAAACACTTATTTCTAAAATATCCCGTTCTAAAAATATATTCCTAGTTTATTTTTTTATATCGTTGTTCATTTGAAAGTTTTTCTTTAAAAGGATATTTTTTTCTCTAAATATTGATCAAAACTTATCCAATAATATTTTTGTAAACGATGAAAATTTTTTTCTCTTTACTTCTAAAGAATCTTTTAAAGGTCTTTGATGATTTAAAAACAAAATAGTGAAGCTCAGAAAAATAAATATATTATCAAATGTTTTGGAATTCTTTTAAACTCACCCTAAATTAGAAATCGTGAAGTTGAGAAAAATGATTAGAATTTAGACATGGATGTTTTTTTATTTTATCGTATATTCGAAAGATTATCGAAGTTGCATCTATAATGGATTTTTAATTTTAATACATCCACTCATTCCCTAAGCAAAAAAGATATTTAATATTTTTTCGTCCAGTTCTTAACATATGGAGTTAGTGAAAAGTTACGACCGAATAGTAATCGAGTCGCTCTCTTTTTGCATATAAGGGGTTTTATACCTTGGAATTCAAAGGCATTATTTTAAGAGGATTTAGCTTAGAATCAGAAATATCTTAGAGTGCTATGTGACCAATATATAGATAAAAGAGCTCTCTTATGTGACTAAAAATTAAATTAAATATTCTTTGCAAATCGATGGAAAAATATACCATGATTTGCACTTTAGAAAATAGGTTCTCGCCGCATTTTCAAATTATTTATCCTATGAATAATTGTTAAAATAGAAATAATATAAAGAAAAAATACCTTGCAAACCCTAAAGTAGATTAACATGTATTATTGCCTTATTCTCTTACAAGTAGGAACTTCTAAATCATAGTAATACAAAGAGAAATTAATTGTTTTAAAACTATTACTTTTTCCTAGACTTTGATGTAGGACCTTCCAACGACATGTAATGCAAGAAGTTGTCAATAGTTTAAAAACTATTATTCCCTCCTTCCATTATATTTGCCGTACTCCAAAGAACAACAAAATAGCATTCGTCAACGACCTAAAATCTCAGCGGTTGCCGCATACTTATGACCTGTCAAAAATGGATTGCGAGCTTCTTATCTAAATTAGTTCCAAATCTGGAGGATTCTCACTTGATCTATTTCAGGGACATCATTGAAAAGTTTAAGAAAATTCATTTTTTCCGCAATAGAACGCTAAGTTTTCAGATCAATAGTCATTTGAAAGAGAGGCCATGCGAAAACACGCTTAATATCTTAGAATTTCTCTACGTTGTTTAAAACAATAACCTATACTTTGTAATTTATTCATGGCAAATTTTGTAAAAGAACTATACCGCAAAGAAGATTCTCAACTTTTATCTCCATTACTCATACGCCTTCGGGCCGGGTTTATATACATGTTTGTGAATTTAGGTCTTTTTCAGCGCACAAATCAAGATAGTAGAGAATATGGAAACAAGTACCGTATTAAACTGCCTCAACTAAAGGGTGATTTACACATCTTGATATTATAAGTTCACGTATTGCGAAATTATCCTGCATATATATATATATATATATATATATATATATATATATATATATATATATATATATATATATATATATATATATATATATATAAAAATATATATATATATATATATAAATATATATATATATATATATATATATATATATATATATATATATATATATATATATATATATATATATATATATATATATATATATTAGTGATGGAGTCGTTCCTTGGGAACCTTATTCGTAGCAGGAATATGAAGACATATGCGATGGTTTTGAACATTTAATTTTCCGGACGTTTCAGTCATTGACGATGACATCATCAGCGAATTCTAAATACCCAAAATTATTTTTATAAGAATAACTAAACACAGAAATCAAATTAGTGAAAATCTATTGATAAGAAATTGATGTAATATCTTAAAAAAATTAACTTAATTAAATAATAATCCCACGAGTTTTTAAATATGCATAATAAACATGACTTAAATGACTATCGAAATACCAAAAATAAAAACTATAGCAATAAAGTCGAAAGCAAGGCATGAAGAAATCGATTAATAAGATTAAATAATCCCATGAGCAACAAATATGAATAGTAAACATGAATCAAGCGGAATACAAAAAATTAACTATAAAACACAGCAAGAGAGAATTATATTGGCAGGGTGAACAATCGAAAATAAGTTAGATCAGGGGGTATGTAATCGAAGCGGATATTAATAAATGGAGCGAAGCAAGTAGTTCAATTAAGTTAAATTTTAAGTGGTTGAACATCAAATAATATGAGTAGACTAAGGCACGAAAGTTTAAATAGTAAATAATCAATGGGGGGTCAAAAGGACGACTAAAAAATTAAATTAAGGAAAAGTCAATAATAAACCAGATCGTTTAGATATTAATGGGACAAACTAAAATAGAAATAAAAATTTATCTGCACGAGTACTAACCTTATAACGGTTAAGCTGGGAGTAACAACTGATAGTACGGACAAAAATTAGGCAAAAACTATTAAATGTTCAAAACAATCACACATGTCTTCATATTCCTCCTATATATATATATATATATATATATATATATATATATATATATATATATATATATATATATAACTTTGTCTTCCTTAAAGTTTGTATCAACTCAAAAAACATATCTTAAATTTCTTTATTTTAAGCTACATCTTAAAAATTAAGCGATGTTACATAAGTTTCTGGTGTCTCTAGGACTATTCTCAGTATCAAATCAGGCTTAACGGACAAGCTCCATACATATATATACATATATATATATATATATATATATATATATATATATATATATATATATATATATATATATATATATATGTGAAAGAACTCAATAGCGACTTATGGTATATGATAGTGAAACAACTGTATACGAGCATAGATTTACTTACAAGGCAAGTTTCGGTAGGTATGAAGTTTACCATACCCTCTTCGGTCGTATACTGAGAATGGAATGAACACACAAGTAATAAAACAACTCCAAATTACGAGAAAAGAAAAAGAACGGAGAAAATGGATCATTAATCAGGGTTGTGGAAAACTTCATTCCGAAACTCTTTTTATTTGAACTTTCTGACTTAAACTAAATAGTTGAAGTCGGAGATGCCTTTGGTCAGACTTTAAGTTAATTAAAACAACAGAACTAGTTTGGAGGAAAAGTTCGAAAGTGCTGAAAGGAGGGGAGTATAAAGAGCGAAAAAGTATGAAATAGAGTGTACAAGAGACTATGTCTTTAATTTTTTAAACCTAATACGTTATTTATATGAAAAACTAATTTTGCAGTCGTATTTAATGACATATGCATATATAATTAATTTAAGTATTCTCGTCATTGTGATTTTATTACGAATCTATTAACATCTTCATTGGTGTAGAGAAATGGTTACATTAAGCATCCTGGATAAGTATATGTACATTAAAGCCCCCCGTCCTCATCAAGAGAAGCGTGGGAAAGGTAGCCGGCGAATAACCATAACTGCTTACCCTGTTTGATCTCCCCGCCGCTGTGGGCAGTTGGAGCTAACATCTGTTTTAAGGCAACCACCTTAGGTCCTTCAACGACGCTCTAACGACCCAATGACCTACGAGACCCATAAACCCGTGGTTATGAAAAAAAATCGGTGCGAGTCAAAAGGCACGCCAAGGAGCCTCTAAATAGCGAGCTCACTTAAGCACCCCAGTGCCACCTCAGCAATTCTCGCTTCCCCAGATGCTTACTCACCATTCGCATCCCCCCCCATCCTTGCCTCTGTAGGCCTGGTCACTTGGCCCTTTAGATGGGGCGGCAATCCACCTATAAATAAGCCCCGCAAAGAAAGAGAGAAAATCATTATCAGAAGTCGATACCCCAGAGTAGGATTAGTTCGTGAAGATCGATCCTTCGGCCAGACAAGAAGATTATTATCAGAAGTCGATACGCCAGAGTAGGATTAGTTCGTGAAGATCGATCTTTCAGCCAGACAAGAAGATTAGAGGTCGATACGCCAGAAGAAGGGTTAGTTCGTGAAGATCGATCCTTCAGCCATACAAGACTATTTCCGTGAGAAACGATAGGATCAGATTGAGAAAATCGATCCTCCCTTTCCGGGCTGTATTAACCTAAATAGTCAAGCTTTATATCGGTGCCATACCGAAGAATCCAGTACAGACTGCCAAGAAGTCTGACTGAAAAAAAGCAAAGCCGCTCACACTCGAGCGACTCTCACATCCAAAGCTCCGTAAGAGTGAGAGGAGAAGAACATAGCCCCAACGAGCTCCCGTTCTTTAATTACGTTGAAGAATCAGCCCCCGTCACAGGCGGCAAGCTAGCCCTCCTCGACGAAAATTTCAAACCCCGGACACAACACTTCAAAGCGAGAGATAAGTCCTCCAGCGACATCCGGCAATACCTAATACCTTCTGTCATGTAAGTTAAAATGAACATTTATATTCATATTGCGATAGTAGAAGTTTAGTACGTCTCACGTTTTAAAGGGGAGTAGAAACCATTGTTCTTGAACTTAGGTCATATGTGTTTGTAGACGAGAGTACTTTAATTTAATGTTTAACGCTAATCAAATAGAGTCGAGAAAAAAATACTAAACCGCAATTGGTGTGTTTACGGGAAGCCTATTTGTTTATTTTTGTAATTATATCCGTGCGAGAATTCTAGCTGCCAAAGATAGAAATGTATTAACCTTTGAATTGTAATAGTTAAGTGTTTTCTTTAAAATACATGTTTATGTTGATATATATCTGGTGTTTCCTCTTATCCTTATGTTTTTAAAATAGCTCTTCCTTAAAAACAAAATTACTGAATTAGCATTCTTAATACATAGCCTACCTAATCATAGAAGTAACTCACGTCCCTTAAAGTATACCGCTACTTAAAGGGTGTCAAAGAGTATAGTGATCAAAAACAGAGGGTTATTATACGACATATTATAAAAGTGGTGTCAGGTGTGGGGGTTTATATTAGAAAGAACCCAGCAGTGTCTATTTAAGAAAGAGCTAACACGTAAAAGAAATACCAGGAATAATAGAATATTTGACGAGAGGAAAATAGGTAAAGTTAGAGGTGGAAACAAGCTAAAGGTAATTGTTAGGCCAAGTGGTAAGTTTCGGTGGTGGAGTAGGTCAGGCTTGATTTACAACAAGATAGATGACTGACATAAGCGCAAAGGCATTGTTTGACCTTTATCGGAAGCAAGGTCAAAGCCTCGGAGTGGAAGGACTCGATCTGAGCTTGTTTATTTAAATGAAAGAGAAAAACGAAAGAGAAGAAAGAAGAGAGGAATGTCAAATGAAAATGGAAGCAGAAAAGACGAAAATGGAAGCTGATGAAAGAGAGAAGATAAGGGCCCACGAAAGAACTCTTAGCAAAGACCAGTTAGAGGTGCAGTTAGTGTCATTTAAAACAGGAGTGTCACCAGCGGCCAGCATGAAACTCCCGGAGTACAAGGACGAAAAAGATTTATGCTGATATCTCTCCCATTAGGAGGAAAATATTTGAAATCAATAATTGGGACCTAGAAGAAGATGGGGTTGCCAGACTGTTACCGCTACTCAATCGTAGGATGAGAGAGATATTCGTCTCTTAACCCTCAGGAGCGACTGTGGACTATTCCACTCTCAAAGCCGAACTTCTCTCAGCAACAAACCTTAACCCGGAAGAATATAGAACGAAGTTCAGGCAGGCTCGTATAAGACTTAGACAAAAATAAAAACAGTTTGGCTTTGAGATTCGTCGAAGTCTACAGTTTTGAATGGAGTCAGAAGGGGTAGAGAACGAAGTCGCTGCGGTCGTCGACTTCATGCTTAGAGATCAGTTACTAAGTACACTACCCCAGGAAATCCGTGCATTCGTTAAGGACCGAAAAGCTTCTACCTTCAACAAGTGTCTGGACGAGGCTGACCTCCACGCGGTAAATCATCGTCTATATCCGAGGGAGTACAAGAAAGAGAAGGCTTCCTCCTCAAAGAAAAATGGGCCGCCACCCAGGCATTTACAGAAGAAGCCCTTTAAGTTCTCAGCAGCAAAAAGAACTTATAAGCCAAACTTTGGCAGGGAAAAAAATCAAAAAGAAGTTAGGATTCCACAAGGATCATACCCTAATACCGGCACGTATGCCAGGAAGCCCGTCACTTGTTATACCTGCGGGATAATAGGTCACCTGAGTTTCCAGTGCCCACAAAACTCCCAAATGAGGGAGATCTCGAGACAACAGGTGCAAAACCTGACTGCCGCGATCCCAGCAGGACAAGCTGATTCGTCCTACGTCCCCGCGACAACATCCGAAGGGCCCCAGCAACAGGTAAGCTTTCTATTCAACAAAAGTTCGCCAGGCGGCCTACAATTTGAAGAGGGCACTGTTAATGGGTGCCGAGTATCCACTTTAGTCAGAGACACCGGATGTACGTGCATAGTGGTATCCGACATGTTGCAGCCCCCAGTAAACTCTAACCATAAGAAATTCGCAATCGTCCACGACTTTTTAGGACGCGACAATCGATTCCCCGTCGTAAGATGTCATAAACAATGCAGATATTTCACCCGTTGGATGGACGTGGTAGTATCTCCGATTAAGTTCTGCGCAGTACTAATCGGACAAAACCCCCTAATTCCCCAGCAAAAGTGGCCCAACAAGTAGTCACCCGGGCACAAGAAGCCCATAGGAAAGAGCAACCTGTTAAGTTGACCCCGAGGATTACCCTCGAAGACAATGAGTTCAAATTGACTTCCTTCGCCATTGCTTTGAAGGAATGCCCCACTCTTAAACCTCTATGGGAGAAAGCTATTAAAGGTGAAACTCTCCAAGTGAAAGGAAAGAAGCCTATCCAGTATATCGTAAAAGACTCACTTCTCTACTGTACTATCAGCGAGGAGGATAAGAAGAACAAGAAAGCACTGTGTGTACCTCAAGAATACACGCAAAGAATTTTGAATACCGCGCATGATGGAATATTAGCCGGACACTTTGGGCCCAACAAAACGGCGCAGCAGATATTCCGACACTTTTATTGGCCCAAGGCCGCCAGGGAAATTGTGGCCTATTGCCGATCATGCGACGTGTGTAAGCAGGATCCCTCCAGAGGACGGGTACCTCCCGCTCCCTTAAAAAAGGTGCCTGTTATAACCGAACCATTCTTTTGAGTGGCTATTGATTTGGTGGGACCAATTCACCCCCCTTTAAGTGGAGGACACTCCTACATCCTCACCCTAGTGGATTGTGCCACCCGGTTCCCAGATGCCGTGGCACTACGGAAGATTGACACTATTTCCTGCGCGGAAGCATTAATTTCAATTTTTGCATGAGTAGGCCTGCCTAAAGAAATTCTATCGGATAGAGGGCGCCAATTCACCTCAGAATTAATGGAGTATTTTAATAAACTACTGTTAGTCAAGCCAATTTTTACGAGTTCATTTCATCCAGCCGCTAAAGGAATCTGCAAGAAATTAAACGGGACTCTCAAAAATATATTGAAGAAGTTGTGTCAAAACAACCCTACACAGCGGCACAGATACCTGCCTGCAGCTCTTTTCGCCTGCAGAGAAATACCTCATCGGACGTTGGGATTCTCGCCCTTTGAGCTATTATACGAGAGAAATGTGCCAGGTCCTATGAGTATTCCTAAGGAATTATTTTCCAACTCAAAGCTCGACCAAGAAATAAAATCTTCTTACGCCTACGTGATGGATATGCGCGAGCGCCTGGAATACTGCTCTAGCTTAGCTCGAGAGAACGCCGAGAAAAATTTAGCCAAATATCATGACTACTTCGATATGAAAGCAAAGGCGCCAAAATTAAAGGAAGGAGATGAAGCCTTATTATTACTCCCGACCGAAAATAATAAGTTATGGGCCCAGTGGAAGGGACCGTTTAAAGTAATCGAGGTACGGGATCCAGTCGATTACTCGATAGAAACCCTAACAGGGCGAAGAACCTATCACATAAACATGCTAAAGAAATATCACCGCCGCGCGTGCATAAAGAATATTACCCTTCTAGTCGAAGAACAACCGATGGATGCCGTTTACCCGGGTACGCCCCTGCAAGTCATTCAGACCGTGTGTGGGGAGCAAGAGGAGGAATACGAACTTCCATCGCTCTTACTTACCCCGGAAGACCGTCGAGTGGATTTAAAGATAAATCCACCCATAGAGATTCAACAGAAAGCGGAAATGTTGAACTTACTCATGGAATTCCCAGAAGTCATTTCTGAAACCCCCGGATGCGCCAAGGATTTCATCCATGAAATAAAAATAACAACTAATTCAGTGGTTCGAAGCAAACCATATCCTTTACCGATCCACCTACGAGAAGCCTTCAATAAGGAAGTCCGGAAATTATTAAAATTGGTAATTTTAGAGCCATCGGAGTCCGATTATTGCTCCCTCATAGTAATGGTTAAGAAACCTGATCAATCATTTCGGATGTGCGTGGACTATCGAAAATTGAATTTAGTGACCGTTTTCGACGCCGAGCATATCATGCTAATAGATCAAAATTTCTATTTATTTGAAGACGCTAAATTCATCACCGAGTTGGATTTGTGTAAAGCGTACTATCAAATACCTCTTGATAAGGAGTCCAAAAAACTGACGGCTTTTGCGACTGAGAGAGGTCTGTTACAGTTTACCCGGCTGCCCTTCGGACTACTTACAGCCGGTAGCAATTATAATAGGATGATGAGGCGAATTATCGCTGGCTTAAGTGACGTGTCGTTTTACTTCGACAACGTGTATGTAGCTACCCGTACATGGAAGTCATACTTACACGCCTTGCGCTCATTGCTGGAAAAATTGAAGGAGCAAGGTCTAACCACCGGGCCGACCAAGTGTTATTTTGCCTACGAATCCATTGACTACCTTGGATTCAAAATAGGACAAAAACACTTGACTACCCAGCAATAAAAAGTGGGCGCCATAGTCAAGATGCCGCGGCCGAAAACAAAGAAACAACTCCGATCGTTTATGGGAGCCGCCTCTTTCTATAGGTGTTTTGTGCCCCACTTCGCTTCCATTGCGGCCCCACTGAATGATTTGTTAAAAAAGACAGCGTCAGACCCTGTCACGTGGAACCCCCATGCAATAACTCAGTTGGAGGTTCTAAAAGGAAAACTCGTAACTGCGCCCATTCTTCGCTTACCAAATCCCAACAAGATCTTCGGCATTCGCACGGACGCTAGTCAAAACAGGTTAGGTGGAGTATTGCTACAATACGAAGACGACGAAACAGCCTATCCCATAGCTTATGTCAGTAGGAAACTTTTGAGTAGAGAAAAAGCCTACGCCACAATCGAAATCGAAGCTTTGGCCATAATATGGTCCATAGGTAAATTTAAATATTATCTAATATGGCGCGAGTTTAAGTTGGAATGCGACCATAAACCGTTGTCATACTTAAGTAAAATAAGAGTAAGAATGGAAGACTCCTGAGATAGAGTTTACTCTTGATGGAGTACCAGTACTCCATTCACTATATAAAAGGGTCCAACAATTGAATAGCCGACTCGTTAAGTCGGAACCCTGTCGACGATTAAGGAGCAGCCCAACTATTGTATTATAGCAAAGTTAAGTGTAAGTCAATAGAATTGTAATTAAGTAGGGGCGAGTTACCCCCTAGTGGTAGGTAAGAAGATCCTAAGTTGGCACAGTAATATAGGAATTAATGTAAGTTCAGGTGAAATGTTATCGAGGCATTCCCGAGTGAACTCAAATTTATTGTAAAATATAATGTTCCGTAAGTTACCCATGTTTATTATTATAAGCGTCAGATTGGAATAACCCCCCCCCCGTTAATTTCTTTAGGAGGAAGGTAAATGTAGAGAAATGGTTACATTAAGCATCCTGGAGGAGTATATGTGCATTGAAGCCCCTCCCCCTCATAAGGAGAAGCGTGGGAAAGGTATCCGGCGAATAACCATAAATGCTTACCCTGTTTGATCTCCCCGCCGCTGTTGGCAGTTGGAGCTAACATCTGTTTTAAGGCGACCACCTAAAGTCCTTAAACGACGCTCTAACGATCCAATTACCTACAAGACCCATAAACCCGTGGTTATGAAAAAACAAACGGTGCGAGTCAAAAGGCACGCCAAGGAGCGGTGCGGTTGCGAGCCTCTAATTAGTGAGCTGACTTGGGCACCCCAGTGCCACCTCAGCAATTCTCGCTCTCCCCAGATGCTAACTCAACATTCGCGTCCCCCCCTTTGCCTTTGTGGCCTGGTCACTTCCCCCATTAGATGGGGCGGCAATCCGCCTATAAATAAGCCCCGCTAAAAAAGAGAGAAGATCATTATCAGAAGTCGATACGCCAGTGTAGGATTTGGTTGTGAATTTCGATCCTTCGGCCAGACAAGAAGATTATTATAAGTCGATACACCAGAAGAAAGATTAGTTCGTGAAGATCGATCTTTTAGCAAGACAAGAAGATTAGAAGTCGATACGCCAGACGAGGGGTTAGTTCGTGAAGATCGATCCTTCAGCAATACAAGACTATTTCCGTGAGAAACGATAGGATCAGATTGAGAAAATCGATCCCCCATTTCCGGGCCGTATTAACCTAAATAGTCAAGCTTTGTATCGGTGCTATACCGAAGAATCCAGTACAGACTGCCAAGAAGTCTGAATGAAGGAAAGCAAAGCCGCTCACACTTGAGCGACTCTCACATCTCCAGCTCCGTAAGAGTGAGAGGAGAAGAACCTAGCCTCAACGAGTTCCCGTTCTTTAATTACGTTGAAGAATCAGCCTCCGTCACAGGCGGCAAGCTAGCCCTCCTCGACGAAAATTTTGACCCCCGGACACAACACTTCAAAGCGAGAGATAAGTCCTCCAGCGACATCCGACAATACCTAATACCTTCTGTCATGTAAGTTAAAAAGAATATTTATATTCATATTGCGATAGTAGAAGTTTAGTACGTCTCACGTTTTAAAGGGGAGTAAAAACCATTGTTCTTGAACCTAGGTCATATGTGTTTGTAGACAAGAGTACTTTAATTTAATGTTTAACGCTAATCAAATAGAGTCGCGATAAAAATACTAATCGGCAAAGGGTATGTTTACGGGAAGCCTAATTGTTTATTTTTGTAATCATATCCGTGCGAGAATTCTAGCTACCAAAGATAAAAATGTATTAACCTTTGACTTGTAATAGTTAAGTGTTTCCTTCAAAATACATGTTTATTTTTATATATATCTGGTGTTTCCTCTTATCCTTATGTGTTTAAAATAGCTCTTCCTTAAGAACAAAATTACTGAATTAGCACTCTTAATACATAGCCTACTTCATCATAGAAGTAACTCACGTCCCTCAAAGCATACCGCTACTAAAAGGGTGTCAAAGAGTATAGTGATCAAAAACAGAGGGTCATTCTAGGACAATTGGTCTCTAACACTTATTTGTATTTTTTAATATAGCTTATGGTGCAACTTTTAATACTCCTTTTCATGGTTGTTTTTATCACTTTAAATTATTATTTCAAATATATTTTCTATGTTCTTACTGTTTTGCTTTTTATTTGATGTCTACGGTCTTCTGCCAAGCGTAATCGTTTTCAATGTGCTGACGTTGACCTTCTGCCTGTTGCTGTCTGTAACAAAGATCACCTCCTCAAGTAGGTGTGTTCTACTTCTTCTGGTGGAATTTACCCTCGTATTTCTATTTTACATAACTATAATCTATCCATGTATTTTTTTTTCAACGATTCTTTCTACTTGGAATTTGCACAGCCTGATGGCGAAGAGTTTATGTCCATATTCTTTCCGTTGACCAAATAGCCCTCTCTAGAATGTATGTTTCCTGCGTTATTGGTATTTCGTGCTTCTTTATCTTCTTTTCCTGGCCATTTTTTGTTGTTGTGATTTATTTTTCTTTTGCCTTCCTTCGTTAATCCTTCACTCAGAGAATTTTTGCTGTTGTGCCTCCGTTTATTCCGTTCCTTCTGTTACTTCTTCTTTGTCCGCTAGCTCATCGATAACGGAAATTTTCATTATTTCGTCTGAGGGAGGATTTAAGTGGGACCAAACATTCTTTTCTAGTCCGATGTCCTCGAATAGAATCGCGTCAAGGACGCTGAGAATGATTGTACGTTTGACTTGGAATTCCTGAGGTGTGTTGACTTCTGGAGAGATATTGTTGAAAGTTTCATTCTCCATTTCCGAATCCATCATATCCACGTAGTCCCCACGTTGGCGGAATAGTGGGTTGGGTGCTTCGATGTGGTGAGGCTGGAGAGCCCTGTGACTGGGAGACGAACTCTGAGTGTCCACTGATCCAATACTGGGCTCTTACACTGAGCAGTGCTTCTGAATATCAAATTCTATTCCGCTTACCGTGCGGATAAGCACAATAGAAGATGATGATAGATGATAGACCCGGCTCCGGAAGAGGTGGTAGAGAAGGGAGAGAAATAGTAAGGAGGCGACCTACAGCATTACGTCAGTCTGACCCAGAGTGTGTAATTTCCCCTTAAAAATTCATTATTTCTTTTAATTTCTCTATCCCCTTAGAAAATGTTCAGTCCGTATTAAATGAAAGATAGTAGAAAAATTGTAGGGAATAGTGGAAGAAGGTAGGAAATTTGGAAAGTGAATGCTATTCTATATGTAGATCATGCTAATTTCTTTTCATTTAATTGAGTAATTTACCTTTAGAAATATTCAGCTTAGCTATTTGTTGCCTGGCCATCAGGCTAACATTCAATGTTATTTATGTGTCTATATTATAATTACTTTTTTTTCGCGTTCAAAAAGTGTTGAGTCTTCCTACTGCTAGTTTAGCTTGGTCTCTTGTCACATTTCTTTTCTCGTTTGTGTTTTATTATTGTGTGTTCTATTAAGATAATTAGTTAAATTAGCTAAATAAATCTACGCATTATAGGTTATTATAATATGGGAATACTTGGTCATTCTGTTAATTTCTATTTTAGTAGCTTTAAATCTTGGTTTAGGTCAAATTAGTTTCGTGTCCTATTCTGGATGTCACCTTATTCGTTAATTCTCTTATGTATAAATTTATTAATTGATCTTTTTTATTGTTTGGAAAGAGCGGATTTGATCTCGTCTTATACCACTTGGCTTTCTGTGCCGCGAATTTGCTTCTATCTTTACTTGATTTTTCTATTCTTTTCTTCGCACTTCCCCCTCCTATTCTGAAGAGTGGTCTTAATTCACCTTCTCTGTAGTTCTCACGTTCGCTCAGCCTTTCTCCACTTGTGTTAGGGATAAACTGTTGCTTTGTTGTGTATCTTTGAAGTTTTATACATAATGTTTGATTTGTTGCTAGTGTATATTTGGATTACTTATTACACCATCGGCTTGGTAAACTTTGTTTTTCTAATTTGAGTTGTGTAATCTGAGCATATACATTATTGTCATTCCTCCTTTTTCTCTTGTTGAATCTTTGTGTTACGTTCGTGCTATATCCCTTTTTGATGACTCTACAATCCTAGCACTTTGGTTTCCTTTTGTATGTAGTTTTATTGTTCTACTTCAAAGTAGATATCTCCAAGATTTCTTTAGAGTGTAGAAGAATCTCAGATTTGTTCCTGTTTGTACTGATATTTCCATTTCCTTTAGTACTGGTTGATCCTCTTTATTTCTTTCGCCACTAATCTTGCCTAGATTTCCCAGTCCCTGTAAGGGAATACGCGATTTTTATGGAATCACTAAAATGGACATTGAAGCATCCTTCAGTTAGAGGTAGTCGGATGTCTGAGATATGCATTGCTTATAACAGTGGAATCATATATCCTCCATGAGGTAGGCCAGTGTCCAATTTTCATTTCACTCATTGACATTTACCAATCTCGATAAATGTGTATCTTGAGTCACGTGGTCGTAGACTAGTCTATTTGAGCTTGTTGTTATTCAATCCAACTTGTGGGAATTTGCAGTAAATTCTATTTATCTAAGCCTTATCGATAAATTTCAATGCGTCTTTACAAACCATATCAACTCTGGCCTTTTTTCTTTTTGCATTAACAATTTTCTAAATGATGAAGTTGAGGGTCATCTCTGTGCTTTGTCTTTTTCTTAATCTAAAATGATACTTTGATAAGAGTTCATTTGCCTCTCGCTCAGGCGTTGGTTTATAATTTTCTCAAATACCTTCTCGTTGAAACCAAGTAGAGTTTGGTATCCAGCTCTACATTTCGGTTTATGGCATTGGTGTTATGATGATAAAGGAAGTATCCTGTGTTTAGACACACAATTAAGAAACTTGCGATTCTAACTAGAATTTTTTCGCTCATTTCCTAATAATTCCTCTTAGTGATAACAGATATTCCTGATGTTTTATGCTGAAAAGAGATCTTGCTCTCTTCACTTCTAGTTTTTTGATCTTCGTGTCGATACCGTCTTGAGTGTCTACAATTGGTAGATTTATTTATTTTTTAAACGACTACATGTTTTGAAGTTTAAAATCGTTATCCCTCTTTTTTTATTATCCATTCTTCTGTAAAAATACATTTGCATTTTTTCTGAGTTACTATTTATCTGGTTCTTCTCTTCTATATTATTTCCTTTTTGCTCTTTTATTTTATTTTTTCTAGATCCCGCTTTGCCTTTTATTTTATTAAATTTACTCCAAAATTCTTCGCTGGTGCCTCATCATCGATCCTTCGAATTGTTTCATTCTAATTTTCACTATTTTTTTATTATTTAAGGAGTCATTTCTTACTTTTGCTTCCCAGTTTTCCATGTAGCTATTACTTGTGCTGTTTGTTTTTTCTTATCCACTCGGAGATTTTTCTTATTTTTCTGTTCTTCTGAACCATTTAGGAACGTCCAAGTAAAAGTCTTTACCATCATCTATCGTTTTTGCTGATTGCTTCTTCATCTGTTGATTGCATAGAGCTCCTCATTTTTTTCTAATTTTGCATCTGTTTCTTTCAATGTTCCTTTTTATCAATTTTGTAGTATTTTTCTATATTTATACCAGTCTGCTCTGTGGTATTATTTTTTTATCTACGAGGGGATCATTATATGTTGCTGGTTTATAGTGAGTAGTTTCAGTCTATAGTCTGTGAAAAATATATGTTATAGCTGCATGTAATGGTTGAGTGGTAGATAATTATTGCCTATGTAGACGAGCGATTGATAGGTTGTAGTCCTTCTGAACTAAGTTGGTTTATCAGATCCCAGTCGATGACAGATTCTTCTTGAGAATTAGTTATCAGATAATTACCTGCTATGTTTCTCGTCCTGTAGCAATTTGTTATAAAATGAGAATTATCATCGATCATAAATATCACGGAATTTCAGTTGTTGAAGATGTGTGTGAATTTGTTTTTACCGGCAAATAATTATTTCTTAGTGTTAGCTATTATGATGTTTTTTAAGTCCATTGTTATTTCCACCACCAAATATGCTGCCGAAATAACCGCATATAGCTCTTGCCAATATTGCCGCGTTTAGCACTAATTAGCTTCAGCAGAGCGCAGTGCACGTGAAAAAAGGCAAACTGAGCCCTCCTCCGGTTGATTATCAGAGTGAGACTCTACCTATAGACGTTCTATGGACCCAAAAGTAGTAACTTCACAGTTAAACACATTTTACAAATTTGCTATTTAGGCGTTGGAGGAAGTAATCGAGGTAATGCAAGGAGGCTGGCGTATGGGAATAGTCTAGTAGATAATGACAAATATAAATAACTTAATTGGAAAAGAACTATTCGCAGGATATAATAGTGATGTAGCGCAGGGATTTATAAGAAGAATTGACTCCAATGTATCGGTTTATGTAGTCGTCGTCATATGTACAAGATTCCAAGAATTCTGGAGTTTTCTTCTTACAGGGCGAGCCATGGGCTGCCTTTGATACGAACAGCTAGAACAGATTGTTGGGTATTGTTGGATTCTTTAGACTCTCAGCTATCACATCCAAGTTCACAACCTTGCCAATCGGCTGCTAAATTGCCGAAATCCAAGATGGCGTCCAAGATGGCCGCTATTGGCATTTTTACTCACTTTCTTTAATATCTATCACATATCTAAGAGTAATACCTTAATTATATTTTTTAGGGGGACAAGTAATCTGTTTAGGATCTTATAAATATGTTAGAATAGTAATTTTTACATACAAAATAAATAAAAGTATTTTAGTAAATAGTTTTATCTTATTTGATAGACATTTGACATCACATACAATGAAGAGAATATATATAACAGTCATAAACAAACAAAGTAATAATTGAAGAGTACACAAGGAACAAGTCAACTTCTATAGGTATTCAATCTCTAATACAGTGGTTCCCAACCTGGGTGTAAATTACCTCTTAGGGTAATTTAATAATTTTTCGGGGTAATGGAGGGGTGACAGAATAAAAAGTTAAGAATTGGTAAAATCAAGAAAACAGTGCGGTACCTGGTATTTTGATTAAGGTTAACTTAGTCTTAGTGTCATGATACGAAAATCAGGTAGATGTAGGCTAGGGGTATCAGTTTCTGAGTGATCTTTTATTTTATCACGAAACGACTATTCCCCGCCCTTTTTTACCTCCCCCTCTTCTTCCCCCTTTACCCCGTGACCCTATGCTTTTGAAATTACTTCACAAAGCGAATTTCCTGATACACAAAATAATTACAGCACTTAGTATAATAGAAAATGATTGAGTATGGTATTTATTTTCCATTATAAAGTTTTTTTTATTAATGAATTTAACATTTTGAACGCGAGCCAGTGGCATTTCTCTAGCGGCTGTGCCAAATTTCTGCATCAGAAAATGCCTCTTTGTAT
The DNA here is from genome assembly GCA_963969495.1 of Ceratothoa steindachneri. Taxonomy (NCBI): domain Eukaryota; kingdom Metazoa; phylum Arthropoda; class Malacostraca; order Isopoda; family Cymothoidae; genus Ceratothoa; species Ceratothoa steindachneri. Next base: position 228,642,681 of record OZ018318.1, read on the forward strand.
TTGTTTTTCGATGTAAGCAGGCCTTGAGCTTGATATAGAATTGTTAAGTAAAATTAAATTCTAACCACTGTTGTGACTTGTTATAAGGCCAGGTTGTCTGGGGAAGAAACTATATTTAGTTACAAACATTTAATGTGTCATCTGTGTTTGAGGGAGGTGCGCGTCACTGTAGCTCACAGCTCATCTCTCCTATAACGCATGTACGTACGCCCGTGGCTTCTCGTGCTGTTACGATATTGTGTAATATGAATTATTATCGATATCCCGAAACATAAGTGACTACAGCTCATCTCTTCTCGCACGCTGGTGCTGTGGAGAGCCTGAACAGACCGTGCTATGTGATTAATTAGAGCTTATATGTAGGTGTGGGGAAGAAACGGATATTTTCAGCATGTAACATGCTAATTTATTCAATTATTTTTCGGATTTCTGTGTTAAAATTCTTAATTAGCAGTGACTTAAGTTATTGAAGTGTGTTTTTTCTTGTTTTCAAGTGAGTGAATATTTTGTTGTGACTCGTATCGCGCTTCACTCTGCAGCTTAGTAAAGTAAATAAATTGTAACGGTCAGATTGGTATATCAGTCACCCCTTCACATCCCTTACAAGTCGAAGAGAGTATAAATCTTGTGTGTTTTCTTTATTTGATTTTATTTAATGTTCCCCTGATCAGGTATATATGTGTACTGCCCTTTACAGTAGGTATAGTTATTATTTACCCACTGTTACATCATTCCTATGCTGAATAATCTCTTCTATTGCTATCTAGAATGCCATGATAAAATAAATAATAAATTCTCAGTGTTTACACTTTTTATGCAGTGTTTGTTTTCTTTTTCTGCAGATTAAACGATAAAATATCCAAAAAGCGCTTCTACTCTGAGGCCTTTATTTGCCATGGCTTTGTAATTTTAGCTTCTGGTAGAGACGAACGGTCACAATGTTTAAAATGGCAAAAGGTGTTTACAAATGAGTGCCTCAAGCCATCAAAACTCTCAGCTTTACATCCAAAAGTGCCATCCAAATCTTCAAAAGGAGGATCAGGCTTATTTTCAGCACCGGGGTGTGGCACTGAAGAAGATCCAGTTCATTTCATCTGGAATCTAAGCCCAAAAGCTTCAAGCTGCGGTCGAAGCATCCTACTTTGTTGCATATAAAGTTGCTCAACAATAGAAATGCCACACCATTGCAGAGAATCTGATTATGCCTTGTGGATACAAGATGATAAGCAAGGCATGTGGGAAGGATCAAGTAAGGAGACTGAGTGCCATATCTTTATCAAACAACACAATCCGCCGACGAGTCGATGACATGACATCAGATATCCTGTCCCAGGTTACAACGGAGATTAAGGAAAGCTCATATAGCAAATTATCCTTGCAATTTGATGAATCGTGTGATATCGGCAGTTTTGCTGTTTTCATTAGGCTGTCCGTTACGTCCACTAGGACAAGTTCAAAGAAGAGTTTATATTTTGCGAGAACCGGCTGATAAGCACGAAGTGAGAAGATGTCATCTATATCATCAACAATTTCTTTACCAAGAATGGATTGGATGGGAACAACGTTCAACATGTGAGGAGAGATGTTTATATAAAGTCTAAATTAGTAAAAATACAATGGCATATAGTCATATACAGTTATATTTATTGTAAACTAGCTGTAGGGTAGCTAATATTTTATACATGATTCACAAAAAAATTCGTGTCTGTAGTACTGAAATACTAAAGTACCAAAATAAATTAAATTAAATCAAAACCATATAATTATAACGCAAAAGATAAGTAAGAATTACTAACTGACACAATCACGCAATCTAAAATAATTTTTCTTTTAACGATGATCGTGGATTACGGGGCCTCATACAAGCTGTGAATCCAGAAATTTGAGTAGATCATTGCATCATTCATCGGTACTCTCTTGGATCGAAAAGCCTGCCTGGTAATCTAAAGTTAGTATTTGAAGATGTGTTGAAAATCGTCAAAATCATCAAGTCCAAGGATATGAATTCGCGCATATTAAAGGAGCTTTGCAATGAAATGGGACAGCAGTATCAACTTCTGCTCCACCACACAGGCTATTAAGGAATTCCTGGAACAAAAAGGATCTCCTTTTGATACCAAGTTCACTGATAATGAATGGCATGCGCAAATTCATTTCTTGGCTGACAAATTTGCGGAGCTGAACAGTAATTATCTGAAAATCCACGGCCGAAACACGACTCTCATTGATGCTCATCAAACTGTGGCTGCATTTGCGTTAAAACTGAGAGTCTGGATTCGGCGCTTGGAGAAAGGAATGATCACCCTGTTCTTAATCCTAAATCAGTTTGTTGAGGAGAATAGTCATGATAATGGATCACTTCTACAGAGCATCAACAAAGAAATAAACGACCATTTGAACAGGCTTGAAACAAGCATGCATCACTACTTTCTAGAGAGTTACCAAGAAACAGTTAGTCTTCACTGGATGATTTTCCTGCAAATGACGAGTTAATGAAGCCTTGAAAATCGAATAAGAGCCTTGAAGTTGTTGATATCATTCTTAACAACGTATATCTGCGAGAAAGCGTTCTTAACTGTGCTGGGGCTGAAAAAAAGAGGACTCGCATTAATATTGCAAACGATGCCAGGCTAGCATTTTCAATCACGAAGCCAAGAATTTCTCAACTAGCTTCAAACATGTAACTCCATCTATCCCTCTGATGTTCTTGACATCTTTGGCAATAGTTATTAGAGATTCACAATGTTCAAGCACAAATAAATAAAATATATCTAGTGTTTTAATTTAGCGATATACATATATAAATGTTGACAACATTTTGTTAAAGGGGCAACATGCATAATGTATCATGTTAAATTGGGTAAAAGCTGAAAAAGTTTGCGAAACACTGCCTTAATACTTATTTAAATATCAATACTGGACCATTATAAACATCAACTAAAACTTAGTGTAATCTTTAATTTTTGTGGTATTCTTACCAGTCATATAACAGTTTATCGTTAACATCATTTTAAATTTTATCTACTCCACTTTCTTAATTCTTTAAAAGAAATAAGGAATTATTGTAAAGAAGATTATAAATGGAGTGATAAAAAATCTTCTTAAATATCCAGAAATTGATTGTCTCGCAAGATCACTTTAATACAAAGCTTTTTTCTTACATACACAACACAATTAATGTAAAAAGCTTCTAGTATGTGACAGCCTAACGGCAAACTATTCAACCATCTGATTCTGATTCCTCAGAGTGTTCAAATTATTTAGTCCTTAAACATCTATTCGGTGACACTTGGCACTTACAGTAAATAAAGCAGGGAACTTACTTTCTGGCGCAAGAACAGTTTCTGGATCAACCTTTTTTGCATCAACATGGCATTGTATGCGACAAGTCATGTTGCCACAATGGCTTAGTCCTAGGAACTAGCACAAGCATTTACTCTTTGCGAAGCCAACCACTCTTCAATATTTAGATAGTTAGGCTTAGCTACATATGCTGTTTTATCGATGATAATAGCATACATGGCGCGCCTTAGATGCAACATGAAGACATTTTCTGTAGGCAGCAACAATTTCCGCAAAGTTGCCTTGTTTGTGAGGAATTTTTTAGCCCTGGCATCTGAATGAGTCGTATTCCTAAGTTCTCGAGCTTGTTGATCAAGTCATCCGTAATATTAAATTCCCCATTTTCACCAAATTCTTCGAGCGCATTGGTGTTGACTTTGGTCGACACAGTGAGCCATCCATCTTTGATGCTAAAGTAATGGTAGCTTATAGTATCCCTTCCACTGAAGCTATGTAGGAATTTCAGCAAATTGCATTGTGATGGCTGAAGAGATTTTGAAATTTCATGAATTGGCAAATTACGCATTAGCCAAGTTGTCAGCCAAAGCTCTTCAAGCTATGTCATCACTTTTTATGCATAATAATAAATGAATAGAGTTATAAAATCAGTGTCATTGGTATGCACAATAACCCATTTAGCTGTATCCTTGTTCGCAGAGAAGATGGTGTGGAGAATGATTCTGGTGCCCACTTCTTCCTGTTTTGTTTTTATTCAATCTCATGCAGGTTGAACACAGTTCCTCCTGTTAAAACCACTGTTTTGAAAATTTCTTAAAGGCACCACCAATGTAGAGGGATCTTTATCCCATGAATAAACTTTCGTTTTCCAGATCGCTCCAATAATTGGACAGATACATCAGAAGTTGAAATTGTTCTGATTGCTTGAAAAAAACCCTCTGGGTCTGAAACATTATACTGGCTCCTCACTTTATACAGCTTTTTAATTCTGTTACTAGTGCTTTTAGAAAGGGTTGTATCTTTCGTACTAGGGGACCAGTATCTGTCACAGAAAGAGTGAATGGACCGTGCACCATCTGGAATACTATTCAGAATTAGGTTTTTCAGTCTGTTTGCACAAGCTGCAAAATCTTCATCATGGGTAATGGGAAGCGAGGAATAAGACACATTCCATCAATGATAACCGATGTACAATTATCAGTGGCTGGTAGTTCTTCTACATTTGATACATTTGTTTCATGATAATCGGACTCGGATCAGGTTCGATTTGGATCCTGATGACCTCATCGTAGCATCGATCTCAAACAATGCTTGTGGCATTGGACTACATTCCTAATCATCTAGAAGTGTCTGATATCCACTTTGCCACCACCTGCAGTTATTTGGGTGATAAAAAACAACGCGGCGATTTCGTCACTTTTTTGTGGTGTTTGTACTTTTGTTAACTCGCTCTTTGTTTGGATGTTAAATGTATCTAGTTTAACGGTACTTATTTTGGCATGATATTTTTCACAAGTTTTCTCTAGTTCCCTCAGGCCAATTTCTTTAATGTGAGTGAGGTCATGTTTCGCTTCATTGTTAGCAAGCTGCCTTTTCATAATGGTGACTGGTGAAGAAAAGGGTTTTGCTCAATTTTGCCAGGACACTTGCTATCAAAGCTATATCTCTTTGCACTTTTGCGTGGCAAGAATCATGATAAGGTTTTTCAGGGCAGAGTTAAGGTGGAGGATTGGACGGTATATCGAGCTAACAGAGGGTGTGATTACCTTAGTAGTGACACACTTGGAGCGAACAGCATGCTTTAGTGTCAATCATCGAAGACCATTAGTTTCTTTAGCTTCGGCATTTTACGTCTGTTACAGCATCATGTCGGTGGACACAACATTGTGGCTATCATCACTTCGTCTTCTTACAAAGCATCCATTCATCCTAGCTGTGTGAACTTCTGGATAAGATTCTGGAAGTTTCGCCATCTCCTGCAGGAAAATCGGCAAAAACCGTTGCACATATCTAGGAATTCTGACCAGTAATTTGCATTGGGTTGCTGCTAAAAAGGTTGTTTGAATTGTTCGATGAGGTCTTCAATAGGATTTAGATCCAGTTCCAGCAAATCCTGCATTGTAATCTTCGGATGGATTTCCTGATTTGCGTAGCAGTAGCTATTGCAGCCTCATCAGTAAGTATTTCATTTTCTTGAAGCCAGTTCTGGTTGGCTTCCGTAAGTAAATGCCAGATTGCCTGGGTGAGAATTTGAAGAGCATGCAATGATTGATAGTAGTCCTCCTTCTTGCCAAATATCTTGTTTGCTGTTCCTTCTTAACAAAAACACGAAAGGAAGAGTTCTTTACCTACACTGTTTTTCATGATTTTCAAAATTGCCTTCAGAAAGTTATGAGCTTGGTGAAATCTCCCAACAGAATAACAACTTTCTCAAAAGTTTGAGTTGCCAGATTGACTCTATAAAAGTTATTCAAAAAATCTCAAAATTTTCAGGCTCCTTTATTCTAATTATTGCGGCAAGTTCATATAATGCTTGATCCCATATTATTATGGTCCATGTGTTCCCTAGCTTCTATGATATTTTGAATAAATGTTACATTTCTTCTTTGTTGGTGAATGTTCAATCAAATGGAAGTATGCAATTTTGTTTGTTGGCTTTCTTTCACTAATTTGTGCACAAAGAGCTGAAAAGCCAGTTATTGTATTCTCATCGTCATTTTCATATATACTTTGTTCCTCCTAATATGCTTTTCTCTGTCGCGCCAAAAAACAAACAAACAAGTAATAGTTTATATGCAGATTTGTCGCTTTCACCTTCATGATCTGTGAGAGAAGTGATGTTTTCCACTGACCTTGCGTTTTGTCGAGGAAGAGAGGCTGCATTCTAAGTGCACTGTAATTGGAACTATTGTGAGTGTTTTTCTTCTGCTCTTCGAACTAGTAATTTCAAGGTTACTGGTACTAGCATGGCGTTCTTCCGAATTTATAATTTCAACGGCGATGGCTCTTGTTGCATGGAAGGTACCTCCTTCGATTGTTTTGTTTTTTGAATCGAGGTTGTCCATGGCAAACACCTAAGGAACATTTGTCTGTGTAAACTTTCATAGCCGATGCTCTGGCCAAGTCTATTGTTCAAAGTTATTAGGTCTTTGTTTCTCGTTTGATTGTACAAGTGGTACCCCATTCCAACACTTAGTAGAGTGAAAACACTACATTCATGCTGTAAAATTTGTTGTACCATAATCAGAATTTTCTCCTCTTTCGCATTGTTGGTACACAGTCTGGACTTTCCAGGATCCGGCATTTTTCTTCTGGCTGTAAGGAGATAATTAAGGAAATTAGAGTATTTATCTGGGATGAGATTTCAGAGCACCCTCTGTTGAAATTTCTGTCCAGTGCCCATCTTTCTGCTTTTTCTTGCCCCGTTTAGCATTATTTCTCAGCAGTTTTGCTTCTGTCTTAAGCTACCCAGATCTTTACTCTCATTTCTGTCCTTTTTGAACACTCAGCTTATCAATGGCATCACCTAAAGCTATATTAAATGCACAAACAAAGCCAGCGCCACAACTTTGATCCAGCAGTGTGACTCAATTTCCAATATGTTGTTGCAACCGCAATTTTAATGTGTTAGATCTATATTCCTTGGAATTTCGGACGGCTAAACTCTGAATCGATCAATCAAAGACTGAATGAGAAAAGCCTGTTTTTCAACAAATAGTTTGGGTTCTAGTTCTTGGGATAACAATTCAAATGCTGAATCATATAGATTTGGCCTTTCCGTTTTACTGGCTGTGACTCTTATAGCTTTGAAAGCATTCATACATGACGCATGGTAACATATATCATAGGCTATTATATCATGCATGACCTGTACTAACCAGTCTGTGCAGAATGTCATCTCGTTTCAATGGTCTAGCATGATTGATTATTGCCTGTTATCGCTAGTTACTCTAAAATTTGTTCCACTGCAGCACCTTCAGCGTGTGCACCGGTGCTTGGGCTGGGTGGGCGGGGCTATGACTAGGCGCCTCCATGTTGGTATTCGGAGTGTAGTGGATGGAGAGGGTGTTTGGTGGGCCTCCTCTCCGTTGGAGATGATGGTGGGGGCTGGAGCGCACCCCCTGTGATTGCGGTGAGTATCTCTTCGCGGATGACTGCGTCGAAGTCTTGCTCGTTTGAAGCTGTGGTGTCCTGCCACCGGTCGAGCAGCCTCTTCCCGAGTCGCACCATACACACGAGGATGACGTCAACAATGGCTCTGCTCTCTTTGTTGAGTGCTTTGCCGTAGCTACAGGGTCGACGTGGAGAATCTGTCAGAGTTTGTGCATTGAGAAGCGCTGTGGGCGGCTCCTCGACGGGCAAGCGCGGTGGTCCTGACGCATGTGTCCCCCCTTCCTCTGTAGCTTGGGGACCCAGGAGGTGGTTGGCTGGGTGGAGGTATGAGCGGAGTTGCTGTCTGTTCAGCTGCTGGTACCCCCTCTCGATCCCTGCCCGCCCTCTTCCTCTATCTCGACCTGACTTGTGCCGGGCTGTTGAAGCCAAGAGTCGTGGGTGGATGGGTAACCCACGCCGGCCCGACTGGTATTAGTGCGGCAATAAACCGACGGTTTCTTCTTTGCTGGGTTGAGGGAGCACGTGGTTCCCCCTGCGGCTGCTGCCGGTGACCCTGTGGCATCCTCCTCATTCGCTCGGGGCACTTCACGTTCCAAGCTTAGTGCCCCTTGATGCAATTAGGGCACCGTGCCGTGGTGGTCTCGCTGGCTTTGAGGCGACCGATGCACTCCTCCGTCGGGTGCGCTTGGCTGCACACGCTGCACCTGAATGGGTATTGGCACATGCTCTGGAGATGGCCAAAGAGCTGGCACTTATAGCATCTCACAGGCTCACACTGTTAGAGGCGCAGGGCATAAAAGACCCAGCTGCCCAGGTCCAACTTGGGTGGTGGCGGCCCGTCGTACACTACCAGGATTTGCCTGGTTGGGACTTTGTCCCTGTGTGCGAAGAGCCGTGTTGCCGAGATCACGTGGGGGTGGGCATTAACAGCCTGGAGTGGAAGAGTGGTCGGATAGCGTTCAAGCCCGTCCTCTGTGCCTCCTCACGTTGGGTTCGAGCAGGATCACTCGATCCCCCACCTCGGCAAGGCGGCGCAGCAGGACCTTCGACCCATCGTCCTTCGGGGTGAGGAAGTATTCGCTGTTGAGAGTGAGGCGAATGTTTATCCGCCGGCCAGGGTGTGCTCTCTACAGCTCCTTCACGTCTGGTAGGCACCGGTGGTGCCCTGCTGGTAAACCAGTTCGAACTTCGGACAGTGGACTCGTTGGGAATTCGAGACTGTTACCCAGCCTCTCTTGTTCTCCTGCTGGGCCTCTTCGTTCTGGGGGCTCTCGTCGATAACGAGGCGACCACTTTCATCACCGTGGGACTCTTCAGGCTCCTCTCTTTCGGAGAATTTCTCCTCTAGGTTGCGGGCGGTCCTCTTCGGTGTGGAGGTTTCCGTCAGTGACGCTGCAGCAGACCAATTCCACATACGTTTCGCAGATCTTCGCAGGGTGGCTATGAACGCCGACCATTGCATACAGGCTTCACTCTTCTTCGCCCATCAGCGCTACAGTGTCCATAGTGGAGAACAGACCGATGCTCTCCTTACAATCAGAACAGGAACAGGAGGTATCTCCAATCAACCCGTCCACGCTTGCTACTGCCTCTTTCAAGATCCACGGAAACAGGATTAATCTCCAATCAGACCGTGGATGCCCTTACGAGACAAACGAGGCCGCAAAGATCTAGCTGGTTCAAACTATGCAGTGGGAAAATCCTTCGTCAGGGCGTAGTGCTTGATCTTCGTGATGTGACTTCGGAGCATAACGCCCCATCCTTAATCTGTACAAATTTGACAAAATATAAGAACACAGTCGTATTATACAAAATATTTTAGAGAAGGAGCAAGAAGTTCAAACAAAAAAGGAGGGAGCAGCATTCACAAAAAATATTAGGTAATATTTTTAAGTAAGCGGCGACTCATCTAATTGTTCCGGTGATACCTTTTCGGAATGCGATAAGCGACCTAACCACGGTATTCAATTATAAATTTCCTTTTATCATATTAATTTTGTGGTTAAATCGATTAGTGCGGATTTAGCAATTATAAACCCAGTATTATTGTTATTATTTACTAAAGTAAATAACGACGCGGAGCCAAGTTTACCAAACAAAGCCGGTCGCTGGAACATGTAGCGCAATTTGAAATAAAATATGGCGTTATTGTTTCGATTCTTGACTTTTCCTTTTTTCGTTTTTGTATATTTTTATTTTGCTTTTTTCCTATCATTAATTTTACATTTGTTTTTTTTAATGACGATTTTTTACGACCTAAGTTTACAAGCTATTGCTCCGAACTCAGTCACGTCCTGCATGAATGAAAAATGTAATTTGTATGTTTTTTTTACTTTCTTTTTCCTTTTTCCCCACCTGTTCTTATATTCCATTCTTTCTTTTTATTTTATCTTTATGCATGTTTTTTTTATACTTACGCGACTATTTAATCAAAATATCATCGTTGTAAGGTTTAATTAGGTTCTTTATATTTATTCTTTTCTCCATGTTTTTATAACTTCTTTTTAAGTTTTTAGCCTTTTGCAATTTCTGAATTTCTCTTTAAGGATTTACATATCCTTTGTAAATAAATAATTAGATATTTTGGGAAAATTAGTTTTCCTTCGCCCATACAGCCATGATCCAAATCTCGAGTTAGTTTTCATCATGACTTCGTTTTGTGAACTTTGTCCCCAAAATCTTGTCACGCCTCTTGCCTTAGTTAGCGACCGCAATCAAGTATTAAAATTTTAGGCGACCACAAACTCACTCCTTTGTTAATTACCTGTACCCATTGTGCTAAGCCACTTCAAATACAACGCAATGTTACTTTTAAATGAAAAAAAGCCCGCTTTCCCTTTTTAACAAAAACTGGTTTTCGAGAACGATACCACGCTTTCTTTGCCGGGTTTTCTGATCAGAATTCACTGGAATAATGTAAGTAACAGTGAAATTGAATTTCGATTTTCTAATTTCATTATTTATTTCGGTGTTGGTCTACTTCTTGTCCTCTTTAAATCTAAACAAAAATGGCACGACATATTCATGCGCGTTGAACGAAACTTAAAAACATGAGTTCCAATACATTTTGACTTGGAAATAAAACTATAATCGAGGCTGGGGAGCTCATCTTAAACTCTACCATGTGTTTGGCTGCACACATACGTTGAACCATTGGAAAAAATATTTATGTTTATAAATCCTTTGAGATATGCTAGGTTTAATTTGTCCTATGGTCATTTCATCAAAATTTGTTGCATGGAATTTTATATACTCGGGCTTATTCTGGATTAGTTAATTTTGGAAAAGTAGGGACGCTAAAAAATATCTTTACATTAAAATTTTTAAATGACTAGTAAACCGTTTGAGTAAGTTGTTAATGAAGAAGAATGCGTAAGGGATTAATTTCATTCCAGGTATTGGTGGGTAGATTAGTGTACTTTTAAAAATTGTGATAAATTGTTTATCTGACTTCTTCAGTAAAATATGCTAGATATCAGAGCCAGGGTCTTGGCTTTTGGAAATTTCATTGACTAAATTTCTACCCAACTTCCCGGGCTACAACTCACTGGACTATTATAGATTGAGCATTGTTGTGAGAGATACCAGTACGTCCCCGTGTATCACCAAAGCTTTCACTCAATTAAGCATAAAGAGTTTCGAGAAGGCCTATAGTAGGTTTTGACGACGCTTAAAGGTCGTGTTTGAGGCCAAAGGCAATTTCCTTTTATTAAAATGTATATGAAAATCCTTCAAGTCTTTAATATGTAGCCTGGGTAAATATATCTTTATAAATGATATTTCTGTGTTATTTTCTTTCATAGTAAAGATAAGCGACAAATTACCCACCTACAACAGTAAATGGCCGATGGTATTTAATTTAATCTAGGGTATCTCCGCAGAAAATGAATAAGCGTTTGAAAAACAATTGCTGAGGGGAAAAAACTTCAGCAATGTCTTAGGTTTTATTAATAAAAACTTTTATTAAGGCTAGAAGGAACTTTACTTGCCTTGTAGTAGTCCACCGTAAGAAACACTTAGAATATGAGGAGAGGGGATAAGGGGCAACACTAGTATCTTTACTTGTGAAAAAATGTATAAATACTTGAATAGAGCAGCAGCGCGCAAATAAAATATTTTCCTTAATGCATCAAAAACCATATTTACACGCTGAAGATTATTAATTTAAAGACCATCCAAACATGTATAATGGTGGTTGAAGGGATCAACTTTATAATGTAACGATTTTACAATGCTAAATCTGAGTTGATGAGCTAAATAAGTGAAGTAAGCAAAGAAAAACGATTAAGGCTACCAGTAAGTAGATGAAAAATTATCATATGAAACAGGTCGTCAATGTGTAGTCCGTTATAGACTTTCTTTAGAAGAAGGATAATTAAAACGTTCTCGTAATTAGTGAGTATAAATAAATATACAGTATTTTATTAAATAAAGTAGTTTTGGTAACATAGTGTAAAGATTGAGGTAGAAATGCACGACAATCTCACCAGAGTTAAAGACAGAATCCTGCACAAGGAAAATTCTGTCGTGATCTATGATATAACATTGTGGGGTGTGTATTGCCAAGCATGTAGGTCATACATCCAAATTGCTCCGAACATGGGTTGAAAATACCGGAGTGTCCTCCACCCAAAAAGGAACCCCTATCCACGGCCGCTTTCCATTGCTACATCAGAGACCAAGTTGGATGAGGCAAACGTTTTTGCAAGAGTCCGCAAAATGATTTGTTATTTTGTACAATAAAAGGTATATAACCATATCATTGACTTTGTTTTTTATTAAATTATTAGTTTTTGTATGTTTAGGAACATCATTGGCCTGATTTTAATGGTATTTTTTTCTTTTTATTTTAGACCATGAAGAAAATAACCTCCAGTTAAAGAGCATATGATAAATTAGCTTCTGTGCAGTGGATTAAGAAAAGACAAAAGGCTGATTAAGAAACAACTAACTATGATATTTGTATACTTTGTCAAGCCTCACCCAAAGGCTTAAGATTATATAAAGTACAACCAACCACTTACGAAAAACTGAAAAATGCAATCGCTATCAGGAAAGGTGCTGCAGCCATTCGCTTGGAGCATCCAAGGAAAGTTACAGATTGATTGTTACAGAATGTTTCCAAATGACATAAAAAATGCAAAAATAAATACTTAAACGAAAAAAGTTTAAGTTGTGTACAACATAAGCACAGCTTCATCAGACTCTAGTCCACCAACACTTAACGTCTCTGATAAATCTATTCCAGGTCATGCCACTAGATCAGCAACTGAGCCCTATTTTACTAAGAAATTCTGTGTTATATTTGGTAACAAATGGTTTGATGGTAAAAGACTAGTTGTAAAGTTGCAGGCCATCTGCCGCCCTCCTGGAAGGACGCAGACATCCAGCTCATCCCTAAGCTGAAGGATCACACCAACTTCAGGCCAATCTCTCTCCTGAGCTGCACTAGAAAACAGCAGAGAGGATGGTGCTGACTCGCCTACAGTGGAGCGTGGGGAGCCTTTACCACCACGTGTTCAGCTACACCAGGTGGGTGAGCACGGTGGATTGCCTGATTACCCTCAAGGCTTACGCCAACTACCAGCCCACCATCGAAGATCTTCCTTGACCTCGAGAAGGCTTTCAAGCTAACTAGCCCCCGCGCCATACTAGACGCCCTTGTGAGGAAGGGCATCCGAGGGAGACTGCTGGGCTGGCTCCAGGACTACCTCCACTAGCGCCGAGCCCGTCTGAAGTTCCAGGGTCACAAGTCTCCCTACCTTACCTTCGAGAAAGGGACGCCCCAGGACGGCATCCTTAGCCCGTTCCTCGTCAATGTGCTGATGGAGCAGCTGGTGGCGCCCTCCTATCGGGAATGAACCATCCTGTCCAGCTACGCCGACGACCTGGCCCTCGTTCACTAGGTGCGGCGACAAGCTCGCATGGGCTCAAGAAGCATTGCACCTCATCACTGCCAAGTGCGAAGAGCTGGGGCTCAAGATCTCTGCAGAGAAGTCCCGGTCCATGGCCATCAAGTTTTTTACACCTACTGGCCAGCAGCTGCGCTTCGAAGGAGTCGGGCTGGCCTAGACCGACTCCTAACAGTACCTCGGATTGTAGGTAGACAGGCCGCTGTCCTTCACGAAGCATGGCATGCACCTGAGGGAGCGGAATTAGGCCTGGCTGAATTTGATGAGGGCCATGACGCGGCCGAGCGCTGGTTCAACCTTCTCCGTCCTCCGCCTCTACTACCTGCAGGCAGTTTGCTCTTTAGTGGACTACAGTGCCTTGGTCCTTGTGGTGCTACCCCGGCAGCAGCAACAGCACCTAGAGGTGGTGCAAAACACCACCATAGGCACTATGTTGGGGGCACCGAGGGTGTGCAGTGCCTGTGTTATGCAGAGAGAGGCCAGCCTGGTGCCCCTAAGCGCCAGTGTGGATTGCATTGTGGCCTGTTGGGTGGCCACAGTGCTCCAGGGTGACGTGGAGGGTGTTGCGCAGAGAAAACTCCAAATGGCCGTGGTGCAGGGCATCGAATGCCTGCGTAACAACAGGTGGCTCGTAAACGTTAGCTTAGAAACCAAGACCCTCAACCAGGCAGGGAACTTACTGTGGCGCAACTCGAATATTCCAAAATCCGCCTAAGTTCCAGCACCACCGTGGGAGCCCCCCGCCGCCTATTCACGGCCACAAAGTTGCACTGCTTCACCGAGGAGCTGCGCCAGCACGCCCTCAGAGCCCTGTCTGAGGTAACGGAGCCAGGCAGTGCAGTCTACTTCACCGACGGCTTCGTCGACCTCGACAGCGGGAGGTCCAGCAGCACCTCCATCACGAGCGGCCTGATGCAGGCGTAGAGTACATCAGACCACTGCTCCACCCTCCAGATGGAGCTGGTAGCAATCCTGCATGCCCGCCAGCACGCTCTGCTCCGACGGGAGGCCACTGTGGTGATACACACGGACTCTCGGTCAGGGCTGCAGGCGCTGCAGCACGCCCACACTAGGAACAACATCCACCTCACCACCACCATCCTGTGCACCGTGCAGGATCTGGCAGCTTAGGGCAGGCGTATCCGGCTCTACTGGATTCCCATGTTTGCGTGCGCGGCAACGCGGCTGCCGACGAGCCTGCCAAGCGAGCAGCCCACGGCCCCACCATCACCTGGACCGTGCGCCTACGCCTGCAGCAGCTCAAAGTGCAGCCCAAACGCAGGTTACGAGGCGATGCTGAAAGCTTTGGGGAAGCGTTCACTCAAATCTCTAAGGGTTGTTTCCGGCCAAGACAACAGAGAGACGTGCAACCGTCGGTATGTATGTTGGAAGCAGCATCGATAACTAAACTCCAGACGGGGCGACCTCCTCGGGTAGGGGTAGTTGATTCGATCACCACTTATCATCATTCATCCCCCCATTTGGTAGTTCACGTTCACGGAAGCGGTGTTACGAAGTAGAGAGAGTCACCACCGGCAAATAAAGAAAAGAAAAAAGAGAGCACAATCTTTTACTTGAATCAAGTCACCACTGCTGAGAGATTAATGATATAAAGAATGCAAGAAGCCTCAGGAAACATGCTCCAAATGCAGTGAAAAGGGACAAAATTGGAGGACGTGCACTAATAATTTCGAGAAGTGCGTTAACTGCGGGCAAGGAGACAGATCAATAGCCATGGCCTGCCCTGTAAAAAAAAGAGATTATTAAAAGGAAGTGAAGAAGAATCAGGAAACGCGCAGAGCAAATACATCCTACGCTCAAGCAGCAAAGGTGTTCTTCTCTGAAATGGACACAAAGAAAACATATCTTAAGCTTCAAAATGAGAACTCGAAAAAGATTATGACGTGCATCCTTCACGTGCACGTCATCAATCTCACGCGCCCTGGCACGTCCGCTAAAGAGCTGAACCAAATGCTTGCTAAAAACGGAAAGGATCAAATGGGGTTCCCGGACAACTCCCCCTCTGGGGATGTCGTGCAATTGCAGATGGTCCCAAACCAACAAATGGACAGTCAAGAACCCTCTAAAAGAGAGAACAAGAAAGAAAAAATAAGCAGTCGAAGTGAAAACTCCTTTCCTAAACAAAAACAAGAAATCAGCGAAGAGAGGGAAAATGCTGGGTCTGATAGCAATGGTTCCTCGGAGTCCTCAAAATCATCAGACACCGAAGTCCCGCAAACAAAGAAGGCTAAGGGAAAGAAGCGAAAAAGCAAAAGATTGCGTGGGGACAATATGAATCTTAAAGTTTACGCATGCGACCATTTTCCCTTTACCGAAGAAATGAAGCCCAGGGCTATATTTCATGGGAGTAAAGCAAAGGTGTTCAAATGGGAATACGAGTTTGAAGTCGACGCTGAAACGGTGAAAGAAGCTCTGCTCTGCCAGAATGTGACCCTACATCACAATACCTGCGAGCAGATTTCAAATGCCGTGTTTAGAAAGAAGAAAAACGGGAGGAAGAAGAACATCAACCAAAAACACTAAAGAGACAACTAGGAAATAGTAAGCAATAAAATGAGGATTCTGACACTTAACGTAAACGGATGGAAGGAGAAAGCTACGGCATATGGAAACATATTCTGAGTGCTTGACCCCGACATCATTCTTATAACGGAGCACGGTATTGACACTACATCTGGTCCAATTAAAATACCGCGCCACAGCGTGGTCATGAAGAATCATTCTCAGGAAAGCTATGATGGTGCTGCAATAGCTATCCAGGGGAACATCTCGTTCAAACATCTACCAGAACTTGATGAATCCTTTGTGGGGGTCTAACTCCACACATTGGTAGGAGACCTCGTGATAGCTGCAGCCTATCAATTCCCTCTTCGAGCTTACCTCCCATTAAATAACTTCTACACACTGTTTGGGCACCGCAGAATGACAATCTTAGGGGGCGACCTCAATGCCAGATGCCGTGTGGTGAACTATGGTAGTACCAACGAAAGAGCCCCAAACTTAGAACTGATTATCGGAAGAAAAAACATCCCGAGAATAGGGCCTAATTTCCAACCTATATCACTTCCATATCAGCAACCAAACCTGACATAATATTAACAAGTGAAGGCTTTCCATTAAACTACCATAGTGAGCCAGGCAAAACAGTCCTGATTGATCACATAGCGATCCTCACCACAGTATCTCTTGCTCCGATCAAGCTTCCAGTCTCTTTCAGAAAATAAACTACCGCTTGGCCAACTGGGAACGTTACAGGAGACGACTCAGTCAATACGCCCCAGCTGACCTCTGTGACGCGTTCTTGAAGGAGATAGACGGGAAGCCGCAGACAATAACTACACCTATAATAGACGAGCACCACGAGTGCATATCCAGGACTGGGTATAAAACTCCTGCTCAGCCTAGATGGACAGAGGAGATGAGAGGGGTTACTCGTGTTCACAGTGAAGTGTACGAAGAGATAAAAAGGGAAAGTCCTACCGGGAAAGAATTTCGCTCCTTCGGCGCCTAAGCACCGAGTTAAAAGTGGCTATCAATCTCCAACAGGGAAAAATATGGAACAGTCGGTTAGCCAAAGTCAATAGCAAGCTCAACCCGGCTAAATTCTGGCGTCTAGTCAAGAACCTAAAGGGACTAACCGCAAGAGCTAAGGCTTGAATAAAACAGATCGGAGACTATGTAGAGGACCCGCAGACCGCGGACGATGGCCGTCTTTTAACACCAGAGGAGGTCATGGTCACTGTAAAAACCTTTGAGCAAAAACACCAGGCTGGACGGGCATCACCAGAAACAACTTGTTAAATGCTCCACAGCAGATTATTCATGGAATTACAAACTTTCACAATGCTTCCATGAATACGGGTTACTTCTCTGAGGGTTTTAAGATCGATAAAATAATATTCATACCAAAGGGAGGTAAACCCCCTGATCAACTGGTCAATTACAGGCCAATCACCCTGCTGAAATCCATTGCATAATTCTACGAGAAGCTACTAGCTGACAGTCTTCAAAAACAACTAGCTGAGCTAGGAGCTCACAATCCTCAGCAGGACGGTTCCGCAGAGGACGAAAGTTCGGAAACCGCCCTTGCCTTCCTGACTACAATTCAAGATTCTCTACCTCCAGCTAACCCAATCCTGGAAAGGGTTCTTTTTAACTATCTCACAGATAGGAGTGCCCAAATCACGTTCAAGGGCTGCAAAGGACCCGAATTCAAACTCAAGGTAGGAGTTCCACAAGGCAGTTGTCTGAGTCCTTTGTTGTACCTCGTGTACACAAATCACCTCCCTGCTCCAGTGAGGTACGATTCGATATATCTGCAATACGCAGATGACATCACTCAAATCGTCCCAAGTCCATTCAGGAACGCTGGAAGGCAAACAAAGGCGGCAGCTGCCGAAATTAAAAACATTAATCGTTATGAAAAAAAGTAAAAGATAAAGACAAACTGCCAAAAGTTCACTATAATTCCAATGAACCGCCGGAAAGTAGAGGACGTCCTTGCCGACAACGAAATTTATCCGTACTCTAACGAGGGATAGGTCATGGGCTTACGACTCAATAAATCAGAATAGAAGGCCCACGTAAAAAACAGTCTCCCTAGCCAAAAGAGAGCTAAAGAAACTGTACCGTTTCCGAAGCCTCAACGTGCCAAATAAGATAAAACAATACATGGCCCTGGTACGCTCCATTCTGGTGTACCCGGCTGTGATCACGCAGATGGCAAGTTGTACCTCTCTCAGGCCGATGCAGAGGGTACAGAACAAAGCCACACTGCTTATTACTGGCACGAATAGGATCAACCATATTGGACAATTGGTTCTACATGGAAGAATCCAACTAAAACCGATCAATATGGAGATCCAAAGGCTATGGAGAAACACTTAAGACAAGTTCGACCACGAAATTCTCCCAACTATTAACAACAATTTAGACATTCCAGAACACAGAATACGTGCAGTAGAAAGAACAACTCTATTCCCCAGCGGAAGAACCTGTGCTAGAGAGAATATAATACCTATATACACCTAGCAATATACAAAAGGAAATCAACTTTAATAAAAAGAGGCGAAGTGCCCAAATTCAAATCAAAGACAATTAACTTTAACAAAATGATGCGAAGTGCCCAAGTTGAAATCAAAATTTAACTAACACACAAGAAGTATCAAAGACAATAAACTTTAACAAAAGAGGCGAAGTGCCCAAACTAAGATTTAAACTCAAAATAATAAATACATAACTTGATACAATAAAACAAGAGATAATTAGCAGAATAAAAACAATTGGAAGGTTTTGAAGCCACGATGGAGGAAAATATTAATCAAATCAAAAAAATATTTATATATATAACAATGAAAGAACCTGACCGTCATCGACGGTCAGCAACATTATTTACGGAGGAATCAATTTTTGAAACAAATAAGAAAAAAGAATGCTAGAGATGCCCTAACACCACGGCAACCTAGTAAACATTTTCACACCTTTGAAAACCTACAACACATTTCATCACTTTCATATAATTAATTAATTAATTAACTCCGAATCTAGTCCTGTACTTCTTAATTAATGTAGTCGTTCTCTCTCAAAGATTTTCCTTCTAAAACCCTGATTTATAAACTATATCGAACACAAATATATTGTAAACTATCTTAAACAGCGAGCACTGAATGGTGGCAACTTTCACTGTAATGCTTCGTTTACAAGTTATGTGCCTTGTTAAGGAGCGCCAGTTCTATCAAAACCTCGTCATTGAATATGCTTTGTTTTACAAAGCAAGGTCTATCAGAAAGGATACAATTGCTGTTTAAATATTTTTTATACCTCGGCAGTCATTTACTCGCATCCATTCCATGGAATGGCACTCTTTTTATTTTTATTTTGCCTGTGCAGAAGTTCTAACCTTTGAAACACTGCAATGGGCATGAAGAATATGTTTCTCTTTACAGGTTTTATCTTACCTGAGAAGATAACGAATTCATAGAAGAACGACAGTCTTATGCAGAATTAAAAAGATATATTTAGAAGTCTTCTACCATGTAAACTTGACCATTTCCTAGTTTCTCTTTTAACCCCTAGCCATCAAATATTTGTGTTGTCAATTTAGGAAAACACTACTCTAAAGTTCCCTAATGGAAATGGATACAACATATTGACCGAAAAAAAGAAGATTGACATATCCTATTCCGTATACTACGCAACTTGTTTGATAGAAAAGACCAGGGAATGACGTTTTATAGGATGAGAGAATTTGATTTTCTCAGACTTTCCACAACTCGAGTGCTAGTCGTGATCGGTGGGAAGTTCATACAAATTTCGATGCCTAGAAATTGCAAACAACTAAACATTGATGATTATATTTAGAAATTTTGATGATATTACAAAAAATAACAAAGATTACCAGCAAGAGAGTGAGTACAAAATATCTAAGTTCTTACTGTGAGGTAAGTGGTATTGAAGAATACTTTTCACGCATGGAAAGTTAAATCCAGTTGAATAAAGCTACGTACTCCATATATCCATTCATATAAGAGAAATGTCATTTATAAAAGTTCTACCTGCTAGTAGGTTGTTTCCAATACATTTAAACTTATTCCCATCTTTAGAGAAGCATATAAATAAACTTAGGCAAAAATAGCACGAAACAGCGCTTTTAAGTTAATCTATACATATAAAAGTTAGGTAAGTATTATCAATTCATTAACACTTACTATAATTGCTAAACGAAGGCAGCTATAACGCTCGATAATTTTTCGATATTCCTTATATAAAAAAGATCATCTTTCAATTTTCAGGGTGGCTTCAGAAATCTAAAACTATTCAAAGTAAATCCTATGCACCTAAAGCTCTAAATTTGATTATTAATTTTATATCGTCTTTGTTCAGCATTATTTTCTTGTGTGGAAGGCTGATTTGCAGACTGAATAATAGAATGATTTATTATAACCGTATTATCCTTGGCTATTATTCTTCTCGAAATTGTGGAAATCAAACCGATATCTTCACAAAAGTAAAGGTGACCTTGATTCGAGCTCGTTTGTATTCAAGTACCACATCGCAACACAAAAATATGGGACATCATTTTGGCTGGTCAAGATAACTATACCTGACCGTTTGTTCCAGCATACTGAATAATCAGACTACTTCTAAATTTTACTGCTTCCTTGCTTTTTTATAAAAAAGTTGAAATATTCCTTCTTGATGTTTAATTGAATTTAACTTTAGATTATATGCAAATTATTTTTTTATACTGAAAATTGTTTATAAAATTATTTGTTATAAAATTTTCTTATATATGTCATAGCCTTTTTCGATTTATTCAGCTTCTTTATTTTATTTGCCTCCTTTTCCTCTTCTTTAAACACGTGTTTAAATGCCATCGTTATATCTAACTCATGTACTTTCTTATCTTAATTAAAAAAGAGACTATTCAAACGAGCTTTAAAAAAAAATGTTAATAAATTCCTCGTTTGAATTTAATCAGAGCAGGAAAGACTTTAAAAGCTAATAAACATTTACTAATCTCAGTTTGTATGAGACAACCGACAAGTAAGAAAAACTGAGAGAAGTCAATAACACTAAACCGTTTCGTCAACAGGGCTAGCGCACATTTCGTCTAATGTCTCCAACCTTAAAAGATATATTATTAATAAATATAAACTAAAGTATTTTCAAACTATTTCCCATCTACATGTGGATCATATCTCAATTAAGGCGTTAATAAAGTATATAGTCTTTCCTATATATTTGTATTCTTATATACGAGCATCCTATTGTATGAACGGGTGTGTACGTTTATATATATTGGGATCGATGCAGATAAATTGGCACAATTCAATGTGGCCACAGCTGTCAGTGGATGTAATTCATTCCAACGAATATAACTTTAACTTATTCGAACATTTGAACATATGCCAATAACTTGTGTCCGATTTTCATTTCACCGAAATAAAAGCAAACATCCCATTTAAATTGAATAAAAGCGTAAATATTTTGAAATGTTTTAATAATTAATTTGTAAGCTTCCTTTTAAAAATGATTGAATGGTGAACATATAATATAAAAGTTTTTTATATTCCAGTTTATTAAATTCTTTTTATCTTCATATTATGAGGATCATAGACGACGGCCTATGGAACCTGATATCTTGTGTAATAAATCCACTCTCTTAACAGACTAAGAGATAGAATCATTAACTACAAGATGTTGGTGAGGGGATGTGATTGGCAAGGTGTAAGAAAGGTTACCCAGGCGTGATATTTTAATTTATTCAGCTGAGTGTGAATGAAAAATATTGGCATAGAGTAGTGGGAATACTAGCAAGGGCTAATGACTAACTTGTTTTTGAGTAAGAAGGTTTCGATTCTGGAGAAGGAAACATCGATCCGATTTATATTTAAGGTTGTGCAATACGAATCTGAGAGTAAAGTGATTGGAATTTATTGCCTTTTTTAATTTATTCCCTTTTCTATTTCCTTACTTAATCTGGTTCTGTTATTGTCGAGGGGTTGTAAAATACTCAGGTTACGCATATTCTAGCGAACCAAAGGTTTAAAAAGCATAGATAAAAGAATGACGGCACTCTTTCAAATGACTAAAACAGAAAGATATGAATGTGATAATTTCATCAATGAATTTACATTATTTGCGAGTAAATTGTAATGAGACCGAAATAACTACAATATTTGGCTAAAGAAATGTTTAGGGTTTATATGTTTTTGTATTTTTAAAAGTATATCAGAGATTCTATAATAAAAGAGTAGAAAGAAGTGTTTAAGAGCTACAAAAGTAGAGTTTGTAGCATAATTTTAACTACATATGAGCTGTAGGATTTTAAAATGGCGACTTGATTAATATTTAAATAAGTTCAGCCTTATACTCGGTGTTGCCTATTCATTCTTAGGCTAAAACAAAAATCAAATTGTATGTGTTCCGGATCTAAAGAGATTTTATCTCAGCAACATTCCAAAACTAAACTTTGAACTAAGATGTAAATAAACAGGAAAATGAATATTTAGTCATATAGCGTATGCTACGGATTGCAGGTGTCAGCTTTCACTTTAACATTTATTCCACTCCTCCGTAATGTGAAAGTACCGCTAAAAATTCCTCGCGAATGTAAATAGGGGGAAGCTAGTTCTGCAGCGTATAAGCGTAATTAAGTACGCAGATGCCGAACGGAATCCACGAGATCTTGATTTGGCAGCCGTTTTTAACAATATCTTTTACCTTTTCCTTACTACAGAGAATGATGGTGAGAGATTCAAATCCATGAGTGAGATTGTAAGGGAAAAACATTGTTAAGAAAAAAACGTAATCCTCCAATGTGCATAAAGCTTGAAAATTTGAATAGCCATAAATTGGCAGCTCCTAGCTCTTTTCTGCCACCTCATGCCGTGTGTCATCAAATATAAGGGAGCTCCTATGTACCGTAGAAAATTAATGAGCCTGGAGTCTTTGGATAAGCACAAGGTAGGATCATAATGAGATTTGTGGTCTTATGGGGATATACTGGGCCCAATCCTTGTGCAATAAACCAATCTTTGTGCAATCGATTGAATAGATTCTACCGGAGTAAAATCCCGCATGAGTCGAAATTCTACCCATTTGGAATATCTCTCCAAGTTAAATAGTATTTATTTAAACCATTTGGTTTGGATATAGAATCCAATAATATCGAGTAGGGCAAGGAAATTTGCCTTAATCGAGGCATCGTTAATTTATTCTTGCGCATTTGCTTAAGGAAACCGTACGTACGCACAAAATTTTCTATCTTTGCGCATTTGAGACCACCAAAGGGTTTTGAAATTAGAGAGAGTTGGACTTTAACACAAGGTATGCCATGACATAGGAAGGGTAAAATATTTGTTGTTTAAATGTTTTAAGTAAAATGAGCCTTAACAGACTCAGTACGGAGTCCACAAGTATTTACTGGTCAGGATTCAACAGGAAGAATGAAAATAGTTGGAAATTTGTGATTTTGCTAGTCAAGAAGTCAGTAACATTCGGGTCAGCTAGTGCGTCCATTGAAAACTCATCTTGAATCTCCTTCCATTTTGGATTGGAAGTTAATGTGATAAAAATGTCAGGTTGTCCATAACTACCAACATAGGTTATTATATCTTTGGGCATCTCATGCATATATCGTGGCCTACATGTGAAGGTAGAAGGTAAAATGTAAGAACATACATACTATTCAGTTGATATGACGTGGGAAATTTGAGTACCAGCCACGAGAGTAGATTGTAAAAGATGTTTTGGTAGGACAGTGCTATGCAAGGATAGTCATTTTGACAAGGATGGAGGATGTCTGTGTTCGGTGAATACCTAGACATAGCATCAGCTGAGGTGAGAAGCTTGGCGTCTGACCACTGAAGAGCGTTCACAAATTCTGTAACGGAAATCCAAATGTGGATTCCAAAGTGTACGGTGCCGAGACTTGAGAGAAAAGTGCCAAAGAGATTGCTTTGTGGTCATGTCAAACTTATCAATTCAAAGCCGTAAACAGACCAGGTAACAATGAAGAACGATGCGCAAAAGTAGGAGGACTCGCGAATAACGCTCCCTGAAAATCGATCTCAGAAAGCACACCATTTTAATTCAAAGATAACGAGAGTGTTTCAGGAATTCAGCCAACAAAATGCGGTGAGAGAGGTCAACAACCAATCAAAACAACGAATGAGACCGTCCGAGAAATATAGATATCTCAATAAGTTTCGTAGAATAGACTGGGTTAGGCTAACCTTAGAGGAAGATGAAAGAATAGAGAAGATAGAGCCACTATTGATCAGGACTTAAATTCCCACATCTGGATAACAGATAAAAAGGAATGAATTTAGGCCCTTCATCGCTTCCCCAGTGAGTATGTGACCAGACTGATCGAGTCACCAGGCGAAAGATGTCCTCGGGGTGTTGCTGGTTCCTTAGCAGGAAGGATTTAAATGTCTGGTATGGAGAGAGAAATGACAAGTCTTATGATGTGAGGTTACGTTCTTTTTCTTTCATCATGAAATGCGGTTGTCATTTATCGGGGATTTGGAGGCTGGTGAATAATAATGAAGTTAGAGCGTGAAATCTTCAATGTCGTGATCATATGAGACACTGGTAGCTGATGAAGGGTTTAAATCTTCAGCAAGATGCTTTCGGGTGTCTTCCACCAGCGAAGGGGGTATGATGGACGTAGTGTCCACTTTGGAGGAAGAAGCATAAGATAATCATTGGCTTTCATCCACACGGGAATCATAGGGTGAGAGAGAGTGATGCGAGTCTGCTTTGAATTTCTGGTTACACCAGCACTGGTTAGATGGCTCACTCCCTGACTCTTTCTTGAGCAAAGAGTTAAATCAACCCTAGGAGCGAGTTTTTCCCTCGCAACTATTTGGAAAGTTTGTGGACTGCCTCGATGAGATTTTTTAATCTTACTTTATAGAGATGACTGATCTTGGTGGCGGGAGAGTTGCACAAACCTCAGTAAGTTGGAATTTTGTAGGCAACGCTGTGACTAGCTTCTGGCCACCTAAGGCATTTAGACCTAAGATGCTATCGACAATTTATGCCAAACTGTCAAGAGTCGAGTGATTAATCTTCCCCGCAGCAACTCATTGATGTTTGTTACGCGAATGGAGAAACCACTGTGGGAAACATGCCTCAGCTGTGCCTCCAGGAAGTCCCCTTGGCGTCTCGGAACTGACGCTGGAGAGATTGGGCTTTTGCCACACCATTGTTAGATTCCTGGTGAGGTTTTGTCATCATTGTTGTTCCGAGGGCTCGTGGGGCCGAAGTACGAGGGCTTTGAGAGCTCATAGGTCGTCTGCTATGCTGGTAACTCGAATAATTGAGCCGCTGCTTCCATGAGGTTTGCTGGTCAATTGAAGAAGGCTAGCCAGTAATTTGTCTTAGTGGACATGACATTTTTAGTCTCAAATACTAACTTACAGAGACGGAGCCAGTGTTGCAGCCTACCTGGAAAATATCGCGGCAGTTTAAAAGCCGCAATATTTTCATTTTCTGTAAAGGAATATTGTATTTGTTTAGTTTGGGTGATATGAAGACTGCCTGAAGCATCCTATTGAGCAATGAGGCTGTTTTATGCAAACTGAAGAGAGTCAAATTGTTTCAATGAGTGTCACCAAGGGAGTTGTTTGAAATACAAACACATTTCACTTATGGAATATATTATTTATTCGTGAAAATGGAAGTTAACAATTATCTTTGATTGTTCAAGTCAAGTGGATGCAGCTGACGGGAATGGATAGCTTAGAAGTTCATGGTGAAACTGTAACTTGGCATGGAGTGAGGGGGTGTGGAGTGATTTGCGAGGCTATGTGAACAATATTTATATAGTTTCGCTTCTCAGTGCCACTAAGTAGGCTGGCGTGTCATAAGCATGTCCGTTGTTGCCAACATGGGTCGTAGTCTGCGCCAGGCCCATGAATGTTGAAGAAGTGGGAATAATCTGGCGGGTCGCTGATGTGTAGGCGCTCACCCAGAAGTAAGATGATCGTGGCTATATGGGTAATTATCACCTTATACGCGTAACCTTTTTTTGAAAGAAAAACCTTAGAGGTTATGTTATGGATAAAGTTACCGAACAATTAGGGATTAAAAAATTACTTAAAGACTCAAGAATGTTTTTGGAATGGATCAGAAGGATGTATTCAACGACCAAACTTCTTGCTTGTCATCGCTAACGAGCGTAGTCTCCAAACCCTTCGTGTTAAGCTTTCTACTATTCACTATCAATACCAATGATATAGATGAATGATTAATAAGCTAAATAGATAAGTTTGCAGACGCCAATTAATAGTTGGGGACTAAGCATCAGGCAAAGGTGTCGAGATGTTTAGAGCTAAGTGTGATCGGAGAAAAAGTGTGTGTGTGTGTGGTCGTGGTGTAGATGGCTTTCTACCAACATAAATGTAAGTTTTTTATATTTAATAATTCAAATAATTTCCTACTTATTTAGGTCTGAGTTAAGCTCAATATACGAGCTTAACCAAATGTTTTTTTCCTTGGGGGAGTTTTTTTGGTAATTTACTCCATCTCTCTCCCCCATCGCCGAAGAGATAGCCCAACGCTTACAAGCCAGAAGATACTAGGGTCCGATCTTCGTTGGGGTGTCGGTCTCGAGTGTATTGTTGTTTGACACAAAACAGCGATCATAAACCATTTGTTGTTCTGCGTGGGAAGCACATATATAGTATGAGCACTCGCATAGGAAACACTGCTACCCTATATTAAGGATTTATCTGTTAATTAGTGAGAAAAAATACAACATTGCAGTTTTTATAACGAGGTGTGTTATTTGTTTTCAATCAAAACGAATAACACAATAGTGAGCATACTCGCCCCAATCTGCAGTAGCTAGTCACGAGTCTAGATGAGTCAGCCATTTAAATATCTTTGAAAACGACTTGAAACCTGAAGCGAATAGAAAGGAGCTCGAAGCAAACCTGTGAGTCAGTTTCTTCTGTTTTGGGGAAAGATTTTTCCGATTTGTGCAATTCTCCGAAAAGGTGAAATATGTATGTCAGAATTATCTGATAAGATTCTAGAGCTTGGTAGTAGCCATTGTAAGACTTAACTTTCTGATACACCAAGCCTACACAGAAGTTGGCAACCATAGAATGCCATTCATTACTGACCCTTTATTTTATTGTGCTTAGGTTTGTTTTATTTTTCTAGAGGTATACTATTATGGCTAGTTTCTAGTTTCTACAATTTGTTCACAGTAATGTGCTAGTTCTAATTCTCACTATATCCTTTCCGAAACGTAACAAATAGTTACAAGTTATGTATAGCTGGCCTTGGAATTTGCTCTTTCTCAAAGGTATTAAGTAATTCAATAATTTAAGTATTTATGTCTAGAAATTTTAATTAAAATATATTAACGCTGTAGGTCAAACTAAATTAGGAATACTTACCTCTATAGAGCTGTTTTTTAGTAAATACTTGCTTAATCTCCCACCCTAAATTCGTCCGATATAATTTGGAACGTTCTTAACGGTAACGTCATCATCTTGGTACGTGAGACTTAGGCCTCCTTTAAAGACGCACATAAACATCTTTTCCGAATCTCCTTTCCAAGAACTTGACTACACCCTTGCCAAGAAGACGCACTACTTCTACTCAGAGCGAATTAAGTCACATCCAGACGTGATTAGTCACATAATGGAGTCTCTTTTCGGGTTACCTTCTTGTTGGCTTCCATAACCTGTAGGAAAATAGAATGAGAGGTAGAAAGTATTTTCCATTCCATGATGGGCTATTTGTTCACCAATGAAAACGAAATGCATATAAAGGTGAGAAAGACAATCACTGGTGATCGCAAAGTCACCAGGGCTGCTTCTCATTTGGTACAAATTGGTTTGCGGTGGTATTGTTACCGGGAGGGGTGACCCTTTTTTTTGTGAGGGGAATGTAGATATGAATAGTTCCATAGAGGACACTAGATCTCTATCGACATGGCTCGGAAAAGGGGGTGCATTGTGCAGTAAAGGCGAGAAAGAAAAATTATAGCTTTTTGGTGAGTTGCTGTGTACATAATGAATAGATAGCTACTTACCCTCACTCTATCCACCCGACGGCCAGGAGCTCATGACGCGGTACTTGATGGACTAAAATACCTGCCTCAACATTAGAAGTCCGAACCTGTATCCAGTGTGCTACCGAGAGCTCTGTCTTACGCTTGAGATATACACGGTGCCCACTGAGAAGTAAAAAGGTCCATCATGATTCTAGACCTGTAGTAAATCTCTCATCAAATTATTATTACATAGTTATATAGGTAATAATAGGGAAAGGGAGCTTGTATCAGAGATTAGATTCATGTTTGTGAATTTTATATAAATAGATTATAGTAATCTTACATTTTTTCCATCGTTGGCGGTGTACGAGTATATAATGAAGAAATGACCGAAAAAGTGTATGTGGAGAGGATTGGGAGCTAGAATATAATCTGATGGGTGACTGATCCGTGTTAGAAAATGGGGTGGTTGTTTTATTGCCAATGCAAAGAAATAAGCAAGATGGGGATTTACAGCGTGTAAAATTTATTGATAACAGATGGAAGACCGATTCAGCTGTAACAATTTTGGAAATTTTAAATAAGAATCTATCAATAATTAATAAGTATATTTGTCACTATGACTAGCAAGGTATGCTGACCAAAGGGTCACGTGATCTCACTTATTCTGATTTATGAGCTTACGCCCTTAAAACATTAAATAATTTCCGGACTAACTTGGGAGGACCTTCGTAATTCCATTATTCGAAAGAGAGTGTAAAGCAACATAAGGGTTCCGAATATCGTAGAATCGGCCAAATAGTTATGATGTTATTGCCCCACAAAATAATTCCCAGACAAAACTTGGGACAACCTTACAGATTATATCATTCAAAAGAAAATTTAAAACAATAAAATAGTTTCAAATTTCGTTATAATTGGACGAATAGGTATAATGTTATTGCTAAAAAAGATAATTCTCGGGCTAACCTTGGGAGGACCTTGCAAATTTTATCATTCCAGAGAAAATGTAAAACAAATTAAGGGTTTTAAATTTCGTTGAAATGGGTCAAATAGTTATGATGGTATTGCCCCCCCCAAATAATTCCTGTGCTAACCTTGAGAGGACTTTGGCAATTATATCATTGAAAAAGTGAATGTAAAACTGCATTGCGGTTTCAAATTTCCTTAGAGTCGGCAAAATAGTTACATTGTTATTGCCAAAATAAAATAATTCTCGGGCTTTTCTCGAGAGGACTTTGGAAATTATATCATTTGAAAGAGAATGTAAAACAACATAATGGTTTCATATTTCGTTAGAATCGCACGCGACTATAAACTTAGTCACATTGGTTAGACTATCCCAATTGCTTTGCCTGATGATATAAAATATTTGTGTTTTATTCTAGATGGAGGATTGAAAAACCTTTGTCAACTAAGGTTAATTATTGTGGATTCATTGTTAATGAAATACTTAATTTAGAATGGATGTTGTCATTCGATTTTGTCTAAGCAATCGTTCCAATGTTTTAATGTATCGATTTATTGTTCTGGTAGCTCGGTGTTTTTAGGTATTTTGTGCTGTTATCGTCATTTATCTTGTCCGGATAATTATTCTTTAGGATAAGAGGGAAAGGTTATTGCGGAATATCTTGAGCGAATAAGTTAAAAATTAGGGATGAGTAGATGGTAATCTGGGGATGCCATTACTTAGTGGAAGTATTGCGTGAGTTATCTGTTGGATTGCGGTGTAGAGTTTGCACCACTCTGTCTTTCATATCTTTTCCTCAAAAGGACATGTATATTATAACAAATATGTAAAAAGGTAGGCTTTGTTCTTATATTTAAGTCATTTTACCAATCAAGGTAGAGTAGGACGTGTTTGTAGGATTTTAACTTTTTGTGCGGCATTTTACAAGGACTAATTTTATTATTTTCAAAGAAGTAAAACCAAAGCAGGCAGGAACGTTTCAAGAGGATTGTGGGGTCTGTCATAGGTTAACCTTAACATGACTCAAAATGTCGTTCTGATAATTTCTAGTTTCATTATTTCCAAGCAAAACCAAAGAATGTGGATGAGTTTGTGAGGAGTATATGAATTTCAGTAATGGAAGAAGTGAAATGCGTGGAAGATTCCTCATTAAGTGCCCACTTGCAGCACTAAAGACTACATGGGCAAGCAACTCTCGTGAACATCATAAACTTTCAGAATTCAGACTGACGAATAATCATGTTGCGACTAACATCTTAAAGGTTGCGCACCTCCTGTACCAACCAGGCAGGGATGTTTACCAGTAGTCTCCCGATTATACTAATCGGAGAATCAAACTAATATAGTATTAGAGTTACCCTAACTTCCCCAACTTAAGATCCTCTCATCCCAATTTCTGGCGAAAATGCCACTCCTTGTTGGTAAATGCTTCCTAGTTATAGGTAAATGACCACTCTATTGTGAACACCAATATAATAAGCAAACAGCTATAACGGCTAAGGATAAAGTTGTTTCACAAATAATTAATATATATATTTATATATATATATATATATATATATATATATATATATATATATATATATATATGCGCTTGATGACAAGGGATTCTAATCCAAACCTTCATCACCTTCAATAGCAGTTGAAATAGTTTACATATTTTCTCCGTTTTTAAGAATCACATTCACTTTCTTAAACGTTAAATGGTTTACGTAATATTTTCCCCAGAGTTTTACCTGGTTGTGATACCAGTTTTCCTTTCCTTCGGTTATTAAATACATATATGTATATATATTTATATATATATAGTTAATTACCCAAGCAAAGGAAAACTGGTATCACAACCTAGTAAAACTCTAAGGAATATATTACGTGAACAATTTAAAGTTTAAGAAAGTATATATATATATATATATATATATATATATATATATCTGAAGGTACAATGATATAAGTTTCACAGCAAATAATTTTGTTTTGTTGCAAAATATTAGGATTTGGTATGTAGACTTTTATATCAACTTACACAGTCAAGTCTTTGGCGACAAGATCTTAATAACTAAACACATTCATTTGATGTTATTTATCTCATTCCTCTTGTAATATTTTCCAAAGTTCTTCGATGGTGCTAAATATTTTCTCCTTATCTTTTTTAGCGTCTTCCACACATTCTCAATTCGATTTATGTCCGGGCTCTTAGCAAGCCAATCCATGACTCCAATTTTTTCCTGATCCAGGATATTTATCACCGATTTGCCGTGTGGCAATGTACATTATGTTGTATAAAAATGGCGAGTTGAGGAGAAGCAGTTCTTATATGGGGCACACCATATGCTTGTAAAAGTTATTTATCCACTTGAGCATTCACTCTTCCCTGCAAGCGGGTAAGTAGGACAGTACTTTCTGCCGAATTCATGCCCACACCATAACATATTCCTCCTCCAAAATTGTTGCTGCTTTTCATGCAGTTCACGGATAATCTGTGGCCAGGTCTTCAACTTAATAACCTCGTACAATCTGAACCAAACAAATTGTACTTCATTTCATCGCTGAAGTGTAAGTTGCACTAATGTTATTCATTTCATAGAGCCTGCTTCGTGGCGAAGGCTAATCTATCTTTCTTGCTGTTGGGGCTGATTAATAGCTTGACTGCTGATGTGCGAGATTTTAAAGATTTTTCTTCAGGCGGCGGACTACTTTCTTTATAGAGTCACTAATCCCCATAGTTTATTTTACTTCTCGGAATATTTTGGCTGCTCTCTTGGTTCGATTATAATTTATTAAGATACAGACGATGGCATGTCATCTCTCTTGAGTTTTTTTAGGCCGACAGGTATAAATTTTTAAGATACATGAGTCTGTGGTATCTTAAAGTGATATAATATTATGTATGACACTTTTTGGTTATTTAACCTTTTCAGCTATTGCTTTGATGGAGAGATGATCCTTTTGAAGGTGCTTAACAATTAGCTCCGGGATATGGGCAGGTGTAGTGGGTCTCCGGGTATGTTTGTTGCTAGGAATTTTACTAGATAATGAATGAAACTGCTAAGAATTCTTAAAAGTAAATTAAAAAGCTAAATTAGTTGATGTCTCAGAGATAGAATAATAGAATTAGACTATCCGGAACATTTTAAAATACTTTTTTTTTATAAAAATTAACTTTATCACGTAAGTGGGTGTTTCTTCCATCTTTAAATGTATAACTTATAGCCATACTTATTTTATACCTTTTATTTATCATGGGGCAATTACCATCCCTTGGTTTGAAGCTACTGGAAGTGTTGTGAGGGAAACAAAATTGTCCGAATCATTACTGCTGCTAATCTCTCTCTCTTTCTTTCTCTCTCTCTCTCTCTCTCTCTCTCTCTCTCTCTCTCTCTCTCTCTCTCTATATATATATATATATATATATATATATATATATATATACATAAAAATGTATACTAAATAGCCCAAGCAAAGGAAAACTGCTATAACAACCTAGTAATAAAAACTTTAGGCATAGATTAAGTCAACCACTTAAAAATTAAGAAAGAATATAGTCTCCGCTCTTATTTTCATATAGAAGTTAAATTAGTTATATTTTCTCCGTTTCTAAAATACTCATTTTCTTTGTTAACTATTTAAATCGCTTACTTAATCTATTTTAAAGTGTTTAATTACCAGGTTAGGATAGAAGAGTTCCTTTTTTTAGCTATTAACTACATACATTATATATGAGGTGACGTCTGATTTTGCTGTTTATTATAAAAAAAACCCGTGCCCTCTTCTCCTAAGACGCTTGCCTCTCACTGGATATAAAACCAACACAGACTTATTCAAAAGACTTCTTGAATCAACATTTTGTGGTGTATGGAATGGTTGTTCAGTCGACGAGCGTCGTAGTTTTAATAGCTTTAAACGGATTATAAGGGTACCCCATTTTCTCCGTTACTAATAATCCCATTTTCTTTCTAAAGCTTTTAAATAGCTACACAATATCTTCTAAATTGTTTAATTACCAGGTTGAGATACCAGTTTTACATTCCTAATGCTATTAACTCCATCCTTTATATATCACGTGTTATGGGATTTCGTTGTAAATATATATATATATATATATATATATATATATATATATATATATATATATATATGTACTGCTGTAATTGGGATGTAAAAAATGAAAGAAAATTTACGTTGTTAAGACAATTTTCAATTCTAAAATAAATAAGCAATTAAGGAAACAACTCTCCTTTCCCCCTCCCCCAAATATATATATATATATATATATATATATATATATATATATATATATATATATATATATATATATATATATATCTCAAAGTAGCACGAGAGAATGATGAAAATGAATCCATTAAACCACATTGAAAGAAAAAACCGAATAATTTTTCCTTGCAGTAATATTTATATTACCTTTTTTCGAAAAAGTCCGTGCAGGGAAGCGATTCAAATTAGGCACACTGAGGCAGCGAGCACCGCTTTGATCACAGTTAAAAGTATGCCGTTAGTACACGACGCTACGCAGAAAACAAAAATTCTCTGAATAGAATAGCATTTAAGGAACACTTTCGCCAACTCAACCGGAGACTATGAAAGAAATAGAAAATTAATTGGGAATTCAAAGAATAAATTAGGAATAGGAATATATATATATATATATATATATATATATATATATATATATATATATATATATATATATATATATATACATTTATAGCAAAATGTTGTGAGACTACTTTATTTTTTCATAGAAAATTAACAAACTTAATCAAACGTTAAACTTTATTTCAGTAGATTTGTAGCATAATTTTACGGACATATATGAAAAATGTTTAGATCCTCAACCAATTTTATTAAGAAATACAGTCAGGTGATGCTCGCAGTAAATATTTATAATTGTCTTTTCTTCTTCAGCACTGTTTAATTTAGTTAGGCTGCTACTCCCAACCGATCAGAACTGGATGACAAATGTTGTTTATCTACCACCAGTTTGATTAATTATCGTCCAGAATTCTCTATTGGATTCAAATGTTGTGAATTTTCATGCCCAGGTCTCAAAGGCTTGATGATATTTTCAGGCAAGAACTTTATCATTTCGTTTACTTTGGGACTCAGAGAGAGAGAGAGAGAAAGAGAGAGAGAAAGAGATTCACACGCACAAAGAGGCCGAAGTGGGTATCTTACGGACGAGACGAGTCAAACTGGAGCCCGGAACCCAAATCAGCGAGAGGGCGCTAAGCCTTTACACGCCATGCCTTGAATCGGTGTGGGACCCACTTCTGACGCAAAACAAAATCGCTTCCGGGGAAGTCGTATATATTTCCCAGCGCGGAAACGACCAAATTTTTATTCAACGAGGAGTTAGGCACTGCTCACGCAGCATCCAAGCAATAATCAAGAGTATTCATTGGAACCAGCTGAAAATGCTGTCGCGGAACACGGTTCACACGGCCCAAAGAAAATAAACAGATCAAATTTATAGAAGACCAGGATCTAAAAGACTACCAGAAATTCAACAGAATTTATCAGGAAGGTGCTAAATTACGAGGTATACGCAAAGGAGTTGAATAAATACACTCATAAAAAGTATTTATAGGAAGATTTACAACAAAATTAAAATTAAATAAATTGCCTGTTAACAAATTATACGGGGTTCATCAAACAATAAGAAAAGTCACAAATGCTTATCACTATCTAACGACTACAGGTCGTTTTAACCAAAAAGATATTCGCGCATACAAAATTGGGTTTATAAATAAATTGTTTAAAGCCGAAACGACACGCGCCAGGGAATATGATAATAGGCTTCGCTACTCTAGTGACACGTGTTCCAGGAATAACCTCCCTGTATATTGTCCTTTACCCGAAGGCCCAAAGTTACAAGAATAACACTGCATTAATTTGAATGGGCCTTAAGAAAAAAAGAAATACTCCAAAATACCTGATACCAGAGCAATGAAGCACGAACCCACGTCGGAACCCAGACTAAGAGGCTGGGCGAGAATGAGAGAATTCGACCCAAGTCCACAGGGGTCTTTAGCGAGGAGAAATCCACAGACGGCGATATCGTGGCGAAAGGCGTCGAGACCACAGGGAACGATGATTCGAAGGCCCAACGATCCGATAGAAGGAATTCCAGAGGAGAGAATCCCCAAAGAGGAGATGGCGAGTTGACTGTGGGAGAACTTTCACGTTCCCAGTGTGAATAGCGTCCCAAAGGAGAACACTTGCAAACGTAATTCGAAGAGCACAATTAGATGCAGCCGACAGAGGGGCAGCGACAACGCTGGCAGAAATCAATGGCAGAAAATTCTCGCTGCATGAAGGAATCCAGTACGGGTCTCCAAGAAATTAACAACGTCAAGGTAAGTGACGGACAGCGATTCAGCGGAGCAATCAGGCAGAATCCTTGCAACAGAATGAATTAAAATGCCTCACGGCCCTATTTATATCATTCAGACTCAAAGGAGAGAAATTAAGTAGGGCACAAAGGGGGGGGGGGATATGTCGCTTCCCTTACGCAAATTAGGCTGGTAAGTTGAAGAAGTTTAGGCCAAAAATGGTAGCCCCGAAGCAGTTCTACCTGCGATAAACACAATAAACTATGAAGAGAAAGGGAAAACATGGGAATCCAAGGGCCTACCCTTTATACCAGCCGAAGGAGACAACGTCCCACTTCACAGGCTACTCTCTGGTACCCTAAGGACTTGCAGGCACGAAACCAGTTGTTCAGAACTACGGCAGTCAAGGCCATAAGGAATTATTCTAGAATAACCCGCTTTGCTTCGTGTCCTGCAAGGATACTCCCTTAAACATCCACCCGAGCCTCCCCTCCCTTTTGGAAAATCGTAAACCTATTACAATTTTATCTATCACCGTCAAAGAGACGTGACGCTTTCCGACTACGAAGCTTCCCCTCATCATCTTCTCCCAATTGTAAATTAATTTCATTTTGCTGAACGTTTAGTTTTCCATTAGTGTATAAATTAGTGTTAAATTTTGGTATTTGCTTCTATAATAGTAAATTTTTTTTTTCTCTTGTTTAAATCCAAGAAACTACATAAAAAGCCATTGATATATTTTCTAAGTCGCCTAACGGTAAAAAACTCACTCGAATATCTTCGCACTTAAAAGGGACTTCTCCCGCATCTAGGGAGGTCAAGTGAAAGCCAATAAAGCCTACTTGACCTAGTACAGCGACAAGGTGCACCTTCATGCTGAAAAATACAGTTATATTACCCAAATTGGTTATGAGCTTTTGTAAAGTGCTGATGAAGCACGTTTTGCTACAAATTGAGTACATAGCAGTGTTCTTCGGCAAAATTGTTAGTGCTCTAGTTCCATTAGATGAGAATCAGGTTTAGACATAAAGTGTGCCTGGATACTTGAACGTTGCCACGTCACAAGTCTTGTGAAAGCGGTACCCCCTTTGCCCCTCCTAAATAGAGATCCTCAAGAAGCTTCAAAATTGGAAGGGCGTTTCGTCCGAGAATATCACTTTGCCCCAGTCTGCATCACCCTATAAGTTTCTTCCTATTGAGATGAGGTCTCATCTAATCCATTCTCGACTCGAGACCTTTGTCGAAAAGTCTTCCCTTTACCATGCGTGCTTAAACTTTGACATATAAATCGTTCCAATCGTGAGTAATCACGGCAATAGTGGCAAGCTGAACATTGAGGGAGGATCTTTCCAGCATGCGATGTTGGCTTTAATTTGAAACTCTTGGGCTTCCAGAAAACTTCTCTTCACAGAAGTATAACAAGTCTTTTTAAAGTTATAATAATCCTAAAGAGGGCACTTTGATGCAATACCCATAGCAACTATCTCGTTAAATTTCAGGACACTTCGGTGCAGAGCAACTATGGATGCACGATTTTCTTTAGAAAGAACATTTCTAAAATTAAATATTCACGCATATATTAAACAACCAATATTTTACATGATATATTATTCTTGCACAACATAATCCATTTGAGCAATATTTTTTAGCATTTCACCTTTTCGATCGAATAGCAAAACTGTAGGGACTGAAACTCATCTTCTACAGAAACAGGACAAGAGCGTGATTTTGTATTTAGCGAAAGAATGCGTTTTATCATGTTAGGTTTAAATGTTTTATATTTTTATAAACCTCAATAACCTAAATATTAGAATAATTACTGCTATCACTTGAATTTGTAAAGTAAATAAAAAATATATATATTAGTCTATATATTTATCTAAATA
Organism: Ceratothoa steindachneri; assembly: GCA_963969495.1. Lineage (NCBI taxonomy): Eukaryota > Metazoa > Arthropoda > Malacostraca > Isopoda > Cymothoidae > Ceratothoa > Ceratothoa steindachneri. The sequence continues at coordinate 228,679,757 of OZ018318.1, forward strand.
ATAATATATATGTGTCTATATATACATATGTATGCGTATGTGTTGTGTCAGTATTGGTTAGATAGAACCATGTGTTTCATTTTCTAATTTCAGCCAGGGTAGCGCGGCTTGTGTAACGAATCCATAAAAAATGAGGCTTTTATGAATTCAGTAGATGAGAACCCGTTCACAAAAGCTCGTGTAATATGTACTTCAAAACTTAGAATTGAATGCGTCCGAAGCGATTCTCATAAGGCGTTTACACAATGACGAAATATATCGAATTATCTTCTGCATAAAAGAAAGATTATCAAACGACCCTTGAGCTCGTTGCCTGGCGTTTGCTCACCCACAGGTAGAAAAATATTGTGACTTTGGGTCTATTTAGTATATACGGAACAAAAACCTTCTACAGCAGGAGCCACAAGCAAAGACATTCGTGGGCAAAAAAATAAAACCAAGTAAAAGGATGGATTATATCAAGAATTTGCTCAAGTAAAATTTTTCATATAATAAGCATTCTTTATAATAAAATTCTTTAGCCGAACTTATGAAATTTCTTGCATTTTAGGTAGAGCGAAACAACATTAACATGAGTAAAAACTTTTCGACACTTAATATGATAACAATAGGGTACGATAACAAAATAAAGAATATGCCACTAAGTTAAAAATCATGTCATTGTCTAAATGCTTTAATTTAATATTTGCACAAGTTTCACCAAAGAAATTACGATTTACAGTGAGTTATAAAAATATATTGGACTCTTAACAACAGGTTATTAATCTTTTTCTCTTATTTCAGTGTATCATAAGTTTTATTCGCAATTCACAGTTGTTGATTATTTGATAGAGTGATGGGAAATATTTTATATTCTTCTAACTCTGACTCTCTTTCTGTTTCCCTCTTTCTCTCTCTCTCTATTTTTATTTGTAAACATATATATTTTATTCCCCGGTTTTTTTATGTAGAATAGCATTTATTACATCTTCTTTATTACCTAAGAGAACATTTCATCAAGTTCTTTTACTTTCAACAACCACTTCTATTTTTTTATGCTCATTTCTTTGGTTTCATTCCCTTTCCCAAAATATTAAAATTAATTAGGAAGACAATGGGAAAAAACAGATTTTAATATGTATATAACTTCATTTAAAAAAAAACACTAAATAGGTCATGAAAAAGCTGCAGTATTTTTTAAATAGTTTGAAATGTCTGCGGTGTAGCAAATTTAATGGTTTTTGTCGAATACCTCGAAGTAGTTCCTCTCTCACGCATTTTCCGTGTGTGCAGTTCTTTCAGGTTTGCTTTATCTAGACATGAGTGGGCAAGACCAACTATCTAACATCCTGCTGCTTCCACACTGAAGAACAATATAATGTGTATGGTAGTTTCTTTTACGTAAACATTCTGTGCGAAGTAACATTGTATAAAACAATGAAATTATTTTATCACCCACTCGTATTATTTGAGACCTTTCAAATAAATGAGATCCAAGCAAATCATTTTGTGCATGAACTCGCTTTATTCAACTGCTCTGAATTTATTCAATTTTAAAATACAAAGTTCGCACGAATTAATGTGAAACAGAGCTTGTATTGTGAAATAATATAAATATAGTTTAACGGCGCTCAGTTATGAAACGTACGCAAGTATTTCTCTCCTTTCAAAGAAACTTTTATACCAATATCTAAATATTGTCATAAAATTCATAAAAATACTTGTTATCGGTCGTATATATCATGTTTATAACGTATTGGGGATAAAAGTGTATTCGCGGTGGTTCTTAGAATGGATTTTCTAGTGGAGCAAAAATATGCCAATGGCTGCAGGAATTTGTTTTATCTATTCCACAAGGGTGATGCAGTCACGCTTTAATGGAATCATATCTCTTGAACATCGTAGCATATATTTTGAGGTCCGAGACACTTTCAATTTAAATTCAGGTGCTCTAACACAAAGTTAGATCGGCGTGAATCAACACTAATAAATAACTACCTAATCCTACCACATTATTTTCTCCATGCAAAATTGGTCCTTTAGAGTGTTAGGGGTGCAGCTTCTTGCACAGTCAGAATTCATTTATTTCAATAAATTCTTCTTACATACCCACAGCACCTCATTGCACTCTTAGTGACAATCACATGACACTCTGTTTCGGGTCATAAATAGGTCTTACCAATGCGTTTCTCTCTCCAGACTCAATTCAGCCACACAACGTATATCTCAAATAGTTTAATTTACTCGAAATCCTTCCTTCTCCTCCCCTGACATAGTCTAGCATATTTCTCACTTAAACATTTATCATTGACTCCCTTTTCACCTCTGAGACTATTTGCTATTTATATCAAACCAAACACACTAGCTATCTCTCTTCCTAATCGACAACTTACTTTAGACCTAATTAACTATCTCATATTACAAAGTTTTATTATCACTTACGCCATACATTGTTAGAACAACCCTTAATGTTAAACCGATTTAACCTATATGCATGATAATAATCTTTTTCCAAATATATGAACTCGACATAAAGTTCACATGAAAATTCTCTAGTTCTTTCAGCTAACAGCGCAAACTCCTGGTCTACTCACACCACAAATAATGATTGGCATTAAACCAGCCACTAGCATTGTTCAACAGACATCTCTCCCTGTAGTTTTCTATTTGCCTTTCTCCCCTTTAACCTTATTCGACATTACTATCGCTGCCTCTTGCTAGCTCTTTTGCTCCACTCAACTTCAAAATGCACTTCAACACAACCAACAGAATATTATGTAACATAAACACCCACCACTATTTACTATCTCACAAACTAAAGTATCTTCTCCATCTGCTTTTCATATATTAGACGTACACAACAACACAAACAATAATTTCTATGCTTATCACTTCTAATTTCGGCTCTAATTATAGTCCATACATGATAGAATAATGGGAGGCTTAGACTAGATGAGCTCTTTAATTGCCCTACAGAGAATTCAGATTAGATCAAAGAAAAATTACCAAGAAGTGATTTGCTATTTATTTAATGAATTATTGCCAAAGATAAGCAATGTCTACAGGATGGATGCTGATCCTTTGAGAAATCCTTTAATTTTTCCAACTTCAGTTCCAGTAATTCAAGTTGTAGGTGGCAAATTATATACTTCACCAAAGCCTAGAAATAATGCAAAGGTCTGATATATGAATAACTTCATTTAGAGCAATTGAACCTGAACATCACTCCGCCCAAAATACTAGGCGAACAACGAAGACGACGTAAAATAACTAATTTCAAGGGATGGTAGGACATAACTAGAGTGAGGTATGTAATGGCCCGCACTATTTTGTGTGTGAATTCCTAAATTTTTTATTCTGTTATTGGTGCGAAACTTCTTTTTTTCTCAATCTGCTGAAAGTATTAAGTTAATGAAGAATGTTTGATTGCGTATAATATAAAGAAAATGTATTACTGAACGAAATTTAATTTTATATTTAATAAAAATTTAACAAATTTAAAATCATCTATTACCAAACCTTAACTTTGAAAGAATATATTTAATTAGAACACAAATTTAGAAAAAGTTATATATTTAATAATACATATCTGTTAATAAAGATTTTATTAATTACATTTAATTTAGAATTATGACAAATTTTGGATTCTATAAGTTTATAAATAATGAAGGTAGAAATATTCATAAAAATCACAAAATTTTCCTTTTTTGACCAATCGAAGTAAATAAAACAATAGCATATAAGACACCTTTGAATTCCTAACGTAATGAGTCGCAGAATGCATTAGACCTAATGTGGTAACGAGAATTAACAGCCAGTTTTAGGCTATATCTTATATTCTTTTCATTAAGCTTAAGGAACAACAAATAAAATATAACTAAATCGATTGGATTATTCACTAATTACTCGTATATTATATTTCATGTGTGCTCCTGTATCATTCGCAATATAACTAATTACAGTAGTTTAGCACTCCCATTATATATAATTGAGTCATCGTTGTTATATTTAATGACGGTTAAAAAATGGAACTCATCTTATAATTCACAAAACCTCAACTTTACCTTTAAGGTTAAGTTTTTAATTACTTTAAAGTTACTGTTTATTTAGACAGCAAAGAATAAATTATATTTATACAAATATACATTTAAAAAAATAAGGGAACTCACTGACCGATAGTATAGGAATACTTTAAAATATAAATTAGCATTAATAGTAAAATTAAGAGATGGTGAAAAATTGCCGTATTATATTCACTGCATTTGAGGCGTAGAACACCAGGAGGTTAGAAGAACTTTAAAGAACACGAGAACACTCAAATAGACCTCACCTCCACCAATTGCAGAAAATGGTCTATTTTGCATTGATAAAGAAAGTGACAACTGAGCCCGAATCCAACCTTGCATCTAGATCTAACCTTAATATCTACATTTCTCTTTCGTTGCCCAATGCCTGGCCCAACACATAAATTCGACATTCCTTACAAAATCTTTCAGACTTTTTTACACACATAGATATAGAAAAAATACGGGTGATTGATTATGTAAACAATGTAAAACCCCCATGGTGTACAACAAAGTCTAGAAGAGGTCTAAGGATTCACTTGTGGCTTGATAGGAAAGAGAATAAGAGAAATTTGTATGCCGGTGGACAAATTCACACAGAAGAAAATGACAACTCTAATAGAGAGAGAGACAAGAATATATAAAAAGTAATGATAATTAATTATCAATTAAGAAGAAAACCAAATTTCAAGACCAGAACAAAATATTATGGCAGAAGACTTCCAGGCCCTAGAGTTTTATAAGCCATGGGATAGTCAATGTCTGACTCTAGGAACGGCCCATCCCTCTCTCTAGAGGCTTGACGCCGAGCTACTTGTATCTTTTGCAAAGCTATGGAAATTAAAATTTATTACCATTACTAAAATACCAAAAATGGACGAATAAATTTGGCGGATGAAATGTTTTGGGATATAGGATTGCTTCTACCGGCCTGTGACGCCTCTACTGCCATTCTTGTTAAAAATATTTTCCTTAAATCAAAGATCCATCTTATAAACAGGAAAACGCTTTTTGGACTTCAGTTTAGGGCCAGATTGGCTGGTTGTTTCCGAGTTTCAATACGCCTAATATTTAATCATTTAAGCTTTCATGATGTAATTGGCTGTCTGGAACGTCAGCAAGAAGGGACGGTAGAGGGCTGATAAGAAAATCATTAAGAAAATAAAACGAGAAAACACTTTTAACAATAATTAACAATTCAACTCGTATCCATTTTGAGTATCAACTGCACTCACGTTTTATTTGCGACGAGTGCCCGAAAAGCTATTTTATAATAGGTATATTCGCCATAAAATAATATATTTATTCAATAAGTAGGTAGAGATATGTGAAATATTGCTAATTGAAACCAACTGAGTTGAATAAAATAGTAGAATAGAATTAAAATAAATGGGTAAATCGCAGCTGATATTGTTGTCCAATTAAACCTCCGAATAACAATTTAATATGTTATAGAACTAGCTCAATAAGAGAATAATTTGAAAGCCATTGCAGTTCGAAATTATTTTTTATTAAGGTGTTTCGATGGATATTGCGATACCTTCTTCTCCCTTCGTACTTGTAAGAAATCAATGCATTTAGAGTTGACTTAATATTAATTACATTGATTAACACGGTCAAGTTGAGAGGCATATATATACTGTATAGCTTTTCATAAATCAGACTTTTCATATTTTCATAGATTTCTGTACATTTGCCTTTGTTTTCTGACTTGAAAAGGCAGAAAATACTACTATTTAGACTCAAAAGGTTGGGAAGCATAGCTGCATGGAGTTTTATATTTTCTTCCTTGAAATCAAACAAAAGTACCAATTCCAGGTTTACCTAAATAAAATTTTACTATATAACCTTTTTATGTAAACAAGAGAGAGCAATAAAATAGCTATCAAATTAGGATGTTTTATTCCTCTTTCTAACTTATACAATTAGGTAGTCTTCGAACATGAAATAACACATTGGTACAGCCAAAGATTTCGGAAATATTACAAAATTCCTTTTCTCACACTCAAAACAGACAATTTGCATTATTCATTTAACAAACTTGGCAACAAGTCTAATCAATCAAAAAGTAAAAGCTTTATTATAATAAATTTTATAATTAAATTTACACAGTCAGTGGGTGAAAATCGGTTTCTTGACACTGTGAAAAGAAGCTTCTATTTAGTTACACAGATTTGAGGAGCTAGGCACTTTGCTTGCCATCAGTTGTTATGAAATTTTCAAAGTCACGCATCATTTTTTTACCAAGTTCAACAATGTAACTACCGCTTTCAATATCATAATATAGTCCAATGCTTCACTGTAGCACCATTCTGTAGCAAAGAATTTACAGATTCTAGAATCTACTTTAATCCATTTTTCAGTTCATCAAGCAAGAAATGTGATTCTTGGCCACTGAGATCGACCAGGCTGGTCTCAGCCTTGTTTCTCGAGAATAGCTGTTCTAAAGATCAGTGGCCTATCAGTGACAGATAACAGGACTGCAATGTCATGATTTTAGGTATTATTCAATTTCCTATTTGTGGTTTTCCATCTTAATAAGTACTGAATCAGCAAGCAGGGTTCTGCTTTTTGTACATCAAAATATTTTGCGATTAGAATTTCATGACTCATATGATCATCTGCAGCAGACATTGACATCATCCTTGCCAGATTGCTGAAAAATACAAGGAAGGTGACGAATCATTTCAGCTTAAATACATCTTCATAGTACTCAGATTTATTTGAAACATCAGCAATTTCATGGAGTACAGGATCATGGCCATCCAACTGGCCTGAAAACTGGCGCCTTGTCCACTTCTATGAAAACCTGAAAAAGGTGTTCTTCGAAGAACAATAATGGCAGCTAATCCTATTCCTTGTAGTCGGCTCTTAGAATCTTTTCTGCTGTTAAAATGTCTTAAAATATTTGTTCATTTGTTGTTGAAAACTAGCATTTTTAATATTGAAAAGTCAGTCCAAATATCCTTCAAATGCTCAAAACAGTTATTATCTGGTCAAATTAACTTCCCAAACAGCTCTAATTAGGATTTCTAGGATATGATATCAACATGCCAGATAAACCACCATTTCGTTCAGCCCGACTATAGTAGTTTGGGAGTTCATATGTGAACGTTACTGTTATTAGATGGAGTTTCAAAAGAAAAGCATTAACATTATCCGTAATTTTTCATATTTCCATTAAATCCAATAAACCTTAGCCTAAGCTGTGCACAAATAATTGTTAATGAGAGGTACTCTCAAAATCTTTCCTTGATTATACAATGGTGGACCATACAGCTAAAGTCTGTAAGCTACTTTCAGGGTCTGTTCCCAAGACAACTTTTAACAACTTTTTCCATCTCATGGTAAATCAGCTTAGCTGCTCTTCTGTTTCCTTCAGAATTACCTGCTCTTCCTTTGCTTTTAACTAGAGCACAATGTTTCTTTAGTAGTTTTATGAATACCTTGATTGTGTTGTACTTAATCAATGTCTTGTTCCTAGTTATCTGCCTGAATGTGAACCTTGAAACCCACTTGAGTTTCCAGTAAATTATTATGATTAAGGAAATATGTACTAGTACGACTCTGTTGGTTGAAAGCTTTCTGAGAACCACTGATATAGACCAAAGGTATCCGACCTGGAAAAATTCCATTGGAGATCTGATAAATGACATAGATAAAACATTACGTGAAGGTTCATAATTAGTATTTCTGCACTCACGGAGCTCTTCATCTTAATGCCATTGGGAAGTTACCTATTGTAGATTGCTTTCTAGAATCTATTGAGTTTCTGTTATTTCCTGTAAAATGTTAGATAATTATTATAATTTATTCATTATTATTCATGTCATTATTTATTAATGATATACATGGTTGTGCATAATAATTGGAACACGTGTTGAATTCAATGAATAATTATTTAATACAGAGTTGGTCCTCGTTTTGCCTTCTGAACAGCGTCGATGCGTCTTGGAATTGATTCATACAACTTCCTGACTTCATTGAGAGGAATCTTGAGCCATTCCTTTTGCAATACCTGCTACAGATGTTTTACACACGTCAGCGAGGTTAAGGATTTTTAACTTGTCGATCCAAGACTCACCACAAATTTTCAATAATATTAAGATCTGGAGATTGTGGGGATCAATCCATCTGTTGTAGCTCACTCCTCTGCTCTTCATACTAATTCTTAACCAACTGAGCGGTGTGTATTGTATTGGGGCATTATCATCTTGGAAAAAGGAACAGCATTACGGAATAATGTCTGACCATAGGATGGACTTGATCTTCCAAAATATTCAGATATTCGTTGCTGTTGATGCTACCATGCAAAACAACGATTGGACCAAGAGAATCCCACGATATGGCTGGCCATACCATCCCTGACCCTCCTCCGTGATTCACTCTAGGAAGAAGGCAGTCAGAATTATAGATTCCTCGGGCTGCTTCGAATCATAAACTCGCCCTGCATTGGAAAAAAGAGAAAAACTGAGCTCATCGGAGAATATTACTTTCTTCATTTGGTCTGTAGGCCAGCCCTCGTTATCACTACACTAGTTCAGCCTTTTTTGAATGTTTTGATGAGAAACCAGAGGTTTCTTAAAAGCGGCTCTTCCATAATATGCGGCTTTATTGAGCTCAGGCTTACACTTTTGGTCGAAACTGGACTAGTGAGATTTTGAAAGAACTCTGCAGGCATTTTAGGAAGTTGTCTGGTGAATATGCATCACAATGCGTTTCATCACTCGTCGGTCTATTTCAGCGAGCTTCGAAGTCCTGCCGGAATTACTCATTCTGCTGGAGTTTTTGCCCTGCTTCTTGAATTCGGGTGACGGAAGCTCGTGCAATTCGAGCACAAACAATTTGCCCTTTTTGAAATCGTGATGTCATGCATCTCTGCATCTATACCAAGATCTGAAAAGGAAATACAAATAACACTGTGTAACACGATTTTTGTATTCAAAGAGCAAATGTTAGTTTATATTTGCTTGTGTCTAGAATAAATGAAAAAACACTTATTTATTTCAAATTTTGTTTTTGTGTCTAGGATAATTGTTCTAGGAAATTTATATATTCCCTCTGGGAGGAAGTGGCGAATTTAAATTTTCATTTGAATAAAGTAGAAACAAATCGAGATATATCAAAGTAGCATTTATTTATTTTAGAATTACAAAAGTGAGACAATTAAAATCATAGAAATGAGTAGTTTCTCTAGATTTACGCTTATATTGTAAATTACTTTCACGAATCAGCCTCTAAATATAGTCTCCCATCAGAATTTAACTATATAATCCTTGATAGCGGCATTCAAAGTTCAGTAGATCCTAATAAAAGCACTCGCAATGCTCCTCAGAGTACTCTTCCATGTTTTCCTTAAATTTATCAAGATGGACGTCAAGAATATGGACTTTTAGGTACATCTTGCAACTCATATTGCCGAAGTTTTTCACTAAGTTCTCAATAAGATCTACATAGTATTTTACTTTGTGATTACCTAGAAAACCCAGAACCAGTGCAATAAAGCTGTTCTACACTGCTTTTTCGTTCCTAGTGAGCTTCTCAGGAAACTCCTTGGACTCCATGATCTTTTTTATTTGTGGTCCAACGGATACTTCGGCTCTCACTTTTGCCGCAGATAGCTTAGGAAAGAAATCTTCAAGATACTTGAAAGCTGCAGACTCCTTATCTAGAGCTCTGACAAATTGTTTCATAAAGCCTAATTTTAAGAAGAAAGGAGGAAATAGTAGTTTTGGGGGCTCCAACAAACGCCCCCATTTGACGTTCTTTCTCCCTACACAAACTTAGTCCACTCTGCCCAATCCCGCTGATGGTAGTGTGCCACAGCTTTCCGGCTCTCACAAAAGCTAATGTAAAAAAGAAACTAGTTAAAGCCATCATTATGAAGTTTCCAATAACCTCCCAACCGTACTCTTCATATTCCAATGCATCTATCAAGATCTTGACACTGCTGTATTCCTCTTTGAGCTGGACGGAGTAAGTGAGGGGAAGAGATGGATACATGTTCCCGTTATTAAGCACCACTGTTTTAAGGTTTCTGGACGAGCCATCAATGAAGAGGTGCCACTCGATGGGGTTACATGCGATTCCGATTACCTCAAACAGACTGCTCATATTGTGACAAAAGCAAAGCTCATCTTAATGTGTAATAAAGCTTAAAACACACTGGTGCCGCTTTCTCAGACCTAATATTTGTACACTGTCTTCTACCAAATCCCAGTGTTTGAGTCTCGAAGTTAAAAAGTCGGCATTAGACTTTGTAAGACTAAGATCACTTTTATGGTCGTTGAGATCTTCTTGGTTGGGGCAGTATGGGTTTCTTTTCTCAGTTGCACCTCTTTAATCTGGATCAATGACTTCATCCTCTTCTATACTGCTTTTCCATTCCAAACCTGCTGCTCTCATTTTGAAGGAGTATATACGGAGAGCTCAGAACTGTGTGGCACTAGCGCAATAGATGACTGAAGGTATGGATTCATGACAACAGACGAATTTTTGCCTGTTCGAGGTTGAAAAGGAATCACCATGCATAATAAACTGTGGTGATCGGATTCTGTAATAGGTAAGCTACTGGCACAAAAATTTCAGGATCCATTAGGTCCAGCAAAAACCTCCACAAAATGGACGCGCGGTGGTTTTATTAAATTTCATCATACCCAACGCATATAAAATAATATGTTTAAAATTAGAATAAGGTTATGATAATGTATAGATTAATTTGTATCTATGAATTTAAATACAAAAAATAAGGAGTGTACGAACGCACAAAATGTCACAGACACCTGTGTCAATAAAATAACGGATAAAGAATCAATTTGCAAATTAGAATAAAATTAGCAAAAGACAAGAGTCTACGAAGCACCTGGGTAAATATACCTGTTGTCCAAAAGGAATTGTATCCTAAGGCATCGACAAAATTATCCTGTTATATAGATAAAAGTTGTGATATATAAGTAATTCGACATATACAGCTTACGTTAGTTACGCCTTATGGGTAGAGAACAATGAACTCCACAACTGAAGCTCATCCCACGGAAGACGCTAGGCCACGCCCTCTATAAAATAAGCATATATATAGTCGGAGCAACTCATTATATTATTAAGGTTATTAGATTACTGTCATTCATAAGATTATCTCATTCACGATCCCCTTTTTAAATTCACCAATGAGGTGCCCAAGGTTTGTCTTGTTCTCCGACTGGCACGCCGAAATTTGCCCTGTAGGCCTGATAGATTTTAGCAGGTATCTCCACAGAGTACCTTTCAGCTCTTCTCTTAATAAATTCCCCGCAGACATTTGAAAATCCGTTTGTAAGATGCTTATAACCTCTTGATGCCATGTGTGACGAATGCTTCTATCAATGACGAGTCACGATGTCTGCGCTCCGACGGCTCTAGTTAAACTGATATGTTGAGTAGACATTCTATGTGTTTCTACAGTCATCTAAGTTGACCCAATGTTCTAGAAATTTTTCCAACATATAAATATTCTCGAAAGTTCTAGAATACTCTACAGTTTACTTGTCATCAAATTTGTGCTGAATCTATGTGGAATGTAAGAGAAATTCCATTACTATCCAGGTTGCAAAATCTAAATATAAGGGAAATAATACTACTGTAATACTAGTATATTACTGTTTCTATAACTTTTTAAATACAGTATATCATGTTTATACCATGACTGAAACAAAAACATAACCCTTACCCTTTTGATATATTTTATTATTTGCATGAAAATAATGTTGTTAACCATAAATGAGCTAATCTAAAAATCCAATGTCTTATCAACAAAAGCAAAGTTTTGGGATTGAAATTGACTTTTTTTATTAAATAGAGCCACAACGAATTGGAAAAGAACACTTTAAACCCGAGGAGAAGACAAAAGTAAAATTTTGCTACACGGTGTAATGATTGAAGTTGATAAATAAAAATATGTATCTACAATATAAACAAAACACTCACAATGAAATTTGAATGAATATTCGGAATATAATAGGGCATTGAAATATTGGTCTTAAATTTCTACTCTTCCAGTTATTTTGTCCAACCTCTATATCAACCTCACTGTCTAACAAAATTTAATTTTTTGTCGACTACAAAGATTACAATAGTATTTTTTAATGTAGTTTTATGTATAGATTTTAAAATGGAAGTCATTTTTAATGAAATGACTCCAGTTTTTTGTAAGTTGCCAATTACTAATTTGTCAAATTTTTAAGATTTTAACGAATTTCATTCATTTCTCTCTTATTTTCAGGTTATTTAGGTGATTAAAATTTGAAATAAAAGCAACATTTTAATTAAAATGTCAAAGGAAAGTGTAAAAATAGCCCAGATAAATTCTGCTACATATGTGGTTCAGTAACCTGTAATATAATCCCCCCAAAATTTCTTGTCTAGTGAAAAAACTATATAATTTGTATTTTAGATGTAAAATTGGCGATCAAGATAAACCGTGGGATCCATATATCTGTTGCACGACATACTTTAATTATTTATCAAACGAGCCTATAGGAAAAATTACGAGCCTTCAATTTGGTGTTCCAATGGTATTATGAGAGCCACAAGATCATGCCACTGCTATTGTTGTTTGGTAGCCATACAAAGAAAGTAATTGTTTATTGTCCCCTGTATCTATATTTTGGAGTGGTATACTGTAATGTATTTTTTTAAAATTTAAATTTAATTAAGTTTAGAACCACTTTATTGTAATCACACATATGTACATAACTTTGATATATCCCAACCTTAGATCTGCTATTTTGCCTATACCTCACTCAAAAGACATTCCAGTACCCGAACCACCTGTAGAAATTGTTTTGTCTAACTCTGATGAATCAGGTATGGAATCATGTGAATCAGAAACTGAAATTTATCATTCTGAAACTGTCGATACTACTCTAAATCCGTTCTCACGACTTGATCTAGATGATCTTATAAGAGATTTGAACTTAACAAGGCAACAGATTGAATTACTGACCTCAAGACTGAAAGAAAGAAATTAAGTAGCAGAAGATGTTCAAATTACCAAGTTTTGCATTCGATCAAACAATTTACAAGAAAAATTTTCATTTGACAACAATTTATGCTACTGTAATAATATTCCATTTCTCTTTGAAGAATTAGATATACATTATGAACCCAGTCAATGGAGAATTTTCATTGAGGCTTCTTTATATAGTAGTAAGGCCGTGCTTCTGCATAATGGAAATAAACTATCATCGATACCAGTAGCTCACTCTGTTGTTTTAAAAAAACTTAGGAGAATTTAGATTTCATTTTAAAAAGCATTAAATACTTTGGACATAAATGGTTGATTTGTACTTACCTTAAGGTAGAAGCTATTTTAAATAGCTTGCAGTCAGGAAACACAAACTTGATGTGTTTTTGTGTCAGTGGGATAGTAGAGCTCGGGGAGAACATTACATACGTTTAGAATGGTCTTTAAAAGAAGAGCCAGAGTTAGGTTGTCATAATGTCATACGTGAACCATTGGTTCCTAACGAAAACATAATTTTGCCACCAATTTACATAAAATTAGCTTTAATGAAACAATTTGTAAGAGCCTTGAAACATGACCAGCCATCCTTCTTATATTTAAAAACAAAATTTCCTAAGATTAGTGATGCTAAAATATGAATCTTTGTTGGACCTCAGATTTGACAACTTATGGTAGATAGTGAGTTTAAGGCAAAATTGACAAGCCAGAATTTGAGGCCTGGCATAGTTTCAAAGGTGTATTCAATGGTCTCCTTGGAAGGCACAAATCAGAAAATGACCACATTTTTGTTTTCACCTTGATTAAGTCTTATAGTGAGTTGGGATGTAGTATGTGAATAAAGGTGCATTTTTGCATTCCCATCTGTCTTTATTTCCTGGAATCCAGCAGACGTCAGCAATGAGCATGGTGAAAGATTCCGCCAAGTTATTGGTACTATAGAAAATCGTTATAAAGGAAAATGGAGTCTTGCAATGCTTGCTAAATTCTGCTAGACCCTTCACAGAGAGAGACAAGATGTTATAAATAAAAATAAGACTAAATATTCTAAAAATATATGACTATTGTATAGATTTCAGAAATTTGAAAAAGTCTTAAATCTTCATTATTTTTTAAAATATATTTTTATAAAATCATACTCTGAAATATTTCCACTTATCTTTGTACTTTTTGCAAATATAATAAAAATAATAAAAACATATCATACCTCTATATACTGAATAATCTATTATTAATAAAAAATTCAAGGTGTATATTACAAAAAACTGAAGTCATTTCATGAAAAATAAAGGTCATTTTCCTAATCTACGCAAAAAAATACAATTAAAAACTACTTTCCCATTTCTGTAACAAAATCATTGTTGGACAGTGTTATTATTTACTAGTAATTTGCTACTCTTTGATTTCAGACCTCATATGTTTATTTATCTTGTTTAGATCAAATGTTATAGTGTGAAGCTTTATTCAAGGCAATCCAAAGCTAATGTTTTGGGCCGATTTCAAGGCAAAGAACTTAGACAAATTGCAATTCTTCCCAACAGTCTACGTGAAAATCATTGTAATTATCGTCTTTATTGAGTCAACATGCATGGGATCATATACCAATGAAAATAAGGAAATTAGATTTCTGAGTAAGAATAATATAATGCTTGTTGACTTCGATTAGCGTGTCTCTATCATGATTTTCATAAAGTATATAAGTAGGCTGATGTTATTAATGAAGTGAATACTACTTACCAGAGATATGTATTTAATTGCTAATATCCACGGCTTCAATGTTTACAGTGTATTTCACATTTTAAAAAGGCCTCTTTATACAAAAAAATTTTAAACATTAGGATAGATATTGGCTGTCACTATGTACGTTTCAAGAAATAAATGGATCTAAATAGTCACCTTGTGAGAATTCGGTAGAAATTTATTTTTTTCTAGTCACCATTTAGTGAAATTTTATTTATTGCCTCAAAGCTTAATTAAGTAAAGAAAATGGCTGTGTTGAAACACTTAAATGGTTTTTCAAAAGATAAAAATTTAATCGAATTTAATAAGACTCCAAGAAACCTCGAATCCAAGCAGAATTTGATCTTGGAAACCGGTTTAGTAGTTTTCTCTCTATCAGTGACCTTTTTAAGAATGATAATACCTCCGCTAAGGAACCGATTAAAGTACATGGTTTTGGATTAGAAACTGGGAGTGACTTGCTGTATTACCCAAAGTTGAAGATTGTCCCTGAACAAAAGGCATATTTCAAAAAATATGGTCTCTTTTTATGGCCCAAAACTAGAATTAATCGAAATTATAGACCAAGAAAGCGTGTCTTACTGAGATAAATTAATATCTAAATGGAAGGAATGACTTAGTTTCTAGTTTCGCAGGAAAGTTGTATCCTCGTCTAAATTTAAGTTACATTACTTTGAGTTCAGTTCTATTATATTTGGGGTGTTTCAATATTACCTTACCTTACCGGTGTGCCATATCATCCAGGACGTTGGAAACCAGCGTTTCTATATTACCTATTTAACTTTAGGTTGTTCTCTGTTATTTCTAAAGCAAACAATATAGGTAAACCTATTGCTAAAACCCGCTCCACTTAAATTAACTACTTGAACTAGGCTCCTAGGTTTATAGTGGAAACAGAAAAACTTTTACATCGGTATATATATAAATATTTACTCTAAATAGATTGTTAAATACTCTTTCAATAAATTTCTCGAAAATCCATAATGAGCCATACGTAAAGAACAGAGTCCAGGAAATCGGAGCCTTTACTCCCGGTCACGAGTGACGTAATTTTGTGTCCCATAACAATTATTGTTACTTAGTAACATTAACCATGAACGCTAACATAATGAAAAATTGATGTAGTTAAAATTTCTGGAGGCATTTTAGAGAGAAATAGTCGTTAGATCAAGTAATTATTATCAAAGACACTAATGTTATAACCCATATATGAGAGCTCTATCCCAATGAAGAAAACAGCTATAGTAAGGATTTGATCTGGATCAAGGTCATAGTACTTATTTTGGGGTTTGTTTTTCTTCTGTAATCTTTAATACATCTATTTATTCACAGCAATCGCCATCCACAACATCACATCATAGGAAAATTAGGCTGCAAAAGAGTGCGAGGTCAAAGGAGTGGAAAGGAAGAAATGTGAAAAAGAATAATTACCTAGTAAGTCTGATTAAGATGCAAATTCTCTTAATGGGTTTATTCCTCGATGAAAGTATCGTAAATTTTAAAAGGTGTTGTAATTTCTATACTTCTCCCAACACTAACAGTTTTCCCTATATTTAACGCGTTGTTCTCTGACCATCATTATCGATTTATGCTACGTTTGTTAACTACGCGATAACTGGGATTGAATTTAATCTGGGTGTGTTTCTTATTTAGGCCAAAGAATTATGGTACACCGTTGCTTTCTTTGAATTTAGCTAGTATTAACAGACAATAAAACAAAATATCACTACCGTATAATTTCACGAGATGGAATCATGAATTACAGAAAAAAAACCGTAATGAACTACTGGAATACGTGTGATAGATTGAAAAGGGTAGGCCCTCGGATTCTCATGCTTTTCCTTTCTCACCATAGTTTATGGTGTTTGTCGCAGGTCGACCCGCTTCGGGGCTACCATTTTTGGCCTAAACTTCTGCAACTTACCAGCCTAATTTGCGCAGGGGAAGCACCTCATTTCCCCTATCTGTTTTGTAACCCCACTTCCCTTTTCCCACTACGGACTGAAGGATATAAATGGGTCCATGAGCCCTTTTAATTCATTCTGTTACGAGAATTCTGCCTGATTGCTGCGCTGAATCGTTTTTCGTCACTTACCTTGACGTCATTAATTTTTGGAGACCCGTACTGGATTCATTCGTGCTGCGAGGATTTTCTGCCATTGATTTCTGCCAGCATTGTCGCTGCCCCTCTGTCAGCTGCATTGAATTGTGCTCTTCCAGTTACTTTTGCAAGTGTTCTCCTTGGGAAGCCGTTCCAACTGGGCACGTGAAAGTTCTCTACCAGTCACCTCGCCATCTCCTCTTTGGGTAATTCCATCTAGAATTCCTTCTATCGGATCGTTGGGCCATCGAATCATCATTCCCTGTGGGCTCGACGCCTTTCGCCACGAGTCTGTGAGTTTCTCCTCGCCGAAGATGCCTTTGGACTTGGGTCGAATTCTTTCATCTTCGCCCACCCTCTTCGTCTGGGTTTCCTACGTGGGTTATTGCTTCACTGCTCTGATATCAGGTATTTTGGAGTATCTCTTTCTTCTTACGTTCCATTTAAATTAATTAAGTGTTATTCATATAACATTGGGCCTCCGGGTAAGGGACATAGGGAGGTTATTTCGGGAAAACCCGTCACTAGGGTAGTGAAGCCTATTTTTATCTTTAACGGCGCGTGTTGTTTCGGCTTTAAACAATTTATCCATATAACCCATTTTTGTATAAGCGAATATCTTTTTGGTTAAAACGACTTGTGGTCGTTCGATGGTGATAAGCATTTGTGACTTTTCTTATTGTTTGATGACCAACATATAATTTGTTAACAGTTAATATATTTCATTTTAATTTTGTGGTAAATAATACTGTAAATACTTTTTGGGTGTATTTATTTAACCCTTTGCTGATACCTCATAATTTAGCACCGTTCTGATTAATTCTGGTGAATTTTGGTAGGCCTTTAGTTCCTTGGTCTTCTATAAATTTTATGTGTGTATTTTTTTTCGGCCGTGTGAACCGGGTTCCACGATAGCCTTTACATAGGCATATACAACCATATCTCCTATTCAAGACCTAAATATCCAGGATCAAGTCAAGATTTGTATATCATTATTTTATTTTATTTAAAAATCCACCCTTCATAACCATCATAATTAATTGTATACAATGATCGGATTTTCTCTTACCTTAACAGACATAATTCCTTCTCAAATCTTGGCTAAATATAAGCTTCGAATGTTTTAAACACACAGAGAGTGCACATAATCTCTATTGTGACATATTTATTCATACAAATGCGTGTGGAAGTTTAACTTAGTGTAGCATTTACGTTTTCATTTTTATATCCTCTATTTAGCTTGAAGTATTCAACTAATCATGAATGAGTCCTTTATTATTGTACCATTTTAGTTAATAAAGAGATTTCTGGGATTTTTCTAACCATTTTTATTTAAATACTAACAACACTATTTTGTAAATAATAAACCTTCCGTATTTCATTAAAAATGGCTTAGTGTAACTTTGTAACCAATTGTTGTTCTAAAACACCCACGTCGTTATATAGAGTGAAGTCTGAATTAGATTCCACAGACCCTCATTCATTCATATATTATCTAAATTCTTCTAATTAGTGGACGTGTTTTGTTACTAGACTTCCCAAAATTATCAAACACTTATTACCATTCGACCTCAGCTTTTGAAGGAGAAGTATCTTATACATAATAATATCAGTTTTCTTATAAACCGCTAGTTATACCCCGTAAGGAGCACCGAGATTTGCCATCATGGACGCCATGCTGACGGGACTCAGTTCCCCGTCAGATCCAAGCTTAGCCTCTGCTCCTTCCTGCAGAACACTTGTGTTTTCCCCCTGTTTCTTCGCTTTTCATACAACCTCTCCTACAATTCTCTCTGGTCAGCCTCTAATTTCATAGGGTAGATGCTGAGCTTCTTCTTAGCAAACTATCCCGGATCGTGGCTTAGGGAGAAGGGTATAGTGTTCCCTAACCGCTGAGTGCCGGCTGGGATTGTGGGATTTTAACAACCTGCTTCATCCCCACCCATACTCGTACCTTCCTGACATTCTTTTTCCTTCTCAATTAAACACTCTATAAATTTTACGCCGCCCCCAATGCAGAGCTGCCATTCTGAGGGACTGCCAGGCCACCAGGCGGAAATGGTGGTCCTAAATGAAGGCACCTGGCTCTGCAAGGCCTGTACTCACCCTTCGCACAGCCTCAGTTTGCTTATGGGGTGATCGATGACCTCCATGCTAGTGAGCATTTTCCCATTTAAGTATCATTTCCCTGGCCGCTGCCGCCTGAGAGCCCACCTCTGTAGAGCTTGGCGCGGATGCGGTCTCCTGTGATTCAGGAAATGACTGATTTCTCTTTCTCTATCGAGGAGTTGAGTTCTTCTCCGGCCACAGTATCGCCGCTGGCCTGAATACTATTTCTAGAATGGCTGGCCGTTTTTCACTCCAAACACTCCCTTGGTGGTAGGCTGAGTGTGAGACGGCATTCAAACAGAAGCGTTATGCCTACATGCACTATAAGCGCCGCCCAAACGATTTCACTGTCGCCTGAATTTCGTTGGGTTAGAGCTAGGTTCCGGTATATTTCAAAGCACGCCCGCTGCGCTTCTTGGGGGGAATACGTATCTTCACTTAACGGGAAGATCCCTCTAGCAAAGGTGTAGAACTGAGCCAAAAGGATTCGGGGCAAGTTCTCGCAGAACACTCCCGTTCTCCAGGAGAATGGGACCGCAATCTCGGACCCCGCGTCTGTGGCGGAATCTTTCGCGACCGCTTTTTCCGCATTGTCTAGCCGGGATGCTGCTCCTCCAGCATTCAATGCACGTCGTGATGTCGCGGAAGGCCGCTGGCTGGACTTTAATTCCAGAGGTAGAGAACATTTTAACGACAGGTTTACTCTGAGTTAGTTGCGTTCAGCTCTTGCTTCGTACGCGAATACCGCCCATGGTCCGGACGATGTTCCGTACGCTTAGCATAGACACCTGGGTGAGCGAGGCATAGCCTTTCGGTTATATTTGTTCAAGAGGATCTGGGTAGAGGGTAACTTCTCATACTCCTGGCGAATTGATACTCTGCTATCTTTTCGCAAACCACGGAGAGATCATTCTACCCCAGCCGGTTTCCGCCCAATTTTCATAACCTACTGAGTGTTAAACTTGATGGAGAAATTAGTAAATGTTAGATTAGCCTTTTTTCTGAACAGCGGAAGCCATTTGTGTTCTGCACAGTGCGGCTCCTGCAAGTTCCATTCTACGTCGGATGCTCTGCTTCGAGTGGACAATGCTGTCCGCGAGGCCTTGCTTCGTAGACAGCACTTCACCACGGTGTTTTTTGATCTGGAGAAGGCTTATGATACCGCATTGCGATACGGTATCATGGAGACTCTCCACACGATAGGGGTGAGGGGACACCAACTGGTCTTTATATCGGAATTTTTGCGTGATCGCCGACTCCGCGTACGGGTGGGGGGGTGAACAATCTCCGGACTAATGGTGAAGAAAGAGGGTATCCCGCAAGGAAGTGTCGTCAGCGTAACACTCTTTGCTTTGAGCATCAACGGCATTACTTGGTGCTATCAGAAGATTTTTTTGCCGTACTCTAGGGGATGACCTTTCGGTCTCATTCGGCGCAGCCCAGATGCCAACTCTAAAGTGTCGACTCCAACAAGCATTGAACCGCGTCTCTCGCTATGCCGATAGCACAGGTTTCGGTTTTCTTTGGCCAATACTAAGGTGGTGCACTTATGCCGCCAGCTACGGCTCCGCCCTGACCCAGAATTGTTTCTTAATGGTGTGTGCTTGGAAGTGTTTGAATCACATCGTTTCGTTGGTCTTGTATTTGACCGACGCCTCACCTGGGGGGCTTATGTTCTCAGCCTTAGTGTCTCCTGTACCCGCGCCATGCATATTCTTCGTTCCGTGACGTTCAGCGCTTAGGGCGCTAATAGAGCTACTGCCTTACTTTTTTATCGATCCTTTGTCCGTTCGAAGCTCTAATACTGATGTGATGCATCCGTAGCTGAGCGTTTATTGTGGAAGGTGGACTTGATCCACCAAACCGGCCGTCGCTTGGCAACCGGTTCCTTCCACACTGGCCCTATTGAGAGCCAGCTTGTCGATGCTGGAGAGATGCCATTATCTATACGCCGTTCACAGTGCATTACCCACCTCTAAGCACGAGCGCAGTGTCTCCCTTTGGCGCCAACGGCTCTATAACCATTCGCAGTTGATCTCGACGGTGCCTATGACGCCGAAAGATGCAAGTTATACACTCAGCCTTTTGGGTTTAACGTTAGGAAACTCCTTCCAGAGCTGGATATAGCTCTCGGGCCGATGGCGCCACTGTTTCTGCCCAAAATGCCATCATGGAGGGTACCACCGTTGGTTATTTGTCGCCACGCCTCTGTTCCCAAAGCATGTACACCCCTGGGAGTATTGGGTTCGCTCTTTTTGGAGCAGATCTCGTGTCACGCTGGAACCGTGCCAGTGTATCAGATGGATCCAAGTCCGAAGAGGGGGTCGGTTTCTACGCCATATCCACTTTGTTTGAAGTCAGTGGGGCTCTGACAGGCGTTGTGTCTGTCTGCACGTCTGAGTTGGTGGCAATACACCACTCGGTATTGGAGATTACGCGACGTGCCCGGTTCGGAGACCTGATCGTGATTTATAGCGACTCACAAAGTGCTCTCGGGGCATTGGAATCTCCGCACCCTCTGTCTCACGATATCGTACTGCCACGGTTTCACTGAGCCGGGTGGATGTCGAGGTTATCTTCTGCTGGGTTCATGGACATGTAGGAATTTCAAGGAATGAGCGCGCCGATGAGGGCGCCGACGATTTCGCGAGAACTGGGTGACCGAACCAGCCTTTCACTCTTTCACACACAGACTATATGGCAGGAATACGGGCAGCTCTAGTAACTGCTTGGCAAAGAAGATGGGAGACGGTCCAGGGGAGCTTAAAGTTGCGTGCCATTGCGCCGGGACTGTTCCCATGGACCTATCCCCCAATGCCACGATAGCTTCAGATCGTTTTCTGTCGTTTCTGAATCGGGCACACTCGTGTGACGCCTCGTCATTTGATGGAGCGCTCGCCTGAACCCTACTGTGACGATTGTGTCGTCCCCAAGACTGTTCAGCACATTCCTGTCGAATGTCCCAGTCTAGCTGATCTTCGCGCACGTTACCTGTCTCGGTACCGGGATTTGCTGGATTGCTACCACCTGTCCCTTTTACTCGGGACGGATTCGTGTACACCGACCTTTGGACATTTAGAGGAGGCCGGCCTTCTTCCCTTCATTTAAATAGTTCAGTTTTTTTTTGTTTTTTTTGTTAGGTCGTACGTTGCTGCGCTAGGAAAGGCGGACCTTTCCCCAATGCTGGAGCTTGCTTCCTGATCGTTTCCTTTTTTCCTATTTTTTTTAGTGTTGTTTTTTTTTGTTGTTTTTTTATCTTCTTTTAAAGCAGCCTATTATTAGGCAGTTTTAATACGGTGACTAAGGGCCAAGTAGGCAGTCGCCAAATGAGCTATTAAAATTTTTAAAAAAACCCATCTAGCTATAGCCGTAGTATCCATTTGGTTTAGCAATGGTTTGCCATAAGAATGAATATAAGTCTTTACTTAGGCTCCCTCCTAATTCACACAATGAATGACACTACCCATTAATTTTTTACCCATTAGTCTTTTATTTCTAACGGCATATGAAGAGTTTTACTAATAATAGGTCCGGCTTTGCAATAATTTTATGTGGTTCTATGTACCCTGGTAATAGCTTTATGTTGTTAAAAGAATCTCCAAAGCGTGGATAAACACCCATAATCCTGGCATTTAAACAACGTTGGTTAGACATGAGCCCTCATAGGGCTCAACTTGAAGAGTCATAATTAGCACCCTTCTCTGCAGTCAATTATAATGCAATCCAATAGATTCCTCTGAATTAAATAGTTATGTTTTTAGGAAACAGTAACTTGAACAAAAATATTAACTAAAATAGGTTAAGCAACGGCTTTATGAACATTATGAAAGTGTTTTGCCGTGTTTTATGAGCAAAGTTAATTGCATTTTAAATGGATGTTAATCATTTGTCAGCGAATTTTTATTACCCAGCTGCACAAATAAACTGCTAATAAAGATAGACTCATATCATTTAGCAAATCCTCATGAGAATTATTCACGAAGTTAGAGGAGAAGTTTTTCTGTTCCTTTCTATATGAGGATTACTTAGGATGAAATAAGATAGTCAAGATTTTAAAGAATCTATAATAAATAATTAATAATTTAAAATAGATGCACACAAATTTTCACTTTAAAATTTTAATATATCTTAAGAAAGAGAAAAGACACAGGTGGCTATTTGCACATCTTTATTATATACACTTATATTCTCAATTATTACTACTCTAGAAAAAAGATGATTCACTTAAAATTGTTTTATTAGGACTCTTGTACCTGTCCTTATATGAATGTTGGATAAGTTTTTTGTCAACTTATGCCATCGAAAGGTGGACAAATTCATTTATTAAGATAAATAAATAAACGAAAATTGTGCGGAAATTATTCTTTCTTGGAATAGAATTGCAAATTTTATTTTGACACTGTAAATTTCGAGTTCGCAACTTAATATTTAAGAACTACTTAATGGCCTTAATTCTCCTTTATTCCTTATATTATTTTGCCTTATATCTTTATTAGATTCTAAAATTGCATTTATCTTCCCACTTCTTTTATTTGGTATTACGTTAAAGCTTAAGAATCATTTTAATCCTAGTTGGATAAGTTCCCATCTCCCTCTAAATAATAACTTCAAGAGAATCATTTTCTGTCTCGAATTTTCGTTGAAACATTTCAACGTTTTAATCAGCAAATATTATAGGTCCAAAATATTATCCCTTATCAGAGATCATAGGGACGGAGAGAGAAAATAGACACCCGGTCGCCCCATTTTGTCTGCACTAATGGAAGTGCGAAATTATGAAACGCCGTGGTGGCCTAAAAGAACGCCATCGCAGAAAGCCGCGACAAGTTTTAGAGCCCGATAAGGTCCCATTGAGAGTCGGACAAACTTTCGCCTCACTTGCTTAGGATACTTCCAGCAATAATGCTATTATGGCGAGACTACCCTCGCCTGCTGATTTGTCGGACGCTAGAACCCTGCCCTTCGGACAGATGAGCGAAACCCCCATTCGACCCCACTATATTTCCTTCAGCGCCAGAGTTGGAAGGCAGTATCTGCCACCTTCCCGCCCCTTCAGTATCCGCTGTCTGCTCGGCGGCGTTCGTACCCGCTATTTGCGTTCCGTTGGACAGTCCTCGCAGAACCCCTCAAGCTCAGGGTATTCTCGTTTAATTCGCGTGAGTCTATACCGTGCAAGTTGCTATCCGCTCCACGAACTCAACGCGCCAAGTCTAGACTCGGTGTTCTAAACGCGAAGGCAAGAACTATGTTAAACCCGTTAGTAGTCATTACCAAGAACTATTATTGGAAATTTGCACCAAGTCAAAGATTACTCCCTCGGACCAAATCTTCGAGTTACAACAACGCGCAACTCTCCTTTCCCCCAGTGTAAGCCTCCATCGTCGGCTTCCTCTATGATTTAGGTCATTCGAGCAACCCTTCGGTCAGCCTTGTTCGTTTGTGTGTACGTCGCCGCAAAGTCCCTCCCCCTTTTAAGTCGCTGAGACTCGTGTACGTCTACAGTTTTATATAGCTTGTTTCTTAACCATTTTTTAACCTTTGTATAAAGAATATTAATTTGAATATTAGTAAATTTACTTTTGCATTCTTTTTCATATTGTCCCAGAACCTACACGATAGCCCACAATTTGGTTAACCTAAAATTTTAACTTTGCACTCTGTCTGTACTATAAATCTCCCATGCACATAGCCATGGGAGAATCTCGGCTGAAAAACGCAGAAGAAGTTGAATTTAACCTTATATTACCACATCTCAACAGTTTGGTTCAATTAATTTTTTCTCCTAAGTTGGTATTTAAAAGATCTTAAAGCCTCGCTACGTATTTGTGCTTTCATACAATTATTAATCAATATTCTTTGGAGTTATTTTTACTTCATTAAAAAGAGCGTATATCAATTATAAAGAAGTAAAAAGTTCAATAGTTTTTTGTTGAATTTCTGAAGCAACCTTTGTCGAGGAGGGCTAAAAGTTACTTTAATTAATTACTTCTCTTTTTGGCGCAATTAAGGATGACTGAACCAGACTAGAAATATAATGAAATTTTATATCTGAAGTCTCTAAATGGTAAAAATTATATTACGGTGGTAAAACAGTCCTCTATTCACTCAAATTATGTATAAAGATATTTTATAAATGCAAATAGTGTAGTTGTCCATTTGTAAGAATGGCTAAATATTTTCGGTTGGTGGTAAATCAAACTTTTGTTCAGAAGTTATTATGGATACCCCGTGGATACCATAAGGGGGGCGGGGCTGTTGAAGGTCGTGCCTAATTATGACGAAACCTTGAAGGTAATCATGAGGTACACCAAAGAGCCTTAGAAGGGGGACGCTGGTTGCCAGTAATGGTGAAAGATTACATAGTTATCCTGTAATCTTTTGGCAAGGACTCCAGTTGATAGAGATGCTTCAGTTGGTTTGATTTGCCATTCCTTACTTCTCACAAGAGTGATTTGTTGATTGCTATGGGGTGCCCTGAGCGGGGGGGGCAGTCTTATTCTAGTGACGGGGTCAAATAGCCCGGAGGATGGAGATAGACCACACCAGGGTTGAACACCGGTATTTCGGGAGTTATGTAATCGCGAGGAATTGCGATTAACAAGGAAAATGTTCAACGGTTGTTTTCTCGATTAATAAGGCCTTGAATCAGGGAGATTAAGAAACATCATGATATTGAAGTCACCAACGCAAAGATAGAATTATTATCGAACTCGATCTTATTGCACTTTACAGAAATAACTTTAATAAAGTTTTAAATTCTAAGTGATGACATAAATTAAGTTGGAGGTCAAGTCTAATGGTGGCCGGACGAATAAAGCCTTTATGGGTTACAACTTAATGTCTGCGTTATGTACACGACTATATACAAAGATAAATTACGCAAATCCGAGAGATACAACTGAAAGATCTATAACACGATATATTGCTATATAAAATTATAGTACTCTTCATTTTTCTGGCTTCACACGGTTATATATTCAATTTAAACCATTCTCTACAGGTTTTCCATATAACTAAGCCACACCTTCTTCTTATGTGCCAGCTTGTTGATTGGTCGGTATTAACATAACTCGACTCTTGATTGGCTACTGCCGTATATATTGATAAGGGAGGCACTGTGACTAATGAGTAAATTTCTCTGTGGGCGTTCACTTTTTGCCATGGAGACAGCTTCCTAATCCCCCTTCTATTTACTTAATCGTGATAACTATCCAGTTCATTCTGGATTCTGCTTTGATT
The DNA here is from genome assembly GCA_963969495.1 of Ceratothoa steindachneri. Lineage (NCBI taxonomy): Eukaryota > Metazoa > Arthropoda > Malacostraca > Isopoda > Cymothoidae > Ceratothoa > Ceratothoa steindachneri. The sequence goes on from OZ018318.1 coordinate 228,705,987, forward strand.
ATAATGTTTGCCTAAGATTGCCTCGACCAACTATAATATAGATAACTGTGCTCCATTTACCACTGTGTTACATTCTCGTAAACAGCGCTAACTTTACTTTTCTCTCTCTCTGTACTGTATGTGTGTGGCGACTCTAACGTGTGTCCTATTTTGGACGTATACGCCGGTTGCTACAGGCGTCTGCCCTCAAGTCAACGGGGTTGTTTACCTGCTGCTATTGCACCTTGACTTTTACAAAATTTGGTTTTCTACATTTAATATAAGTTATTTTCTCCGGTAATGGATTATTAAATCCTACATTAATTGCTATACGTAACATTCAATCTGGATTATTACTCGCTACAACTAATTAACGTTTACAATAAGTATGACAATATTTATACAACGATTTATTTATATTATTCGCTACTTTGGATGGGAGCTGGCTACTTTGATTAGAGATTAAAAGTTCTTCCCATCCTGGTCCCTTGTTACTACGTTGCGTCTGAATATCACAAACTTCGCGACATAAACCTTATTTAGTTTCACCTTATGTACACTATTTATTTTTATTGGTACACTGTCTTATACTTTTAGGCTAAGTATTATTCCTTTAACACTTTTTATTCGTCTCTCAATAATAAATATATATGATGTCTTTAGCCAACTTAATCTTTCTTCCCGCTCGCGATGAGTTACGTTCCTCTTGAAGCTCCTCTGCTCTAGGCGAAGGGCTAGGACGAAGGGTTTCGGTCCCCCTTACAGTTGCTGGTTCTATTTCCCCAGCAGGGTCGGGTCTCGCCCTCTTCCCGCTGGCCCGGGACACCGGGATACTCCGATCCCCATCCCAAGAGTACTCAATTGCCTGGAGTAATCGTGCCGGTTTCACCGGTCAATTGAGACGGTGTCCATCCTTCCATCCGGAAATTGTAGTGTGAACACTTTACTGCCGCGGTCGATAACCATGAAGGGGCCCACATAAGGCACCTCATGAGGTCATTAGGTCAAGTGTTATGTAAGGTTTTGGTACCCAGTGAAGTTTGCGCGTCGCTATCCGTCTAAAATTTATTTCGGCCATTGTCGTGGCCAAGTTATTAACGAACTTGCATTGTTCTTTCGACGAGCTCGGTGATATCAGTGGCTTCGGACATAGTAGCGTCGTGCCAGTTACCCCTGTGAATAGGAAAAATCACGACTGATTCGGTAGGGTGCGAATGCCTAGCAACACCACCGGGAGTGCCATCAACCAATCCTGTTTCCGGGCCATTAGGGCAGTTTTGAAAGTGCTATGGATCCTTTCAGCCATCCCGTTCGTGAAGGGTCTGTAGCTAGTGGTTCGCATTCGATGAAAAACAATGATGGCTGGTAATTATTTGAACAGATTCGATTCAAATTGTGCACTTCTATCGGTAATCACGTACAAGGGGACACCAAACCTGGGTATCTATCCTTCCAGCAGGGCAAAAGCAATCGTGGTGGCACTTGTGTCCAGGATGGGTATCGCTTTCAACCACCTCGATGTCGGATCGATGAAAGTTAGCACGTAACGGCACTGTGAGGGGAAAGATTGTCCGGACGGGGTACATGTCGGTAATGGTCCCACTATGTCCACGTGTATCGTCTCAAACATTTTTGACTGTGTTTGATTTGGAATAATTGGAGACTTCGTATGGTGCGATATTTTATCTCCCTGCCACGACATACATTCCTTCGCCCATGAACGCACATCCCTATTGATTTTCGCCTGAACATATCGAGCTTTAATTAACCTCAGGGAGGCTCAAACACCTAGGTGAGATATATTGTGTAGTTAATCAAATATCGTTTCCTGCAATCCTTTGGTATAAATTGTTTAGGAGCTCGTGTTTTATTTTCACACCATAATTGTATATCTCCTTTAAATGGGAAAGGTTTTAATCTTTCTTCGATAACTTTTATTTCGTCGTCCTGTGCTTGACGTCCCTTGACATGCAATCTGCAACTATGTTGTCTCGGCCGCGTATGTATTTCATGTCGTTGACATACTCTAAAATGGCGGTCCAATAACGCTGCTGTCTGTCAGTTGTTGCACTTAACGGTGACAAAAATGCCGATACTAATGGCTTATGGTTGGTGCACAGCGTCGTATTGCGCCGTTCCATTATGTGCTTAAGATTCCCTCGACCAACTCTAACAGAGATAATTTAAACTGACTTGACGTCCCTTTGCATGCAATCTGCAACTATGTTGTCTCGGCCGCGTATGTATGCCAAGTCGTTGACATACTCTAAAATGGCGGTCTAATAACGCTGCTGTCTGTCAGTTGTTGCACTTTACGGTGACGAAAATGCCAATACTAATGGCTTATGGTCTGTGCAAAGCGTCGTATTGTGCCCTTCTATTATGTGCTTAAGATTCCCTCGACCAACTCTAACAGAGATAACTGTGCTCCGTTTACTACCGTGTGACATTCTCGTAAACGGCGCTAAAGTTACTTTTCTCTCTCTCTGTACTTTATGTGTTTGGCAACTATCGCGTGTGCCTTAATTTGGACGTACACGTTAGTCGCTACAACCTAAATCCCCATATAAATCCAATAATGATGTCGTTTTTGAGATGGCATTCTCTTTTTTTTCTCAACCCAAATTCTAAATTTGAAGAAACTGAACGCAGCATGTGATTGAGAGTTAAATACAATTAAGCCAATGAACTTAACATGTTTCATATACTATTTTGGTAACTCCCTAAAATATAGTCATTATTATTATTAAATGAAACGTTATAACAAAGAGTTTGTAGCGGCTATAATATATGGGTCAGTATGAAGAAGTGTAATTCAATATTTACTATACAATTTTAATAAAGAGTCGAGACTATATATTATAAACATATTTAGATATATCTAATATCTATCTTTCTTGAAAATAGCAAATGAATCGATTAAATATTTCGTAAGTTATGAGGAAATAAACAAACTATCTTCAAAATTGCAGCTGCCAAAATGATGGGGTAATAACGTTACATTTGTTTTTAATAATTCGGAGACATCATTTGGTTCTTTGGCTTTATCCTGCCCACCATATCTCCAATAATCTTCCAAAAGTATTCTATAAGGTTTAGATAGGGACTTTGAGTTGGCCAGTCCATGAGATCCTCCCCTTTATCACTTTCTTTGCAGTCTGGCAGGGAGCGTTGTCCTGCATGAAGATAAGAAGTTGAACTGACGAGGATCGGAGATATAGAAGGCCATACTGTCAGTAGATGAATATGTGGACCACGGCCGGCAGCAGAGATCACTCCCTATACTATCACACTACCTCCTCCATATTTTATCTTTCGCTACTTCTTCGTCGAACATACATCCTGCCATCGGAACAAAAACCAGAAAACTTCGATTCCTCGCTAAAATGAACTTGCAGCCACTCTTTGTCTGTCCATACAACATGTCGTAAGCGTAATGAAAGCAGGCTCTTTATTATTCTTGGAGATCAGAGTTATTTTTTCGATGAGATGATCACATAAGCAACCTATCACCTCTGTTTTGCGCGATACGTTGACATCGGAGGTGGAACGGAACTAACAAGATATCTCTGCAGCGCTCTTAAAACTATCCTTCAGTGACATTTAACCATCATAGTATCCTGTCTTTGTGACGTTTACCAGGTCTACCGGTTTTGGGTTTAGCATCTGGCGATCCTGACTTAAAACGAGCTACACAATTCGTTGCACAACCCTTTTAGAACGTCCTACAGTAGATGCTATCACAGAATTTGACTTGCCCTCATGGTGAAGGCACACAATTCTTTGTTTTTCTATCACAAGACATCGGTCGTCTCTCACAAACCACCACGTTGACAGTTGAATCTTCCAATAATATATGATCATAAAAAGTAACTGTTGGCCCATTAACAGGCTCCTAAACACAAATACCTCAGTTGGTACTTCATTTTTTCTAATTGATACTTAACCTTTGGCCGCTTCAATTTGGAAGATAGTTTGTTTATTTCCTCATAACTTACAAAATATAGATTCCCTTCACCTGAAACTTTCATAAAAGATAGATATTAGATATAGCTAAATATGTGTATAATATATAGTCTTAACGTTCTCTCAAACTTATATAATAAATATTTAAATACACTTGTTCTTAAAGACTCTTATATTATGGCCGCTGGTGTAGGTTAGATTTGTTTTAGTGTTTGCAGCAAGGCATATTTCAATATTTGTTTTAAGAATGATTATATTACTGCTTGCAAGAGTCTAAGATTGAAATGAACTAAGATTCAGTACCATTAAAAACAAATATGATTCCATCTCATGACATTTTTTTTGTGATTTAGAATATTTATGCGCTTTCATATATGAATTATTCTTCATTTCTAGATTTCAAAGAATTAGAGTTGGATTTATATTCAGTATTTAGCTCGAATCGAAGAATCCTTAAACGATAATATTTCACCGTAATTTATTGATCATTATGTAATGATATACTCGTAGTTTTATCTTTCTTAATTATTAGTTAAATAAATATTGTGAGTTTAAAACAAAACACAATTTTTTATTTTAATTCATTTGAGTATAAAATATTCGTTAAAAACAATGAAGTAAATAGTGTAAGACCATTTTGAAATGAACGAGTCTATAGTTTTATAAGAGTTATTCGAGGTAAAACACTTTACTTCAACTTGAACATTTTCTCCACTCCATCTTGTACATATAAAATAAGATAATTTCTGGTCATGATCCAACAAATCGGGACTAATATGATGAGTCTGAGATGCCTTCTCGATAATGATTCTTCAGGGCATAACCTCTTTTCAACATTTCCTTAGCCTACCTCAGATACCTAGGGATTTAACGTTATTAAATTATTGTTAATTTTTTAGAAATTAAATTACATGGGTGGAAATGGTTTAAATAGATAAATGTATTAAAAAAGCTGTTTTGTTTATATAATTTAAAACTCAATTAAGCTATTATATCTGAAATTTTAGTTTAGGAATCCATAATATAAAGTAAAAAATTATAAGTTGTCGTGATCTCCTGGCTACCAAGACAAATAGAAGAATAAGATAACATTCTTGATGATACAATTTCCCTTTATTTAAAAAAGAATTAACAGTTATTATGAGTGACTTTTATTTTACTAAGAGAAATTAAAAATAAATAGGCATAAATTTTAAAAAATTGAATGCTGGAACTTATGAAAAATACTTCCTGCATCAAAAATAGAGGAACTGACATGCAAAGAGTTTATACTCGAGCTAATTTTAAACTAATTAACTTAAGTTAGTTTATGAATTATGCGAGAATAGTGATCACCATATATTTAAATGAAATCTAAATCTTCTTAAAAGATGTTCAAGTACACAAGGGCTCTAGTCGTGTTCGTCACTTTACATCTATTAATATAAGCCAGATTAAAACTTTTAAATTTAGATCAAATTTGAAATTTGAAAAAATAGAAAATGTATAATAAATTTCGGTGTTGATTTTAAACTATAGCTTATAATAAATTAAATCAAGTGCATTAGTGAATATAAACGCTTCTATAATTTTCCAACACCAATACCTTTTTTATCTTCAAATTATCAAGTGTAAAATAACAACACTGCAAGGAAAATATGATAACGAATTAGCGCCTGTTAAGATTAGTCAACCAATTTTAGTTATATGTAAATCAATGGTCACCGATTATAACGTGAAACAAAGTTATTTCAAGATATTAGTGCCCTTAATAACAAGTCAGATTACGTGGTTAATCTATTAATTGAACTTTCTAAAAAAGTTTTCACCGACAAAGATTTAATTATCAACTATAATAAAAGGCTTAAATTTCTTTTGATGAAGAGGTTACTTTAAAAAATTGAGATAACTAAAACTTCCACAGTGTCAGGGCACTATAAAAAAATTTAATCAACCTTAAATTACTAGGAAGGGAACTGTTGAAAAACCTTTGGGAATGTTATTCTTCCTCAAAATGTTCAAAGATTCAATGATAGTCCAAATAAGTAGGGCACAAAGAGTCAACCACCTTGAGATTTTTATTAGAAATTTATACATTTGCACACATTAAATACAATTTTGGGGGGGGAGGAGGAAATAAAACTATTATAATATTTTTGGAAGAATCCATAGATGTTTTTCTCAATTTTTTTAAGCCCATCGTTTCGCGATTTTGAATGTATATTAAAATCGAAGAGGCAAAAGTGAACTTCTGATATATGCTGATCAACATTTTGTTTTAATGCTCGCATATACCCATCGATAAATAGTTACAGATGTCTAAATCCCTTTTTACCCAAAACTAGAGGGAAATGAAGCCTTTAATTGCTTTAAAATAACTACATGTAAAAAATCATTTTATAATGTCTAAGCAGTCGGAATGAGCTAAAGGCCTACGATTAGGTCTTTTAGGCCAAAAAAATTTCTTCAGATAATATAGATATTATAGGTAAGAAAATTAAGTGTGGTAAAAATTGTTTCAATAACACGAACCCTCAAATTTTAACGTTGTATCTGCTACTTGAGTAAATGTTTTTGTACCTAACTAACTTTAGGGCGCTAATTCTAAATCTGTGCTTAGATTTGTCCTAGGGCGTAAGGTTCCTGATTTATGCAACTAGGCTCTATGGCTTACTTTGTCACCTTGGATCAAGTAATGATATAATTATTACGAGTTTGAGAAGAATGAGACGTTTCTGGTAAAAAGTTTGGAATCGGAGCACCCTATTTGGCATTATCACCGTCCATTTGCAGACCCAGACAAGATATGTATTAGATATAAAAGAGGTAGTAATCACCTAGCTATAACTTTCTTCAGAAATGCTTGAGACTCTTTCTCTCTTGCTTGTACGTGGATATAGGATCCTCACCTTTTAGGAACCAGCAGTAGCCACCCATCATGTTTTCGTTGAAGCGGCCTTGATACCTGCTTGCCATCATTGCGATATCTGGGTGTAACTTTTCACCATGTTCGTCACTAATATCACCCATATTAGATGGAAAGAAATATATGCGAATGCAAGAAATGAATTTTAAGAGACATCTGTCACACTAATCGTTGATAGGCATTTAGCATGTTGTACACTAGCTCTTCATAGTTTTAGGCCCTATGATTACCATGGAAAGTGTGCACTACATGGACGAATGAATCCCATGCTGCTAACTCAAGTGGCGTTAGTTTCTGAACTCCCTGTCACGTATCAATTCTCTGATATCCGCCTGTACAAAAATGCCAACTTTAAGTTTATAATCAGTTTTCTTTGCACCAAATTCCTCTTTGAGATACTGGAATCCGTCAGAATCATGAGCTATTGCTTTAACAAAATTTGCGATAAGGCTAAGTTTGAAATGAAGTGTGGAAGATAGATCTTTAGAGGTACTAAAGACCAACTATGTGTTCTTCCCTTTCAGGTTACGTTTTGAAAATATAATGATTCCTGTCGTAATGGCTGTTTCATAGGCATAAGAAGTACATATTATTTGTATATCCTAGTGCAGTCCAAGAAGTAAAGAAATTACCTTTAGATCACCACAGATATTTTAATTATGATTTGAGTAATGAACAGCTTCCAAAATAAATTTCATTAAGTCAAATGTCTCTATCATCCTAATAATAAGTGAGGCAGGAAGTGAAGGTTTCTGTTACCATTGGTTAACAATACAGCTTTGAGGCTAGCAGTGCTTGCATCGATAAATAGTCTCCATTCATTAGATAAATGCTCGTTTCCTAGCTGATTCATGAGGCCATTAACATCAGCACATAAACAAGCACCACCGTTTTCTTTTCCGAAGGCAGCTAAGGCATCATAGCGTCTCCGAAAAGTAGATATTTTTGCACCGTCCGATAGACGATTCCATTGCTGTAGTCTGGAGTCTAACAGTTCTGCGTTCTCCTTTGACAATGACAAATCCATCACTAAATCATGCAATCTTTCTTGATTTATCAACTTGGTTTTTTATTTCCTTAGAATCATCCTCATAGATTTCATTGTCATTGTTTTCGTCCCCTTCAGTCGAAGAATCATCTCATTTAACTGCTCTAGCTGATAGAGGAACTTGGATGGGCATCTCCATATTATGAGGCACTGGTTTTATAGCTGACTTAAAATCTCGATATACAATTTTTTACTTGTTCTTATTTGCGAATCCCGCAATATTTGTCATACAAAAGTAGCAATCAAAAACAAGATTTGTTGGCTAACGCCACATTATTGGTACAGCAAAAGGCATACCCTTCCGTTTGCCATTTAACCACCAGTACAAGGTTTGTGAGGGACCTAATGCTTGTCTTGGTCACCAACATTACAACTAAAATAATAATTGTATTCAGTTTTCACTCTTTTAGCTCATTTTACGCTGATTGCTTGGAGTATATCTTCCACAGATATAACAAAAGTTGTGTGGTCGATTTAAACATTCTCGCCGATTTATGTTTTAAACTTAGTTATTATATATCCTGTTATATACTTTTGTACAATCTTATTTCATTCACAAATTTATTAAGACTTAAATCTGAAAGAAAAATTCAATTGATCACTCTATGTAAATACCAGTTTAACACCACTACTATAATGGCTAAATTTGACAACGTGATAAAGCAGGAGTGTAACGCAGGAACCAAACAAACACAACACATCCTCTTACTACGTTAGCTGAACCAACGCTGCTCATATGTGTAACTAAAGAGTATGTGTGTGCCTCAGGAATCTTACGTGCTAGAACAATTCTGATTATAGATTCGGAACCAGCATACTCGATTTAGTATAGGTCACCTGCTGATACCTATGTAGCAAAATCAATTTTGCCTAGTGTAATTGATAAACTCGACAGATAGAGAGAGAAGTAGGATTTGGTACCTAGTATGTATTGAAATATATCTTTAATTTTAAATATTTTACAACATTTATTTGTCTAAAACCTTTCAAATTATTACTTACCTTTTATTTCTAATATGCTATAGCTATCTTAAAAATCTGCTGACCGAGGAAGTGGTTCTACGTATGTTGTTCTGCTTTTCAGATGCTTTTCTATTACTGAATCTGTACCATTCCCATCACCTTCAATCGAACCATTTTTTCTAAAGTTGTGTTGAGCTAAAGTATACCTTTTGGACCATATAATTTTGCTAATAACAAAAAATTGTTGTTAGTTATAAGATATTATAGAATCATAGATATCAAAGTAAAAATCTAAATAATAATTATAAAAACTCACATTCTCTTACGTAAAAACACTCCAAGCTTTCACTTCTCTTACTACATAGTAATACACTTACATCAGAGATTCGTGGTACCCTGTGGAGGAAAACTTTATTATCACTAAAATAAGAGAGATGTTGTAACGACAATCATTGTCTATCTGTTGAGAGTTCCCTCACATTCAAGTTTAGAGCAATGAAATTTACAATAAACATCAATACCAATAAATACAGTGCTCTGTATCGCTGAAAAAAATAAAAAACTTGTGATTCTATATAAATAAATTTCCATTTCAATTTTGCTCACTAAATATTGCAGGTAAGCACATGAATACCAAATTGTGAAAATAAAATGGTTTTGTTTTGTTTTGCAAAAATAGAACAGAGAGAAACTTTTTTAGAAATAAACTTTCTTCGAATAATTTTAAACTATTTCTAATTTTCCCATTCATTCTAAAGAAATGCTATCGAACGTGGGCGGAAAATATTGTAGATTTATCAGCTACGTTGTCTTGACCCTCATTTTTGTCAATATTTTCTTAATACCACCTAATAATATTCCTTTAGGCCAGTTTTCTCTTACACTAATCTAGCAATGTCGAATCATATTTTTTTGTTTTTTAACAGGGAGACCATTTGTGTTCGATGTAAAAAGAAAACAATTTTGTGCTGGTGTCCCGATATCGAAAGGCGTGAGTCAATTGTGTGATCCACTCTCACCTCATGAAATATAACCTGAAAATAACTGAATTTATATTGGAAAATGAAATATTATTGAAAGGAAATTCATGGAAAGTACTTTGAGAAATCTAATTATATGCTAATAAAATTCCAAGGGTGTTTAGCTATTAGCATGTTATCAATTCAACACAACAACAAAAAAGACACAATATAACATAAAATTTAAAGGAATAAAGTATCGAGAAAAAAAGGAATTACAGTATAATATACTGGTTAGAACAGAGGTGGCTGGATTCCGATTCATACTAATTTATAACATGAAATGTGCAGGTTTCTTTAATCAGAAGGGAATTTATTTACTTAAAAAACTTTGTGCATAGAGGAGTTTTTTATTTTTCTTTAATTGACTTAGTTTTTTAAGCAAACAATGTATACAGATTTTCGTTTTTAGAAATTAAATGAGTTAAATGTCTTATTTATTTCAAATCTTAGTAAACTGCTATAGTTTGAGGGAGAAATCTGACTCTCTATTTCTTCGGAAATTAAATGGTCTTTATCAGCCAAACAACAATATATGTATTGTGGTTTAAATTATTAATGACACGAATGATTGGAAGTATTTAGGTAGAGTGTCACGGAAAAAATCTTAATTTTAAGTGAAATGTTGAAATTATTAATAATAAAACTGATACCTGCCTACTTAACAGTAAGTGAAACTCCTCGTGTGATTTGACGCAAAAGTGCAAGTTCAAATAGACCACCAGTTTTACAGTCTATTATATTAGATTATTTGATATAATGATTCTATACTTAAGTTGGTCTGCGACTCTCAGTACTTAGTTGACAGTTTGAAAGAACGTCGGAAACACTTCAATGGCAGCTAAGAGATTAGATCTAAACAGAGAGATTGAATGAAACAGTTTCATATAAGAATTGTCATTCTGAACATGAGAGATGACCGTGGTCATATCATTTTGTTCATATCAAGTGTGAGATGCTCGGCGCATGACAAATTAAGGAAGTTCCCAAATTTTGTACTGAAATTCAGCTGTCGAGTCACCAGAGGAGATGGAGAAGAGCTATGAGAAGGAAATGGCAAAGCGAGAGCTTGTGCTCAATAAAGAGTTCTTTCTCGGAACCTTGTCTTCTAGGAAAGAATTTCTTATTCATGAACGAGGTGCGAAGGGCTCTGTTACCAATGAAGACATTCTCTACTGATCTTGGGAAAACATTTTCGAATAAAAGCTAAAGAGGCCCACGTTTTAAGGTGTTCGCTAATTCTTCGCACTTTCCCTTGCCAAAATATGAAATGGATGTTCTATGAGGGGTAATAATTCGGGGACTGATTAAAATGCAAGCTTCGTTTTTTCAAAGGCAATAGCCGCTCTTTTTAGCCAATTTGATGGGGATTTAAAACGTTTGTGGCTGCTTTAAGGGAGTGATATAGCGGGGATAAGATGCATGCCGCAATTGAGATAATTATTAGATAGTTATTGGCCTTAGTTACTCTGTTTTAGGCACGAATGACAAACAGTGAACTATAGGACCATCTTTCATAGAAACTAAAGGGCATGGAAATGCCCAGGAAGAGCTAGATGGACCTGTCTCTGAATCTCCCGCCGAGGAAGAGCCAGAGATACCGTAGACTTAAGAGCGTGAGCGGAGAGCAGGTCTCTCACCTCTGAACGAGCTGTTCCCCCGCAGTTCTTTGGCCAGATTCTGGATCGCCTCAATAATTTTGTCAATATTTGCTTCTAGCGATGGGCAATCCTGTGCGATAGGAGACATACGCTAATATGAATTTCGGTAGCTCTCACCATTGTAACCAGCAGTGGCCACAAGCTCCTGGCCACCTAAGGCATCCATAGCAAAGAGGCGTTCTGCAGTGTCTCTCGAGCTATCCTGTGGTCGAAATTTACCTACAGCCTCAAGCATATGTGTTAAAAGTGAATCTCTATTCATCAAACAAAACAAAGATTGAGGAAGGCTTTCCTCAGCTGTGAAGCTGCATGCGATTGGAAAATTTGCTCATAATTCCGATTGTAAGTGTTAAAAGTTGTTCATAGGTAAGCTGGATAAGAGATGGATTGGTTATTGAGCATCTTTACCTTTTTACACCCTAGACTTGTTTTTGAACTAACCTGCTTGATTACTAACGTATCCCGATTGCAACATTGTTTTTGGTCTACTGTAGTATCTTTTCAGTTTCAGTAATCTATGGAGTCTAATTTGTTGGATGATATTATCATAAGAAAACTGTTCCACATAGCGTGATATCTACAAAGATCTTTACTCCTTTTAAAGATTAGGCTCGGAAGCACCTAATATTGTAAAGGAAGACGAACATGCCGAAGAAAAGGAATATCCATTTTGAAAAGGAATACGACTGGTATAAGAGAAAGATTGCTGGAACAATTAACTGGGAGATCCATGATGGTTTTACCACTTGGCCCTTAAAAGATTCAAACACTTCCTTCTTCATTTGACAGGCATCTTGGAGAGCTAGCTTAAAATAAATTTTGATAACAGGATTTAATTAAATATTGCTCATAATCACCTAAAAAGATACTGTAAATCCAAGTGCTTAAGAATCGTTACGAGGAAAAACTCATTAATGGTAAATAAATGTTTTACCTATTATTTTCTAATTCATTGTATAATTACTTGCTTGGATCAGTACCTCTTCTTCTAAATGACATACCTTACTTACGTATGTATAGAAGTTATTGGAATTATATTTTTCCCTTTTTCTCTGTTATTTCTCTCTTTATCGCATTTTTTTGAAGCAGTTGCGCAAAAGTGATAAAAATTGAGCTAGACATGATTGGGACTAAACTGAAACAAATAATGAGATTAAATGCATAATCTCCAACAGGAAATTTTATTTACAAATATATTGTTAATCACCGACTGCACCAGAGGTTATAAACCCAGAATACTGATTAGCCAGATCAAATATCTCGTAGATAAATAAGAGACAGCCGAACTCAAGATAAAAACTAGGTCGGCTGACCGAAAACACTTATTCTGATTTATGACCTTACAACCTACAAACTTTCAATAATTCGGGAAATGGCTTTAAGAGGACCTTGGCAGTTTTATCATGCGAAAGAATGAAAAATAACATAAAGGTTTTGAATTTGTTTAGAATCAGACTAATAGTTATGACGTTATTTCCCCGAAAAATCATTTTCGAGCAAAACTTGGGAGGACTTTAGCAATTATATTATTCGAAAGAGAATGTAAACAATTTAAGGGTTTCAGATTTAATTAGAATCGGCTATATTATTATGACGTTATTGCCAAAACAAAATAATTCCCGGGCTAATCTTGGGAAGACTTTGGCAATTTATGTCATTCGAGAGAGATTGTAAAACAACATAAGGGTTTCAAATTTCCATAGAATCAGCATAATAGTTATAATGTTATTGTAAAAGAATTCCATTGTTAATCTGAGAGGAGTAGGACAATTATATCATCCGAAAGCAAATGTATAATAACATAAGGGATTCAGATTTCGTTAGAATCGGGGTAATAGTTATGATGTTATTGCCAAAATAATATAATTCCCTTGCTACCCTTGAAAGCAGTAAAAAGATTATAGCATTCGAAAGATAATGTAAAACAACATAAGGCATTTAAATTTCGTTAGTATCGGCTGAATAGTTACAATATTATTACAAAAACAAAAAAAAGCAAATCGTCCCTGACCAACCGACATAGTGAGATGTAAATTCGACCGCGTCTAGACTCGTACATGACTAATAACAAGGTAAGTAAAACATTCCCCCTTAGTTGTAATTAGCTTTCTGACGGTAAGAGTTTATAATGAAAGTAAAAATATATCTTCAATTTGTACTCTCAATCAGGTTTATAGAATTAAATGACCAAATAACAGAATGTTCTTAAAAAAGCATAATTATATAAGCGGATATAATTTATAACGTTTACTTTAAGGAAACAGAATGATGCGAGATAATCTAACATGAAAATAAATAAGGGTACGAATATTCCTTTAGATAAAAAGCTTAAAATTACACGATATGGAAGGAATATATCAAATTAAACAACTTTATATAGAAGCAATCACAGTTGAACTGACAACATTAAATAAATCTCAGGGGGGGAAAAAAGCTATAATAACGCAACAACTTAATAAAAAAGATTAAACAATAATTAAGTGATAGAAGACAGCAAATGATAACATAAATATTTACCAGAGAAATGAAATTGTAATTAAGAAATTATCATATATTTCAAGAAATCTATCAAGAAGTAAATAATAGCAAAGGTAAATTTACTCCAGATGACAAAACCTTTGTTTTGCACGCCAATTAACCACATGAATATTGGTAGAGAGCCTAGAGAGGATGGGGTTACAATCCCTCTAATAAATTTATTGAGAAGTTCCTACTTATCTACTAGCTAGTCTATTTAAAAAAGTTTTAGGGAAATTACGATTTGAATATGGGCTAAATCTTGTTTTAGATCCCTGTTAAATGACAATAGGGAAAACTTAAAGAAATCCCGCTCATTCACAACATAAACTACTTAACAATATCATAAGCAGCAACTCATTAAAACAATGGACTGTAACCAGACACTAAAAAGTCAGTTTCCAGAAGTAACTAAAAACTTTATTTAGGATCATTTTCAGGTTATTAAGTAAATATGACAGAGAACAAATGAATATGAAATACTCGTCTTCATTGCAATCAAAAGTTATGAACAAGCCTTCGTCTCAGTAAACATCATTCAGTTTTTAGAGGAGTAGCATAGCTATATTTCTCAAAGAGAGCACTTAGCCAATAATAAACTATAGAAAATAAACGATGTTAAAAGCATCATTTAATGAAAATTCTAAGAATTTGAAGCTGAGAAAAACGGACTCAAAGTCAATGAGAGATATTTAAATTCACTTTGACTTTCGTATCACATTTTCCTTTTCTTCAAATCCAGAAGGACCCAATTTAAAGGAAAGTGACTCGCTTAGAAATTAATCACTGGCGACTATCACAGTTGAAGTGAAAATAAAATTTTCATAAATCAAAATAATCAATAGTTATAGATTTTGGATAAATTCAGATTATCGATAAAAATTTGAAAAGGGTACAAAATATTTTTAATTATGATATCAAATAATTCTTAAATTGAGCTCGCTAAAGGAAAGAGATGGCCTGGAATAGTTGTGGCAATGCTTAGCCATATCTTAGGAAGCAGCAAGCTTCTATGTTTGAGAGAAAACGTATATAATTAACACGTTTTGTATGTTTTAAGATAGAGATGTGAAACTTGAGAATGAACATATACAAGATGTAGAGAAAAATGCCAACTCAGAGAAACAGTCTTCTTGGTCTCTTTATGTATAAACATGTTATAGGTTTAGGATATTTCCTCTCCATCACCTATTGTTTCTTCTACCAATTATTTCCCCTTAATTCCAATTAAGAATTTTTAATTTTATTTTTACCGTTATCCATTTTTGTGTTCTTATCCAAGTATTAATTCTATGGTGTATGATGTTTTCCTACAATGTATTATTTCATGCTTCTATAACGTGCATTCAGTGAGCGTTGTTTTTGTTTTAAGAGTCCAAGTTTCGCTTCTATTAATCAAAAGAGATAAAAAGTTTGGGGAACATAGTGTAGCTCTTGAAACGGCAGCTAATATTTACTACTTCAATAAATCTTAATTTTATCCGTCTAAAGATTTGCTTTTCCCTGTGCCCACAGAAATAACTGGTTTTCTATTTATAGATATACCTCTGCTGATCTAAAATCTAATCATTATATCTGAGTGCTTTATCTTTTCCAAAACTATGGATCCTAATTTTCGTTTTAAAACTTCTGGCTTGTTGTAATTATATTATTTTATACTGTTTCTATGCTAGATTCGAGGCAAATATTTTTTTAGTTCGTATGAATTGTTGCTTTTCGTATATTATCAATAAAATTCTAAAGAAATTGTTTAACTTAATAATAACGTATTTTACAGCTTTAATTTTTATATTAATTTAATAAAACTTTTATATTGTGCCAAAAGGGTCAACAGAGAAAAGGTTTGCGTGATGAAAAACTAAGAATATTGCCAAAGCCATTGTTTCGCCAAAAAGATAATTATTAGAGTTTGGTGGGGTAATGAATCAATCAGACATATTACATTATTGTAACAAGAGGAAAACGTAACCCAAACGTATCAGAGAAAGATGTTAAAATGCATTTTAAATTGGTTGTCAATGAGTTTTCATTCTTCATGAGAGTTTTCCATCCCACATCTCTTAGCTAGTTTGTTCAAATCTGAGATAATTTAGATTATAAATTTTGAATCGTCTTGCCTATTAATCTTTATATTTGTCCTACTCCTTATCATCAATCAAAGTGCTTGGAATTCCATTCGTAAGGCTTGAAAATACATACACAATTATTTAGATAGTAAATTAATGTTGTGATTCTATTTAACGTATAACTTATGCTTCTCATTTGTTCCATATTTAGTTTGGAGCATATTTGTTCAAATTGTACTGATGGTTTCATTATGATTAACCATCTAAGGGTTTTCCAATTTTTTAATTAGAGTTGTATTACCTGTTCTATTTTCTACCATAAACTATTCTTAACTTAGACTCAAAAAACTTTTGAGTCTAAGTTACTAGCCACCATCCTCCCCCAAAATGCTATTTGGTACCGTTATGTAGATGATGTATTTTGTATTTGGCCTATTGAGTATAACGTAACTGATTGTCTTGGTGCCCTAAATAACCTTTAGAGTATGTGACCAGGAATTTATTGATGAAGAGTTAGAATCAATCAAAATAATTAGTAAAAAGTTAAATTATCCATATTATTTTCTAAGTGATTCCCTAAGCAGAGCTAAGCAGTCCTTTTATGGAAATAAAATTAAATACTCATTTGCGCGAAATAATATTTTAACGCTACCTTTAATAAAAACTTGTCTCCTGTTCCGAAATTCTTAAGATATTTTAATGTTAATAGGGTATTCTCTAATAAATCCACGTTAAAAAACTTACTAATTAAAAATACACCCTCAAATAAAATGGCGTGCATTCATAAAATTCCGTGCAAATCTTGTCTTGGTTTTTGAATAGGCAACAAAAAGCTTAGATGTGAGAATTAAGCAACATAAGTACTGTTGTCGTACGGGGCAAACTTCAAATGCACTGGAAATGCAAAGATATATTTTCATAAATGACATAAGGAATATGATGGTAAACATAAACATCTTTTGTGCCGGACCAAGTTTATAAATACTAATTTAACATATACATGGACGGTGTGCATCATAGACGTAAATATCGAGAAAAAATAAGGACATAACATAATTAATTGCATATAAGCTAATATCTAGCTGGCGCTTATAATAATTACAAGGTTGAAAAATCGATATGGAACAATTACAATTAAAATTTAGCTGGTGTAGAGCTCGCAAATTAATTTCGCTTTTTCGAACAAGTGAAGGATTTGGTCCGTTTAATGAAACAGTTCAGCTTCGAAAACGGTCACGGGATTTAATTTACGAAAATATACATACCTGCGGTAAGAGTTATCTGGTTTCCGTACCAGAACTATTGGAGAACAATAATTTGTCGTGGAAGGTTCAACGATATGGGGGTAAAACCTTGAACGAGCGGACTTTTGTATGATTCGTCTCTTCTGAAGGGGGACATGCGAACGGGGAACACGGAGAGCATGAGTCTTGGGGTTGGTGCCATCCGAGCCAGCGCAATTTAACAAGCCTTCTCTCACGATAAAAGAGGCTGTCTTCTTATCGTGGAGTGAATCCTGCTTGAGGCTCCGAGATTTTTCCCACAGGGAAAGGAGATTTGGGCACGCCTGCTGTCGTTGAGCGTATTCTGAGCTCATAACGCCACTGAAATCCGGACCTAAGGAGTTTCAAGGGCAGCGGGCGTCTGGAATTCCTTCTCTGCCTGGGCTCTCCTGATAATGGACTGAGCCTTAGGGTCAGATGAGACTAGAGGACACTGTCCTACCAAAACGGAACAGCATTGGATAGCGGCTGACACGAATTCAGCCCATCTGGAAAAGTACTGACACTCGAGGTAACACTTTAAAATGGAAAAGCGGTTTCGCGTCCCAAGTAGTAACAGACTACAGTAAACATTTTGTGGACGGGAGCCACCGGGGAAAGAAGCTCATTCGATACCATGATACACGTGCAACCAGTATCGCGGACAAAGGTGGAGACTAGGCATCCATTAACGCTTCCGTTATCAAAGTTAAGATTTCTTGGAGAATTCTTGTCGAAGAGGAAATTTACATGATGATCTGGAGCACTAGGAGACTAGATTGGATCTGGGGATTCTGGTCGCGATGGAGGGAAAGCGGGAGCAGCATTCACCTGGTGGACTTGGTACATGTGATTACCA